>JAAAKM020073195.1:99243844-99363573 GCA_010016025.2 Alatinidae sp. Z8VKAUB7J3
ACACAAGGTTCATTTCCAACTACATAAAAGTTCTATGTTGACAATGTTTCTCCTATTCTGAAAAAAAAAAAACGAAAAACTAGCAATCAATGCACATCTTTCACATCCATAACAGTACCAACTATTTTATGAAGCTTCATGAACCACTGTTTCAACAAGAGCTTGAAGAAAAATGCTAAATGCCTCCACATAAATTTGGCTTTCAACATGGCATTGGATGTGCTGACGATCTTGTGGTTGTTGCTAATGCTCTGCTTGATGCTTCTTACACAGGTAGTTCACTTGCCTTTGCAAGTCATGATGTTTGCTGTGCCTTTGACTTCCTGATCCACCCCCTTATGCTTTAATGAGTTGCTAAAAGAGGAGTAAATGGCTTTGACCACGCTCCAACTATCGTAAATAAACCAACCAAAATCGATCGTGTCTTCCAGGCCGATTTGAAAGTCTTTGAGAATGTCGAATTGTTTGGGACCTGCAAAGAGTCGAAAGGCATGACTTTGTTGGCCCTTGGAACCGGGGAAGCGAACCCCGGCCGTCATGACATTTTCCAATTCTTCGATGGCAAATAATTCCTCCGCTTCTTCAGGGATCACGACACTCATGAAGTATTTGTCCTGCAACGCAACCCACTGTATATCGCCAGATCGCTGTAAATGCGGCTTGGTACCCGCTTTATCATTTTCATCTAAATCAGGGAGTTCTTTCTCCAGCTTGTCTCCTATCATCCAAGCAGGGCCTAAGGACCCAATGAAACCCTGCCCCCATTCAACGATCCCAAAGTTCGTCCCAAGTAGGACCTCAAGCTCTTGCGACAATCCTTCACTTTTGATCACCACATCCACCACATAGGAATCATGATGAAAGGTGAACTCTTTTTGAATCCACAAACCTTGGTCTTTGGCTTGAAAGGTCATGGTCATATGGCCATCCGGATGATTCTCATCCAAGACGGTAAAATCTCGCTGAACCTCATACATCCCATTTCGAAGAAGTTTGGCGACCTCCTCATCGGTTGAGCCAAGAGATAACGGTCCCGCGAATTGACCTTCAGAATAGACAAGTTCGATCGGTGAGGGGTCTTCTTCGGACTGAGTTAAATATCGCGTGAGTTGCCAGCTTTTTATCTCGGCTCCACGGTTGGTGATTTCAGTCCGATACAGTGGTGTTTCAATCGTTTCAATCCGTTCCTGCAGGATTGGTGGGCTTGGTTGAGAGTGGTCCGAGGTGAGTTGCTCTACAGATGTTTCGCTATTTCGGGATGAGGTTGTTTGAGAATCATCACTTGCCGATTTTTGCCCCTCCTCAATTTTCTTATCATCCAGCTGAGAAGCTACTTCTGTTTGATCAATAATTGATGACTTATTGGGAGGAATGAAACCATACTTCTTCATCACCATATCCCAGCCAATGATGATGCCCAGACACAATACGATAAAGAGAACGACGCGCTTTTCCATTTACCTTAGGGCTTTCTAGTCAATTTTAAGTGTTCCCAAAAGAGAATCTTCAGAGATTTAATAATAACAATGTGTTTGATCCCAGAAATATGGGGAATAGATCAGGGAACAGGATCAGTCCCGCCTGAATGGAAGGGCTGGCATTTTAGCAGCCTTACGCTAATAAATTTCACAAAAAGTTAGTCTGAATCTTCTTTGGGCAGTTCTGGTATTTTCTTTTTTTTGTTATCTGAAGTCTGCAAGACCTACGCCAGTACTTCATGAGTTTTATTTGGAAATACTGAAATAACTTACCTATATTTCGTTATACAATATCTAGAAAGTCAATATAATATAGTGATTCCCAGGCTGTGCTTTTAATTTTTGCACTAATTTTCGCTTTAGTTTTTAGCTCCTAATTATGATACTTTGACACAGAAGCTTAAAATATGACTTTAGAGCCTCCAATTGCACTTTGATCCCTGAAACTGCGGTATTTAACTTTACTTGCTTGGCTACAGTCACCTCAACCGTAGTTTTTACAAGGGTCTGGACATCAAAGGTTTGTTTCTTTGTCAGATTGTCAGGTAAAAGCTTCAGAGGAGCTTAACTGGATTCCTTTTTAAACACGCTAAGGCCCCCTTTCTCGAAAATTCTCAGATCCATAGGCAGAATCCCCCTCAGCCTTAAGTGACAACTCGCTCATTCAACTCAGAGACAGGAGTTACAAAAAGTCAAGTTTTAGAGTAAGTGTGGTTCATTTATAACTGTCGTCTCTGTATAATTTTGAAAACTTAGAACATGCATCCAAGCTGGATCAACTTAGAAATCCCAAGCTAGATCAATACTGTCGGGCCTTATTCTAGATTCTCAAAATTTTACAAATTTTATCAAAAAGAGCCAATTTGAAAAATTTATCAAAAGTAATAACAACATAAAGTTCATTTACATATACAAAGTATAATGAAAATTTAACAGCAATTATAGATATACTGCTGTTGATAGCCTTTTGTACCTACCATCCGATCCATTCAACAGAGCTGAAATCATCCTTAACCTTTTCAGCGTAGGCCGGGGGAGGTGGTATCTTCTGATTCCTAACTAAATTCTTATCCTATTCTCTAGTACAAAATTTCCAAACTTATTTAGACACAGTACCCCTTTTGACCCACAAAAATAGGTACCCCATTTCAGTTACGGGTACTAAGTAAACTATAGCTAAAATATTAAACAAATCTTAAAGCCTTAACCTTTTAAACTCAATTATGCATCTTGTTTAAGCGAAGACAAAGAGATATTTTTTACAGACATTTTTATTTTATTTTTTACAAACATTTTTATTTGATAACAAACAAATACAAAATTTAAAGAACAGAAAGCGCTTATTTTCAGACAGATTAGTGACAAGGATGAGTTTGTTTTCCTTTACAGGCTTGACTCTCTTCTCGAGGACGTCCCAAGTCTCTGTTCTCCTGTCCTATCCATTCTGATTTCTCTGCTCTCTACTCTGACTTCTCCTATTATGAAAGCGCGGCCAATTTCTGGCTTGCCTCATCGACGGCCGCCTGAATGTTGCAGTTTTGATAAAGTTCTTTTTCTACCTGGGAATGCATTTCGATTCGACTTAACCATGGATCCTCGACGTTATAATTGATATTCTTCTAGTGCGCTTACGTGAGCTCTTTGCACTTCGTCTTGTGTGCCAACAGCAAAGGCTTCCTCGCCAGGGGACTGTCGGCAGGGGGACTGTCAGACACCGTAAGACCTTTTATTTGCCTGATTGTAATCAGGCCAAACTAATTGATTTCCACCAATGTTGCCACCATTTTTGTTAGTTGTCCGGTGACTGTTTACCCTCAGTGCTATTTCTATATAATCTGGTATCTATTTAGTCAGCAAATCCATGTACTAGATTGAATTAAGTATTCAGATACAGAGAAATAATCTCTGGAGTTTCGAGCCAAGACATTACCAAAAAATGCATCTTATCAGGCTTCATGGTGTTTGCTCACCTTGCGATATTGATGGCTATTGGCGAGTTTACCCCAATAATCTCTGAACAAGATGTTCATGCCTCGCTGGCCATTGTAGTCAACATGAACAAAAAAGAATCCGGCACAAAACAAAGAAAAATTAGGTAGTTACTAAGCAGTGGAATTTCTCAATAGACTTCCAATTCCAGGCCAATAGTTATGACAATGCCATTGCCAAACAGAGACTATGACTTAAAGACAAAAAGCTTTTATCTATTTAAAAAGCAGATGAGGAACTAAGAGACATCTGAATTTTGTCTCTGAGAATAAAAGCAACCAGTGCTATCAAGCAAATCGTAAAGTTAACGATAAAAATATAATTTATCGTACTCTTATTTTTATTACAAGAATAACTTTTTTCAAAAGGGTATATTGGGTAGGTCTTTCTAAATTTAATTTGTAATAACCTTTGTGAACACTAACATAATCTTCATTGTTTGTGATCAATAAAAACTAGTTTACTTTCATGAGATTTCAGATTTGATGCCTATGAAGACCATTAATTAGAATCCAAATTCTAATGCACTAAATTGTGCTTAATTTTCATTTGTCTAGTTTTGCTGGGTAGCACTTTGCTGTCAACATTGCTTGTTTTTTTTAATTCCTGAAAAATCCGTATAAAATACTTAAAGATGGCTCTCTTAATGAAAAAGAACTTTCACTTCAGATGGGTTGTTCTCTTTTCGGACATTCAGTTATCTTTTTTTTCTTTTTCTTAAGAATCAATTTTTCATTTTAAAACACCTGCAATTTTAAGAGAACTGACAGGGATCAACAAAATATCTTTTAAATCTTTCCGTAACAGGGACGTCAAGGATCGGTGGAAATTTCCCTTAAGGGATCAAGTGAAGAGTTATTTTAATGTAAAGATTTACGCTACAGATTCAGTTATCTAGCCATTAAGTTTCTAATCACAGCATTTTAATATAATTTTGTAAGACTTCTTTCTCCTCCTGAATAAAAATTTTACAAGCAACGGAGAACAGCTATTGAAAATTTGGGAAGATTTCATTACTACCACTACTGACAACTTGCTGCAGCACCAAGCCACCAGAGCCCAACACAGCTGTGCAAAACCCTTCTCCATACCAATCAATTCAAAGCTTCCCTCTTTACAGGCTCCTAAGAAGTCCCAATTTCCTTTATATTCTTTCTTATGACCTTTTCGCACCCCATTCACAGACGACCTTCTTTCTATTTGGTCCTAGATGGTAGGCCGAAACGAGCGATCTTTGGCAATCTTGCATTCTTCACCAGCAGAAAATATCTTGATGGATTTTACTTTAATCATTATGCAACCAAGAATATGATTTGTATATGACGTATCGGACATCTTTGCGTGCTGTTCTAATGCCCTTGGTCACTAGTATACCTTTTACAGTCATTATAGACCTACTACTAGTAGACATGTTACGATCACTATAGACCTTGTACCGCACTATAGACAACACCATAGTTCTCAACGGTCCTACCGTAGCCTTATGGCGGAAGTTCACTTCTTGTTTTCTTCAAGTCTACCTTCAACAGCCTTTTTGAGACATTCAAATATTGACCTTTATACAAATCTTCTCAAGCCTAGCAAAAAGATTGAGATATTTTACAATTTAAAATATTGTCTGTCAAGCCAGCTTTCTCAATATCTTAGTGTTTTTACCTTATAAAATTGGAAAACAGCTTGGATTAGAAAACAAGTTTGCAGCTAAGGTGATATCAGTCATGTTTCATTTTTCTAATTTGTTACTTGGCTGAGTGCAATAAAAACAAATTAGTAAGGTATAACTAATGGGAATTTTTATTGCTTTTTCTAATTTTTCCAGAACCCTTAAAGAAATATTTAGGGAGAGCCGGATTGAGTAATGGTCCTTACAGTTGTCCTATGTGTGAAGAGATCCCGTACGAGGTCTGAGGATTGAGCATCGTCCAATCCTCGATCGGGTCCGGCAGTTCCCCGCCATAGACGACGATGGAAGAGGCAAAGACCAGTCGCGGGTTATGGCCTGCCTGTCGGATCGCTTCGAACAGAGCCATCGAACCGCCTAGGTTGACCGACATGCCGAGATCGAAATCCTCCTCGGCCTGGGCCGAAACCACCGCGGCGAGGTGATAAATGACATCGGGTTTTTCGGCGAGCACCTGATCCAGTGCCCCGCGGTCTGTGATGTTCACGGACCGACCGTGGATCGGGAAGGCGGCATCAATGGGGGCAGGCGTGTTGCAGTCGGTCAGAAGGATTTCGCGGATGGCTTGGCCGTCAAGGGTGCCTCGCACAGCCAAGGCCCTGGCCAGCTTGCCACCCAGGAAGCCACCACCGCCGGTGATCATAATCTTCATTGGACTGTTTAACTCCTGACGGGGCAGCTAGTGGTGGGGCAGCTAGTGGTGGGGCAGCTAGTGGTGGGGCAGCGCAGACATCCTGGGACTATGCGGAGCCCCGGTTGGCCAGCCGATCGCACCACGGGCTAACAAACCTCGAACAGGGCTGCCGCGCCCATACCGCCGCCAACACACATGGAAACCACGGCGTGCTTGGCCCCACGCCGCTTGCCTTCGATCAGCGCGTGACCGACGAGGCGGGAACCCGTCATTCCGTAAGGGTGGCCGATGGCGATGGAGCCGCCATTGACGTTGTACTTGTCTGGATCGATCCCTAGGTGGTCGCGGCAGTACAGAACCTGAACGGCAAAGGCTTCGTTCAACTCCCAGAGATCGATGTCATCGATCGTGAGGCCGGCCTGTTTGAGGAGCTTCGGAACGGCGTAGATCGGGCCGATACCCATTTCCTCCGGCTTGTTGCCGGCGACCGCCATGCCGCGATAAAGGCCGAGCGGTTCCAGCCCTCGGCGTTCCGCGCTCTTCCGGTCCATGACAACGCAGGCCGAGGCGCCATCCGACAATTGGCTGGCGTTACCGGCGGTGATGCTGCCACCCTCGATCACCGGGGACAGGCCGGCAAGCACGTCGGTGGTGGTGCTGGGCCGGTTCCCTTCATCTTCGGACAGGGTCACCTCGCGGTAGGTGATCTCGCCGGTTTCCTTGTTCTTCACGGCCTGTGTGGCGCTGATCGGGACGACTTCGTCATCGAACTTACCGGCCGCCTTGCCGGCCGCCGTGCGCGCCTGGGATTCGGCGGCGTAGATGCTTGTCAAATTTAAATGTCATTATCGGGCCAAACGGATCTGGTAAATCCAACCTGCTTGAATCGTTAGGACTACTCCGTCATGCACCGGATCAGTTGCTCAAACCGATTCGTGCGGGAGGTGGTATAAGAGATTGGCTGTGGAAGGGTGCTGAAAGCACACCTACCGCAACGATAGAAATCATCGTTAATTTCCCAAAAGGGCAGAAGAATTTGAGGTATATCCTTTCTTTTACGGCGGTGGGTCAACGTTTTGAAATGGTAGATGAAAAAATTGAAAATGAAAAACCCGATAACCCTCAATTTACCAGACCCTACTTTTACTACCATTTCAATTCGGGCAACCCTACTCTGAACGTCAGCGGAGAAGGAAGAGAACTACGCCAGGAAGATGTGGATCTTGAAAAATCAATCCTGTCTCAACGCCGCGATCCCGATTATTACCCCGAAGTGACCTTCTTGGCTAGTCGGTATGGAGAAATCAAAATCTACAGAGAATGGAGCTTTGGCCGCTACACAAAACCACGGATGCCCCAAAACACAGATCTTCCAAATCGCTTCTTGGAGCCCGATGCCAGCAATCTTGGGCTTGTCTTAAATCGCCTTAATCGCGACCCCCAAGTAAAATATAAAATTCTAGCCGCGCTTCAGTTGTTATATACAGGAATAGACGGTTATGACATCCAGTTAGAAGGTGGAACGGTTCAAGTATATTTTCGGGAAGGTCGATTCATCGTACCAGCCACCCGTTTATCTGATGGTACGCTTCGGTTCTTGTGTCTTTTGACCATACTTTGTCACCCAGAACCGCCCCCGTTGGTTTGTATTGAGGAGCCGGAACTCGGATTGCACCCCGATGTTCTACCAACCCTTGCTGAATTATTGAAAGAGGCTTCTAAGCGTTGTCAGTTAATTGTGACCACCCATTCCGATATTTTGATTGATGCATTTTCTGACCAGCCTGAGTCGGTCATTGTCTCCGAAAAAGATGAAAATGGCACGGTTTTGGAACGGCTTGATGCGAAAAAGTTAGGCCCATGGCTGGAACAATACCGATTGGGGCAGTTATGGACACGCGGTGACATTGGAGGGACCCGGTGGTGAAGATTTACGTTGAAGGTGGTGGCAACTATAGCGCTCTGAAAACTGAATGCCGCAGGGGATTCAAAATTTTTTTCGAAAAATCCGGGCTAAGAGGGAAGCTGCCACGAATAGTCGCATGTGGCGGCAGGGCTGACGCCTACCGTTTTAGTACATTTAATTAGGATTAACCTAACTTCAGTTCTTGGGTGTGGTCGCTATAACACCTAAGACCCAAGAAAGCAAACAAGTATGTGGAGCTATAAAGGCTCTTTATCACTGTAGTATCTTCTTGTTCTTGTTGTGATGTGTTATAAGGTAAGGATAATCGAAGAAAGCCAATCAATTTATGGTACTAGCAAGTTCTTTATTATTATAGTAACCTTTCTTCATGGTGTGATCTGAAGACAATTGAAAAAAAAAGAGAGATTTAGTTCTTATACTATAAAGCCTAAGCAATTTTTCTTTGAATAACCTTTTCCCCTGAGTAGTTTCTTGTTTCTATCGTGACACGTTTTTTTTTGCAAAAAGGATTGTGAAGGCACTATTTTTATAGTCTTTCTCGCATAATAAAGGGTAATTGCCCCAGGAGAACTATTTACCTCGTAACCGTCGGAGGCTCATTCTGGAGGCACATTCCTTTTTTGACCGTTCTGATTAAAATGAATTCACATATCAAAACTTAAATCTAATGTCATTTGGGGTTGTAGGCGTGTCTGAGAACACAGGGGCTGTTTAAGGAGTATTAAGATGCCCTGTGATTGACTTACAACCTTCAAAAGGGCCCTTTTTACGGCACGAATGGACCTTTCACATTTGTATTCAATCAAATGATCTGCACGATCACCTAAATGAAAAAAAAATGAATGGGATGTAAATGGCTCTTTACTAAGTAAGTACTCTCCCTCCCCCCTTTCAGTAGGGAAGCCCTCAAGATGTTAGTTAAAATATTACATTATACATATGTATCCTATTAAGTAAAAGCATCCATGTTATTTCCAAATTCCTTGTAAAAATCGTTTCTATGGATGCCTTTTTTTATCAAAAGAAGCGCTTTTACCCTCGGATGTAAAACTTGGGCTCAAAAAATTACCAAAAATAAATAATCTCGAGAGGAAAAAATGACGAAAGAAAAGAAAAGGGAATGGAAAGTGGACTTGCTCTATTTGGGAGCCTGCTACTCTATCATTCATACGATATTGTATTGTACAGGTATCTGTACATAGTATCTGTTTCATATTTTGTTTATGTGCAGAATGAACTCTTTCAAAAGTCTATTCATGAATTGACTTATGTTCCATGAGCTAATATTGATCGTTCTCTGCACTGAGAAACGTCACCAGCTTTTAAAAACAGTTCACCAAGTGAGGTTGAAAGGATGACTATAAAAAAGAAGCATATTTTCAAAAGAAGGGCTGAGACGGACAGCAACTAATATGAGAGCAGATCCGCTAGAAAGAGAAAAATATCCGCCTGTTTGAAATTGATATGATTGCAGTTGTAGAAATTGATCTACTTGGTATGGTTTACTTTTCGTTGATGAAAATGTAACTTCTTTCTCTTTTTTTTCCAGAGAATTATTTAAGTTTTCACTTTTATTATCTTTTAACATTCTTTGTTATTTATCTAAAATGTTATGTATTTAGATCAATCTTCAGCTAGTGAACTTTTTAGGTTGGTTAACCTGAATAAAATGTTATTTTTCCCTTTCTGTGATTAAAGGCCTGTGTTTTTTTATTACTTAGTTAATATTAATCAAAATGCTTAGGACAATGGCATGTCGCCAAAGAGACTATTTGTAACAACCCTGAAAACAGACAATTCATAAGAAAGCATAACATGTATAGAAGAATAGCTTTTTTTGGCAGAAAATGTTAAATTTTCAGAACCAACTAGTGGTTTAGTTTTGGCAGTATTCTCAGTGCTAACGGACAGAAGTAAGAGCTACTACAACAAAGAGAAGCCACAAAGACTCGTGGCCTTCACCGTCAAATAGCCGATTGTCTATTGGTGTCCGCTCGGGTATCGTAATTTGTGATAGAGCTTGCATATATTTTTTCTCTTTACAAAAATACCTTCCTTGATGGTGTCAAGGTTTCCACCATTTTTCCGAATCCCGAGAACCGCAGCCGCCATATTCAGACCGGGCTAGGCAGCCAAAATGAGAGATGAGTCACCCATCACTTGTAAGCCATCAGCGGCAAGCGGTACTCGGCGCCTAGAACCGGTACCACCAAGAGCACTTTGTTCTCTCACCTCAGGTTGCTTCCCAGGGGTCTTTTCTTATGTATGGGTGATGCTTCCTGTGTGCAAGAAAATTGAACCAATTAGGCATGATTTTGGCAGCCATTATTAGCTTCAGTTTAATCAATCTCGGCAGTGTATTCCATAAAACACGCTGCCTCATGATCAGACACTAGGCAAAACGGCCAGTGGCAGGATGGCGGCTAAAACTAGCAATAGTAGCCCCCTATTCGTGTTTAATATTCACAGGAGCATTGCGAAAATGTTGTCACCATTACCCCTGTGGTTAAAATATTAGAACGATGTATCAGCTTTCAACCTAATTTGATAGGGACTCGTTGCCACTTCCTGGGTCAGCCTTTCCGAAATACAAATTAAAGGCTACTCTTTGTGGAGGGGAACCTACTCGTATAAACCAACGCTGGCCAAAGGCGGTTCCATGCTGAACTCGACCAAGGGCAAGAAAGAGCGCGTTGGCCGGATGATGATGATGCACTCGAACAACCGTGAGGAAATCACGGAAGCGTTCGCAGGCGACATCATCGCGCTGGCAGGCCTGAAGGACACCACCACCGGTGACACCCTCTGCGCCGTCAACGACCCGGTTGTCCTGGAAACCATGACCTTCCCCGATCCGGTGATCGAGATCGCGGTCGAGCCGAAAACCAAGGCCGACCAGGAGAAGATGTCCCAGGGTCTGGCCCGTCTGGCCGCTGAAGACCCGTCCTTCCGCGTCGAAACCGACCTCGAGTCCGGTCAGACCATCATGAAGGGCATGGGCGAACTTCACCTGGACATCCTGGTGGACCGCCTGAAGCGCGAGTTCAAGGTCGAGGCCAACATCGGTGCGCCGCAGGTTGCCTACCGCGAGACCATCGGCCACGAGGTCGAGCACTCCTACACCCACAAGAAGCAGTCGGGTGGTTCGGGCCAGTTCGCGGAAGTGAAGCTGATCATCTCCCCGACCGAGCCGGGCGAAGGCTACTCCTTCGAGTCCCGCATCGTCGGCGGTGCGGTGCCGAAGGAATACATCCCCGGCGTCGAGAAGGGCATCAACTCGGTCATGGACTCCGGTCCGCTGGCCGGCTTCCCGGTGATCGACTTCAAGGTCGCGCTGATCGACGGTAAGTTCCACGACGTGGACTCCTCGGTTCTGGCCTTTGAAATCGCTGCCCGCATGGGCATGCGTGAAGGCATGCGCAAAGCTGGTGCGAAACTGCTCGAGCCGGTGATGAAGGTTGAGGTGATCACCCCGGAAGAATACACCGGCGGCATCATCGGCGACCTGACATCCCGCCGCGGCCAGGTGTCCGGCCAGGAGAACCGCGGCAACGCGATCGCGATCGACGCCTTCGTGCCGCTGGCCAACATGTTCGGCTACATCAACACCCTGCGTTCGATGAGCTCGGGCCGCGCCCAGTTCACCATGCAGTTCGACCACTACGAACCGGTTCCGCAGAACATCTCGGAAGAGATCCAGGCGAAATACGCCTGAGCGTAACGAACAAGAAGGGCTCGCGGCAGGCGTGAGCCCTTCCCGCAACAAAAGGAGGCCATCATGGCTAAGGAAAAGTTTGAGCGTAATAAACCGCACGTCAACATCGGCACCGTCGGCCACGTTGACCACGGCAAGACCACGCTGACCGCAGCAATCACCAAATACTTAGCTCCACCTCCGAGCGAACAAGACAGTCAGCGGCCCGGTCGGCAAACCGCCGCTCCCGTTCAACCTGAGCGAGGACATTGGCGAGCCGACCAACGTCGCCACCAAGCACCCGGACGTCGTCTCCCGCCTGAAGAAGCTCATCCAGCAACATCGGCGCGAGATCCGCGACAACGCGCGCCCGGTCGGCAAGACCGCGCCGCCGGCCGGAGCACCGCGCGTGCTGTTGCTCGGCGACTCCATTTCGATGGGCTACACGCGACCGGTGCAGGACCTGCTGGGCTGGGAGATGCACGTGTTTCGACCGACCCGCAAGAACCCGCGCAACAACCGGGTTTCGCCCGAGAACTGCGCCGGCACGGACAAGGGCCTGGTGGAGCTGGAGCGCTGGCTCGCCGCTGACGGCGGCAAGTGGGACGTGATCCACTTCAACTTCGGGCTGCACGACCTCAAGCGCGTGCACCCGGAAACGGGCCGCAACAGCAACGACCCGGCGCACCCGCGGCAGACGCCAGTCGACGAGTACGAGAAGCAGCTGGCCACGATCACGGACCGCCTGCTGAAGACCGGCGCCAGGCTGATCTTCGCGACGACGACGCCGTACCCCGCAGGCGTTCGCCCGCGCCGCGATGTCGCCGACGCGGCGCGGGCGCTGGAGACGCTGGTTCCCGTCGATTACGTCGGCCTGAAACCGGGGCGGCAGCGCTACGGGTTCTTCACCAACGCCGAGGGCGGGATCATGGACGATCTGATGGTCGCCAATCGCGGCGATCACCTGTTCGTGGTGGTCAACGCCGCCTGCAAGGATCAGGACATCGCTCATATGAGGGACAATCTCGATTGCGATATCGAGATTCTGGATGACCGCGCGCTGCTGGCCTTGCAGGGGCCAGGCGCCGAACGCGCGCTCGAAGCCATCGCGCCGGGGGTTGCGGACTTGTCCTTCATGACCATGGGAAACTTCGACATTCTCGGGGCGGAATGCTTTATCACGCGGTCTGGCTATACCGGCGAGGATGGCTATGAGATTTCCGTGCCCGAGGCGCAGGCCGTCGCTCTGACGCAAGCGCTGCTCGATCATGACGCGGTGGCGCCTATTGGGCTTGGCGCACGCGACTCACTGCGGCTCGAGGCGGGGCTCTGCCTCTATGGCAATGATATTGACGAAACCACCTCCCCCATCGAAGGCGGGCTGATCTGGGCGATCCAGAAGCGCCGCCGCGAAGAGGGCGGCTTTCCCGGCGCCGACGTTTTAGAGGGTTTTAATTTTATAGGGGAAATTCCATAAAACCACGACTTGAATGGAATAACAGAAAGGCCTTTTCTAGAATACGGTAAATTCTATGCCCTTTTTAACAATAAGGAAATATAAATTAAAGACGAAAAGATATTGAAGTAGATCAAATGTTATGCTAAAACTAAAGATCAATTTAAAACGTAGAAGTGATATCTATGTAAGGAGGGGGTTGCCCTGTTTTTAGAAGGTAATTTCTGGTTGTTTTGAAAGTTTTAATTTTACAGGGGAAAAGATATAAAACTACTGGATGAAGAGGATAAAGAAAAGACTCAAGAAAATGTTGAATAGATTATACGATTTCTACTCGTTTTTATCGTATTACAAAGTTTCTAGGACGAAGTTGGAGGCAATTAAAAGATTTATCAATTAAAAGCTGTGGTTTTCATGCAGTACTCTATTTTTGATGTCGTGGCATTTATTTCGTTTCTACCTCTCACAAATAAATCTTAAATTTTTTCTCATCTATTTCTGTTACAAAATAGTCAAAGATAACTAAATTTTGAACTTTGGGATCTAGCTTATTTACATCGATGATATCATTTTTATCATTACTCACAAAAAAAGATTCATGTTAGTTTTTACTTCCAAGACCTTCATCTTAATCGTTAAATCTTTATATTTATATTCTTCAAGATCTTTAGCATGCAGAATTTTTTTGAAACTACAGGTAATCTTAAATCATGTAAATGAGTAAACTGGTTTTACCACATCCAAAGTTACCACAAATCAATAGTCGAAACGGCCATTGAGGTGCTAGCAAATGTTTATTTTTAAAACGATCTTTATTTTTTCCACATTCGCTTTAATACGCTTTAATAAGTGCTCCACATACGCTTTAATAGGTGCTTTTTCATTCATTTACTTGGCAAAAAAAAAAAATTTCAGCTAAATTCAATTATGAAGCTAATAGCTTTGAAGATTATAGATTTGAAGCCTTTAATTTGGGCTTTGAAGCTTATAGCTTAACTTCATGGATTATACCTTATGTCTTCAAGGGATCAAGTCCCCAGGGTACCGTGTTTACTTTATTTTTCAAAACTTTTTTTAGTGTTATTAGGGTTTAGAGCTTTTTATTTTGTTTTTCTAAATTGAACTTGCTTTTCTGTTATTTGTATACCATTCATTCATATGAAAACATGAGCTAAGAGCTCATATGGCACTTGTGACTTGTTCGGAATAACCAAGAGCCAAGAGCTCATACGCGCGGCCGACCCGCAAGTCCTGCGGCACCGGCCAGCCACCCGCGACATTGTGACCGGAGGGTGCCCGCAACTCCTCTCCCAGTCGCCACGGTTTCGAATTCGCACATGTCTCCGGCGGTCCGGTTTCGATCCACTTGCCGTTGCGCCGGTCAACCGCATCGGCGGGCGGATCGAATTCCCGCAGCCAGACGCGCAACCGGGGCCAGTCCGGCGCGCCGGATGCGGGTTTCAACCAGCGGTCCCACCACTCGAGTGCCACTTGCTGAAATCCGAGGGCAGGGCCCGGATGGCCATGGTCCGGGTAGTGGTGCCCCCACGGCCCGACGAGGCCCCAGACCAGGTCCGGCCGGGCCGAAACCAGGGACATGACGGAGTTGGAGTATCGATCGGACCAGCCACCGACAGCCAGCACCGGTCGCGATAGACGCTCGGCCTGGCGGATCACCGAGCCGTGTCGCCAATAGGCGCCGCGCACCTCCTCGCGCACCCAGGCTTCAACCGGGAAGGTCAACTCCTCCAACCGCGCTTTCCAGAAGGTCTTCCAGTCCGAACCCGCATTGGGTGTCGGCGGTGCGCCGAGGATGGCAGGCAAGGTCGCGCCCCATTCAAACGTATCCGTCAGAAGGCAGCCGCCCATGTGGTGAATGTCGTCTTCGTACCGGTCATGGGTGGCGCACACCGCAATCACCGCTTTCAACGGCTCGGGGGCATCCATGTTGGCCTGAAGGGAGGCCGTTCCACCCCAGGACGTGCCGAACATCCCGACCTTGCCGTCGCACCAGGGCTGTGCCGCGATCCACTCGATGACATGGCGCGTATCGGCGGCATCGCGCACCTATCGACGCTCATCAGACAATTACGTGAGACCGAGCCCAACGTTTTTCTGTTCGATGCCGGCGACATTTTTACCGGCGCCCTTTCGCGCATGACCGATGGCGCCCTCATGTTCGAATACATGACGACCATGGGTTATGACGCCATGGCAATTGGCAATCACGAGTTCGATTACGGCGAGGCGGTGCTGGAATGGCAAAAGAACCGCGTTGCCTTTCCGGTTCTGAGTGCCAATCTGTTTTACAAGGACACCAATCATCCCTTTGCCCAGCGGCACACCATCATTGAGCGCAATGGCATTCGCATCGGTGTCATCGGCTCCATCGGCCAGGACGCCGCAGCCAGCGCCATCGCGCCGCCGCATATTGATGAACTGGATGTGACCGACCCAGCGCCGGCGATCCAGCGCTTAAAAAATCAAGGACATTGATTTATACACTTATGTCACACTGTCGGAAAGTTGAAAAAATGAACCAAGGACTTAGCAAACAAGGCCAGACAATTGCTTACAGTCTGATCAAAGACATGTCACCGCTGGTTTCACCACCTGAGGTTTGCATCAAGATCACCGAACTATTGCAAGAGGGCATGTGTTCATCGAAACAACTAGCTAATATTATCATCCACGACCCCAACTTAACCGCGCGTCTGTTGAAACTGGTGAACAGCTCTTACTATGGCCTCAGTTCTAATATTGATACCGTCTCCAGGGCCGTCACGGTAATTGGCAATAGCGAACTCAGTAGTTTGATCTATGCAATCTCCTCAGTTCGTTCATTTTCTCGCATACCGGACAAGATCACCAATATCACCACCTTCTGGCAACACTCGGTTTACACCGGTCTGGTCGCGAAACAATTGGCAAAACGATTAAACGTGCTACAACCGGAGCGTTTATTCGTCGCCGGTTTATTGCACGACATTGGCACTTTGGTCATTAATGCTCGCTTTCCCGAATTGGCCAAAGATATTATTGAAGACGCCGAAGGTGAAGAAGAACATCTTTACCAAATGGAGCAAAAACTATTTGGCTTTGATCATGCCTACCTCGCTGGCTTGATGTTGCAGGACTGGAACCTGCCCAACCATTTATGCGAATCCGTTCGTTGGCACCACGAGCCCATGCAGTCCAATGAAGCCAGGATGGATGCCTGTATCCTGCATATCAGTAACGTACTGGCCAATCGTTCAGCCGTTGGCAGTTATTGCAACCGGATTTCATTAACTGATGAAATTGATCCTCGCGCTCTGGATCTTCTAGGTTTGGAAGAAGACTTCCATCAGCGCGTCGATTATGAAGAAGTTGAACTGAAATTTGACGAAACCATCAATGTTCTCCTGGCACAGGCAGTTTGATTAATTTTTAATCAATTATTGCCTAAAACCCGCCCTAATCACCCTTCAGTCATTATTTTTATTCCTCCAAAGACATTATTTTTCTATTTATATAACTAAACCTGCGAAGTACTAGGAAAATTTCCTGTCTTTTTTGGGAATTTTTACTATAATTTGTCCTGAGTCAATAAAGATTCAATGTGAAATGCCGAAGTAATTATTAATGGATATTGGCAAAGATGTTGCATTTTCAATGATGATGAACTCGACACTACAACTCGATCTTTATTCTTCGTTCCGGAAGGCGGTTCGTTTAACGTTTGTTCGTGCTCGACCCGCAGCTACTGCAGTGGCAGTGGTACGCGCGCGCGTACCTTGCTGCGCGCCGTCGCACGCACGCCGCGCACCACCACTTCTTCTACCAGTTCCTCATCGTCGTCGCTGATCACCTCGTCGGGCGCTTGCGCCAGCACAGCACCTGGTACGCTGGCGCTGATGCCCAGCAGGGCGAGCTTTAGGTGATACGCGAGCTTGTCCAGTCGAAAACCGCGGTTCGTGTCTTTTTCCATTGGGTCAGCTCCCCTCAGTGAGCGGCGCCGAAACTGTCTTCGACGCGGGTTGGAATCTTGTCAAATTCATCGTAAAGTGTCCAAAAATGACTTGCGTTGTCATTTTCGACGACCAGAAGAATAACCGAAAAATCGCCGACGTCAAATATTCTTGTGACTAATCCGATCAGCAAAGTGGTAATCGTGGGAGGTGGAACCGCGGGCTGGATGACAGCGGCGGCCATTATTGCCGCGCTGCCTCCGCGCGCGGTTTCCGTGACTCTGGTGGAGTCCGAAGCCATTGGCATTATTGGCGTGGGCGAGGCAACCCTGCCTCACCTGAAGCGTTTTAACGACAACATCGGCATCGTCGAGTCCGAGTTCATGGCTGCAACCCACGCGACCTTTAAGCTCGGTATCGAATTTGTAGACTGGGCGCGCCAGGGTGATGCCTACATCCATCCCTTTGGCGCCTATGGGGCTGCAGCAGAGGGCGTGGCCTTTCACCATTATTGGCTCAACATGGCCGGTCAGGCGGGCCCCGGTTCGCTTGGCGACTACTCGGTCCCCATCCGCGCTGCCTATGCGGGGCGCTTTGCCATGCCGACGGAAGACCCCGCCGACCTCAAATCAAGTTTCGGCTATGCCTACCAGTTCGATTCCACACGTTATGCGCCATTTCTGCGTCGCCATGCCGAGCAGCTAGGCGCAAATCGGATCGAGGGTCGGGTCACCGAGGTGCAGCAGAGTCAGGATGGCCATATTCAGGCGGTGGTTCTTGAAGATGGGCGCAGCGTTGAAGGCGACCTGTTTGTGGACTGCTCGGGGTTTCGCGGGCTGCTGATCGAACAAACGCTCAAAAGCGGCTACGACAATTGGCAGCATTGGTTGCCCTGCGATCGCGCAGTGGCTGTGCAGTGTGAGAGCCGCGGTAAGCTCCTGCCCTACACCCGCGCCACCGCCGCGAATCACGGCTGGCGCTGGCGCATCCCGCTGCAACACCGGGTAGGCAACGGTTATGGGCATTAAAGAGGCAGCTAAGAGAGTTTTCCACGTTGCGTCTCGATGCACAGGAGTCAAATGCTTTCAAGAAGTCTATAAACCCTAAAATAATCTGCACTTACCACTCGTTTGATTCCTTCAGTAGAATACGGTAAGCTAACTATCAGATCGAAGCAAGAACGATTTGTGCGGAAACCATGTTGCTCATCCCTTAAAATTAAGTCCACTTGAGTCTGAATTCTACTAAGTGCAATCTTACATAGAACTTCTTTTTCGACAGTCTGGAGTTTGATACCTCCCCAGTCATCACATGATGTCTTTCGATCTTTCTTGAGGAGTTTCACGATAACACCTTTAGTCGAGTAAGGAGGGTCAGCCCTTTCGTCCCACAATTTATTAAGTAGCTTAAATAGTGGGCCAGCAAGAGCTCTTTTCCCATATTTCAACAGCTCAGGAGGGACTCCATCACACCAAGCTGCTTTCTCATTTTCTAGCGACTTCAGTGCTATTACAACTTCCTCAAAGAGGATGGGACCCAAATAGATATCCAAGTTAAATAGGGGTAATACCTCCCCAGTCATCACTGAACGTCACGGACCAACAGTGGCTCATGGAGTTTCGGCTGGTTCAGATCATCTGAGAAATATTCACTCAATCAGTTCTGGACATCTTCCCAATGGGTAAGCAGCTGCCCACTTTTATCCTCTATTAAAGAGCAAGGGTTTGTTTGCGCACCGGAAAGTTTCTTAGAAAGCATATAAGCGGTTTTACTATCACCCCGACTGTCTATACTTTCTGCCTCAGTTGCAATGTTCTCGGCATATGTCCTCTTTCCATTCCTGGCAGATGTTTTCACTTGCTTATGGGCATATTTTTACTCTTTATTTTAACTATCTCCGTATTACCTATAGCTAGGCTGACTAGATGAATGACTAGGTGAGTATTTATCAACATGAGCTTTCAGATTTGTTCTTTCCTAAATCAGCTGCCAAGTTTCTTCACTAATCCACTCTTCCTTCTTTCGTTTCTTATATCCAAGAACTTCCACTGCAGCATCTTTTAGGCACTCTGATACTGATTTCCAAAGACATTCTGAACTTGTTTCGTCGGAGTCATCGAGGCTCAAAGCTGTGAGCCTATTTTATAGTGTAAGATTATATTTCTGACGAATAGTCTTATCATGGAACTTCTAGATATCAAATTTCTTAACTGTAACTTTCACTTTCTTCATCGCCTTTAACTTAATTTTGCATGTGGATATGACTAGCCACCAACGCCAATGTGCAGACGTTAAGGGAAAGCCGAGACAGGCGCTTCGCCATATATGAACTGTTCATTGCAAGACCCCGTTATGCATTGTCTTCGGTGTGTGACGCCAATACCCAATGGCGGACACGCGCCGGACAAGGCCGGGTTCGGTCGGACGATTTGACACTTGCTTCGCGTGCTCCGTCCTTTAATCAATATTCTGTTAACCCTAATGGATCGTTAACGTTCCTTAACGAAGGTGATCGATGACACTCTCCTGTTTTGCCGACCCGACCGAAGTCTCCCTGCCCGTCCACCTTTTCAGCAAACCCGACCTTGAACACATCGCCGGCGACCCGGTCATGAAAACATGGATCGAGGCCACCGGGTTCAAGGCCTCGGCCGGACAGTTCCGGCTATTGCCGGGCAATGACGGCACGCTTGCCGGAGCCTTGTTTGGCCTTGGGGTGTCGGCCGAGGACCAGCCGCTGATCGCGGGTGCCCTGGCGACACGACTTCCCGGAGGCGTCTGGCGGCTGGAAAACTCCGGCGCCAATGGAGAGGCTTTGGCGCTGGGTTTCGGCCTTGGCCGCTATCGGTTCGACCGCTACCGCAAATCCGACGCTGTGAAGCCTCGGCTGATCGTTCCCGATAATGCGGACCGAACAGCGCTGGAGCGCACACTCAGCGGCTGCTATCTCGCGCGCGATCTGGTCAACACGCCGGTGAATGACATGGGCCCGGCCGAACTGGAGGCGACGGTCCGGGAGCTCGGCGAAAGCCATGGAGCTGTTGTCGAAACAATCGAAGGCGATGCACTGCTCCAGCAGAATTTTCCGATGATCCACGCGGTCGGGCGGGCCAGCGCATCGGCGCCGCGGCTCATCGATCTGCGCTGGGGCGCCGATGACGCGCCCAAGGTGACGCTGGTCGGCAAGGGCGTTTGCTTCGATACAGGCGGGCTGGACATCAAGCCGGCAGCGGGCATGCTGTTGATGAAGAAGGACATGGGTGGCGCGGCCAATGTGCTGGGCCTTGCCGCCATGATCATGCAGGCTCGCCTGCCGGTACGCCTGCGGGTGCTCATTCCTGCCGTCGAGAACGCCATTTCAGGCAACGCCTTCCGACCCGGCGACATTCTCAAAAGCCGCAAGGGTATCACAGTCGAAATAGGCAACACGGACGCCGAAGGGCGCCTGGTTCTTGCCGATGCCATGGCCTATGGCGATGAAGAACAGCCGGCATTGATGGTCGACATGGCAACCACTAGTTTTTTTTACTGAAAGTAAGGAGCGACACTAAGACTTTAAACAAATAGAAACTATTCCGTATACGAAAGGGGATATTCCCTCTCAACACCCTACTCTTTACGCTAAAGTTTTTAACTGTTTTGTGAAGTAGAGTTGTGAGAAAGAGTCGAACTTCAAACAATAATAATAATAAAACAAAAGACAAAATAGAAAGAGTCTACTTTATAAAAAAAACTTCAGTGTAAAGAGCGGGGCGTTGAGGTGGTGGCATCCCCTTTTGTATAAACGAACAATTTCTGTTCATTTTAAGTCTTAATGTCGTTCCTTACTTTCAGTTAAAAAAAACATGTTTTTTTTTTTTTAATCTCGGAACGTTTCTGAACTAACGTAGGTTTTGAATTTGGTTCAGTATGCATGAATAATTAAAACGAAATTTGCACATTAATTTTACTGTTTTTAAACTAATAATAACCTTATAATAACCTAAATTTAATTTGTGTTTCGGTTGTTTAAGAGTGACTCCAGAATCACAAATGCTATTTAGTTAAAATAATAGCCTCTTTTAAAAGTTAAAAAATAAACTTTAGCGTAAGAGCGAGCTACTGAGGAGAGGCAACCCATCTCATATACGTAATATTTTCTGTTCGTTTTAAGTTTTAATGTTGCTTCTTACTTTCAGTTGAAAAAACTTGTTTTTTTTACTTAATAACACAAACATTTTTAAAGACCATCAGAGGTCACTGCCCTGGACCACAGGGAGAAAGAGTGTAGGTAGGTACTTCAAAATACTTTCCTATGGCATACTTTAGTTCGTAGACCCATCCCTGAAAGTTTCATTTTCCTAACCTAACCCTTTTCCAAGATATTGAAAAGTTGCTAAACTAGAATTTTACCACAACAAAGTGATGATTTCTGCTATTTTATGACAAAAATAATAATATTGGCCTGCATATGGTCAAAATGCTATAAGTGAAAATTTTATCTCTCGTAATCCTGAATTTATTTGCTTTTTTTTCAGAATTTGGCGGAAGCTGAATATGTTGTCGCAGTATTTACATATATGAGACTGTTAGGCTACCCTGCATCTAAAATCTCTATACTGACCACCTACAACGGACAAAAGCATTTGATAAGGGACATAGTAGAAACAAAATGTGCTAAAAATCCAATCGTTGGATCTCCTCACAAGGTAAAAATTTTCTGTATTTTGATCTTATGAATCTGAATTTTTGGTTTATTCCTCTTATGACATGAAGCAAAAAATATCTTATGAACAGTTGTTAGAAATTTTCTACATTCTTGGAAGGGAGCCTTGCCGACTTTGCAAGCACCACTTGTGCCAATTTGTTGTAAAACCTCGGCGGCTTGTTCGGTGTATTGCTTCACAATTGCCACCAAGGCGGCGACTTGTTCCTGCAATTCTTGGGTGGCAAAGAACTGGGCTACTTCCGGCAATTCCTCCCGAAGCGTTGCACGAATACATTGACTGAGGCGGCGAGCCAGGGTCTGCACGTCAATTTCGCTTTTTTCTTGAATTGCTTTGGCTGAGCCTGTCTCTTCAAGTGCAAGAACTGGCGTAGCAATGGCCGAGGGTTCCTCCAGGTATCGCTGCCAGAAAATCTCGGCGAACCCCTGATCTTGCAGGGTCTCAACAATCCAATCATTGCCCTCGGTGTATTCGGGATAACGCGCTTGCAGACGCTTAAGGCTGTGGTCTATGGCTGCGGAAAAGCGAGATTGGAGGGACGCGTCTTTTGGAATGCCCAAAACGGCTTTGCCGAGGTTTGGAGCCAGGGCATGAACCCCGCGTTTAAAGCCATCGGTCAGCAGGTTTGTCACGATACCGATTGTCACAGGATCCCACACCATAAGATCTATTTCCTATAAATTTCCAAAAAGAAAACCAGCGTTAGTAAAAATAAAATTTTCTAAATGACAAACCAAGATAACCCTACAAGAAAAACCAAAAGCCCCATCTTTGAGCTGCTCTGGCACTCTTTTATGAAATTTGAATCCTGCCACTTTTTCGAAATTGATGTTGAAGGCCAGACCCAAACGGTTTTGACCACAGTGATTCACTTCCACTTCGTGCATCAGGTAGGCCGGGAAAAGGACGCACAAGCCAGGCTCGGGTGAAATGGCATATTTCGTCCGGTTGTGGGCCGTGGTTTCAAGCGTGGGCGGTACGGCGCCCCACAGTCCGAGAAAACGTGCCAGATCGTGGAAGACGATATCGCCACATTCCGGCGTTGCAACACTCCCTCTACCCATAATTTGCAAATCAGATTAAGGTCGCTTTCAAGGTCAGCCACAAGCTGACCCCGGGGTGTCGTTACCTCACACGAAGCGGCTGACGTCAGCCGAAATGATGTCTCTCCAATCCTTAGGGTCGGGGAGGCAATGGCGCATGTCCAAGGCTTCGGCCCAAAGGTCATTGCAGTCGTCTTCGTGCGGCTAACGAACTCCCCGGCTACCAGAGCAATAAAGCTTTGGTGGCCGTTTTCATTTTCATGGCATACTTCTACCACGCGCGACGTGCCATCGAATATTACTTTTGAATATTGGTGGCCCCTCATCCCTTTTATAAGATACATTTGGTGAAAAGTGACTTTTAAGTGATTAATAAAGTTCTAGTTCCAAGCGAAATTTAAAAGGGTTGCTCTGTTGCCAAAATAGGATTCCAAAATAAATCTACAGATTTTTCCTACCTCCAATCCTTCTCTACTCGTAACGCGTGCACATTCAAAAAAAAGAAAAACTTAATCCTAAATCAAAATATCCGCATAAAACCTTTGAAAACACTCTGTTAAAGACGACATACCAAGCGAAAAAAACTTAAGGTGACTTCATTCGTTTAGCTAAGTCAAAACCTCTCTTCTCAGGGGCTTCTAAGCTTTACAAGTAGAGAAGGGGTGGAGATAGGAAAGGCGAACGCACTTTCAAAGCCTTAATTTTGGCTTGCCAAAAATGTCATCCGGGTCGCGACGAAAACAGCTGATTTGGCTATAAGTCACTCACTTTCACCTTTACTAAAATTATGTTTTCAAAAAGTACATAGAGTATGTGATCAAGATCTTTAAGCCTTACAGCATTTTGGTCGCATTTTACTTACCTGGATTTTAATTTAGAAATAATATGATGCTTCCAGCTTTTTTTAGATTCTAAATAAAAAAAAAATCCTTCCTTTGATTTTAGATTGGAAAGGACACAAGATTCGGGGGCAGAGGACAATTTTAAAAAACGTAGAATGACTTAAGAGATTATACGAAAAATGTAAATCAGGAAAATTAAGGAAAACATCGTGAAGTTTTGTGAATTTGATTTTTAAAATCACCCCGACAGGGTTAATGAGGGAGAAATGGATGTGTTTAGGTATCTGAATTCCCTTTCCCTTGCGCACTTACCCGATCGAACACCTTATGTACTTCACTCACTTTCGCTTTTCCCAAATGATATGTTAAAAAATATTTTGTGATTCTTAACCCCTACAACACTTTTTCTCGCATTTTACTTGTTTGATATTTGGCTGTTGAAATAAGATACAATTTTCTCTGGAAAAAAATTATCGTTTGGTTTTATTTTGGAGAGGACATAAAATATGGGGCAGAGGACAAATTAACAAAAAATGAAATAACTGGAGAATCATTCAAAAAAATACACGCTGAACATGGAAAAATCGTAAAAATCAGGAGGTTTGGAGTGATGAATGTTGAAAAGGGGGTGCTAAGGAGCCCAAAGTATCATTTCACGCAAACTTATCTATATGTCAGGGAAAAACAAACCTGATTATCTGCTCCTATCTATTTTAGAATGTTTAACTCGCCGAGCATTTTAAAACTGACGTTCTCCTTAGTAAATGAGCTGCCTCATTATTTTATCCATTTAGAAAGATGAAAGTTGATTTATAACGGGTCCATTTTGAAACATACTTTTCCTTGTACGTTTATTTTACTTTACTGTGCTTGAAAGTATTTTAAGACCCTAATATTTGAATTTCTTTACTTAATTTGGATTTCAGATTTCCTTCTTTTCTTCATAGGGAATACCTTTCAAACTATTCCCATAGATGACCGACACATTCATGATTATTATTTGAATTGCGAATCTTTAAAGTTATATTTTCTTTTTTGTATTCTCTTTTTTTACTAAAGCCGTCGCGGGTAAAAAAAAGTCAAAATGAGGGCAAAACAATCAAAATTGGGAACTGCTTATTAGAACGCTCTCAAATATTGTTTTATAGGATGGCATGTACTTTCATAATCAGCTGGATGGACCGTTTTCGTCGAGGATTACATCTCTACGGGTTATGCACGAAGGGTCACAGCCTCAACCCGTTCCTACTCAAGCTGTTTCAGATCTTCAGGCTATTTTTGGATCTGATAGGTGCTTGATTACTTGGTTGCCCTCTCCCGTTCTGCCTACCAAGGGTTAGTACCCTTTTACTCATATATTTACCAAGCTATTTTGATTTTAAATAGCATACTTGATAATTTTGCACCGATTTCACCGTGAAATGAATTTGTAGCATTTGCGTGTGTATATTTTCATTTTATTTTACTCACAAGAAGATGAAAGTTTTGATACTGATCCCCAGACGGAGCACAATGTACACCTTATTCAGAAAAGTTTTATCTTAGCAAGTTAAGACAGGAGTATAAAAACAAAAACCAAGAAAAATCAGAACAAAATACCAAACTGTCTTGAACCGTTACAAAGAAAAGGCAATGCAGATGTTTGCAAAAATCAGTCACGTGCGATGGATTGAGGCCAAGAATCATCCTCTGATGGCCTGTATCTTGGAGCAAGATGGAAAAAATGGTATTTCTAATTATTTCTTAAAATTCAGCAAAAACGTTAGACTCAAATACATACTAGACTGAAAGTAACCCCTCCCCCCCCTAGGCCCTCTTAACATTTCGAATACTTTTAATATTTCGAATACCCATGAAAACAAATTCTTGATGATTGATTATGTTCACATTATTCACATTTCATGGATATCGCCGCTCAAGAGTGTCGCACGAGTCGTTTCGCATTTGGCACAATTATAAAACTGTGTATATCGAATTCCTTGTTGAGCCAGTCGATCAAGATTCGGGGTCTGAATCTCACTTCCATAACACCCGATATC
This sequence comes from Alatinidae sp. Z8VKAUB7J3, assembly GCA_010016025.2. Taxonomy (NCBI): domain Eukaryota; kingdom Metazoa; phylum Cnidaria; class Cubozoa; order Carybdeida; family Alatinidae; species Alatinidae sp. Z8VKAUB7J3. The sequence continues at coordinate 99,269,284 of JAAAKM020073195.1, forward strand.
CGAAAAGCCAAGATCGTCCACCATCATGAGCACAACATTCGGCCGTTTCGCACTCACCTCGAGATCGTGAGCGACGCACTGACTGTGATTTCCAAACAGCAGACTGGCGCAAATGAACAATACAATTCGAAACATGACATCCTCAATTGTGTAAGAGTGGCGGATTGCCCATTCTAACTTAAAATTGCTTCACCTTTGCGATGGCAGGTTTTAGCCGACCACAAAATCGGCTAATTTCTTGATGACACTTTTCCAGAAAGAAACCCGATGCCCGACACCCTTGAAGCTGCTCTAGATAACCTCTCCGATATGACCGGGGAAGTTTCTCCGATCGAAATTGCCGAATACAGGTCGAGAATGAAGAAATGTCAGGCGTTGATGAAAGAACAGGGCATTGACGCTGTCTATTTGCATGCGGGGACTAACCTTTATTACTTTACGGGTTTGCAATGGAACCCCAGCGAGCGAATGGTCGCGGCGATTCTCCCGGCAGATGGAGAGCCATGTTATGTCGCGCCCCGCTTTGAATTGGATACCCTGCGAGACTACTGGCAAATCGAAGCTGATTTGTTTTCCTGGAATGAACATGAATGCCCTTTCGCGCTCGTTCAAAAAGTATTGAATGAAAAGGGCATTCCGGCAAATCAAATCGCGATTGACGAGTCTGCTCCTTTCTTTTTTGCCAACGGACTTGAGGCACAAATGCCGGGTACAAAATGGGTATCCGCCAAAGGCATCACTGAAGCTTGCCGTCAACGGAAATCGAAAAATGAGATTGAGATCATCCGACAAGCACACAAGATGACATTGAAAGTGATCGAATCGGCGGCGTCCATTTTGCGGCCAGGAATTTCAACAAGTGAAGTCACCAAGTTTATTGACGACGCCCATCGGCAAGTGGGAGCTGCAAACGGTTCCTATTTTTGTATCGTGCTCTTCGGTGTGGCGACATCGTTTCCTCACGGTGTGAAAAATCCACAGATTCTTAAAGAGGATGATTGGGTTTTGATCGACACCGGCTTCCTGCTCAACGGATACAACTCCGATATCACTCGGACCTTTCCTTTCGGCAAAGCCACTGCCAAGCAAAGTGAAATCTGGCAACTTGAGCGAGAAGCTCTACATTCGCGAAAACCCAACCGAACATATAAACACAAATTTATAAAAAAAAAACACACAATTTCGTGTCTATGCGTAAAGAACTTCAAGTGTCTACAACAGAGTTTTTGACAATGCTGTATAGGAGATTGTAACCTTCATCAGAATCTATTATCAAACTCACTTTAGGGTTTGTTACCCTTTTCTAAAATTACGGAAATTTTCTATGGTTTGTAACTTATAAGAGCAAGATCCTTTTGATATATTTATAGTAATTAAAATTACGACTTCTTATTTTTTTTCACTTTTTCTAGATACTATTTTGTTATTCTTATAGTGGTCCCCTAGCACTGTGTCAATAAAGCACAAGAAGTCAGTAGTAAAGATAGTATGTACACTTTGTGTCACTCAGAAAAATTTTACAGTGACTTCACATCGACAAAGTAAGCATACACACTGGTTTAGATACGGTCCTTAAGAATGTAACTTTGTTTCTAATTGGCTGATCCTTTCTTGGTGACCAATCAAAGACCATTTTACAATCTTTGTGGTCAGAATGCCCACCAAATACCCAAATATTTTTGTATGCACATTGACAATGCGCAATCACACTAGTTCAAAGCACCAATGCTTGAGGAGGTTACGTTTTGAAAATGACTATGAAGCATTTGAACCAAGTTCACCACCCTGGATCTGTGAACTTCCCGGAGAATAGACATCAAGTAATATTTTATAACAGAGATATAGTTGGAAATTTAACAACCAAGGAATTGCTTTACTTAATCAGTTGTTTTAGCTTTATTTGGTGTTTATTTGCACATTTTAGTCTTACAGACCTTCTATTTTTCTTAGTAACGTTGCCAGTATGAGGGAGCATTCAGAAAACAGTGCTTCTGTTGTTAAAATCGCACTTACAGATATGGGGCTTTTCTGATCTACCCATGGTATTTTCAATGACCAGCAATGCTAGAAAATTACATTTCCGTGCCCAAAACAAAGATCATGTATTGAATTCTTATTGGCAATGGGTTACTACCATAGTCAGTATAGTAGCGTTGACTTTATACAATGTAATGTGTCAGCCATGTACTATTTCTTTCCTGCATCATCGTGTAAGAAAACGGTTGTAGGAACTTAAGCGTGGAGGGAAAACTTAGTAGGTTCGTGGTAGGAAGGGCAGGTAATTCTTTTCAGGGTTAAAATCGAGCAGAGTACAAGATTATATTGGACTAATATGATCAATCGCTAATGATGGTTATGGGACGGGGAGACAAAATAAACTGGACAGAGAGGATGCTAGCTAAAGTCCGCTTGCCAAATATGTTTAAACAAGATGTACCCAACCCGCCTCCTGACTATTTCACAACGACATTTCAAGCCGACAAAATGCACAAGTAAGTGACTAACGGGTGCCATATACTAAAAAAGGATCTACGTGTAGTGTCAATGGCACCGATATTATCTGTAGGCTTGGAACGGTTTGAATGAAAATTCTGGAATATTGCTAGGAAGGTGCCTTTTAATTGTTTTAGAATTTTAAAAAAGTATCTTTTCAACTTGAATAACTTAGGATAGATACTGGACTGATTCGTTTGACTTTGCATGTCCATTTCTTGTTTATGTTACGTCTTAGAAATAATCACCTTTAAAGTTTGTAGAAGTATGTGGGGAACATGAGTTTTGGAGAGTTTTTGGCAACGTGATAAATATGAGGAATGTTGTGATCGGGTTACCGTAACTCAATTTTTAAAGAAACACGCTGCCACGAGTTTTTCCCTAAGATGGTACCGTTGCCTTATGTCTCTAGCAAATTTTTTGTAGAGACATTGTCTTCCCGCAAAGAGTTTCATTGAAGTGTGCGTCTCCGTACAGGAAAGTATTACTTGATCAAATGTAAACACAAAGTTCGCCACTTCGCGTAATTTTACGCCTAAGGCGCGAAATTTGTGTCTTGCGAAATTTGTGCCCCCGTGTGTTTCGTTACTTAAGATTTTCTTACGACAATTTTAGGTTTGTCACTTATACTTTGCGGTGCAAGTAATCAAAGTAGGGGCTCGATAGATGTTTGTTATTAATTATGATCTGTGATAAGGGAGAAACGCTGCAAAAATCACATCAAAAATAAAACCAACATTCTTAAAGGTTGTTATTTAATTAATGCGAGAAAGGCTTTGACCCCGATAATGACATGAAAATGTTTATCATGCACGTATCCAGGCACGCCCATCAAGGTATATGCGGGGGGAGGGGAGATGAGCTGTCAGGGGCAGTGGGTAGTTAAATAGCTAATGGAAATTGAAACTTTAGCTAAGATCTAAGTGGAAGTAATAATGGTGGCACATTTGATGCTTTCCTTAACAAAACTTGGAGAGGTACATTCTCTAAATCATCATCAGTCCCCTCCTCTAGTTATTATCCAAAAGTAGTAGTACATATGTAAACAATATCATCATTGGTGAACATCAGGTGAGGTAATTGTTATGTGAAAAGTTTCGTCACTCTCAGTTTTTCGATAAGATATCCATCACGTTTCAGAGGTGTTCCTTTCCGGAGACAAGTTGACCCACCATATATTGTAAGAATGTAAAAATTCCAGAACAGTATTAGCTGGATTATTAGCCTTATTCACAGTATTTCGGAATACAGTCCAACCATGGCATGTCTGCACATGCTTTACATATACTTCGTCAATCAGCAGAAGTCAATAGATCTTTAAAAAATATCGTTCAAGCAATGATGTATCATCAAGCTGTAAATCGGATCAATGTACATACGCTTAAAAGTTCACATTATGCTGTAACAGTTGATACAAATAGCATTGTATTGCATAACATTCAACGGCAAAGGTATTCGGTTCTCACTTTAAAGAGCTTATAATTCAGATAAGCTGGAGTAAAACATCCTTTTTGTGTGTTATTTCTGTCTGCTAAAAACATCTGACATCGGTTCTTGACTGCCAACCATATCTCGACATGGTTACTCTATTCCGGTCAGTAAAATAACAGTGCACTCACTGCCCACAAAAGCGGCAGTGAATGAAAAGTCATTCCGAATTCAAAACCAAGTTCTAACCAGAAATCAGAGAATGGACGATAGCTTGAGCGTATCCTCAAATTGTAAAATAACAGTATCATCCACAACAGAGCTTATACGAAAAACGATTGAAATCTTTTTTCTCTGACTGGAAGGTCTTAAATTCCTTAAACGATCGATCAGTATTAATCCTGGTCATCAGTAGGCCCTGTGCAAATTTCTTGACGACACGGAGCATTTATATGACGCAGTTAGACCTCTGATGTTGAAAGGGAATTTGGTAGTATACCTTGAAATCCAGACGGAGGATGTTAAAGCTGTCTCTTGCCATTGACGGTAACGGTTTCATAATCCTTTGGACAGTGTCATTCACATATTCACGTATAAGCAGAGTTGGGCAGATTGGCGCTCGGTATGCATCGAGTATGCATTTCCTCCATTTTTCCCCTCATTGGATCTTTTGGAAACGAAAGTTGCCGTTGTACATTGGTATGATAACATATTTTTGCTATTTCAACATAAAAAACAACGACAAAGTACGAGCAAGTCGAGATCCCAACTGACATGCAGGAATCGACGGTTGGAAATCACTGTGCTCAACGGAAGTCGAGGGTATGACGTGATTACTGTCATTCCAAAAACGTGGAACATCGGAAAGCTCGGAATGAGGCAGACTAGAGAAGAAGTCTGAAAATACAGTTCGCCCCCAGTTCTTGCCCCCAGCTGCTAAAACATTTCATGTTTACTTCAGATTATTTACTATCACAAATGTGTTGTGAAAATAAATTTGTAAGTTAACGCGATGTTTAGGATTGTGTACTGTTTTGTGCCCGTCTTGCCATTCCCCCTTTTGCCTACAGTTTCCTGACTTGTATTGCTTTCCCAAACCTCTCCCTTCTTATAGGGACGGCCTTTGTAAATGGACCCAACATAGGTCTCTTGCTCTTGGTCTTCGCTACAATTAAGCACTCCTCGTTAATGTTCGATGTAACTCACTTACAGTATCCCACTTGGGAACCATCATGACAAAAATCTTTATATACAAGGCTAGTAATACGTGAGATAGGTCTTCTTCATTGTCTTCTTCTTCTTCTTTTCCTTCTCCTTCTCCTTTTTCTCCTTCTTTTAGTTCTTCTAGTTCTTCTCGTTCTTCGTCTCATTCTCTTTGTTTATTCTTCTTCTCATCCTTCTTCTCCTGCGTCTTACTTCTCGCCTTTATCCTTCTCCTACTTTTTTCCCGTCTTCACCGTCTTCTCCTTTGTCTCCCTCTTGTCTTTCTTCTCTTTGTTCTCCGTCTTCTCTTTCTTCTCTATCTTTTCCTTCTTCCCTTTCTTCCCCTTCTATCCCTTCTACCCTTCCTTCTCCTCCTTCTCCTCTTTCTCCTTCCTCTCCATCTTTACTTTCCTTGTCTATTTATTCTTCTTTTCTCCGCCTTCGTCCTCTTTTCGTTGTCTTCCTTATCTTTGTTCTTCCTCACGTCGTTCTTCTCTCCTTGTTCCTACCACCTTTATTCCGCGATGTAGTAGAATCGGTCGCTTTAGTCATTCTCAAGGTCCTACATCCGGCGCGAGCCATTCGCTGTTTCTTATTTTCTAGCTTGTTTACTTCCCGTCCCACCACAGGCCTCCCTCTTATTGTCTACCTTAAAGACTGCGCCCTCCTTTCTACCACCACGGCCTCCCTCGCCTTTTCATAATGGTTTCGCTTTTCCCAGTGTCCAAAGTACCTTAGGCATGCCTCATTCCCCCATCTTTCTGGTTTCTAACATCACACACAACGTTAATACAGCAAATCGTTTTTTCTCCTCTTTTTCGTCTCTTTTTCTGTCTGAAGGACTTCATGTTTTCTCGTTAGACAAAAGCCTTTATGGATACCACCTTCGTCAATATACAATAACAAGGTTATTTTCACTGACTTCATTTCATTTTTGGAGAACTATCTTTTATCCCAATGCCCCCTGCTCATCGTGTTATTTTATTATTGTTGAGATTGATCCAGATACACAGCTACTTCACTAAGGCAATGGAACTGTTCTTTGGTAACTGATTTTAGGCAGCTTTCACTACGAATGTGTACGACCGAAGTGGCACGTTGCAAGTGTCACGAGACATGATGATTTCAAATCGTAATGGCAATTGATACATCGTGCTTATTTCTCTGCTCACTTGACATTTTTTCCTTCCTTGGATAATGGGGCCGCTTTTCTTACTGTCATCAGCATTTCAGTTGTGTAGATACAATTTTATGAGAAAATGGTGAGCACGTCTCTAGGTGTGAAATTTGGTAGACATTGACAGAGTTTACTTGGTCTTAAAAAAAACTGGAGTTCAACATATACCAAATCACGGATGGACATATCATTTAGTGGGAAAAGGAGCAACTATGTTCCATGCTATACCAATTGATCGTTTGAGCTCTAATCAGATAGGATTGTGCTATACAAGTTCTATACAGCTTCAACAACTTTTAAAAACTAAAAAATGAATAGCATGCTGTCTTAAAGAGTAATAGTACATCTTGCTAGACTTAAGTTGAAACAACTTTGTGCAGTTCTTTAGCAGAGAGTATTCATCTTGATAAACAACTGCATCATACTGGTCCCGCGCCTTTTTACATTAGCTCGAAGCTACCAATTTCTGTGTTCAAGATACTGTCTCTTTCTCGCTTTCAGCTCCTGTTAAAGTTTTAATAGATAGGATGAAGAAGTCGATCATCCAACCTGATCCAAAATTGTCCAAGTATAGACTCAAGTAACACAAATGAAATGAAATGAATATTACCCAACAACATTACGGACGTGCGGAAATGCGATCCTTGGTCTGTGTCGGTGAACTATCCACCTTTCATTCACAAGCGGTTGTGTTATGCATCATGTTTTAAGCATATTCTGGTCAGGTTCTTAAGTAAGATGCAAGTAGTACATTTCACATCCAGCAACTCAAGTGACATTTGTGTTGTGGGTTTGTTAAGGTTCTGTATAGACTCATTTCCAAGGGAAAATGCCTTTTCACTGTAAAAGTCGCCTTAATTTTCTGAGTGTGTACAAGACACTGTTAGATTTGCTTGCTTATTGATGATCAAACGGTTACTGCTTGAAATATACCTTATATATGATTAAGGTTCACGGGCTCCTTCGGTTGTTCTTTTCTTGCAATAACATAATATGGTTATTGTTTCCTCTGATAATATGTCCAAAGACCATGCAATACTGTTGTTTGCGGCAAGGAATGGATGTAGTATCTGTTCTCATTGATGACAGATGCTTTCCATAATCCGCGAGAGGCGGTCCTACTGCGTTGTTGGGTCGCTTCATGGCTTGCTTCTCTGCCTGGTAGCACAAATTGGGGGGCGTCGCCCTTGGACGCCCCATCTGCCCTTTATTAATTAGTTAGCGTGTTTGGTGGTTTTTCTGTTTATTTAGAGTAGTTTCAATGTCGGACCCACTGCTCATCAGGGGTCTTTGATTGAGAGATTGCGATTTCTAATCTGCCAAGGAGGATGAAGATGTCTTTGTTACTGTGCTATCCATTGGTAATCGACACAGCTTTATGTAAGCTATTACGAGGTTCACCCATGTAACCGTTTCATGTTATAGCGTTCACCTACAGGCACAAATTCCACTTTGTTGGATTCTGAACTCCTTTAATTGCCTTTTGAATTTAAACATTTCTACGAAATGAAATGAAACTATTTACCAGAACTATACTGACTTTAAATGTCAACTCGCGTAATGAATTTTATTGATTTTAGTAGAAATAGACAGAATATACAATACATTGAGATTCTTTATGTTTCTAACGGTGTTGCATATAAGGTCAAGTTATCCCACCGAAATACATTGGACAGATTGGACCATGAAGGGATTTCCTTACGTATTTTAATCGCAGGAGGACTTGAAAGAAAACGATCAACGTGGTTGACTTTATCAATCTTTTACTAAGAATGATGCTAAAAAGGGGCCCAGGTCTAATTATTTTTGGCAGTAAGGTGGGTTTTCAAAACCAGAGTAATATACGTTATTGAAATTCAATGCGAATCATTCAAACAGTCATAACGTTTTTATTAATATATTTGACGAATATGTGATTCCTTTTGTCTGTGGTTGAGTGTGCTGAAATGTAAGTACACAGTACTAAGTAGTGACCCATCTTGTCAACATTTCCCTAAATTTATAGATATTTCAAATCTATCTCCTTTTTCCCTTCCTTCCTCATTATTTACATTTCATGATACTGACAAGTTTTAATGTCCTCCTAATAAAATATCTTACATTGAGGCCAGTTGGTGTAGGTTGATGACTCCGCTTCGGACGAGAGAGGTCCCGGGTTCGATTCCCGGAGTGGCCCTGAAACGGTAACAGACTGCGCAGAAAGAGAAATTTAAACGTAGACGTCATACCATATGCAGTTCTTTAATTTTATAGCTATATAGCCATCAAGAAAACAAGACTCTTTAACAAGTTTTTGGCCCTGCCCTTAATGCGGCCCTATATGTATATATATAGTAACAAGAAGCTGATTTCTGTATTAAGTTTGCCGCTTGCTTTCTCATTGACTTTCCTTTACAAGACCCGCGAATTTAAATTCCTACCTGTTTTTGTATTGGTCTTTTTAATAATATATCTTTGATTTGTGAATCGCCTTAGTGAGTCTCCCTGACTCCTTAACCAGTAAGACATTAGAAGCCACTATAAATAATCTTAAACTATTAAGAATAACACCAGAAGATTCAGTAGAAATGCCGGTGTTTACATGGCTCTTAAACAAGTCGATAGTGGCCAGTTACAGCATTGCATTTCTGAGTATCCGCCCCAATAAAAACTGATCTACCATAGCAACAGGTATTCCATACATTTTCTGCAAAGCGTTAGATAGTTTCTATTTCTCTAATGCCATTCAAAATTACCGCAGTAGAAGTATCCTTTTGATTTGTGTACGTTATTTTTTTCCTGATTTCTTGACGAAGATGTAGATATTATTTGAATATTATATAATTAAATCTAGATATTGCTTATTAATCATGAAATTTTGATGCAAAGAACGGCTTATTACATAAATAATATGAACTAACAATAAGGTCAAAACATTGGGAAACAAATTTTTCTTAAGTATTTTCAGGTACCTAGCAACAACAAAGCTGCGCCGTTTCATTTGAGCACACCATGCAGAGACAGTAGTGAAAATCAACAATAATGCTTTTCATAGTATCAAAGCACTAGTTGTCACTTTTTATAATCAGGGATTACAGTCCGCAGGCAAAAAATATTCTGAATCAAAAATTTTACTAATTTTGCATCTCCATTTCAGAGGATTTTTATAGTTTATGCAAATTTAAATTTTGAGAGTATGGAGCCATTACAACTGAGGATACTATCTGACAACGATGTCAGTAAGGAAGAGCAAGTGCTTAAGGCCACCACAAGCAGTTCCATAAATTGAAAACCCTAGAGGTGTTTAGACATTTTTAACAAAAAACGGAAACCAAAATCAAACGAACTCTGCGTGATCAAGGCTACGAGCAAATAAATATTAACAAATCATCAAATGCACAAAGTTTTAGTAGGAAAGTTGTTTAAGTATAATGTTACTATGTAAGCACATATTTACTCAATATTGTCTCTCATCAGCTTGCAATGGTCTTTTAACTTGAAATTCCCAATCGTATTTTAAGAAAGACTGCAAAGGTACCGTATGATCATGCAAAAAGGGTTCTGTCCACCGGTGGATGATTGGGAGCTAATGTGGCGACTAGAGAAATAAAAGTATGTTAACATCGGAGGTCACCTAGCGCAGTTGGTAGAGGGCACGCTTTTAAGCGTGGATCATGGGTTCGATCCCCGATGGCGACATATTTTCTATTTCTCTATTGGTTTTTTCTAATACCTAATCTTCCTTCTAAGTACTAAGACAAAACTAAAAATTCAAAGGAAAATAAGTAGGTTAAAAATTCATTACAAAAATTGTTTTGGCGTCCAATGCTTTTAAATTGCTGTACATGAAATGCACAAAAGTCACTTATTTGCCAAGTCCTTTAAAGCTATTACTTTTCCAAATTTATTTCCAGTACTTAAAGCCAATCTTCCTTAACAGCTTTTGACAAAGTCACACCATTCGCTAATGAAAAAGCCTGTTAAGACGAACAACACTTAAATTAATGAAATATCCTAATTCACAACTTATTTCTGCTAGTATGGAGTCAGGCTTTCTAAATTCCCCTTCAATGGGATTCTATTACTTTCTTCAAGAGTTTTTACAAGTTTGGCTGTACTTAAATTGCTTAATTAAACCTTTCCCAAACTGCATGTTAAACAAGAGAAGATTTCCACTAATTCTGAGTTGGTTTTTTGGTGAATCGTAGCATTTTCCACGTAATCACTTCCCTTCACGCAGCAATATTGTGGTTTTGATGAAAAGCCACTGTGAGAAAGAGTTTCCCCCCCCTTTTATCGGTGAACTAGTTTGTCCTCATTCACAAAAATCTACAAAAGCCAATTCTTTGATTGGCCGACTACTATATTCTAATGATAATTACACGTCAGGAAAATAAGATTGATAAACTCGCTCATTCTTCCTATCTGTGCATTCAGTCTTAAGTTGGGTCAATATAACAGTCTCTACAGTGTGGTCAATACAACTTACAAGATGAAGGCGTTTCTGCTGATGATGTTGTTTGCTGTTCTTTTCTGCAATGCAAAAGTTGTCAGAGGTGAGATAAACTATTACAGACATAGTCTAGTTTTACTGGTTTTTGGGTGGGCTTGGTCATTTTAACTCAGTCTACAAATTTGATAAGATGAAGGCGTTTCTGCTGCTGATTTTGTTTGCTGTTCTTTTCTGCAATGCGGAAGTTGTCAGAGGTGAGGTCAATTATTACAGACAGGGTCTAGTTTTACTTGTTTTTGGGTGGGCTTGGTCATTTTAACTCAGTCTACAAATTTGATAAGATGAAGGCGTTTCTTAAGTATTGACATTTGTTGTCATAACGAGACTAGGGATATTAAGGGGGAGGAGGGTTAACCCAGGAAATCACTGAACAGTGTTGGTATTTGTAATGTTGGTGAAACGACCGATTTTTGCTATTTGGAAATGGTTAGGTGTCCCAACCTCTTTCGTGGAAGTCACTTGCTTTTCATGTCGTACGTATTATTTTACAATACGGAAATTGGTAGTAACATGAAAACGCGTAACGATTTTAGCGGTACTTAAAATATCTGCACGAGAGTTGCTATTCTTGTTCAGAACTTGTTGCTGTTGGTCGTAACAATTAGTCACCACTCTCTTCTTTTTGATTTTGAATTAGCTCTGTGACACCCGACGAATGGGAATCATTTTCAAACAAGAACGTTTTGAAGGCAGAACGAGAGCGGAACTCATCGCTTTCGCTTCGAAGTATGATTGACGAAATTCTACAGGAAACATTTAACGATCAACTTCAGCAGTTTGATACTGCCAACTTAGCTCTGAAGAAACGAATTGACGAAACTGAAAAAGCTAAATTGACTTTAGAGGATCATTTGAAAAAGGTAAGGTTGCAACTTTAAATCCGAGTTTGACCAATCCATAGGTAAAACAAACTTTTCATTTGAGTAACCCGATAAGCAGTAATACTTCAGTGTGATCTATTTTTAGTCCAAATGACGCTTACAACTGACGCCATTTTAAAAAATCGAACGCCCGCGCCTTATAATTTCCTCTCATTATTTTGTATAAAATTTCCGTCCTTTTGGGGTCTACTTTCTGTATGTGCCGAAGTTTATTAAGCTTGAAGATAAATTTCTTCACAGTAACTGCGCGGGAAACGTTGAAAATTTCTTAAATCGTTGGGGCTTGATATAACTTCTAAAGTAATTGTAACAAATTGAAGCGATACAGTTTAAAATTGCCTTCCTAGCTTGTACTCCTTGAGCTCAATATTGGAATTAAGACGTTTTTATTACCAAGAAATCACGATTCAATTGGTATTTTATTAACATAGCCACCTCACTATCCATCTTTGTCCGCATACTATTCACCACTACAAGACGTGTTACTCTGAATGTATCTGCAGTGGAATTACAGCATCGTTCTACAGCATTTTTGGCTGACTGACTCCAAAACGATCACGTTGTCGTGAACAACAAGAAAAGCTGCAGCGACGGAAAAATGTTTTATTAATAAAGATTTGCTAACGCAAGGACAAGTGAATAATAATATCAACGTATTTCTCTGTGGTTTGCAGCACGTGATCGATATTGGCCCAGTATTTTAGTCTTTCCTTTGAAGTTCCGAGGATAGCTGTTCCATACACGACGAAGGGCGCTAGTGAAATGAGCCAGTATTGTCAATAAAATTGAATCGTGTGTGGTGGACCCAAAATTTCATCAATAAACGTCTGTTGTTGTGATTGTCAATTTTCATTGAGCGTCTGTAAACTGCTTTAGTAGTGTATTTGTCTTTGAGCCCAGACAGTCTGTGACTGTCGTGACAATGTTTGTCGTGACAATGCTTGCGCCAGAAACGTTTTGCTGTAGAGCAACGTATTTTTATCGTGGCAGCAGAGGAAATTCAAGTAGTTTTTTACTTAATAAAGTTTAAAAGTTTTTTATTTCGTTATTGCTGTGCGTTTAAATTGGCTCCATTGTTGGCAGACAGCCAAAGATAGTTGGAAAAGAAACGAGCATTTAAAGTCTGGCAGACATTAAGGATAGTAGTTCTACTGGGCTCTGATGCCGGCAAGGCTTGATATTTATTGTCCGAAGAGGGGAGCCCTTTCTAAAAACGGAACTTGCATGGGGAGAAACTGGTGTGGAACACCTCAGAGACGTGAAGAAGGCTCTATGCACAGTTTCTCTACTTGTTGTATAAATAGGCTCTTCTGATTAATTGTTACCAAGATGAAAGTCAAGTAGGCGGTAATATCAGTCAGAGCTCCGATATTTAACTATGGATTAAATCATCAGTGTGAAGGCGTGCAGTGGCATGCGACTTAGGCCCTGTTTACATGAGCTCGAGACGAAATCTTGGCTCGAGATGAGTGTCAGCTCGAGCTGGAATTGGTGTGTGTTTACATGAGTTCTTTTCATCCCGAGCTGAGTGGCGGAAATCTCAGCTCGAGATGAAATTGACGCAAACAATGGGTTTTTCCTTTGGGTCAAATTGATGATTGCACCACTCTCATCCAATCACACCTCCATAAATAGTGTTCTTTTGTTTTGTCCTGCGGTTCTCATCTCGAGGGGGAATCATTTCGCATTTACATGACAATCCCAGCTCGAGATGAAATCTCATCCTTTTTCTTCATCTCGAGCTGAGTTCGTCTCGAGCTGACTTGCCGTTCATGTAAACGAAAATCTGTTGACACATAGAAATAAGCGGCGGCCCGAGATGAAATTTCACCTCGAGCTGAGATTTCAACTCGAGCCGAGATTTCGTCTCGAGCTCATGTAAACAGGGCCTTACTGATTTTCTATCAAAAAGCTGGCCACAATTAACAAGGGTATTGAATGACATACTGCTGTTAGAAGAAGTGAAAGAGAATGTGCTGGACGTTTTCCAGCCTCGCAATGATGTACTTTGTGCAGGCAGTCGTCATAGCAAACAAGCATGGAAGACTGAACGTAGGAAGCGCAAATAAAAATTGAGGCTCGTCGAGGCATGCAGAACAGGTGAAACTAAGAGACATAAGCCGAGAATTTTATGATGAAGGAGGTAGAGAGTAGGGGTGAGATTATGTTAAGCGACTGTAGTAGAAGGAAAGAGTAAGACGCAATACTATCCTTACTAATATTTTTCTTCTTGTTTAAAAAGGATTGTTGTAAAGGCAAATACCCCTCTTTGATAACTACTTTCTAAATTACCAAGATCGTACGTCGCTACCCCCTGTCTTATTCAAAACCTGTTTTGTTATAGATATAAGGACCGTATGTATATTGTGTAGAAACAGCAGTTGCTTATGGATAACACAGCAAAATTTGTTTAAAACGAATACTAATATGGAATATGCATCAAGATTAATAAACAAATTCCTTAGTAGTGCCTTTTTTTAGTCACAGAATTTTTGTCATAAACAAAAATATTTTTCCATTGTCCTAGCTGCCCAATATATAGTTGATGCCATCTTTGTGTGCCTAATCCTTTCACGAACAGAGTATAATAGCATTGTATTGGAGAAAATTTGAGATCACATTGTCTTCTCCAAACTGGAGAAATTCGTAGCATGATGGCTTCTAAAGCTATCTCAATCATCCGTTTAACATACATTTATATTTAACCTTAACAACATACAATCCTCCTGAATGTTATCACGGCCTTTGTCAAATTTTATTGGTTATATTATAATGGGTTCATCTCTACACTGAAAGATGATGTGCGAAAGCAGCCTTCTCTTGTACCTCACCACGTGACCGTAAGTGGTTTTTTTTCGTCACAGTCTTGCAAACAAAGCAAAAGACTGGGTTTAATGCACGTTGACATGTTGGCATATCTCGGGGTGAGGCGATGACATATTATTCGCGAATAATACGTCATTGGGGGACGTTTGACCTGAAACAAATTGATAAAGCTCGTGCAGCAATAGTCAAAGATAGCTGGATATTAGAGTCTCCGAAAACCTAAGGTCATTCTTTCAGCCTACAAGTCATATTTTTTATAAGAAACCTAAGCAACGGCTTGAGCCTCGTGTTTGTTAAATAAAAGTTCCACTTTCAGCCTCAAATCTACAGTTAGTTTCTCATAGTACTAAAACGTACAGATTGTCAGTGAACTGTTCTTGAGAAAATTGAGTTTAAAATTTTAAAAAAGATAAAAAGGTATGTTAAATAATGTAACAGAAAAATGATCATCTTAACCCAACTTCTCTAACCCTCCTAGTTATAGTACACATTTTTATGTAAGCAACCCAGTTGCTAAGGTTTCAGCCGTCAAGTTAGCCAAAAAATTAAGCAACTTGCTTAGCAACCCTCAGTCCTGACAGTTAGTTAGCAACTTTTTCTTCGTGGAACAAAATTACATATTTTCTAAATAATAAAGACAAAAATTTTTTTTGATTCGAAACCAATACATAACAAACTATTTACATGTATAACTCACTGCAAGTAGAGAGAAGAAAAACTAGATATTGCATATACTTATGTGATTTGGTATCACAGAAAAAACAAACCCTTAGCAACCTATTAAGCAAATTTAGCCCTGAAAGTGTATTATACCCTTAGCAATTTTAGCCCTGACCCTGAAAATCGAATTGCTTGTATAAAAAAAATGTGTATGGCTTCTGTGACAACGGCTGGAATTATCTTTATCCACACCTTTTCACAGATTCCCTCTTAAAAATCAAAGTCTTCTTCAAAAGTGGGTGCATGCAACAAGACGTGACAAGTGGCAGCCCACAAGGGCATCATTTCTCTGTGATGAACACTTCAGGGCAGAAGATTTTGCGTATTTCATAAATCTGGAATTACAAATTTTAAACGCTAAAAAATATTTAAAGAAAGAAACAGTTCCATCAAATTTTGACTTTCCAAGCCTTCTACCAAAAACTAAAGTGCACAGAAAGCTACCAACAACCAGAGTAGTTTGTACAACTTTGTCTAAAACTGCTCCAACAAGAACTGTACCAGAGCAGAATTCAAAACAACTGACCAAACTTGATCATGTCTATTCAACTTCAACAAGGAAGGAAAAACTTCGTCTTACAAAAACTATTAACAAAAAGAGAATTTTTAAGGCTTAGAGCATAAGTTGTTAAGCAACAAATGTCCATTGGAGGGCTTCTTCAAAAGTTAAAACAATACTTAATTGCAAGTTAATTGCAGAAGAACGAAGTCAACACATGTACAACAATTTCTCATTTTCAAGAACCAAGCTAAAAATGCAGCTCGTACAAATGGTTCCAAGTACTCTGAGCAAATCAAAGCATTTGCAACATCACTACACTTCTACAGTCCAAGGGCATACACCTTTGTTCGCAGATTGTTGCATTTACAGGTTAATTATGATGCAAAGATCATTTATATCGAGATGTAGAACACGCAATTTGTCCGGTAGTTTGTTGTGGAAAACTCCGTCAATAGCTTTATCATGTAGCAGATGTAGATGTCCTTATTTACTCTATATTACCACTTAGATTATTGGTCCAAAATGACTCTAAAGTTGAAAATCCCGTCTCTTGTACCCTTGGTCTCACTGAAGCCTGATTGTGTTTCTTTAATCTCTTTCTTCATACTCTCTTTCTTCATACTACCAGATATCACCCCTTCAGAACTATTTTCAGAATCGCTTTCAGAATTCAGAATTTCAAACCACCAGCAACAATCCCTTTACATAAGTAGTGTGCAATTTAGCCCATCAATTTGTTTAGAACAGCCCTTTTGTTGTTTCACTGTTTCTTCGTTATCCATTAGGATGTTTAGACTGAAGGTAAAGAGGTTAGTTCAGGAAGTGAATAGATATGTTAGCAGATAAACTGCCATAGTTTCACGAGATAGCAGGCTTGTATTTTGTATTACCATGACTTAAAATGATCGATTGTATCTCCTCTGCACTTCGAATATAATTGCACAGGCGTGCAAACAGGGGAGGGCCACGGAGGACGATTCTTTGCTTGTCCTATCCCTAGCCAAAGAAATTCTGTCCTCTCTGCGGACTAATATTTCCTGTTCCCGTATTATTCACGTGTATGCCTACTAGGCTGAAATTCTACCAAGACAAGTTATAATCATAGACGTATGAATCTTGGTACCAGGGAGCCACATGGCCTCCTCTTTTTTAAAAAGTTGCTAAAATGCACCTTTTTTCAGAAGAAAGTACTCCCTTTTTTCTGAAGAGAAGACTCTCATTTTTCAGAACAAAATGCCAAATTTGTCTGAAAAAATCATTATATTAAGAGACGAGTACAATTTCCTCTCAGAATATGACAAAACAACGTGAAAAACAGATTATATTTAGTATTTTAGTTTGGCATATTATAGCAAGACCGGACTACAATATAAGCAAATCCTCATCAATCTTAAAGTTTAAAGTTTCCAAACTTTAAGCCAAAATGACAAGTTAGAAACAATTTTGAGAGATACGTTCAATCAACCAACGTTCGCGGAAGACCCTGAAAGTCAAAGACTATCAAACAAAATGAACGAAAAAGATAGCGTTTTCGTGTAGATGGTCAGAAAGTGTTCAAAATGGAGCAACTACCAGAGAGATTGCTTGATTGTCTAAATTTCTCTAGTGTTCTTTTTAACACTAACAAGACTATATTCCAAGACTGTGTCGACCCACTTCCTTACCTCTTCACTCACACATCACAAGTGGCAATTTCCAATCAAAATTTAACCCGCTTTCGTAAGGTTACAACAGCGTCTTATCATTTGCGTTTTCTTACATCGTTTTGCTTCTAAATCATAAACTTAATTACTACAAAGCGTAATTGTTTTGATATACAAAACACTTGATAAAGGAACACTACTAATATTGGTTTGTTGCATCGATTAACTAAGATAGGTACATGCAACAATGCTTGAAATATATTTTCCCAGATGATAAAGCTTCACAAAGCTACCCAAAAAGAGTATTGATAGTTGTTTGGGTTACCACTGGGAATTACTACATCGACTAAATTGACAGTATCATATATCATTATCATTGATCATCATTCGTCAGTCCTAGTTAATCATTACAGTCACCATGTATCATCACTATCCACCATGAATTATTTTCACTTGCTGTTAATCTTTATCTATAATTATAATCGTCAATAATCATTATCATCATTATCGTATCATCATTACATCATAATCATCATCATCGTCATCATCATCATCATCGTATCAGCAGCAGCAGCATCACTATCGTGTCATCATCATCGTCATCATTATAATCATTATCGTATCATCAGCAGCAGCATCATCACTATCGTATCATCATCATCATCATCATCATCATCATCATCGTCATCATCATCATTTTCATTATCATCATCACCATCACCATAAATATCAAAAGTCTTACTCTGTTTCCCTTTTGATCCCAGTTACTGTATAGGAGATACGTATTTAGTAGATAGATTTTGGGCCCATGACACATAAAATAATGTGCAAGCGAGATATTTCAAGTGATATATACGAAACGGTTGTGGCAATCCATACAATTTTGGAAAGTTCAAAACGTATAACTTTTGCACCAAAATACCACAATGCACAGTAACTACTCACATCAAGTGTAACTAGGCATATCATACTCATATGACAGATACATACACTGAATAACCTATTTATGTAAATCAAAGTGTTCATTTCGGCACCTCCTACTTCTCTTCAAACACTTGATTCGTATCCGTCTTGCAAATGTTCTTATTACCCTTCAACATAGGCCTGCCAAAATTTGTCGAACAACAAACTGGATCTATTCACTTGCAAGGAGTGATTACTTAGCGACACGTGGAAAGACAAAGCCACTTCAGCCAGTGTTATCGGGTTGGAATGGCTGGCTTTTGTTGGTATCTTGAAACTGTCCTACAGATCGTATCACTGGCAATTGACGCTGTCCTATAGGATAGTTCTCAACAAAATAACTAGGCCTTAGTAACTGAACAAAGGAGATCAGGATTAATCTATGAAACAAGAAAAAATTAATAACAAACGCTTCAAAAATGAGCTTCTGATGTTCCTTAAATTACTTCGTCATCAAAATCGAGCATAGAAGAAAATTGATTATAACCTCAGCTGGAAACTTTTAAAGATCATGATATGAAGATTAATGAAGCGTTAAATATAGAGAAAGTGTGTTTGACAACTATGTGCGGCATAAAAGCATTCAGGGGGTTGTCGGTGGGAACCTTTTTGGGGGACAATAGTACTTAAGCGATAACACAACCAAATTCAGTTAGGCTACACCGCCGAATTTTAAAACATTTCATGATTTGAGTGTCGCATCTTTTAACTGCTCGATGCACCTGAGGAACACAGCGATATCAGCTTTTCTATTGTTTTTATGAAAGAAACCGTCCATTTGTTTTACTTTTGAAGTAAACGTTTTATTTATTGCTTCGATATTTTCTAATTAACACATCCATTCCCTGACTGTTTTCCCTTCTACGTTTATAATACATCTTGAAAGCGGCACACCTCTAAATGAGCTACTACTCGACAAAATATCGTTAGCGGACAACGCAATGGTGGCAATGGTGGCAATGAACGCAATAGTCGCAATGGACGCAATGGTCGGAATGGTTGCAATGGACGCAATGGTCGCAATGGTCGCAATAGACGCAATGGTTGCAAAGTCACTTTGAGTGAAATGGTTGCAACGGCCACAGAGGTCTCTACGATTCATTGAAAAGTCCTTGTAACTACTGCATATGACTATATCTATACTTATTAGGGTCGATAACATCCAATTAACATATAAGTTTGTTCTGATAAAAAAGATTTTTATACACTTCATATCGTTACGACCGTTATGATCATGACTGTCGTTACGACTGTTACGGTAAATTACGATATGATTCTCATGGCTCGTTGACAAGAATTATAGTCGACTAATACAATACATTTTGTAAGAGGTTGCGAAAATTATGCCCTAAATTTGCGCTTTAGGTCTCAATAAAGATGAAATCCACAAATGCTATGTCCCCTACTTCAGCAGAACGCACTTTGCACTTTGTCACAAGGCGGTTATAAACAAGAAATTATGAATTTAGGGGCAACATCTCCAGCGCTACAGAACTCTGTTGAAAACGACTTTTTCAAAAAGGCCCCCGTAGATGCTTTCGGCCCCCGGCCCCGCAGCCCCTAAAGCCACCACTGACTGGAACTGATGCAATTCCCTCAAAGTTGTTACTTCGTGATTTTGAAGACACTGCGAAGCCCAAAATAGATGTCCTTCGAGGGCCCCTTAGTAATCCAGGACTTTTGATGTCGGACAATTGCGGCATGTATGTGCATCATGTAATGTTTATGTACTGCTTAGCATCACGAATATTATCGGGGTGTAAGGGCTGCTTGTACTGCGTCCCAAATTTACTTTTGCTCTTCAGTTTGTCGAACATGTTGCTCATTTTTCAATAAAGACTGAAGTTGTACCCTATTATTTCCCCAATTTTTATTTCTTGGCATCAAAATCTTAACATTATGTGAAGTGTATATTACCTGTGTAAGTGGAATTTAAAAACTTCAGAAACTCAACTTGTCATAATTGATGAGTAGTACGCTCATGCAGGGATGGTGGAACCCAAAGGCGAGGGGAAATAAGCCCCTCATTACTTTGCCAGTGTTTCCTCTTCGTGTTGTTAATGTTCTTCTTCACGCACACAATAATAAGTTACTTGGTATTTAGTCACTGCGCTGATAAACATTTAAGTATTAAGTAGGAACACCTAGATGATGTAGAGAATTCAATTCTGGTCCCTCTTTTTTGTTGAGTCTTTTCTGCAACTAAGATATTTTATTGAATTGTGTGTTATGGTCCATACTTGGTTATATTGGTAAGAGGTTATAGCAAGTTAAGTATTCACGTGACACTCATAATATGTCAATACTACAATACGCATATTACATAGGGGTTGGTAAATACTCTGTGCTTAATTGAAGGTGTCAAGTTGCATTTTTGAGTGGATGGGTTTTTATTTTGATACCATTTTACTACGAACCTTTAATTTTTAGGAAGTTTAGGAAATAGTCCTTCACCTTTTCAATTGCCCGTTCCTCTTTGTATGGAGAAAGGAGGTATTGCAATTAGGGCCTATCTTAAGATTTGAAGAATTTTATTTCAAATGATTGTTAACCACTAATCCCATTTACAGTATATACGCCTAAAATCATTGGACTACCCAAGGGTTATTATATTATGAAACCCTCATTTTACCTATTAAAAACACCCAATCACCACACCCAAGCACTGAAGAAGGGGCAGAGAAAATCTTGAATTGGAGGTATAAAATATCGAGGACCTAAGATCAACAATATTTAATTTTGTTTATTAAAAACGTTGGATTTTAAAAATAGTAGCTTAGTGTTTCATTTTGTACTGGCATTACTTTTCAAAAGTCATTTGGTTCTGCAACGAACAGAAATACGTGGCCTCTCCTTTGCCTCAAGAATGTTATGGATACCCTGAATATCAGCTAACAAAGTTCCGTATTTGAAAGCAGTGGTCCATAATCTTTATGTTTCTCCACGAAACGAATGGCATTTTAATTTTTAAAATCCTTCATACGCTTATTTATGTATAACACTTACCTTGAGACCTACTTACCATGAAGGTTTCTTGGTTGAAACCATTTAGTTTAGAGGCGCGCAATTTATTTCTACATTTAACAAAATGACATTATCTGCTCCATTTTAGCTGCATTAAAATTTTTGTTGTATGATGTGGTAGTAAGGGCTCCTCAATCAAAATTAAAGTACAGGCCTACTATCTTTGGTCCAATATTGTTAAGAGACACTCATGAGACTTAAAACTGTCTGCACATCAATTCTTAAGCCCTAGCCAAACGACTAGATTTTCCATTCGACTTTTTGCTATACAAAAGTCCAATGAAATCCAGTCGTTTGGCAATCTTGTATAGTGTTGTAGAGTGTTGAAGAGTGTTGTAGAGTGGATTTTGCGTCAAAAAGTCGATTGCATTTCTATTGTTGCTCTACTTTTATAATAGTCAAAAATCCAGTCGTTTGGCCGGCTTGTAGAGTTACTCAACGGTTGTAGAGTGTATGCCAACGCATTAGAGCGAGTTAGTTAAGTTTCGCGCGCATTTTATGAACCTCGTTCTTCATCATATGATGAGCATCTACCAACCATGAAAGCTTCGAGAGGTTCCAGAAATTTGTCGAAGATTCCATTTTTGCGCTATAACATCTTAATAGCTTTCTGCCATGCCAAAAGACTGCTGAAATGAAAGTCAGCAAAGAGCAACTTGCTACATAGAAGCAAACATCGGTAAGGTAAAACGTCGTACACCAATGCAAGAGAGGAGAACAATAAAACAAAAAGGTCAGCTCAAATTTCTTTTCCACAACAGAAACATCGTTTGATCAACCGTTTTTATGCCATTGACTGTCTTTGATTTTGGCGCAGCTTATCCCTGATGTGATAGGAAGGCAGAAAACTCCAGGCGCCAAAACGTTTAGTGAAAAAGTCGAATGAGTTGTGAAAAATCCAATTGTTTGGCCACACTCACTCTACATCACTATACAAGGGTAGACTTTGACGAAGTTGGAAAACGTAAATGCATGAAATCCACGGTTTGCAAATGTACGATACACTATGAAAATCAATGGAAAAAAGAAACTACTTTCATAATATATGTTAGTGCTTTTTGGATTAATTCCAAACCCGTGAAGCCTTCATCATATGACGGACACTGCTTAATCAGCCAGACTTGGGGAGAGCCTACTTTTGGCTATAAAACCAGCGTAGCTTAGTGTCTGGTGGAAAGGAAGTGGAATTGACTAATTCGTACCTTTTCGTCAATATCATATAGACTAGCTTTGAAACCACTGTTTTGTATACAGTGTGCGGTGATCAGTGTCTAGGAAAACGCTTAAAGATATGCCTTTACTCAACTTTCCATAAGTTAATTGTAAAGATAGTTTATACGCGTAGTCAATAGCCCATCGAAACCCTTATTTCTCGATTATTTACCGAACATTTCACTTGAAATAATGATAAAAAATCTAGTCTTTCTGTGTTGATGTTGAAAGGAGATGACCAAATGACAGGACCTTCCCATCTTCATCCCTCTGGACGTTTTCCTCGTCTCAATGCTTTGTCACTTGAGCAGAAAAAGAGCTGCTCTCCTCGTGATTGTTGAGATTATTAGAGTCGTCTCCTCTCGTCTTTCGTCTAGTTGTCTTTCCATATTTCACAAACCATATTTATCCCTGCCTGAGACCTTCGCGAGTTTACTCTGGCGTGCCGAATAAAAGGGGGGGTCTGAATAAACGGGGGGTTATCATCACGGTCTAAAGTTAATAAGCGGGGGGTCCAAATAAACGGGGAGGTCTGAACTCAAGTCTCAATTTTGTGAAAGTTTTAAATAAGGATGACAAACATGAGGACAAAATCGTACTAATTGACTAACTAGCAACTGCTTCAGGGTCAAATGTTGCATGGAAAGTTATTCAAATGTTTTCAGATATCATTTACATTTTGAGTACTGGGAAAATTCCTTGAAATTAATAAACGGGGGGAGGGGGGGTACGATTATTTGGCACTCGAGAGTAGGCTTTCACGGTTGCCATTATGCTCGTGATACGAGTAATAAACGAGCTTCATGGGTAATTAAGATGCTACGGTGTACAATTAAGATGCTTCTGTCTGCGTGCCTACACTCTACAAAAGTCGAGTAACTTTCCAGGCAGGCCAACTGGGTTTCTAGGTTTTCTAATACACAGGTGGTAGAAATCCACAGTTTGACGTCACCGAAATTCACCAACACAACCTGGTCAATGGCATCTAGGACATCTGCTGCGGTCGAACGGCCTGTTTCAACAGTCACATCAGTAGATATTCTCTCCGCTAATTTGATGAAGCAGGCGTTGACAAAAGAACGCCGAGTACTTATCTTCCTCTTTTCTTAAAGATTTCCATTTGTCGTAGTAGAGGTCAGTGATCTGCAGAAACTTTCGATGTAAGGGGGGGGGTAAGTCAAATAGGGGCCACTTTAAGGGTTGATTTCTGGGCTCTAGAAAGTTGATTTCTAAACAAACAAATGGAATGGGAAATGAGACGGCCGCGGGAACTTAAAGTACGACCGACTTGCTTTGCCGATGACGAAGATCAATTTTATTGCTATTTCAAATGAATACAATTTCAGAGCCAAGCAAGAATATTTTCCAATTTTTGTGCATGATACCTCCACACCTATCATTGTCTTCCTAGTAGAGATGCATTAGTGCAAGAACGATCTTGAACGCTTTTAATGCCAGTAATCGTGAGGAACCTTTGTGATTGCCGATCAAATATTTCCTACCCGCAGTCATAAACTTGGTTGTAGAGCTGATGCTTTTCTCATTCTCTCTGTACAGCGGTCTGTTGAAAGATAGTACCACGTAAGTTTGAGGCGCATAACATATGATGAGCGTCATCATGTTTTTAAATTGAGGCTTTATCCTATAGAACTCCTGCGCCACTCTCTCAACTTCTCGATAGTTCCAAAGGCGATAAAGGGGATACAAATAAAAGTCAACGAGGGATTGGATAGTACCAGCTTTCTCAATGAAGTTTAGTTCCCTGCATGGAAGACGTTTTACCTGATCGATTCTCTTCCTCGTTTACACACTCCCAGTTTCATTCTTTTAGGATACCTTCAATTCGTTACCCACACTTACTGATGTTTTTCTTTAAATTATCGTAACGGTGCATATCAATTTTTTCGCCTCTTACATCCGGCGATTATTTGAGAACGTCGATTGTTTGAAAGAGACACAGTGTTTGATCTGATAATTTATTTATGTTTAAGTTTTGCTATTTCCTAATGTTATATATTCCATATTTATCAGTCTGCATTATTTGCTAACTTTAATAATGGCGATCAAGAGATAAAGGAGAAAGAAATTGAAGTATTAACATCGACTGCGAGGGGAGATGGTTATCTGTTGACTCTTGAGGCTCTTTGGGTAATGGAGCTGGAGCCGGGAATAAATACCAAGGATGAATATCGCAGTAGAACGCTATCAATCAAGATTTAGTTGTAGTTAGCGTACTACTAACACTAAGGAACGGAACCAGTAAGAACTCCCTGAATTTTTATGTCATTGTAGGTACAATGCACTTAATTATGCAACAATGCAAATTCTTTACCTCACAGGAAATTTTACCATTATTTTCCGCGCTCTCTCGAAGTTTTCAGTTTTCTGCCACCCTGCTTAGGGATAACAAACGCGATCAATAATCGAGTACTCAAATTGCACAAGTACTAGCTATTCACATAGAACCATCACATATGAATAACGTCCTGGCGATATCAGTTTGGTACGCACATTTTACAGGATTTCAGGTAGATCTTCCCCTTTCTCTATTTTAATTGTCTGTATGCCTTAACCTTTTTTCACTGCCGCAAAAAGGTCGTCAGGCGCGACTTTACTAGAGAAATCCTTACAAACCTCCAGAAATTAGTCACTACGAGTGAAATTCATTTATATTTTCACTAATATTTTCTCTGCACTAAATATATAGTTATAATTATCTGTGGATCTATTTGAATTCACACAGGTCAAAGGTCATTTAGCTTGTCGATTGTGCCCTATGACCTTTTCACAAGGACAACCCAAAAGCTTCTCCTAGGAATAGCAATATAATATCATCCCCAACCGTTGTAAGTGATACCAAGAACCTTAATCTTGCTTTGGTTATATTTGATACTCAGTTTCTTCCCATTAAGCTAACCTTGTCTGGTGAATCGAATTGACTTCAAACGGGTCAAAGGTCATTTAGCTTGTCCTTTGCATCTTAATATGTCATCACAACGATCAGTTGAAGAGTTATCCACAACTACAATATCATCTCCAACCGGTGCAAAGGGTACTAAGACACCTTAGTCTTGCTTTAGTGATATGTAATACTCAGTTTCTTTCCATTAAGCTAACCTGTTCTGGTGAATGGAATTGAAGTCACACGGGTCAAAGGTCATTTAGGTTGTCCTTTACACTTTTTGACGTCATCACAACGATCAGTCGAGTAGTTATCTACTACACTATAATATCATCCACAACTGCTGTAGGGGGTACTAAGAAACCTTAATCCTATTTTTGTGATACGTGAGAAGCAAAACATTCTAGGGCGTGCCTTATCTGTCTTTAACGATAATTTATATTCCCATTCATTGCTTATTGATGGTGATTTTGTTTATTCTTGCCTCGTCTCACTTTCTCTAGCATTGTAGACAAGACTGAGTTTCTTGAGACTACGTCTTGAAAGTTAAAAAAGCTCAGTTTTACGTTGACAAGCAATCATTTTAAGCAGTCCTGTACTTTGAGAACCAGTCAACCATTTTGAGTGACACCTCTCCTTTCATGCGACCGGATATTCCAAATTTACAAGATGTATCCACATAAACGTTTTATTTGTTGCAAATGTTTCGTATACTAAGGTATAATACTAATTTGTGGCATGACTCCCCCTCCCCCTCCCCCCAGCGTACGCCTCGGCCCGCAAAAGACACCTTGTTTTAACTGCCCCATGAGTTATGTTTTATCAGAATGTGCGTTCGAGGCCTACTTTCTGGATCTTCTGATGTACTGACTATTAAGTCGTCGATCACAACGTTTTTCTGCTTACATTCTGGGCAGATGACAACCCGCTCACACTGTGTTTAAAGCCCTTGTTTAAGACGGGGTACGCTTGTTTACTTTGCCATTGGCATACCATTCGTTACGACGTGGAACAGCAGCGATTGTGGATGGCCAGACTAGCCCTCCTATTTCTTAAGTGTTGTTGCCGGTGTAGTACAAAATATAAAAATTTAATAGCGTTGCGGAATTTTGACTAAATCATGAAAGGTAGGACCCTTTTTCATTGGCTGAAGAGGTTAAAAGGTTTAATTACTGTTGTTTTCTTGAGCTAGTGTTATGTCACGTCATGACAAACGTATGTCAAGTTTTGGATCTGGACCTGGGTAAATACTTTACAGGACCGGGTGGGCATAATAGTAATAGCAGGGACCGCGGAGCCGAAAGATGGCTTCGGCCTCTCCCATTATTTAGTCCATTTTCTTGGGAGGGATAGTGCACCATCCTTTTTGGTTTAGGTATATACTGCAACTGCTTGATAACAGCTGTGGTTGTCCAAAGTGGTAGTTTGCATATTAAAAACCGATAAAATCCCTGTTTCGATAGGCTGTCGTTGCTCTTTTGATAATCTAAGATGTTGTACTGCGTGTCATGCAGTGCGTATCATTGAATCGGTTCGAAAGTACCCCTTGTCTCGTTTCCATTTAATCATTCTAGAAAAGTCCTTCCAAAGAATCCAGAACGGACACAAGCTTGGATTATGACGAGAAAAAGGATTCTTCATCTATTGCCAAAGAGGTTAGATTGTTTGGTGTATTTTGTGTGCCTCCGATTTGCAGTACTTCGAGCCGTGATTGGTGCTGGATTCTTTCCAGCACATCGTAAGGAGGCTGTTGTCATGTAAGCGTATCTCCTTATTGTGACGTCATGCAGTTAGTCCTCCTTGAGTGCACGTGCGTATTTTAGTTTGGTGCGACATACGATCATCAACTTTAGCAATGTAGCGACATAATCTAATAGTGTCAAAAAATGAAAGGAAACTACGAATTTTAACCAATTGCCTTCGATAAAACGTGTTAATTCTAAGTAACTGAGCCTCCGATTTTTCAATTTCGTCGTTAAGAAACGTACGCACTGATTACTATATACACAGAGAACATTTTTAGGCTATAAAATCACTTCGTAACAACGTTGACATTGTCATTACCAAACCTGATAAAGGGTCAGGGGTGATTATCTTAAATAAGGCCGATTATCTTGCCAAAATGGACAACATTTTAGGTGACTAAGTTTACAAAAATTGGTGAGGTTTCCAATCGCGACAATAGGCCTACGGCAAAAACGAGGGTAAGCTGCGCAAACGTCTATTAGACCTGGTAAAAAACAAAACTTTGCCACGTGAAATTTATGATCGAATCAGACCTACAGGCTTTCAACGACCTCGCAATGTGCAAAGTGCAATGAATAAACCCCGTTACAATTAGGTAAGGATGATTAGTTTCCATATCAAGCCTGTTCGTTAAGGTTCTTTGATCGAACAACTTTTATTAAAAGAGCATAAGAGACAGCAAAGTTGTCAAAAGGGAGAGCAAAAACCTGAGCAGATTGGAGAGTGAGTGACCGAATTAAGAATAAGCCAATCGCGGCCCTCCCTCGCTCTCTGCTTCTTCGCTGGGATATTAATAAAATATCCCACCTTTTGGAACATACATTTTTCTAAATATATCGTGTAATAATTGTTATAATTAGGAATTCCTACTTCTAATGACTATGTTTTAACAGAAGTTTGCCGCATTTACATTCTATTTGGTGAGTGATCTACCCCACCGAGCTAATTTGATCATCACTAATAGTCGTAAAAGTGTGGAAATTCAATTACTCTTTTATCATTAAATGATGAGAAATCAAATAAGGGGAGTAGGACATGCAATTTGATACATTCCTTACATTAAGGCCTCACAACAGAATAATTATTGCGGAATTATACGATTATGTTTTGAAACGGTGGTATTGAAAATTCTGAATTGATAATAAAATATGGGTTAACTGTGCATTTTCTAAAAATAAATTACTCATTATTGTATGAGTGCATGCTGCATTTAATAAACTCTTGCATAGTTTCAAAGCTTTTGTTTCCAATTAAGACGTTTTGAATAGGAGAAGTCACTACAGCACGTAAATACGTTTGGAATACATTTGGAATAACACCACCCATTGTCGATGCAAGACATCAAAGGAATTTTCCAAACACCTTTATAGCTGTCAACGAATACAAATGTTGAAGACTTCGATCAACATTTTGAGCCATTGTGATAATGACACATGATTATTTCAATACAATTTATGGAGATGAGAGAGGATTAAGAAAGATAATACATATTAAGATGATCATTACATGTTTCATTGTAAAGAATACTGATAATCTCTTCTCTACATATGTGATTGCCAATTAAATGTTTCGTAAGATAGCCATTTCAACCGGTTACACGTCGTCCATGCCTGATCTCAGGAAATAGAGGTTACATGGCTCTCTCTGGGGATCCGATAACCATGCAACAAATGTAGCACGATGCTACAATAAATTAAAGTACAATGCATTTATAATGCACTCTGAGGCACATATACAAAAGCACATCAAGAGCCAAAAGTTACTCTTCAAGTATGGCTTGCTTCTTCCTTTGCCTCCTGTATAGTCCACCGATCTTCTTTGTTGGCTGTACTTTGAAATATATTCGTGCTTCCGTCGATGAAGTGTAATCCATTGAATTCCTGTTTGTGTGAGCACCCCCGTCGCAAGCCAGCCACCTATACCAGAATACCTAAATTATTCTCATTATGTTTTCATCGGAACCTTGAAAAGCAAGACCTCTCTTTGAAACAAAAAGCGATGGTTTTAATGATACATTCTAGAACATTTGCTCAGTACTCTCGAGCTTCAAAACTGAAACTCAAATGGAACATGAATTCGCTAACAGGTATCCCTTCTTAAATTAAAAAAAACCGGGTCGTTTTTCATGTTACCTGACAAAGGTAGATGTAATCGTCAAATCCTACACAAAATTATCAATGGTGGATGATTGGAGCTAATGTGACGACTAGAGAAATAGAGTATGTTGACATCGGACGTTACCTACCTCAGTTTGTAGAGCACACGCCGCAAAAGCGTGGGTCACGGGTTCAATCCCCGGTGGTGATATATTTTCTATTTCTCTAGTGTTCGTTACAAAACTAAAAATATTATTATGTGACTTTTTACCAATTTAACAATTTTTTTAGAATGTTTTCACTTTACACAAGGCGGATGCCACTACTGTCTCAAAACCTTGACCGCGATTCAAGCGTAATCAACACTTTTACCGTCGTTAGTAGAGAACTGTTATCTTAATAAGAACTCAGTAGTAAATGGTTTTTTATCATACTTAACTAAATTATAAAGAGTATACCAATATAGAAAAAAGAAACCCAAACTTTATTTTTGAAAGAGCCGATCAAAATTTGGACTGCCTGAATGGCTGACGTTTTTGGACCGATTAACGCCTACTAAAACTAGATTAATTAAATACACCCAAGGAAAAAACGGATTCTTTGTGTCTGTATTGCAAAGGTTTTCTTGATTTTACGTGGGCTGATTCCAAAACGACCAAATAAAATGCAGACTATCTAATACAGTGTCCAGTTGGAGTCACAAAGCCCCCCGTTCACTACGGCCAGAGGCCTCGACCGTCTGCTGATGATACGGACGCAATCGTACGTGTACATTTTGGCACAGTCTGGGTTTCCAAGCAAGTGCTGCCCTATGGCAGAGGTACATTGCTTAACGGCGTTTTTGGTCCTTGAACCCCGAAGTGGTTGTTTCCTTTTAGGAGCTGGTGCTTGCCAAGTACGTAATGTTTTCCCTATTTCGTGAATTGTATCGCAAACAACCCAACTTCAAATGCAAAAATATCAAAACGAAAAACGAAGACGCCAGTTGCACGGAAGGGATAGCACAATATATCACGGCGTAAAAATCAACCATGTCAGGACGTGTCAATATGTGATTTTTTACAGTTACAGTATAAGCAAAGTTGCATAGGGTCGAATCTACATAAGTATGCTTACAGCCGTTATAAACATAAGATTGCAAGGCCATATTCTAAACTCTTTTTTCTCGGATTCCCAACAAGATTAATGCGAGGTTGGCTATTGCTAGCAAATGCTATAGACATCAACAAAGATGGTCTTCTCCTTAGCTTTGACGCATGGTAGACGAAATGGAGGCCAAACAATTAAACTTATTTGACATCAATAATTGTGTCCTTATTCCACTTAATCCAAAACTGGCACGCACACAGAAAACTCGTGAGAGCAACAGCAGACTTGCAAAATAAGTGAACAAAAGAAGTATCAAAACGTAGTGGTACGTATGTACTGTAAAACTCGGCGTGATCCCGTTGCTTACTTCTCATGTTAAGAAGGTATATAGGCATACAATACTGTTGCAAACATAAGTTAATACTATCAAACGAATAACTGCAGGTGACAATACATAAAGGACCATAGACACAAGGCAAACACAATTGTTCCTTTGATGCTCCAGACATACTATACGGAAATGCAAAGAGGCACTCACTTACCATTGTTTAAATTAAACAGGAAACTGCACATGTACTTGTCATAGATCTTCCCTCGACGTTCAGCTTCATCTTGAGAAATCAGCTGAGAAGTTAAGACAATTAGCTTTTCTGTAGCTAACATCTAGCTTGCTTTGATGTTACATCAAGCTAACACTACTTGCGCTTGACTTACCACAAAACGATTTTAAATACAAAAGATTGCATCTGCTGTTGAAGAATGTTGAATCTATCTCTGGACCTTGACATGTCGGCTTTGCAATGTGGATACTTCGTACGAATCATGAAATCTCTCTCAAGACATTCTAGTTTCTACTGACGTCCACAAGGGCCATCCAAACTATTTTTACCATTAATCTTCTACAGCAATATAATATACAATTAACACCAGCCATTCTTTGAAAATGCGGCTCAGCATGCTCAATAAAAGTGTTGGTTCTCTAAAAACTCGGTAAGCGCATATTCTGCGGGTTCTATCCTCCGTAACAGAAGTTAAGACAATGAGATTTTCAGTAGAAAACATGTAGATTGTTATGCAGTAACATCAAGCTAACATCACTTGTGCTTGACTTACTTTAAAACGATTTTAAATTCAAAAGATTGCATGTGCTGTTGAAGAATGTTGAATATATCTCTGGACATTGACGGGTTGGCTTTGCAATGTGGATACTTCGTACGAATCATGAAATCTCTCTCAAGACAGCATATTTTCTACTGACGTCCACATACGCCATCCGAACTATTTTTACTTTTAATCTTCTACAGCAAATATAATATACAATTACACTCATCCTTTCTTTGAAAAGGCTGAAAAAAATTGCCATAAACGTTTCCTTTCAAAAGCCTCGGCATCCTTCAATTCTGCGGGTTCAATTACTTTTAATCTTCTACAGCAAATATAATATACAATTACACTCATCCTTTCTTTGAAAAAGCTGAAAAAATTGCCATAAACGTTTGCTTTCAAAAGCCTCGGCATCCTTCAATTCTGCGGGTTCAATCCTCCTTAACAGAAGTTAAGACAATTAGCTTTTCTGTAGCTAACATCTAGCTTGCTTTGATGTTACATCAAGCTAACACTACTTGCGTTTGACTTACCATCAAACGATTTTAAATACAAAAGATTGCATCTGCTGTTGAAGAATGTTGAATCTATCTCTGGACCTTGAAATGTCGGCTTTGCAATGTGGATACTTCGTACGAATCATGAAATCTCTCTCAAGACATCATATTTTCTACTGACGTCCACATACGCCATCCGAACTATTTTTACTTTTAATCTTCTACAGCAAATATAATATACAATTACACTCATCCTTTCTTTGAAAAGGCTGTTTATGGAAGACAGAGACCAGTGGCGCAATATTGTGAAGGCATGCTCGACTGCGGTCGAGTAAAGTAAAAGTAAGTATTTAATTTCTTGCAAAATATGTGTTCCAGTGAATTCTTATTCCTCTGGTTGAGGTTAATACTGTTGGGAAATGCTTATGAAGCTGTTTCTTGGGAGTTTTGGTATTTTTAACCTATCTGCACTAAATTTTGTATTAATCTACCGTACGTTCTTAGCCAAATAAAGTGTCACTGTAATGCAGGTATTTTAGCACTAGTCTGACCTTTCAGTGACAGAAATGGAAAGCATGAGTGCTGTAAATATTTGATAATTTGATGGCGGCCAATAATCGCGACCCGTCCCTGGTAATTAGATTAAATCATCGACTTAATCGACTTCATCCCATAACCAAAATGCAAGTTTTCTATCAGAAACAGGATGCCGGTTTCATGTCGTAACTAGGAAACTACTTTCACAGAGCATTTTCATAATACGACACGAAGTACTCTTTTCTTCAGTAGTGCCTGTAGTAAAATGGCCTATGAGTGTGACAATGGCAGATAATGACAGAACAACAACAAGCGTCAACATATGAGGTTATGGTAATATTAAATGAAAAAAACTCACCATTTCACGGTGTACAGTGCTACAGGTTTCACCAGATAGCTAGCGCTGATCTCCTCTCCCCCTAATTTTAGCCTGCTTTATATACTGCTTACATTACACAATTTCTAAATTTAGCTACAAAAATATGCTTAAACGGCTTAATGATCCTATTACGTCATCTTACTAGAATATTCTTACTATATTGCTGACAACGACATCACTGTGCCAATTTTAGAGTTAATTCGACAATGATCCTAAACCAGGGGCTCCCAACAAAGACATGATAATTCTACTTATCAACGCCATCATTTCTTTCCAAAGTAGAAATATGAAAAACAATAGAAGTACCATTCCTATCGTATGCGAAGCCCTAAAAACGCATATGCCATGCATATGCGCCTTTTGTATAATTTAATTCGCTAAGGTATCCGCACTTGATTTTTTACGTATCAATGGTCGGGAAAGATTTTGGGCCACCGTTCTAAACTATACAAAATATCTATTACTTTTATCCAATACGATTCATTAATCTCACTACAGGCATAATGCATTTACAAGGTATTATAGACGTTAAATACATTAGATTGGGCAACAAGTTTAATACTAAAGAGAATTACAAGAAGTTTTGCAATCATTTTTGTCTCAATGAGCATCAGGCAGGAATGATTTTCCTGTCCGTTGGAGCCGTAGTCCTGAACTGGCTGTCAGTTCAGGTCCTTTTTCTTTCCATAGCAATTTTATAACATAAAAAATAAAATTTCATAACAGCGGCTTTTTGGTTATTTATGACCAACATTATTTCTAAACGCCGTTTCCCATCCATCGCCGACAAAGCGGTGGTAGATTGCGGGTGTCTCTGCACTCCACAAACGTTGAGATGCATTTTTAGTGAAAACGTTTTGTGGGTGATCCTGACCCTGACTCTTGGGGATATTGCTTCATGTTTCAATGAATCACATTCAGTGGAAGAGTTTGGCGCCAACGCCCTCCAGGGATACGGCACTTAGCGAACGAATGAGAATGCTGTGGGATTGCGCGACTACATATGCACACGGTTTGTCATAACAATTCTTAGTGCTGTTACGGTTGTTGTGAATGAGCTAATGTATCATCTCTCTTTGTTCTTTGCTATATCTTTTTGATATTTTTGTTTTCCTTGTTTATTCTTGTGTCTCTTTTGTCATTTTATTTTTGATTGAGTACCAAAGATTGCTACTCAGGCCTTACTGCAAAAGCCTGTTCGCACCCAACAAAATTTAAGGAAAGATCCAGCTCTTTGAAGCTCAAACTAAATGGAGACTGGCAGCCTTTCTTTGACACAATTCGAGCAGAAATGATCATGGGACAATGTAACGTGCTGATAAGGGACTGAACAATTTTGGCCGTTGTTGAAGAGTGGCTGTTATATCAAGGTTAGGTTAGGTTAGGTTAGATTTGGTTAGGTATAGATTTTACGTCCTGAGAGATCCCTCAGATCCATCTGCTCGTTAGGGGAATGAAATTTTTAGGGAACAAGGAAATGTGCTATTAATTTTAAAAAGTTTTTGAACTTGCTTGGCGTTAGTTTTTGATTATTTAAGTGTTTCAGGTGAATATAATTTGGTAATAGACGGCTATACATAGCGGGAAATATTCGTCTTGTCCGTATGAAAGTGGCCGTTGACTACGTTAGGGAGGTGACCGTTCTATAAAGCTTAATTACTATAAAAGTTGGAACGGCAACAAACGGCCTTTCTATGGAGGTGGCCGCTCTATGGAGATGACTGCGTTATGAAGGTGGCAGCAAAGGAAGGTTACATTGTGCCATTACCATATCTACTCGAATATTGTCAATCTTTGATAATTGGGGTAATATCAGCAATCGCGAAATATTATAACTTTTCCTTTTTCGCCCTATGGCAGAGTCACATTGCTTAGTGGCGTTTTGGGTCTTTGAAACTCGAGGTGGTTATTCCCTTTCAGGAGTAGATGCTTGGCGAATATACGATGGTACATGCTGCTTAATTCGGTGAACCAACCTCAAAGTCGTGCAGCCAACGTAGCCAGCCTCACAATGGCATGAAAATTGGTAAACTACAGAGCTTGAATTTGTGGAAGGCACACGATCTTTGTGGTTGGTTGATAGTGCTCAAATAAGAATGGCCGGACGACCATCGGGAGGGACAAGATGCCGCGTAGAAAAGATTTTCCACCAAAACAAAATTCCTTACACCTTTAAAATGAAATAAAGATATAAGATTTAGCTGACTATAGGCATACTTCAAATGCTACTTCGCCATACTGCAAAGACGAATCACCATTAAAAATATAAAAGAATCACAACTACACCAAACGAATTTTCATGACACAAAGGCTTCCCTTAAATTTAGTAGGAGGCCCTTAACTTTTCGAGGCCTTGGCACAATTGCGTCTTTGCATCAAATTGACTTGTTTATTTCATAGACACTATTGGATAAGGAGCATGCTCAAAATTTGCTAATGTTCAAAAATTCTTAATTCTGGCTACTTCCTTGGCTACAAATAGCCTACAGTAAACGTACTAAACGAAACTATAGTAAGACTGTTACGTATACTATACACGTCATCATAAATTCCTGCGATGAATTGCTTAGGAAAACGCCTTTGTGAAGGGACATACACTTAGGAAAATTTCTTTTGGTCCTGCCATAAGTCGCTGTGTAAACAGCAACTAAAAATTTGAAGTTCAAATTAAAAAATACTTATTTTACCTAACTCAGGCCATATACTTATCCATTCCTTGGACACCTAGTTTATTTAATTCTAAAGCTACTTCTCTAATCTTTTTATTCAATCGTTTCTTGGCATTTACATTCTTCGTAGTTATAACTTCTTGTCGCCTTAAACACAACTGCTCTAGGTGCTTAAGCAGTTTAGTAACATCATCAACATCTTCACTTTTAGTGTCTGCATCGTCATTTGCATTTCCTTTGAAGACTTCTTGTTCCGATACACTACTTTCTGTGTTCAACGGCACTGACTGAATACTGTCCTGCCTAGTTGTCAAGTCAAATTTACCAATTGTCCTCGCATCAAAACGAGTAAGTCTTGAATTGAGACCGATATCAGCCACTGCGCTCTTAAATTCCCTCAGTATAACCTTTCCCATTTCAATACCTTTCAGCCTGGTGCCCGCCAGTGTCTGATCATTTCCCTTTTGTCCATCTTGTGCGCTCTTTTACATTTTAACTATCTACATTTTTGAGAGTTCTACTCTTAAGTTGTTAAGGTATCAATTTTCAGGGGGGGGGGCTACAGAGGCCCCTTCGCGCTTACTAGTAAAAGGCTAAGTGGGAGTGGGCCGTATAGATATTTAAACAAAAAGCAAGGGGTTGGGCTCCACTAAAGTAAGCCATGCCCCTTTGTTTTAGAGATGTTGATTAAGAATGATCGACTAGCTGACTGGTTGACTAATTTCGATCGACTAGTCGACTAGTAAACTAATCGCAGATGGACAGCACTAGTGACTACAATCTATGATGTCATGTATGATTCACTACAAGGGGAATGCTATAGCACATACAGAAGGGATTGGCCAAAGAACATATAGGCCTAAATTGAATAGTCAACATGGACTTTGGAGACTTGCAGTTTAAATAAAGTGACATGTAGGCATGTAATCATGTTCAAACATTTGGCCCAAGCTAGTAAAGTAAGTAAAGTATGAAACCTTCAAATTATCCAACCTAAAGTAAACATATACATTTTCCTGAGAAAAATACCACACTCCATTACTCCATAAACTTGCTCTACATTGTTCTAATAAAACAGAAATCAATCTTCTATGTTATAAGGAAATTGTATGGGTATGCCAATGAAAATCAGTCCGAAGCACCATATTTGCAACAATAAAGTCTCAATAGTAAAAAGAAGCAAATATTGTTTATATAAATGGGACATTTCAAGCAAATAAATAACTGTAGTTTGGGGGAGTAGTGTTTGTTTATAAAGGTACATATATACTAATTGTGGTGACCACAAAAAGTGGAATAAAGCTTTTGCAAAACAGGTGTACTTGGACTTACTTATTGTAGCAAGAATAGCTCCTAGCTGCTCAGAAGAGATGCCACAATATGTAAGGTAGAATGGGTTGACAAGTCTACCAAATTTTTATCTTCAGGCACTGACTTTGAAACTAACAAATCTCCTTACAAATAGAGCTGATGTTCACTCACACACAATGAGATTTTAACATTGAAAAAATCATATTTACTATTTGCCAACAAAACAGTTTCAGGGTAATATTCCCTATACTTTACTGGTTTCTTTGCAGTGGGCACTCAACCCTATGAGTGTCAACAACGGTCAGCGTTTAGCGTTTAGACAGGGCCGGGATATCATCTCTAAGGAAAGGATCCTATATATGGTGTTGTACTGCTTACGTATGGCTTTACAACATTGCTCGACGCATTTGGAGGATGTTTAGCAGTAGAGAAACGCAGCTAACAAGAGCACACCTTACATACGACCTGTGTTGTCTCCTTTATTTGAAAGTTTATTATCAAATGACAAGTGAACAACACAGTCCTTAGACTGATTGAGTAGTTGTAGGAACATATCTGTATTAGAGCACGCGCACATTTTTAAGATGTGTTTGGCTTACTCTTTGTTTTCCTCTCTTACGTTTAGCCCAACCACCAACAGAATCAAGTGCCTTCCATTCGAGAGAAGTCATTGCTGCTCTACAGAATGATGATTAACTTCGAGAAACGCTTTTCTGATGACGTTGATCTTCACACGCAATTTCTTGAGGTGGTAAATTATGTATACAGGTAAATGCTTTTTATTAGTCAAATGCTTACCTCCATCGAAGTAACCGTAATTATAGGCACCCGCTTATTACCTTGCGTGTTTATTGCAAGATAGCATAAACCGACCTTCGACGGAAAACCATACGCATCGTTAAACGCGACTCAGATCGTGGTAGCGGAAGTCCTTTGTTTGGAAAGGGCGAGCCCTTGGCCCATGTGGTGTTGTCAGTGATACCATCTAAGGTAGTCGATGAAGATCTTTTCACAGTAACGATACTTATATATTATAGTCTTTATCTTGCCAGGTGGCATTATCTGTAATTCCAGAAACTAGTCTGTCAAACAAGAAGCTCCTATTAGTACATTCCAGTGCAAAACAATACATAGCTAGTACTTACTATATAATCTTAAAATCCCTAGCAATTTGTATGTTTGTTTATAATTATAACTTGTGTTATCAACTGATAACCTTCTTTGTAACTATCTCAGTGTGTGCAGACCTAGCGTGTCGCTAAACGTATCTGCTTAGAATGATATCATTAAAGACTATGCCTCATGTTCTCTGTTTAAAGGGATGAGAATTTAAAAGGAAGTGAACTGACCGCTCGTCTAGAGCCGGCGTTTCTGGCAGGGCTCAGAAGCCTACAGCCGCAGATTAGAATGAGATTTATGGAGGTAAGACGATCGGCAATTTTACATGTGTGTGTTTTAGGATCAGAAGTAGTTAACTTAGTGTACTGAAAATCTTTTTTCGTCTGACACTCCTCAGAGTACTAACGTCAGAATGACCGAAATGGAATGTGTTCTGGAGTCAGTCCACATAATAGCAAGAAAATCTTTGCTATGCAGACAAAGCAGATTCCATCTAGAGACATCTATTCACGGTCACCAATAATCTCATGTTTCTTAGTAAAGTGATACCCGACCCATGGCCTCTCCTTTTAAATATATTGAGTAGAGAATATATTTGCTGATAACTGAGTATGTGTCGATTGTTTAATAAAAGTCATAGTGAGAGTTTTCAGGACATGCTGTATAGTTATTGAGAACTAGGGTAGGGCTAGTTACTTAATTCTGTTGCAATCAATTTCACGAAAACGGTACATGCAACCTGTCAAGATAGGAGTTACTAAGTAAAGTACTGCTTGTTCAATACACCAAGAATTTTGCTGCTGTAAAGTTCTGGTTATTTATCAGTAGGCTAGTGGTTTTGAATCAACATGGATTATGTTGTCTTCCTTGGTTTTTCTGTACAGATATAGTAAAGAACAAGGAACTTATTGAAATACGTTTTTTAGCTGCACAATAGGTGTTGCCAATTATATAGCAAGAACTTAGTGCGATACTAGGGCGGCACATTAACCAGCAACTACATCATGTCTACTTCCTATCCCGATATGACAATCTATACCTTAGAGAAGTGAACTGTGTATAAGTTTCGTGCTACTCATATTCTTCAAGGCCTCAAGAAATTACTCTTATCGTCAGAGGGCTGTCTAAAGTATCATGGATGAAGAATGTTTTGATAAACTTTTAAAAGAGGAAAAAACCAACGATTGAGAAGTTTTTATCTGTGCATTTTTA
This sequence comes from Alatinidae sp. Z8VKAUB7J3, assembly GCA_010016025.2. Lineage (NCBI taxonomy): Eukaryota > Metazoa > Cnidaria > Cubozoa > Carybdeida > Alatinidae > Alatinidae sp. Z8VKAUB7J3. Next base: position 99,308,509 of record JAAAKM020073195.1, read on the forward strand.
TTTTGACCGAAAAAATTCTTATCTGAGGTACAAAAGACATAATATCTATCACGAAAAAAAACTTATTAGTTTCAACATTTGTGTGCACGCGAGTATGTAGATTTACGTAGCCAATTACGATTGCAGGAGAGAATTTCTCTTTACAAGCAAAACAAACCGGCCTTTATCTTCACAAGGTATTTCTATACAGCTTACTCGCTTTCAATAACAAATGATAGAAGACGTGTCACCTGTACACTTGTTACTTTAAAGTATGCATTAGATATATTTTTTGCCCTATTTTTTCATCGCAGGACACTTTCCTCCTTTTACTTCAAAGAATTTTCTGTGACCGGTATAACAAAAAAAATTTGTACTATATGTAATTAACAAGAATATAGCAAAGAACGTTTGTTGTCAAAAAATAACAAACAAAGGCTGGCAAAGTATTCCAAATGCTGCTACCGTGAATGGTTTTTGAAAGGCATGAAATATGTTAACAGATTGTGGTTTGATAGTATCGCCCCAAAAATCTTCAGGCAGAACATTATATTTTGTGTTTAATTCTAAGCACAGAAGCTTGTATTTCTCTGCTTTCCGGTCAAAGTTTGCACTCATTATAATAATAATAATAATAATAATAATAATAATAATAATAATAATAATAATAATGGTAATGATAAAGGTAAAGATGATGATGGTGATGGTGATGATGATGATGGTGATGATGATAATGACAGAAATGATAATGATGGTGATGATGATGATGATGATGGTGGTGATAATGGTAGTGGTGGTGGTGGTGATGGTGATGATGGTGGTAGTAATAATGATCACAATGATGATAATAGTAATGATAACTATTATAATGATGATGATGTTAAGATGATGGTGATGATGATGATAATTATGATGATGAGAATGAGCACATGGGTAATGCTTCTGTTGTTGATGATGACCATGATGATGAGGAGGACGATAACGAAGATGACGGTGATTATGGTGATGAAAAGCCCTCTAATTTAACCCAAAGACATAGGGAAGAGCCTCCTTTGACTCGATGTCTCATGTGATTGCCGTACTCGGTACTCTGCAACAGTCCTTGCGGGAGTTGTTTAGTATCTGGAATGCAAATATTCTTTTCCGTAAATTTCTTTAGATCATTGGTAGAGGTAGCTTTATTGTTTTTGATACACTGACTTTGATGGATAAAACTCTATTGGCAGGATGTTCAGCCCAATTCTCCAGCTGACATTGCTGGCATGAGATCCAACACAGACTATATCATTGGCGCGGACTCTGTACTTCATGAGGTAAATCTGATGCTTTGTTGTTTGATTCTCCTATCGACTTGATCGTAGCAATGTGTGCTCGCACATCGTGTCTACTTATGTGTGTCAGTATACATCGCGTTAACATAGATACATCAATGTGTGTTCGCATATCATGTCTACTTATGTGTATCAGTGTGTAAGTACGCATCGCGTTAACGTAGATACATCAATGTCGCACATCGTGTCGACTTACTTGTATCAGTGTGTAATTACACATTGTGTTATCTTATATACATCAATGTGTGTTCACACATGTTGTCGACTTACGTGTATCAGTGTGTAATTACACATTGTGTTATCTTATATACATCAACGTGTTTTCGCACATGGTGTCTACTTATGTGTATCAGTGTGTAATTACACATCGCGTTAACTTAGATACTGTAACGGTAATTCCCCTCAGTAGTTTTACTAACTTAGTTTCCTGTATTTTTACTTGTTGTATCACTGTTTAAAACTGCGGACGTAACGGACGACGCTACATAAACAAAGAAATTTTATATACAAATTCTTTTTGGCGGCAAAATTCAGCCAAAAAGTGTTTGATACAAAGAGCCTCCAATACTCTGAGATGAAAAACTGATCTACCTTGGTAAATCACCGTAAAACTGTCATCGGTAAACGCCTTACTATATTCAGGATTTAACAGCAAGTGTTGGCTGATGGTAGAGTCGACCTTAACATCCAATATCTTGCTGTTGTCTTTACAACTACAAAGCTTTTCAACCCTATAACACTGACTCGTCTTTGTTTATGTTTCTATTTCTTTGTTGCTTCAGGGATATGTTTGCTATTGTTATTTTTGTATTCCTTGTTCTTGTTTCTTTTAAAAAAATATTAAGATCGACTATATGACCCCATTACTCGTATTTCGTGACAAAAACATGAATGTAAGTAGGTTAGAAATTGTAGCAACTTTCCCAATTGTACAATTTCAATATAGCAAAAACAGAGATTACATTAGGACATTATCGACTGAGCTTTGAATCTGCTTGTAAAATGTAGACGACATATTATAAAATTAATAAAAGACCAAATGCTAAATATTTCCAATCCAATGGGATAATTAAATAACAAAAACAATTGAATCCTAACACAAGTACTTCACCTTGTATAACCTTCCTCGTAACCTACATCAATTCTAAATTGAGTTTCATCTCTGAGATATTAACTTTAGAGTTCTGATAAAGCGGAGAAATTTGAGTACTCAGTTTCTTATATTTTTATACATTACCGTCAAGGGTGGCAGAAAACCGGGGGACGCGGGGACGCCATTCCCTCCAAGTGAGTTCAAGTCAAGCGAAGCGCGACCTGAAGCCTTATAAGTAATAAATCAAAGAATTGAGATTGAAATATGGTTGTGAAGATGTAAATATGTTGCCAGATCTTTCAGCATTCATATAGTATAAATTGTACAATAAACGTCGATCATCCTGTTTGATTTTATTAGTTTCCAAAAGCGACCCCAAACGAGATGTGACAGGATGAGAGTGATCTCTGCCAACGACATCCAACGCTTGCTAATTCAAGATCTATTCAAGCCCAGACAGACATTCCGTTGTATTTCTGTTTTGAGTCGTTGTCTTATTAGATTGTTCCTTCTTGTATAGAAGCACGCTGTACAAGATTGATAAACTGACCTTTCTGGTGTTCTAAATCAATATTCGCACTACTAACACTAAGGAGTGAAGCAAGTCAGAATATGTGACTGCAGAATTTTACACTGCATCTGGAAAGAATACTCCTTAAGCTCTCAGGAGAAGAATGTGACAAGTGTCCACCTTTCCATATAGTTGAGGACTATCATTGTGGCTATCAATTTATGCAAACTGAACCTGATAATGTCCACTCAACCCCACCATCTGAATACTGCATTAGGCCAAATACACCTTTTTCCATAGATGTGTAGGCCAAATATATACATGGAAATATTAACTTATATATCTATCGGCATAGTTGGCTATACTGGGACAGAAAACCAGTCTTTAAGATAATTTGTGAATCTCTACAGGAAAATCTCTTTAAGCAAGAATAAAAAAGTCCACTGCAATCATTACTAGACGAATACTACCTTTGGTAAACATCCACCATATACTTTTTTATAAGCTTTAAGACTTGGATGGCATGCAAAGTTTTGTTTTAGCAATATTATCTGGAGGTTTTTTTCGTTTGAGACTTTTATTCAATTTAAAGAGCTCTCTCGTAAATTCGGCCGTCGTATCGCTATTATTACACTTTAACTAGTGACTATCAAAATCGTACTAGTGTAAACTAGTGTAGTAGGCCTATGGAGCTAAATCTAAGCTTGTTAAACTTAAAGCCTCCGTACATTACCTGTTACATTGTTTCAACCACACTGTATACAAAAATGATTAACACGTAAATATTGTTAAGCACTAGAAACTTATCTTCAAAAACATTGCTAATTGGCCGTAATCATATTTCAGATTATATAGCTTTCCCGGCGCAATTAAAGTTAAGTTGTAGAACCTAATAGCTGCGTACCGTTGGTAATCTAGCGTTTTAATTCGACTCTGGCACTCAACTTTGTAGTGAATGACTCGACAAAAAATTGAAAGCACCTTGCCGCCAGGGAAAGCATTAAGTCAGAGACTAGCTATAGTACGATATATACCTACACTTTTTATACCATAGCACACAGAATTACTGAGGACATATGCGGATTAATCACTGTCAAGTAATAATGGACAATTGTATAAAACCTGGTAGCATTTGTGGTGATACAATAACAGTAGCTAGGCCTGCAACTTTGTAGTCTATACCGGTAACCCATAATATGGCTCAGATCACGTTACGTTACGTTTACATGACCAGCAAAACCTGATTTATGTTTTTCACGTATGAAAAGCCACCTTACCTGTTCCTCGCAATTCATACACAAGCTCTCGATAACTGAAATCTCTGGGTCATCATCGTCTGCTTTCAGTTTTTTGCCTTTCTGTTTTGTTACTTTTCTTTGAAAAACATGATTATTATATCTTTAAACTTAGGTTTTCTTTCCTGAATTTGTACTGAAGATTTCGTAGTATTAAAATTTGAAGTGAAAAATGCAAAATGTTTCGAAATTCTTCAAACAATGAGAGAATATGTTGTGCAATAAGGTAAAGTCCGCTAGAGAATCTTATATAACAATATATGCAAAATGATTATAAGAAAATCACATCTTTAGATGAATATTGTAGCAACAGTGAATTAAGAGTTATATTTTTTATGTTTGGAGGATATGTTTTAGTCATAATGCTCAAAATAATCAAAAACCGGTGGATTATAAGTAAGCAACCATTTTGGTCGTTTTGAATCTCATACATTTTAGAAACTAATTTTCTCAAAATCTAAAATATCTTGCCTAAATACAACATATGCATGTAGAAATACTTTAGAGATACGTAAAGCCCTTAAAAAATCAAAATGTAATTCAAAAAGTATGTTTTAAGGCCTTTTTACAAAATTTTTGAAATTTTTGACTATTGCGCAACATTTCATGGCCATAGATGACGTCATTCACGCCAAATTAACATATTTTTTTCAATTTGTTGGAAAAGAGTTAAACTATAAACTTGTCAAATATCTTTGTAATAGCATTGCTCTATATAAAATTAGAGTGTGTCAAAGTGACCCCCCCGCCTCCATGTATGAGAAGAGCCAAAAAGCCCATGTAAGGTAGGGTTAAAATGATAGAACCTTGCTTGATTTCCTTAGAGACATGTAGATAGAAATCGAATTGCTTTGTTTCAATGAAAATGCCAATTTTATCTGTGCGACGTGTAGTTTTTATCAATAACTTATCAGGAACGTGGGCACATGCCTTCACTTGAGTTAATATGAGTATTTTTGCTACATGTTGAAGTGGGTTCTCTTGGGTTTAACATGTAAGGGCTATATAATTGATTTTGATTTCATTTTCTCTTCATGAACTGTGAAGTGTTTTGCCATCAATCAGGGCAAGGATTAAGGCTCCAGATGACAACACCTGTTGGAAAGACAACACAAAACTATTTGAACCTCGTCCTTGACTGACTTTTAGCCTTGACATGTGCTGAATGTCTTGTAGAAAAACCTCATTTCAGTATCGTTTTATATGGTATGCTTTTGGTGCGGCTATATACATTGCGTCACACTGAGTCGTTTTCTACACTTATTGTCTAGATATGGTTTTGATTAATAAGGTTTAAAAGCTTTGTGAAAGTGAACAATTTACGCGAAACATTTTCGGACCGTAATCTTGTCAAAGCCATGATCGTCTAAGTTTCGAAAGTTTTGAATACGACACTGCAAAGAAGAAGAAGAAAGTAATAAACATCCCCCAGTCTACCGAACGTTGTACGGTTTCTGAAATGAGGCTGAAACTCAATATGTCCTCTGATATCTTGTTTCCTATTCAAATTAAACTAACGTATTGGGCTGTAATGATATCTTATTTGATTGTCAGCTTTTCTGTCATTTTCACAAGCTTATTTCTCCCAGCTGTAGCCTTACTCTTTTTACAGTCGATACGCTAACAGAATAAAATAGCACATATATTAGAGCATTGCTGAATCCCCTTTGGCAACAAAACTTGATTAGTTGTGAAAGTGTCTTGCCAAAGATTTGACAAGAGACTCGTTCTTCTTCAAATGATTTAAGCACACTCTTTTTTAACGTAGATGCATGACAACAGAACCTTTTGACTAATATCGAAGAATATTAGTTGGAAATTGTGTCAATGGAGAAGATTTCTAATTAGCTAATTTAATGCGGGGTGGCACACCACAGCACACTGCTGTATTTACTAAAACAAATTTAAAAAGTCTGTATTCTTTGACGACGTTTATCAAATTCCTCGGATGGGTACCTTAAATGACAAAATAAGGCTATAATGTATTGACAAATTCAATATAAATTTTCTACAGCTTTCTGTTTTACCGATTCAAAAAAAGTAAGCACTGAAAATGTTGGTTTAGCTGTAACAATCATAGGTTTCCTTTCTCTGCAATGGACAAGCCAGGCAAAAAACGAATCCTTAATAGAAAGATAAGTGCACAGCACAAGGCGCGTAGATTAAACATAATTACTAAACAGTATTTGATGAGGTTTTGGTGTATTCTACCACTATCGTCAAGGCATAAATTACACTCCATAAAACAAGTTGGGTTTCCTAGATACTTTACATGTCATTTCAACGTCTTACTGTAGTGCATTCTTTTCAAATGATTAACTCCTATACAACTGTGTTCCGTCTTTGCATTTAACACTTGCTTGCTAGTCACACTTGTATTTGAACCGTTTTATTCGGTTGCAAACCTTGTTCAACCTTACAGAAAAGGGGCTAGAAACCTATACACGCATATACATACTGTCTGGCCACCTACTTGTCCATGCCTACTGTCGATAGTTTTACGACGTTAAATTTAAACTGAATGATGGCTAAGATTTAGCTTTTATCACTATCATTATCATCATCATCATCATCACCATGACATTATCATCACCACCATGACATTATCGTCAGCACCATAACATTATGGTGATGATGATGATGATGATCATCATCATCATCATCATCAGCACCATGACATTATCATCACCACCATGACATTATCACCAGCACCATGACATTATCACCAGCATCCTTAACATTATGATCATCATCATTACATGATCATCATTATCAGAATTATCATCATTATCATTATTATCATCATTATCATCATTATCATGATCATGATTGTCTTTTCCTGTTGTTCTTTTTATCCTTTAAGGCCCTTACTCGTATGTTGTTGAACGGTCTGTCATTCGAGGCCTATGGTCCGTTTAGGGTATCTTTCTCCGGAACACCAAAATGGTTCATTTTTTCTTGATATTGGTGTGATTATCATTAACAAAAATATGACCACCATAGCCATTTTCATTACTGTTATTATCTGATACGACATGATTACTATTTATTCTCTCCTAAATACTTCTTTTCCTGTAGTTTACTTCGCTGCTGGTTTGGCGTCTTACGAACTCTTCGACGATTTAAATTTCGACGAGTGGTTTACTGGGCATCTGGTTAAAGAACTGGAATCAAAAGACGCGAGGTAGAGCCAAAGTTTTTCTGCACTTGACGGTGTTGGAAGATATCGATACAGCGCCCTTGTGAATTGATGATAGAAGCGCTTGCTTATTATCAAATGAAGGGCCACTCCAACGCCCCCTTGACTTAATATGGTCCTTGCCTCTGTCAGCTATGCCAAACCAAGCCTAAATAGCAGGCTTAAGACAATCGATTTCAAGGCTAAATGACTTTTCTACTATGAATTCAATATCTTCGCCTCATTGACAACTGGTTTGATTAACACTTGGTTGTTTTGTACAACTTTATTAAGACCTAACAATCTTCTTCTTTTTCTTTCGGCTTCTCCCAATTTGGGATCCCACAGCGGATCCTCTGTCTCCACACCAATCTATCGTCTGCTTCCTCCTCCGTCACGCCAACCACCCACATGTCCTCCATCACGCCAACCACCCTCATGCCCTCACTCACGCCAACCACCCTCATGTCCTCCCTCACCACATCCATGAACCTTCTCTTTGGCCCCCCTCTCCTTCTCCTACCCGGTATTCCCGTATTAATTGTAGTTATACCATTTTATATTCAAATGTAGACCGTCAACATAATGTCAAGTAACCGTGGTTTAACGGAACGGGAAGTGATCAGAACACTCGTTAGTTTTCACAATGACCTACGTGCAGTATAAACGACTAATAATAAAGCAGCAGTATCGCCAAGTATCTACAGCGAGTGTTATGCTTCAACCCTGTCCCGAACTAGTTTCCCCTTAGCATTTGCTTCAGTATTTTTATAAAACTAACCCAAATTGTGCCAAGAATTCCCGATGACACAATTTCGACGATAGGATGGCTTATAAAGTTTCAATTTTTAATTCTTGAAAAGCGTCCGCAAGCATAGAAATAAGATTTCACGGCCAGTCTACATCATACTGTATCATACGTAAGATAAGTAGTAAATAGTGTCGTTGCCATGCCGATAAGGGGCCCTACATTTATGATGCCGGCATGATGGGGGAATGGAGCCAGTAGTCTACTGTCATCCAAAAATGATATTCATTTTCTTTCTGACGACTAGGGGTCTAACTATTTGCAACTTTTTCAGACATCATAAATGTATGGTCTCTAATAAAATCTTACTTAATTATTTTAGGTTCAACTTCATCACCCGTAGGAAGCATGAATGACGTCTCTAGCAAGCAAATTCAGGTAACATCTTTCGAGAAGTACTTTTTAACAACAGTCGTAACACCTACTAAATAGGTAGATTGGGTTACAACGATTAACAAAAATGAAGAAAATGAAGAATGAAGAGTTATTGCAAGCGACGGACATTCATTTCTTTATGACAGTGCATCTAACTCAGCTTCCAATACATTTAGACGGCAACAATATCAACCTTCTCCAGCCATTGTCTCATGGAGAGTATGTGCTGCCTTTATTCCTCCCCACAACATTCTAACAACTGTGGACATTTAGCTTTCTCTCTGTCTAACGGACTGTCTTTTCTCCGACGCGGCCGGTAATAGCAGTATATTTGAGGTCCTTTTAATCTCGAAAGATTCCTTCACTTGTCACGCTCGACTGTCTTAGGAAAACTTGTTAGGTATAGCTTTTCTGCGATGAACACCATCACTAATGTATTTGTTTTCCTTTCCATTTATAAAGTCAGTAGTCCTCTTGATAGTCGCACTATCTGTAACCTTTCTCCGTTATCCCAAACAATCAATGGCTCAAAATATATGTTCTTTCTGTACTATGTTGTGCAAGTTTTCATATTTTCATGAACAGTTGTATTGATTCGTACAAATTTGATTCCTTGGCCGTTTTGAGGTCCCCCAAAATTATATATATTTTACATCTAGGTGATTCAAGCGTTAAATCTCAGTGCTTCCTATTTAGTGTAGAGCAATAACTCTTTAATTGGAAACAATACCACATTGAAGTTAATGTGGCTAACATCACTTTGAAGCATGTAGTTAGGAACTTTTACTACAGCCTGCAGTTCAGTCATCCAAAGATTATTCAGACGCCCCAACTGTATTGGTCAACTGTAAGGCAGTCCCCTAATTGTAGGCTGTTGTACTGAATAGGCATATAGCAGAAGGGATACTAGTGTTGGTAATAGACATGTCACAATATTATGCCAGGAAAACTGGTTAACAAGACTTGATTTATTTCAATGCAAGGTTACCTGTCATTTTGCCGCAAATTATTGTTTTATGTGTGCATTTTTCGTAATGCCATGCAGGATCTTTGAGATTCAAACTTATTCTCGCACTGCATTAATTTTAGTATGTCAGCGGAATCATATTGAGTTGAGCAAATAAAGTAATGCAATTTAACTTTGGTTGCATTGAGCAACTTATTTATAAAGTTAAGCACCATGGTGAACATTACAAGCCTTGCTGTCAAAATACATTTTTCATGCAAGTGCAAAGAAAGTATAAATAACTAAACCTCAAGTTCCTATCTGTTTGTTACCAAAAAGTGACCATGATGACCCTTTTATTCACTGGTAGCAGGAGCATAGTAGTTTAGAATATGGTGGAAGCTTGAATATTACAATGACCAATTATAAGTGATCATTTTCTGCTACTTTTTTTTTCAAGTCAGTACGTAACTCTTACTGCAAAGAATATTGTAAATTTATAATGATATACAACATATGCATCAGTTCTTTTCATGGAAACGTTTTTTAACATATTGTGTTATGTTTGATGATCAACACACCATTAAAAACAGCCTCATCAGATGCTATAACTATTATATAGTAGTGTTAGCTTTGCTTCATATGTTTTTTATTCCCCTGGGTTGTGCTAAATAGAAGTTGTGGTCTTTTGTGCAAAATGTATATACTATCAGGAAGTCTTGCCTGCCATAGATATATTGAAATATTGGTTTATTTGCTGCCCCTCATCAAGTTGGTTTTTCTGATAATAAGCTATTATCTCTCTATCAGTGATATTTACTTGATGATTACCGGTACAACTGTATACAAAACTAAACTTCACTTGACTTTTGTCAAGTCAAAAACTGAGCCCAAATTAAGGATTGACAAACCTTGTGTACAAACTTCTAGTGAGCTTTGAGCATTGAACAAACAGATCCACCGTATGGTTCAGCCGGTACTTCAAATTTTACACTTATTGGTCCTTGAGACTTTATCAATGCAAGAGGTATATGTTCTCAGCAAACATATCGCAATTATAAATATATAATTCTCAATAAGTGAATTGCTTGCAATTTCAGGGAGCTAGGAGGATTTCTTCTAATTGCTTTACCTAACTTTTTAAAAAAATTGGTTGTCATCCTTTAAAAAGGAGTTACTAAAGATAAGTCTTGCGGCAATGCACCACTTGAAAACTATATATGATTAAATTAGTGACTTTCTAATGCTAATATCTGAATTAAAGTGGTATTCATAATCTCTAAGGCTTGCAATCTTTAATATTTCTTTGGTAACCCAATTATGTTTCACAGGAGCAGCTCATTACTTTGAGGACAGAGAATTATGATTTGGGATCTCGCCTACAGAAGACACAGGCAGGTGCGTGAAACCTCTGATTATTAAACATCTTTGTGTCAGAATCTTTAGTCTGCGTGGTTGATAAACTAGGAATATCATCTGAACTTAATTTACTTCCCCTCTATAATACATTACAAAATGACAATGTTATTAAAGTGTTTTAAGACAATGTTAGTAACAGTAACTTATACAGCTAGTTTTCTGCAGTCATGAGCACAAGAGTACTTAATTAAATTTAATAATAATTGTACCTTCAGAAGAAGCAGTAGGTTAAACTGTTTTGATGGGAAAGTCCTGTTCATTATATGGGATGCATAACTTGCATACTTTTCATATTTTTTTAAAAAAATTATTTTATGACTTATTCAATTTTTCCCATGTTATGTTAAGCCATTGATTCAAAGGCACATAGGTACCGTTGGCAATTAAATCACTGAACTTCTGAATTGATCTTTACATTTTTCTATTATATACGTTTCTTTCTTTTCACCTATATAGAGAATTTTAAATAATAAATTGTGAATGATACTGGACAAGTACAGATAAACCTGTGTTTGAGTCAAGCATGTAACGCATTTCTTTTTTCCTTTGTGTTTGTCACAGAGAAACTGCACATATTATTATTTTATCATCATATTTTCTTAATAGAACTCACATCTGTACAAGAAAAATGCAGCAGCCAAGAGAAAGAATTGACAAGGGTTAACAAGCTAATGAAGTTTCCTGGATTTCAGGTAATGATTGAATTATTGGGGTATTTTCTTTTGGCTTGTCAATTTTCTTCTTATAACAGTTTCAATGGCCAGCCGGTACAAGGCGCGAAGATCGACGTCTGGCAGGCCGATTACAAGGCAATGTTATTGAACGTAGACTTCAATGGTATATAAAAATGGTCACTAACGATACTCTAGTCGTGCAAGGCTTTTACATCTTGCAGAATATTACCCATAAAAGTAACTGCTATATCACTCAACGTAGCAGTTAATTATATGTAGAAGAAGTAGTTTTTATATAAAACAAATTAAGATGCCCTTCTACAGAGTTATAGTTTATGGTCATATTCTAGGAAAAATATCACTTTCTAGATTTTCTCTGACTTTGTAGATTATCAAGATATTCTAAATTTTCTATGACTTTCTATGATTTTCTAGAAAGCTATAGTTTTTCCTAGAACATGATTTTCGAGAGCAGCTTGTAGACGCAAGAGGTTTCGATAAGTTGCCCTTTGCCAAAACTATTCATATGTTGTAAAGAGAGGGTATAAGGAACCACACTTTGTCTGAAACAATGCATCCACCCTTAGTAGAGAGTGGAGAGGGAAGACATGAGACAGACTCAATAGCCAAGTAGGACCACCTCTCACGGATCATGAAAACAATATGTCATCAGTGAAAACAGATACTACATCCAATCCTTGCCCCAGTCCGAGAAGCTTTCTTAAGACTGATTACGAACGTTTGCATAACAGATCCTTACCACCTCTGCAGTCTGAGAAGTAATATACCGAGTTGTTGTGGCTAACAAATACCAATTTGCCACTTGTAACAAAGGAATTTCCAGCAACTTTGGTACAAACGATCGGAATGTTTTTGATTATATTTCTTATGTGATAACGATACTTTAGAGCCAACGCTTTGTACATTAGCTGAAGTATTAACTTTGATCGTAAGAGAATCGAAGGATCGTAATAAATCCGTAGTAAAGACGAACGGAACCAAACGGCCATAATACTGTCGTGTGCTGAGATGGAGTTTTATTACGTTCTTATGTTTTCAATAATTTGCCGTCTTTCCTATTAATGCTCCAGCCCAAATTAACAACAGGGCTAGGCCATAAGCATAGCCAATTTGCGGAAATATTATTGCGACTTCTCTACCAACTGAGATTCAAATGTCACCCTTTCCTCTTTAAACGCGCCTTTATCAAGTGCCTGATGAAATACGCGCAGCGCACCAGGTTGAATAAGGGCATGGTCATTCAAACAGTATTCATTACCTACAACGGAGGCGAGTTAGCAATCTCTCAGTGCAGCCCCCTGATAAGCAGTGGGGCCTTTCCCCAAGGACCTTTTCTTTCCAAAAGGGAAAGTCTTTTCATCACCGATTTATTCAAAATATTATGAAACCTAAAAGACAATTAAACATACAAATGAGCATCATAGCTTAAACAAAATTAAAACGAAATCAAAATTGTAACAACATTTAACAAGCTATGAAATTTTGATATGTTCTTCTAAATATTATCATACAAAAGCAAAAATTTTTCTCTTTCTGGAAACTCCTCTGTGTTTCTTAAGTGCCTCCTCTCTTTTGATACTCCAACAGCAGTCAGCTAGCATACTGATCTCCCATCTTCCTTTATAACGTTCCTCCATCACCTTCAGTTCCTGATGAAACCTCTCACCTTGTTCATCACTGTAGTCACTTAGATCATCTGGAAACTGTTCAAGGTGACTAAATTGGAAATGTATGTCGATAATCATATTACACCTAAGTTGTCAGTAGGACATGAGAAGCCTTCTCACTAACTCTACATAGTTCTCAGCCTTCCTATTACAAAGGAAGTTGCGTACAACGTCAATATCATTGAAGGGTATGGAATGGTGCAACTTCAAGTAGAGATAGGTCTCTGAAGACTGACACGGGATAAAGATACAAATGTGGGACAGTTAATCTGGTAGATGGCAGGCTTGGATATTTAATTTGTGACGATTTTTTTATGCTGAAATGTTTTGTTTCCACCAAGCAAAAGTAGCAGACTGTGTAGTGATTTGATGGTTTACGCCACACTATAGGCATTCCAAATCTTTAGTGCCAATTCGCTTTCTTATTGGTCCATGCATAATGCAAGCTGTAACAAATGGATCAAAAAGAATAGAGAGCCTACGGCTTGTCTTGACCTCCCAGTGGTATACTTAAACATGCCAGATAACCCCTTTTAATAACATTTGACATTTTTTTCTCTCTGAAGAGTAGGTAAACTTCCACAAATGTAACAGAAAAACTCTGGGATGTTTTGCCACACAGTCAACTTGTCATACTAAATCTAAAAACACCCAAATGATTGAAAGCGTGGCGTGCCACAGAATGTGAATTAAAATGTTACAATTCCTTCTTTCCTTCAAAAAACCGGCCGAACACAAACGTCTATTTACAACAGTTCCAATGAACACATCTGCTTTGAAATCAGAAATGAAATAATATTAAAAACCCTATTATGAATGTCCTTGGCTATTACTTGAATGCTCAGAATGAATGCCTCACGATCTATCTGTCTGTGGATGAGAAAATACCAAAAAGAGATACATTGAGAATTGTGGATCAAAGGAGATGCTGGCAAGAAGGCGTGGGGGCAAGCCATAAAGTAGGCCCCTGGCAAAGACCCTCCGCCTTACCTAACAATACCTATCACCAACCATGCCATCCCTATTAACCTCTAGCCTACCCCCTACTGTCCATTGTATTCGACTCTCTGCCTACCAATCAAACCAAAAGTACCTCCCACTTATACTCGGTACCTACCCCTACCTATCTCCCATTACTTTTACCTACCTTCTACTACTTATCTAAGCCGACTGCCTGTACCTATGTCGTACTTTCTATCTCCTACCCATCTTCCACTACCCAACCAATTTTACCTATTTCCTCCGGTGTTTCATACCAGTCTCCCTGTTAAGCAGTGGAGACTCCTATTTCCTATACCTATTTCCTCCAACAACAATTCGTGCCTACCAATACCCCTCTCTATCTGAGGCAAGTATCTTGTATCTACCTTCCACTTATAACCCGTACCTACCCATGTTTTGCTTCCACTACACCAACCTACCATGTGCTTGCTGCAGCAATATATCAGCAACGCCCGTGCTTTTCCTATGTTTAATGTTCTTCTATCGACTTTCGCAACTTCTTCTATCCATAATATAATTCATAGCAATACGATGTAACGATTGCACGATGGGGATTTTCCGTCTCTCCATCTATTTTTAGCAATTACTTAATTCTATTCTCTGTTCTTATACATAAATACCAGATCTGTAAATTTATCACACACACATAGACTTTTCCCTTCGACTTTAAGAAAGCTGTTGGTCATGATTTTAGTTGTAAACACTAGTTTCGTTTCAGCGGACATAACAGTCTCGCCGCTACTATTGCGCTACAAAGTCTATATAGGTTACACATCATTCACGTGACCTATATATTTATCTAGATTCCGTCAAAAATAGCAAAATCATTCCTTAGCGCTGATTACAAAACCTTAAACCTAACTCGCTAATCGCAAACCCTTTATTGTTCAAAGTCGCAAGATGGACTTCTCATCAACACAACTTTCTCCCAGGGAGGGAGCAGCACTTATTATGTATTCAGCTCTGATTTACATCACACTGTTAAAGAAATATTTGTAAGCATACCATTTACAAAATACCTGATGCCTAAAATTGATTGATCTTAATGTATGTGCAAGTTTCTTTACACTTGATAGTCGCACGAATATCTCAAGGTATACTTTTGTACACAATTCGTATGAAAAGAGAAAACTTGATAACAATATTTGGTATCAACTATCAAAGGGAATCTCAGGACGTTTGCTGTCAGCATGACCGGAACATTCCAGTGGTGCATGCATCAGACTACTCAGTTAGAAAGCATGGGAAGTTGTGGATTGTCAAAGAAAATCGATTGATCGCGATAGGTGTCATACAGAGATGTATCCCTTTCTGTTGTTTTTTTAGAGCACGGACGTTATGTCACAGGTACATTTTGACACCGTCAGCCCCTAAGTTTGTGTGTTTTAGCTAAAGTCAAATTTTATTCGATACCTTGCTTTTTGTAAATTGATGGTTGTCACAAGTTAGTATATCTCTCTTCTCGAATATTTTACAAACTAGCGTGCCTTAGGTATTCAACCTCTCAGTCGTCAAATCGATCCACTATTTGACGCAAGCTACATTTCTAACAGTTAAAGTCTTGATTCTTCATTCTGGCTCGAAGGAAAGCCCCAAAAGTTTTACGTTTTTTTCAATCGCAACCATAGGGGGGGGGGATGGTGGTAAAATAGTTATTATGAACTTATTATGGAGGTGGTTGGAGGGGGAACATCCCTACTTCCCACTTACAGATTATGTAAATTCTCCTAAGACTCTTAATTTGCATTTACGCTGCTTGCTATTATGATTAATGCTAGATATCTTACGTTGAATTGAATGGCACTTGTAATAAATTTTGTCTCATGTATCAATCAGTTTTATTTTACTCCAAAGGTCTAAATTTCAGCTTTTATCTATTTACGAAAGCAAACTATTTCTTGTTGTGTTTCTGACTCTTTCGTTCCTTGTTTATAATTTATGTTATAATTCCATGTTTCTGAATAATTTTCGAACGATTTTACCTTCCTGTAGATGACGTCAGTCGATCGTGTGGTCGAATATTCGAAGATCAGTCCCGAGCCTGACGATGGAACAAGTGAAGAAATCGATGATCAGTGGCCTACGTATGCACTCATCACAGCAGAGCTGGCCTCGTATTCACACCATGACTCGCTTCCATATGTTTTGAAAAATTTGTTCTTCTGCATACGAGCCAGCGAAAAAGTAAGAGCTCTACTTCAATTTAATGCATTCATCGAAATTAAGATTTTAAGCAAGCTACAAATCCAGCATTACGTGCTGCATCTCTTCCTTATCGTCGTTATCATTTTTACTGCAGCCATTATAAACAGCACTGCCATCATTCACTACCATTGTCATAATTACCACAATTATTGTAATCATTTTTATTATCATCATCACCATCATCATCATCATCGCCATTATTATCATAATCATTACAATATTCATCGTAAAATGATTAAATTAATTACTAAAGCAAAACAACAAAATTACAAACTCAACGAGGAAAAAAAAATAATAATAATTATAATAATAATAATAATAATTGGGGTATGCGGACCATCTTAAAGACTTGAACAAGCCTAGCCTTTGATGCACAGTTTCAAGTCACGCTTGGGCAAGGTGTAGTACCTGTAAGCCTACTCCTAGACCTTGAAATTCCGGTATGACGCCCGGTGGAGTTAAGTCTATCTCAACCCCCGTGGTTCCGAAATACAGGGGTGGCACCCGGCGGGGTTTAACCAGCTTTTACATGCAGGTGAAGCGCTCTTTAGCCTTGGTTGGCGGTCACCTATAGATGGTGTCTCCATAAAAATACGGGGGAAGGAACCCCAAAAATACAACTCATTTTTATGATGAATACAAATACAAATGAATTGAATCAGGGGAGGACTGCGCCCTTAGTGCAGGACTCCGAGCCCTCCGGATCAGAAGTACAATAGGGCAACACTTCTGACTTTGGAGTATCGAGTGTGCCCAAATCAAAGAAAGTCAAGTATTGCACTGGTAGAAAGTTGGCGAAGAGATCAGTTGGTGTGAAAGTGGAACAAGAACGAGTACAAATTTGCAGTGAAGTGTACACTGAGAGCAGAATTGGATGGTCATACAAGAGGAATTGGTAAGGTGGCACTGAGATACTGGAAAGAAGGAGGTATGTTTGAAATGACAGAAATTAAACTGATGAAACAGATAAGAACAATACAACGAAAAGGCTTACACCAGTAGAAATAGAATCGATCAAAAGGAAGATAGTAAGCAGCCAATCGCTTCATGCATCAGCCGATGGCATTGACTCACCGGAAATCTTGCCTAAAGGTGATTATGTTAAAAAGCTTCCAGACGTGTCTCAAATGGGCGAAGAGATAGAAGAAGAAAGTGAAATGACCAGGGAAAATGTCACTACGGGAATGATAGGTAATGATGTGGTGCAAGACGAAGAGGAGTGTAACTTGTTTGTTAACAGTGAGACGTCTAGTGCAAAAATGACAGACCATGAATTAGCATTGTTTGAATAGGCTTAAAGAGTTAATGAGAAGTAGCGAAAAAGGAAGGCTTTTTAATTACAAGAACGTTGATCAGACAAAATTAAGGAATGCGACATGTACAGTGAACAGGGTAATGAATGAGGTATCAATCAAGAGCATAACAGATGTCAGAGACGTCGTACAGGCGGGAGCGGTATTGCCCTACTCCAGAGGATGGTTAAAGTTGGTACTGGTAGCATTGGTTGTTAGCAGTGTGAGGATATTTTGTTTTACATAAGTTAATATGCTGTACTTTATGCAGTAACTTTTGGTCATGGGTTTTGTTACAGCTTTTTATTACTCTGTAAGGCCTTTTAATGTTATGTTCCGTAGTAACTCTCAAAAATATCTTTTTTGTCACCATTCCATTAAGTATTGATTTGCCCTTAACAGTTTTTTAATGTTTTACATAGAAATTCGCCCCAAGTAAGTAGTTTATAAGTTGTTTAAAAGTTCAGTACGTTTCGAGTTGGTTCTTTATTTTTTGGGTTGTTTATGAAAAAAGAGTGTATTCCTTTTGCCAAAGACCATGAATGATGCTTATTTTATCAGAATATCTGAATTCTGTGGCAGATACTGGATAAAAACTACATTGAAATTTTTAAAATATAACGAAATATCTTCATAAACATAACAAAAATCAACAATAAAACAATAACAATAAAAACACTGTATAATAACAGTATTATTGTTGTTGCAAAGCTACAAGTTGAGGAGATTCCTATACACAGTTACAGAAAGATAAAATTAGTTTCGGAATGCAACTAGTTATAATGTTGCCCGACGTTCCTATTCTTGGGAACAAATTTACTCAACATACCCAAGAACTATCTAAGGCCTTTCCGATAACAACAACAATAATAGCAACAGTGATAACAACAATAATTTTAGCAATAATAATAAAACAGTAATAATAATTTTTAACTCAATGCCTTTATTGTCAATCTTCATGATACAATAACCTTCCCCGTTGTTTTCTCCTGGCATGGTGCATGGAACAGAAGGATTTGATATACAGGAGTGTTTAATTAGTATATTTAGGAACACAACAGCAACAACAAAACCAAATAAAGAAGAAGAAAGGGAGAAAAAATAGTAAAACCAGCCATAAAAATAACATCAGAGGTTGTCTGATGATTGGAAACATGAAACTATAGTTACAACTAGCATTGTATTCTCTCTGCGTATATAACTTTATTTATATTGCTCTACAATTTTATACTCAGCGCTCTGGTAACGTATGCCATGTACAGCATAGTGTTAAATTCTCCTCTTCCTCTTCTAGTATGTCTCTTGTTTGTTGTTAATGTATTCTATTGTTTATGTTACGGTCTTAACCGAACGTGTTTCATATCTTGTAATCAATTGATTCGAGGATGGTGGTAGAATACACCGAAAGCTCATCAGTTAACTCCTGCTTTACGGAGTCATCTCAAGTTGTCCAGAATCTCGGCCTGGCAGTTACTATTCACTTTTTTCTTTGGAAAAAACGTTATAGACCACGAGTTCACAAAGTCATCATGCAAGATTTATAATACTTTAATACTTTTTACTTTGACTATTTCCATTTCCAATAGGAATTTTTTTTATACCATTATCTTCCTCTTATCTCATTGTGTAACTGCTGGAAGATGACCCATAGATCCTTCGCAACCTTCGGTGATCCCGAGCCATTTCCATCCACCTTCTATTTGTAGTATAGATTTAGGAATGATAGACTTACACCTTAGTTATTACTACTCCCCAGTCTAGTATGAGCAGAGTAGTAGCACCTGTAAGGGCTCCAGGCATGGAGAAAATATTAACCCGTGTTACACTATTTTATGGATTGGCATCAAGAAAGAGCAGTCTGTCTCATGGGTAGGGGGGACTCTGAGCTTCTAAGCTTGACATTGTAAAAATACTACTTATCTGAGGAGAACTGAGGAGAAGGTTCAGGAGCTCAATGTAGGCTTTTGGATCATGGAGCAGAATAAAAGTCATTACAATTATCATGGGTGACTTTAATTCCAAAATAGATCAACATGAACAAAAATAACAAAATTGATGTTGCCTTAAGGAAAGGAAAATAGATGAAACAAGGCCGGTACTGTTTGCATCACAAAAAGTTTCGATAGGAGCAAACCTTATATCAAGAAGAAAAATGGAGTCCAAACGGAGTAACAAAAAACAAGATCCATTAAATCTTGACCAAAACTAAAGCAAACATTGAGGCTTGGATGAAAAAAGGAAGATTACGTCTAACATAATTGCAAATTGAGGCGCATGTGCAAAGTTACAAGAAAGTGATGTGTTTTTTCGTGTAAGTCCTCCCCTCTACTTCTCAAACACTTTTCCTAAACGGCCAAGTCTTTCTTCAGACATTTAAATTCTACATTATCCCTGCGTCTCAAATACGTCCTTCTTAAGCCCCCTCTCTCTCCCTTTAGTAGCCGATACTTTATATAAGATAGCAATAATTGGACTTGCAATGTATCATTCCTAAACGTAGGATTGAATTTATGAATCTCTCTGATGAATTTTCCTCAAACAATGAAGGTTTGAAAGATTTCCCAGCTTATTAGAACAAATATGTTAAACAAATTTAAGCTTTTAAATTTGGAAGTCTTGCATTAGGGCAGTAATATCAATGTGATAGATAAATGAGTGTCTGTAGGTCTAGTCGGTTTATGGATAGATTGTCAACTTTTATGTCCTGTTGTAAAATTAGTACCAGTCCTTTTCTGCTCGGATTTTCCACTGATCTCTAAAAAAGACTTTTAAAGTACTATTTGGAAACCAGAGGCGGCTTCTTTCTCTATAACGAAGCCTAACTTCATATCAGTAAGTTCCTGAAGTTTCCATACTCCGAGTGCTGAAACACTCCAAAAAATCTCGTACACTTTCGCCATTTGCTTTGTTTTAACGGAGATATCATACCGTATTTGGGGTAATGCGTAAAATCTAAGGTGACATCCCTCACAATACTGTACTATCAATAGTTGGGTGTAAGCTGAAAACTATCATAGGTAGAGAACTTCCACTGTACTATGGCATTAGTTAATATAACATCACGGCCTAGGAATCAATTGTGAGTGATGTGGTAATTTTTTAAGTAGGGTACCAATTAGCAGTTTATAACGGTGTAGTGGGACATGCCCCTTGATATAAATGCACCATGTGATAATTCCAGTCTCTGTAAGGTTGTTGTCTAAATCATGGAATTAAGCTCGTTGGTTAGTATTAAGTTTTTGGAAATTCTATATTAGATCGACTGGCGCTGGATCACACTGACGCCATAACATCGCAGAAGACTCTAGACCGGAATAATGCTATGACTGATACGATGTAAAAAATTGGGTGTGAAATTTTCTATATCTTACTTTGTCTAGTTACCTTTCATTGGATAAAGTTTCTCAATTGACTTACGCTACACGCCTCAAACAAAGTATATCGTAAAAATTGCTCTCACAATTGAATCCCATGTAATTACAATGAAAAATTTATTATAAAATCTTTGCTGGAAACTGTCGTTAGGGTGGGACGTGTTTCCAAACTGTTAATTGCAATTACCATCTTATCCTTGAGGGGAGGATACAGGGAGGTGCTTAGTGACGATGCAGCCAATGAAGACGTTGTTTGAAAAGCTATCGGAAACACCAACACTCATTTATGCGATAACGTGAATAGCAAAATTACTCTCTTGAAATAACAACTTGATTTTCTAATACTGTACACAGTTACCCCACAACCACGTAGAAAGAAATTAGAGGGGCAGCTGCAATAGTGCTTCCGGTGCTGCTGCAAGACGTCTTCTGTGAAGTTTTGCGCTATTTTCAATGCTATTCTCTTTCCTTCGTAAAGTAAGTTTGTATCCTTTGTGTTCCTCAGTTATAAGACGAATATTATTTTCGTAAATGACCTAGGTACTGGTAGCAGTTAATTGTTAGAGGTAAAAAGAGGGGGAGAAAAAAAGGAACAAGCAGTGAGAATACAGGAGAGATGATATAATATATTAACTACAGGTGAGTGATGACAATCAAATACTACCAATGGAACATAACATCGAAGAGAATATCATGATGACAATGTCAGCCACCAAAGCCGGAATAGCAAGATTGTGTGTGATATATAGCAAGAATATAGTCTGAAACCAGAATTATACTGATCTTGCTTAGCCCTCCTCCTCTCTTAAAATATGTTTATTGAGTTATTGCAGATATCCAAGTGTAAGGGTGGCAACAGTCGGGTGCAACAGAAGCAACAATGATACAAGTTGCGGTTGGCTTTCTGTATCACTGGATCTTGTACTCCAATAAATTCGAAAAGAATTACAGCATCCAAACAGCAACAATGAGATCATGGTAAAATGCAATCCTAAGAAAGCGGATTGCCCTACATAATACCATGACTGACAGTTTCAGCAGCGATGCTATCTCTGACTGAGTTTAACTGCAGTCAAACACAACTAACTGAAAAGGTAGGAAATTACTCTCTACATATACAGAGCAAGGAATTTCGGATTGCATAATAAGCTGAGAATACTGTACACTAAATTGGAATAAATGTGAGGTACCAAGTATCTTGAGCACAATGTTGAAACACAATGTTAGCAATGTTTATGCTTGTACGTCACAACCTATTGTTTGGCTCACTGTCATGGGCACAGCCAAAAACAAACACTACGTTGCATAAAGAAATATCTAGAATGCCAAACATTTGAAACAGTACTGCACAGATTACTACAAGAAAATTGAATCAAAACAGATTACGTAGGGTAATCAGTGATTGCAACAGATGATAATTGAGACTCCTGGGGCATAGTGAGAAGCTCTGAATAAACATCCAACTTGTGCAAGTCAAAGGTGTTAATCGACCAGCTCACACAAGAGTCAAGGGATTTACCACAAAACTGGAGGATTGCTACCATACTTGCATTTTATGAAAAGGCAGATAAAACATTGTATACAACTATGCAAGCACTAGTGTAATATATGTTACCAAAATAAAACCATAAAACATGTATATATATATAAATAAGATCAAATCCAGTCAATCCAGCCATTCAAAGCCAATCCAGAAGACAAGATCAGAAATGCTTTAGATCAAGAAAGGGATACTTTGATCAAAATTCCAACTTGTACAAAAACATAAAAATGCATTCAATAATTATTCATTCTAGGTTCATAAAACTAATTTTATTATTTGCATCAACGTACAACATGTCGTTTGAAAACAAATTAAAAAATATTTGAAAAAAATAACACAGCGCACCAGTCTTTATTGACTTCCTGTCATTAATACCTGAGATTACATCAATTTACCTTGATTGAATAAATCACATCTCGATCTGTTCTTGCAAAAATTTCAAAACAGCTTTTGTTCTGGAAGGTCCGCCCTAGCGCATTTCTAATCTTTAGAGTATTGATTCAGGGTATCTACAAAGGAGACGTAGAAAGAAGTATAGAGTTAGCATGGAAGGCAATGAGAAACCTAGACAAAATCTGGAAATCTGGAAAGAGAACTTAAGATCACGCTTTTCAAGTCTGTAGTCTTGTGTTGTTTTGCGTCGCTAACTGAGAGCTGGGCCCTCACAAATGTCATGAGCAACAGGTTAAATAAGATCTATTCCAAATGTTATGAACTGTCCAAATGAGAAATGAGCAACATTACCTCAGTGCTACAAGTTAGAAGGCTAAAATTTGTCGGGCACATGTGGAGGAGAAAACAAGTGTTGGTATATCAAACGCTTCTGAGGGGGCCAAATCAACGAAAAAGAAAAAATGTTTTGCATGAACGTGAAATATGGAAAAAGCTTGTCAACTACATCCAAGCGAGTTATAATTAAGTCAAGAATGTTTGTTTTATGTTTTGTAAACAATATTTTTCCTATGACAGGGCTGACAACAGTGGATTTTAAGTGGGACCATTAGAAATGAGGTAAAAACATGCACCTATGGTTTATCGACCCAGAAGTTGGAAATGCCTAAGATGACCAGAGTTGCATATAATTAAATCGTTAGAAACAGTCTGATAAGCAATGGGCGGTACCTTGTCTTCAATGCTAGTGTTAGACGGTCGTGTAAATTTCGACAACAAGGAGCAGCAGAACTGAAGCCGCCCCCTCCCCCCTATCCGTAGTTGTGGTGTCTCTATACATTAACTTACCTCATAAAGTCATATTTCTGTAGCTTGGAAAATGTTATTTGGCCACGTACGAGGCCACCAAACAGGTTAATTATTGTGTAGTCAATCAATTTCCGTAACGTCAATTTTTAAAGTAAAGCACAGCCCTTGTTTCGTGCAACTTTTGACAACATTTAGTTGTGTGATGTCGTCGAGGAAGTATTTTCTAGAAGAGCTTTAACCTGACCTCTCCAATGCTCACGTTAATCGTTGGTAAACGCTTTAAGGGGGAACTAAAGTAATGATATATTCTTCTCTTTGCTGGAGTGTTTTAAAAATTCTTTTTTTAAAATTATGTCTGAGACTACTGAGGGTTCTAGCTGTTTTTATGCTTAGCAGTAAATTGTTCCAAATTGTTGGTCCTAAGTATGAAATGCCTTTCTGACCTTGGGTGCTTTTTCGGAAGGGGGCATGTAACTTATTTTTGGAGTTTCATGTAACTATGGTCTGGTTTAATGGGGAAAACACCTATGCCATATATAAGGACCCTGTGTTTCTAAAGAATTTGAAAACGGTTGTTGCAATACACTGCTTGACCCTTTTCTTTGTTGGCAGCCAATTTATTTCCTTAAAGTCTTTGACTTCAACGCTAGCTCTGTTTTTTAAATTTAGGCAAAACCAGATGCATTTTTGGGGGGCAGTTTGGATTTTTGTTTTCAATCTCATATTCAAAGCTGGATACCATGCCATGCATAGTCGAAATGAGGTTGAATCAAGGCATTGCAGAGTAACCTACGCAGGGGATAATCAAGAAAGTTTTGTCGTCTCTAAAGAAATTTCAGTTTTCCATTTATTTTACTTATTACTTAGTAGCCATCGATGCACCAGAAAGGTTCTCATCAAATGTGCATCCAAGGTAGGATACACTGCTTGTCAATCCCGGCAATTGACAGAGACCATATTGTAAGAGGTGTGGCTACACAACCACAACAAAACATACAAAATGGATTATATAAAGGAACAGACTCGCCAAATGATTAGTACTGACGTAGATTATACAAAATCAGGCCGAAAAATAATCTGCTAAGCCAAGATCTATTATTATATCCAGTACATTACAGTTAAAATGATCCAAGGAAAACACTTTTAAACTTTAACTTGAATAGTTGACAACTGACTAGAAATAAAACTACGTGCCTATCATCAAGATGAAATGGAAATAGTAAGTCTTTGAAGTGATACAATAGTATCTGCTACAAATGTGCTTGACATTTTTAGTAAAGATGCTAAATCAGGTATATCAATTTAATGATATTTAGTATACGAGGCTGACACTCTCCCCTCCTTTAAAGAGTAGTGTCATTTAACATAGTGAATTTATTCACAAATACTGTTAGAAATGCAGATTTCTTTACATAATTGCTATGACTAAGCTTAAAATAGTAATAATAAGTTCTGGTCGCAGCCCCTAGGACGTGCACTCCCTGAACCCCGTCTGTTACCCACCCGTTGTATTTTCAAGTAGTGTTTTCAAAAGTTTGAGCACGTATCCGGTTTATTATTGTCAGACAGTTTGACTCTACACTGATGAGAGAAATTGTCTAAAGTAAAGAGGAAACTTGTAGATTGTAATACTGCATTAAAATATCCCTGTGAAGTGAAACGTTTTCTGTAACTAATATCCTTTTAATACAATTGAGCTGTAAACAAATTCATGTTCCTAAATAAGGATTGCCTGTCCGTCTTAAAGAGAGGCAAGATGAAGACCACTACTGGCCGAACTCTTCGTAACTGTAGGCCATGTCTTGTTTCCGAGCAAATGCCGGCAGATTGGTAACTCAGTACTACCGTAGTTTTGCCTGCACATCTTGATAAGGCAATAACCTCCTGTTGCCAAGCTGGCCTAGGGGTTTACCTTCTTAGGATAACACGACAAGAGGCCGACGACTGCTGCAGATCCGGAGGGCGACTCCACTGCATCGACTGGAAAGGCTTTAGAAAGAATATCCGTACTAACTGTCCTCTTCTTGACAAATCTGGGCTATTTGTCCTCCTCTGGTTTTGCTCAGCTTACGCAGCCTTAAATCAATCACACGATGAGGTGCAACGTCCCTTATTTGGCTTTTCAGCTTGCTACCAGCGGCTTTCGGCTGTCCTGGTATTCCAGCTCTTTGTTCAGGCTCTGGCAAGTACCGTTTCAGCTCTGACACGATGATCTAATGCTAAAGCTCTTTGTTTAGATTCCCCGCTTAATTACACTAGGTTCATACAATATACACCACTTCCCTAGCAGTTAAACCAAGTGATGACACTTACCTGAGAGAAAATGAATCCAATGCTGCATATAAGATGGTGAAGCTACTTCTGTGATGGTTGATAAAAAGTGCAATACTATCGTTTAATCTATCTTAGGCCTATATGGTCGTACACAAATAGTTCCAATAGCACAGATTGAAAGGTTATTTTCCAAATGGTTTCTGAAATTCTCAACACTTTGATGAAACTTATTCTGTAACTCTCTAATGGCTTGAAAATCGTGCAACACTTTCACAAACTCTGTCTAGCAGCACATACCTTTGTCGGAAATGGATGTTGTGTGACTCAATTGCGTAGCTTTGCACTGACTTTTCCCAAGTGCGACATCCCCCACATTTCAATTATGGACTTGTATTTACGTTTTAGTCAAAACTGAACCTAAAATTTGCTACGACCTCGACTCCCATAGGATCCTGAAGTGTTGTTCTGTTTTATTATCTACCGCCAAATTATATTTGTTTAAATTGTGAGCAAGTAAGGTGACTTTGAAAGCCTGGACGAGTTTTCACTGCCTGATTCACAGACCTTAACAAAAAGTTTGTTTGGGTCTACAGCGCAGTCTAGTACTGTGCGAGGAAGATATAACGAAGGACCTCATGTTGGTTGTTTACATATAAATTTTCTCAAAATATCACCATTTGCCCTACACAGTAACAGGATATCAACAAAAAAGGTCTTGCACTTGCTCTGGAAATAATTGTTCCTTTTCTGCTTTGTTAATCAAAGGATATCAAGGTAAACGACTCCGTGACCTTAACATTGAAGTGAACGTTATGAACGGTGTGTGAGTTTATACAGACAGTTCTTTGACATTGCCCAAATAATTTAGCGGTTGGCTGGCAGAAAACGTCTCTGCCTGCCAGCTAAAGTGGTTAATCATTTGTTTTACTTGGCCCATTCGCTTGTTTAGTTAGTTAATTTGAATCACTGGGTTAATCAGCTCGTTTAAAGGTATAACAGAAACTATTTGACATTGACTCGTTGCGTCGACTTGGTTGGTTACGCCCACTGGAAACGATGGTTGCCAAGTTACGTCAACTGGATACGACTGTTGGTCATTCCAAAGCTCGATTGCAGATGACAACGAAAGTGGATTAGGAAATCAAGTAATGAAGAGCACACCATGAAGAAGAAGCAAAATTAAAATAAAATGAACACAAATGGGGAAAAGTAAGGACATTAAAACAGAGAGAAAGAAGGAATCGATGACGAAAATGAAGGGGCTCATGATGATGAATGTAGTGTTGATGAATATTTTGCTGACGAGATGATGATTGCGCTGATTACGATGATAGACAATATGAGGACGAGAGGGAGGAGGAGGAGGAAGATGTAGCTGATGATGATGATGATGATGATGATGATGATGATGATGATGATGATGATGATAATGATGATGATGGTGGTGGTGGTGGTACTGTTAGGAATGGTGTTGATCATGTAGAGGGGAAGAATGATCATCTTGCTTGTAAAGAGAAGAATACATCAGTAATATCAGTCGTTATGCGTTACATTACCTTTCAGAAAATTGGATACTTCCTGAAGCTGTGGGATGTTGTCCTCTCTGTTTAAAAAAAGGAGTAAAGAGAATGTCAATCTATCAGTAAATAATGAGGGGATGGAACCAAATTGTCATATGTACGATTCAGGGTTGCTGAGTCACTACAAAGGTTTTGTACAAGTGCCACAGATAACTGGGTTTGAGCTTATAACAGAACTGAGTTATAGGCTTAGATAATATGAGCCACGATGAAGTGACGTTTTCTAATTGATAATAGATATTTCATCATCATCATCGTCATCGGATCGACCTCGGTCGGATTGCCATGAAAAAATAGATATTTAGGATTTACTATTTTCATGAAAATTCGGCATGTGACGACAATCACCAAGGGGATGCTCTAATACTTTCCCCATGGTCTCTGACCCTCTGCCCAAACGCGGTTCATATTTATTTTAACGTGAACGTGACTACTAATGCGTTACTAATGCTCAAACTACTTCCAGAACAAGAGATTCGTTTAGGGTATCAGCAGAACCACATTTTCCTTATTGCACTTGGATGTTCTGTTAGCAGCACTCATCAACTATAAGTAGAGGACGATCTTTTGAGAAAATTGTTTAGAACTTGCGCGTTTTCCTGTAACCTGCTGATGTTTATTGACAATTCATCAATATCATTATATTGTTGGTAACACCTTGTCAGCGTACTACTCAATGTTTCAGTTTAACCTTTGGCGCTTTAAGAGAAAAATAACAACTAAACGATTTTAACAGAAATTTGTTGTATTGAAGCAATTCTTACAAGTAACGTCCTGCAGCTCTGGAAAATAACACGTGAAAAGTATAGTTTATCAGCCAGGCAAGAACAAGCGTATCCATGATCGTTGAGAAAATACAAAGTACTGTACAATAAGCTAACGAAAATAATGTTACTTTAGGCCGAATTCAGGGTGATAAATTATAATCTACATAGTGCCTCAGAAAATTTTAAAATAGACCGGTTCTCTGTCTGCATTCTTGATGCACTAAATTGGTAATTGCAGAGCGAATTCAAACGACACTCACTGTATTTCAACTGGTTATAAATCAGGCATTACGCGTAATGTCTGCCAGTAAAGTTAAAGTGCCAGCGTCATTACGTGAAATGCCTAAAGATTTTAATCATTTCGTGTAATACATATCGAGTTTTACGCCTTGTACTCCCTTTAACAGGGGCTAGGGCGGTGCCCATATATATGGGACTTTTGCTGAAGCTTATAGCACTTTAAGACCGGATGCCCTTCCTGTCGTCACCAATGGCCCTTCGGGGAATCGCACCCGTACCCTATAGCATAGAAAGTAAGTGAACTATCCACTGGACTACAGCGGCTAATTGATTACGTGTAATGACTGAGTAAATTAGTCATTACGCGTAATGCGGGAAAATTGTAGGCATTATACGTAGTAAATTTAGGAATAATCAATATAGAGATGTTCTATTTATCAAGGGGACAACGCCTTTCACCAAACTGGAAGCATTAGAATGCTCTCAGTTTCGCAACAAAACACAAGTTGTACAACATAACGTAAAATTAAAGGCCAGTTATCATAGGACTTTTCTGAGTGGCCAAAACTGTTTTGTTTGCAACAGAACATGTGGATTTGCAATTGAATAAAAATGGGTTTTTGAAATTTCGCCCACTCATAAAATTCCACGGACTATAGCATGAATTTATGAGTTTTTGTGAAAGCTTTATTACGTCTTTGAGACTTGTATTTTAGTAGGATAATTGGAGGTAAGCAGTTTAAAAGCGTATTACATCGCTCTCCCTGTTGTCAAGTTATACTGTGGCTGTTAATTTTGTTTCCAGATGATTCTGATGCAATTCTGGTGATTTTGATATGCACTCTTATGCTATGCAAAACTGACATGCGAGCTCTTGAGTTCGGTTTGGCGCCTTTTTATACCTCGGATTCTAAGAGAAACCATTTCAGTATGTCCGTTAGAGGATTTGTTCTTGCAAGCCTGCATCTCTTCATCACTTGAATGAAGTTTCTGTAGGATGCTGTTTTTCTTTGATATGCAGAAATTGAAAGTTAAAATTGTTCCGATTAAGTGTATTTCTCACTATTTGCAGATAGATTTGCTGTCAGAATCGTTCTTAGCGGCAAAACTTGATATGAACCTAAAGTCAGTCTCCCACACTAGGCACTGCAAAATTCCGGCCTATAACATGCAAAAATTTTGCTTATATCGATATTTAGGTCCTGGACGGGTTTTTTTTGGAGGAGGTAGGGTAGGGGGGACTAAAGGAAAACGTGGAAACGACGTTGTTGGGGAAAAAGTCAATATGTTTGCTGCCCCTTAGTTTCAATGTATACCGCCACTGCAGTTATTGAATCTTACAGCAGCAATAAGGTTTAAAATTTGAACACCCATGGCTTTGGTTCTTTTTTCCCCTTATTGAACATATTTCCACAGTGGGGATTTTGTATTCTTCTAGTAATAGTGCCTTGAATGTTTCTTGCTACCAAATGTGTCAAAAGTCGAAACAAATTAAAATAGTTGTCTACGTATTCATGATAGTTCATATTCATAGCAGTTATTCCAACTGACGCAAAACATGCTCTCCTTAAACTCGTCTTGTAACTGTCTTTATGGATAACGATTTTGGCGTAGGATGGGATTTTACCTAGAAACGTACATTTTTCCTGAGTCCTTTGGCTCTCTCTGATATGTTGTCAGCTCCAGTACCATTTATTTACGGTAAGCTATAGCGTAAGCTGTGTATCTCATCGAAGTTGATCAAGCTGTACTAAGATATCCATTCTTTGATACAGGGGATTGGCTGTTTCGCGTGAATCATAAGCACAGGTTGTCACATAGAAAAGTGCATCCAAGACAGTACTACCCTTTATGATATTCTCTGATTTCATTGAGGCCAAGATAAGCAAATTGTTGGACTTTTGCTTTTCATCCATCAAATTTTTTTGGTGTGAACGATCCCTTGAAGTTGTTTACATCCACATAATTGCTTCACTTTACCGGTCCAGCAGCCGCATTTGATCATGTCAGACATTCGATCATGTCGCACATTGACCAGGCCCTTAGGCAGCCGCTCGTACCCCTGAAACTCTCACTAAATTTCTCACCCGATATGTAAAGGTACTGACGAAAGTGAATGAAATTGAAACAATAGCTATAAAATACAATAAAATGAAATTGAAACAATAGATATAAATGAAATTGAAGCAATAGAAATGAAATACAATATAATGATGCAATCACAGTACATCAGCAATCAGACATATTACTGATGGCTCTTTTGTTTTTGAGTAGTGCTTTATCCAATATACCAGTTATTTGTTAACTCTTGGTTGAAACTCGGGCTCTCAGCATACACGGAATTGAATCCGACACCGTATCTCGTACCTCCTACTTTGATTGTCCGTGCCCTCATGGGGTACACTTCCCCCAGCTAAGAACCATAGCTATAGAGGGAAAGAATATACAGAATTTTCTTAGGAATAATGGATGTTTCTCGCAATTTTAGACAGTGATGTGGTCGACAAAAGGAAACTGTGAGAAGTTTTTGTTCAAAAATTAGCATTGTTGCTCAGAGATTAGTTTTATTAGGTGTCCTCAAAGAACAAGAAATTTCTGAAAAAGAAAACTGGAAAAGAATAACGGAGTATCATTTTGCCCCCCGATTTTGAATGTTTCTCCTATTTGTGCGGGCGTTGAACTGCGTCCCGTGTGATACCAGTGGAGGGCACCCTCACCTGACCAGGCATGCATTAAGTTATGATGAAATAATTTCCACTGCATTATCTTGTAGGAATTGACTCAAGGTTCTTCGACAGACGCAGCGCTCCAGAAGACGTAACCTGTGTGGATTTGGATACGAATGTGATTACACTGTATGTTGCGAAATTATGATCTTTGTTTATCATTTCGTGTGCAATCAGATATTATGATTAGTATCACCTACTGAACAAACGTGTCAGCAATTGATTAATAACTCTTCGTCAAATATTTCCCAACCTATTGGTAACCGTGTGAATGGTGATGCTTTCGAAGCCTCATAAAAAGGCTTTATGTAGAACTGCGGACACAAACTAGCATGAAAATGAATCACAGAAAACTTCCTCTTATCCTCTTTGGTATATCTTGTTTGCTGTAACCGGACAGATATGACCTTTTATTTGCCATTGAAAACATTTTGAGCTTTCACTGTAGAAACAGAAAAGATAATCATATTTCCTACTTCTCTAGTGTATTCTCAAAACTCACATTTCAAATCCTCACCTAACGATGGTCTTTAGAAAGTGGCCTATTTTAGTAATACCAAAGCACAACACTACTATGCATTGGTAAAACACCTATAAACGAAAGACACATCAAATTATCTGTAATTTATTTGAGTCACAAGATAGAAGGCAATCGGGTATTGATCTTTTGCTTTTAGAAGTGGTTGTAAGTTGCCTAATTCCTAGGAAGTCAGTCAGCCTATTATAACAACTAATTTACAAACAAGAAGTACCTTATGTTTTCTAAATTTAATTGGCAAGATTTAATTATCAGCAGAAGCGAGCGTTAAAAAAAACCAAGTATACAATCGCACAAAACCCTCTTTTAGTAACAAACTATATTTTGATATAAAATTGCTTGGTTGTTGACAAAAATGATGAGGCATGTTAAAAAGACTAGGACTCGAGCTATTCATAGGACAAATTGATTTTCAGCTTTATGTTCTAGGTTTGTTTATAAAACACACCTCAAACAGATATATATTTACTCAAAATTTTACTTTTATCAAGCATAATTTGTCATTTTAGCTGTAGACAAAGAAAAACTTCTAATGAGAATCGTTTTCAATTCACAGTCGTTAGTCTATTACATATAACATCTAGTACATATAACATCTAAAACATATACCATTTAGAAAATATAATATCTATTACATCTAGTATCCAGTAAATATAACATCAACAACTTTATGAGAAGTAACTATTAATCCTCAACTCCAACAGCACATTAAGGACATGACTCCTAGACTTGGTCCTCATCAGGTTATTGATCACGTATGAGATTGGCTGTTCAAGTGTACGGAAACCTGCTGTCAGTGGTCTGCGAACTACAGAGACCAACAAAGATGGTATGCTGAAAATGTCTAAGAAGGTTACAAATTACAGTGAGGAAAAAAATCTGTAACTCTCAATGTGTACAGTTTGTTCATTGCCTCCTGGGCCCCTAATCTGACGAACTCGATTAGAGCAGTAGACAAAAGCGTAAAAACTACACCTCTATGTCAAGAAAGTAAAATCATCTAGATGTCAAGGAATTAAAATCGACAAAGGAAGTAGTATAGACAAAAGTAGACGTATGCTACATTAAGACAGAAGTGCAAATCATGTAGACAACGCAACGGAAAGTTATGTGCTGTCAATCAAATGGTTCCATACATCCGTTTTTGGTGAAATTACCCTTGGCATAGATGTGAGAACGAGGTTTGAATAATGTGAGATCAAAAAAAAGAAAATATCATTTCCGGTATTTGCAATTGATATATACGTGAAGCTTAATAATGGCACTTTCTTGACGCATAGACATAATTTTGTAACGAAGAATTTTTCCAGCTAAACATTCCTACTGCCAGCGATCTCATCCAGTACTCTGACAAGAAACAGCAATATTTAATAACCCATACATTTCGGGAGATAACTCATACATTTAATCTTACACTGTTGGCAAATAATAAACTTCTTAGTAACGACGTTTTCGCAATATACAGAGATTAAGTATTAGTACAAATAACAAAATGCGAGAATAGAAAATATATTGGACACTCGCTACACAGGCACCGTTCTTCAAAGACGATTGTAATGCAGAACCATCTATCATCATGGACAAATTTCATCTTAGCGGGGTTCTAGAACATTATTAACATGTCTTTTACATATAGTAATTGTGGCAATACTCTTAGATGGCCCTTACCCGCCGCACGTCCACCAGACTGTTTCAATGACCTAAGTAACGTTCCTTAGGTGTACAATGGCCTACGGGGAAAACACTTTGACTACCCTGGGTACAACCTGTCACAGTGTAATTAGTGTTTTCCTACACCATATAGTTCCACTGCCCAAATGATGAGCTCAAAAATTAAGCATAGTCTGAAAGTGGCTTGTACTCTTTTTGATGTTGGTCGGTGATTGGCTCCATCGAAGTATTCCAAGACAATCAAAATGGTCGCTACCTTAACCAATAGAGAGGTAGTCTGATTGACGTGGTCATCGCGGTAACTGTATGCTTTACGAATCAGAACGTAAAGACTTGGCTTAGATCAACCGATGAATATCCACTTCTCTCCAGAACAGATTTTAATTTCGTTTGAATTTGTTGAGCAATGGCTAGAAGCAAATGAAGTATATCAGAAATATATCAGGAAGGAATCGCTTTTGGTGTTACAAATCTGACCAAGCAAGGGTGTGTCGTGGCACCAGTGCTTTTGCACTCTCCTTTTCCCTTATGCTCAAATGTGCATTCAGTGACATTGAGACAGGTGTCAAGTTCCTATTTCGGTCAACTGGTGGGCTCTTTAACCACCAGCAGTTCAAAGCCAAGACTCGTCTTCGCACAGAAATTATTCGTGATTTGCTAAGGAAGCCAATGGATCGTGGGTTCAAATCCCCTCAGCTCCCTTAGTGAAAAAAAACCAACCATTGTGGTAATGCACCACTCATGATAAATTTATAGTAATTGTTATGTGGGTGCTGCGTACTTACATATCTCTGGCACTGACGAAGGCTCAAAGCCATTGAATGAAGGAGAAAACAAAACAAGACTGACTTGAAAATTTCTCACCTTAATCATCAGACTTGATGGTCCGATGGTTAAGATTTGGGTTTTCAAACTAATGGGTCATGGGCTTGAATCCCCTCTGCTCCCATAGTGAAAAAGCAAGCTATTGCGGTAATGCTCCAATCATGATTAATATATAGGAATTTTATTCCGAAAGCTCGCCTTGAGCAAGAACCTGTTTTGACGTCTTTATATTTCATATAGTTTATATATATGTATGTATATTATTTCCCTTTCGAACGGGTGTACTAAGTTGATATACCACAAATAGTATCATTGTTATTAACTTTCACTCAACTTCGACATAAAATAGTAAAATTTCTAAACAGCTTCGTATACGTTGTCGGATATTTATAAACAGGTATGGAGGAAGGCATAAGAGGGTTGAGTTTTATGCAGTCTTTGCCGTTTGGCACCAACGATTTAAATTTATTTATAACAACAACGATTTTGACTAACTGGTGAAAATACAAGCATGAAGTGAATGAGTACTGGCATTATTTCTAACTGCTGAAAACATAAACCTGCCCTAATTTGTCGGAGCTGCTAGAATAAGAATACTTCATGACATGAACAGTGCCTTTTTCTTCCTATCTTAGTACACCGGACCCACACACATGGCAGTAGATAGCATTTGCTGCAGTATCAAAATCTTTGCGGCTGTAGTTTGCGAATGACCCTTTTTGGGTTAGAAAAGATATAAGAGTTTTGTTTAAAGTGGCACACTTGCACTGTCAGTTGATAGGTTAAGAGACTGCAATTCGTATATTTTATTTGTATATTTTCTCAACAGGATAAATAACTGTGTGGGAGAAAAGAACCAGAAGTTCTTTATTCTGCGCGGTTGGCAACCAAACTGCCGGAAAATTTAATTCGCCCGCTACTGGCCACCGTCCTGTTGGTGCTGGGCGTTAAATATGCATTGTTCTAGGGCCTGTTAACACTGTTTGGATTGTTACTGCTGGCGGTCTTTTTTTGTCCTGGCCGCTTGCCAGGCGTGCTTGCTGCTTTTTATCACAACAGTGGCGATTTAAAGAGTGTTAACAGGCCCTAAGTCAGCGATAAAGGCTCAGGTTTTTGGGGTTCTGGAGTTTCACCATAGGCACCAGAAAAACCGGCACATCGGATTGGCTCAGCACCCGTGACGCCACCGAGCCTAAGGTGGGCTTATCGGAGGGCTGAGAACAGCTACCCAGCACGATTAAATCAGCACCGCTGTGTTTTGCCGTTTCCAGGATAACGTCTGCCGGCTTGCCCCGAACCACCTGGATGCCGTTGATCAGTGCCAGATCGCAGTTGCACTCGGTAAATTCATCCTCAAAGGCGTCCTCCACCTGTTCACGGATCTTATCCATGACATCGGTAAAACCGCTTTGCTTCAGCCGCCTGGCATCGCGCGAGGGGATATAGGCGGACAAAATTGATTCGGCAAACACACCCAGCGGTTCGACTGCATGAACTGCCTGGACTTTAGCCTGGTGTTTGCTCGCCAGTGACATCACATGTTGTAGCAGGTAAGGCGCGTAGAGTCCTAAATCTGTTGCATAGAGGATGTTTTTTATCATGCTTTTCGGTTAGCTGCTGTGATATTGGGTAGGTAATAATAAGCATAGCAGCAGATTCCGGTCTCGCCTTAAAGCAGCATAAAATTTTACTAAATTTAATCGCCGGAAAACCGGCTAACGCGCTCACACTTTTGTGCGCGATGCACCCTGCAGGAACCACGGCGCCGCCCTGCTTTGTTGGCGATACCTTCGCTATGCTATTCAGCGTTCGCTACACCATGTGGCACATGCCCGGTGGGCACATGTTCCCTGGCTGACTCACAGTGGCCCTGCTGATCGTCGAAAAACACATCCGCATCGAAGGCCTTGAGAAACACGCCCTTATCCAGCCCGCCCAGGAAAATGGATTCATCAATCCGGATATTCCAGGCTCGCAGCGTCCGTATGACCCGTTCATGGCTGGGCGCAGAGCGCGCTGTTATCAGTGCCGTTCGAATGGGGCACTGCCCCTCGGGGAACTTAGTTTGCAGTCCGTGCAGGGCTGCCAGAAAAGGCTTGAAGGGGCCCCCGCTCATCGGCCTATAAAGAAAATTTGAGACAAACCTAGCGTGACAGACATAACCCCAAAAATAGGCTAGTAGTAACTGAAAAACAAGCACGCCCTCTATTTAAATTTTGGAATATACGGTTGTTTCCTGTGAGCTAGATACTTCATCATTAAGACATGTGATGGGGACAAGAACTTCATTTCTTGACCAGTTGCATGTAAAGGATGAACGAGCAGAACTGGATCTATCACGGACTTACAGCTAAGAAGAAAATGTTAACAATAAAATCATAGCAGACATAAACGGTTTACGAAGAAAGCTGGTTTAATAACATACGAGAGTTTGAGACATGGTGTTATAGGGGACTGCTTGTAATAAGGTGACAGGAAAGGTCAAAAGGGAGAGTTGTAAGTATGTACTAGAAACAGCCGGACTCGAAAGAAACATAAGGCATGATATTAAGTCACAAAAACTTAAATCCGTTCGTTATACAGCAAGATGAAAATGGCAGAGAGAAAGATCCAATAACGGGAAGTGTGCAAGGACAAACAGTCAGGCAGAAACACGATCCTCCGACAACAGGAAGGATATAAAACAGACGAACCTGATAGGTACAGTAAGAAACGTACTCGAATGTAGGAGATGACATGCCAGTCATCGTAAACGAGGAGCGGCAGACCAGGAATAAGATTTCCGTTAAAAGAAAAAGAGGAACAGTAAAATGACTCTTTATGAATTTGTTATGGAATGGAGAGAGAATATCTGGAAGGTCTTGGCTGAAAAACGCGCTAGCGTGACTTTTTGGTAGCTACATATGTTATCTGTTCTGTGGAACACACATGACGTTCCTTATTCAAATGAAGTAATTTCTCAAGCATAACTCCTAACAATGGCCAAGACAGACAAGATTCAAAATGGGAGATATTTTTTCAACAAGCTTTGAATCCTTTGCGTGTTGTCGCTCTATTATGAACAATGATTTGTGTAGAGGGTGGAAATGCAATAAAGAAACAAGTACCGTCTGTTTCTGTACTAAAACGAATGATAGACAGTCACAGTTTTGTCTTTCTGGACATGGTTAGAAGCACGAAATGAAAGCAAACTGCAGGCAAAAGACGAAATAGAGAAAGGTGTGCTGACTTGAGTTGTGTAAGGACAAGGATCAAGAGGCAACCAGAAGCAATATATTCCGACAAAATCGATACGTTAACAGAGATGAAAGTGGTAGGCGTGATAAGAAACGCGCAAAACCGTACGAAATGGCGTGAATTCATATCCTTATGATATAGAATGAAAAGCTCCAGGGTGAAAACATAGGACCACGAGGAATCAAACCCCGTCCTTCAGTGCTTCAACGTGATGTGCTACCATTACACCATGGTCCTTTAACATAGAGGCATAGAAATTTTGGGTGTCATTTGTTTCGGTTGACGTCACTACATGGGTGCGTAACCTATTTTGCATCAGAGCAGTAAATAACAATTTCTGCTGATTTAGGACATCGTCAAGTAACAAAAGCAATACTATTGTATTCTTATCCGGGATATTTCTAATCAAACCCTTAGAAATTCACATCCTGTGCGATGATTCTCAAATTTGCTACGTGGTCCGCAGGTACACTATACATCCATTAAGAAACATAAATTCTTACATATAAGCTGAAATAAGTGGAATCTGGGATAGGGGTAACATTTCATCAATTATTGAACAAGTATTTTTAGTTTGTCTGAGTTTTACATCGAGGTTGAAGTACATGTATAAGGCCTCCAGAGCGATGCCTCATTGTTTTAACTCTTTGAATGACAGGAAAGCGTACAGTATCAAACCCGTTCCTGAGAAGTGGTATCTAGTTTGTGAGTAGGTTTGAGTAATTTTATATGACTTATGTAGTTTTCAGAATGAAAAAGTCAAAAGCACCTGCAAAGAAAGTGATGAATGTTACAGGTGGAATACAAATGTACTATCTCCCTAACCAGTACAATAAGGAATTTGTTCCCAGAGTGCAACACACATCTATGTAAAGGGCAGTGGGCGCGTAAAAAACCGAAACAGCGAAAGAAACTTGCTTCAGTAATATGCTAACTCAACGTATCTATGCTATAGGAGTTAATTTAGGTAACCAGGGATCCCTTGAAACAAAATTTATCGTTTCTTGTCTTGTTTGTGAGAGATCGTTACAGAGATTCAGAGATTTGGAGAATTATATCCACCAAAAAGAGACAGTCAATCGTGTTGTTTACATTTTGTACCAAAATAAACTTTTTATTGTGGTATTTGCCAAATTGCAAAATTAACAAAGATAAACGAGGACTTACTTACGCAGAAGCTTCCTAAACAACAATATCTCTCATATTTTTATTTCCAACATTTTTGTTAGGTCCCTTGTTCTCTGATCCCCTAAAACTCTATTATTGCATCATATATCACATATTTCTGGAAATCGATACAATGGACCTTTATCACACAAAAATCCAGAACGAGGCCGGACCCGCAAAGAGCTCGCCAGGCCGTAGGTTTACTTTAAATCACAATCCAGGAGGAAAACCAGAACGCACAGCAATGGAATATCTAGGACAACATGTTTGTCATCTACGTGAACTTGGTAAGGTTAGAAGCAGCAAGTTTTGTGATGATAATATATTTTACACTAAGTGCAAAGCTTTTGGCGACACATCCCGCAACATCCACCAAGATATTAAGGTTTCATATGACAATCGAGACAATGTTTGAATCAGTCTTATAAATGACGGAAACATGTTCTTCGTAGTAATAATGTCTGTCTATTTGCTGGTTATTTAAAAATTATATATTTGTCTAACCAGTACTTAGGAGACGTGGGCAGTGGGAACTAGACACCCGCATTTCGTAGGAACTCAAATTTTGTTCATAACTAAGATGTTTACTGATAAACTATGGTTGCTCGAGATCACACAAAGTATGAACTACCTGTAGGAAATGGGATAGGAAATACATAAGGTTTCAGATCTAGGGGATGTGTCGGTGTCAGACTTTTTACGTGCAAGTAGTATTGCCCGTTCGAACCTAAAGACCCGTTCGAACCTAAAGATCTCATAGCGTAATTGTTTAGTAGCCCATCCTAATTTCCATGCTTTGAACAGTTGAGTTAAATATTTGCATTCGTAATGTACATTCTACCATTGGTAATTTCCCTTTGGCATGCTTTCTTTAATTATGCCCTAAAACATCTTTACATTCAATTCCCATGGCGTCTATTTTGTAACCACATGGTTGCTGCTTGCTTTGGCGTGACTGAAGCAGAAAATACCGTTTACATCTAAATGTGCATGTGTGAGAAGGAACATAGTCACTTAGGAAAGCACAGGTTTGTTATATGCTTCCGTGGGTTGATTGAGGCTTCGCTTTTGAAAAGGTTTTTTGCCAGTAGGTCTTAAAACTGAAGGAATATGAGCTGCAATCCTGTGATCATCATCGAGGGGTTAAATCACTCCCTAAGAATCTCGTACACTTCACCGCTTATTTTATCGTTTAAATAAGTCCTCT
Source organism: Alatinidae sp. Z8VKAUB7J3 (assembly GCA_010016025.2). NCBI lineage: Eukaryota > Metazoa > Cnidaria > Cubozoa > Carybdeida > Alatinidae > Alatinidae sp. Z8VKAUB7J3. The sequence continues at coordinate 99,348,654 of JAAAKM020073195.1, forward strand.
TAGTATAACGGAAATCTCTTGCGCTTTTTGTATTGCTTTACCCTTAAGTCACTCGGGCTGATTTTTACCGCGATCAAACCCACAGGAAGGTGTAGATCCTTACACGTGGTTTTAGTTTTAACGATGAAAGAGATTCAACTTGAGATATGAAGGGCATGAGTTCAAATGCTGTTGAACTAAAGGGGGCAGTAGATTTAACAGTTGGGGCCGGTACCTCACCTTTTAAGGTTCTTTTACATCACTAAAGGCCATCGACCACGGCAAGCCCGACGTGCAGATCGACTGGCACGGTCACCAGGACCGGGGCCTCGCCGTTATCAACTCGATCGCCGCGTACGAGGCGGGTGCGGACCGTCTGCACGGCGCCGGCCTCGGCGTCGGCGAGCGCGCGGGCAACTGCCCGACCGACCAGCTGCTCGTCAACCTGAAGCTGCTCGGCTACCTCGCGCCCGAGCGGGACCTCACCGGTCTCATGGCGTACGTCGAGGCCGTCGCGAAGTACCTCGACGTGCACCTGCCGTTCAACTACCCGGTCGTCGGCAACGACGCGTTCGAGACGGGCACGGGCGTGCACGCCGCCGCCGTGATCAAGGCGCTCAACCGCGGCGACACCTACCTCGCCAACCGCGTGTACTCCGGCGTGCCCGCCGACGAGTTCGGTCTCGAGCAGAGGATCGCCGTCGGTCCGATGAGCGGCAAGAGCAACGTCGTCTTCTGGCTGAAGAAGCACGGCTACGAGGCGACCGAAGAGCGCGTCGACGCGCTCTTCGAGGCCGCGAAGAACAGCAGCCGCGTGCTCGCCGACGACGTGCTTCACGACCTGGCCAAGCAGAGCGAGCAGCCCGCCTGATGAGCGATCTCCAGGTGCGACACGACTGGGACGGCGACCTCTGCATCGTGACGATGGCGGGGGAGGCGCGCATGGAGACGATCGAGCGCTTCGACGAAGTGGCCCGCGAGGTCGGCCGGCGCGACGACGCGCGGGGCGTCATCATCGACATGTCGCGGCTCGAGTTCATGGACAGTGCCTCCACGGGGTCGTTGCTCCGGCTGCACGGCCGCCTGGACGATCGCGATGCCAAGCTCGTGATGCATTCGCTGCCGCGCTTCGTGCAGCGCCTGTTCGATCGCCTCGGTCTGCAGCAGTTCCACCTCGCCAGCGACGCCGCCGCAGCCGCCGAACGCCTCTGATCCGTCGCCGTTGGCAACCCCCAGATGAAGGTTCGCCAACACGCGCAGGGCCTTGTTCGCATTGCTTGGAAGGCGTGAACTTCGAGCGGCCGGATCCTCAACGAGTCGCCCGATTCCACCGAACCTCACGGGTCCTGGGAGGGAGCCGTACCGTGAGGAACGCCATCCACATCGCCGGGCCGATCGCCCTGCTGATCCTGTTGCCCATGCTGAGCGCGTGCTCGTCGTGCGGTTCGTTCTGGAACCGCGGCTGCGTCGCCGGCGCGCGGCAGGTCGCACCCGACTGCGGCTGCCCGCCGCCGCCAACCGTGACTTGTCTTCTGGCAAAAAATACAAAATTCTATATTTTTGTAGATAGGAGCTTGGAACTTGTACAGTAGGGTTCTCTAATATGCTGAATCTGATGGTGTGATTTTCGTTAAAATCTTATGACTTTTAGGGGGTGTTTTCCCCTATTTTCTAAAACAAGGCAAATTTTTTCAGGCTCGTAACTTTTGATGGGTAATACTAAACTTGATAAAACTTATATATTCAAAATCAGCATTAAAATGCGATTCTTTTAATGTAACTATTGGTATCAAAATTTGTTTTTTAGAGTTTTGGTTACTATTGAGCCGGGTCGCTCCTTACTACAGCTCGTTACCACGAACTGTTTGATTCATGTAGAGTATGAATGTTCGAAGAGTCAGGCAACGGCGTCACCGGCATGGGTGACGCCCGTTAGAGACTAAAAATGCCAACTCTTTTCTGAATCTAATGAATAACCCCCCTCCATACCTTAAAACAGATTATCTGTGAAAATGAAGGGAATAACATTAACACTAATCAAATGGATAGATTTTTCTTGTTTTTTTCACGATATTTCAAGCAGATATTTCTGCTTTCAAGCAGAATGCTTGCAATCTTCTTTCATCTGCTTTCATCTGCTTTCAAGCAGATGATATTTCATCATTTCATCTGCTTTCAAGCAGACTTACTCATTTCATCTGCTTTCAAGCAGACTTACTCATTTCATCTGCTTTCAAGCAGATGATATTTCAAGCAGAATGCAGCAATTATTTACACAAATAATAAAACATTCTCTGGGATTATAATAAATTAAAATTATGACCTCAAAGTTAGTGACTCATTGCATGACTATGGTTTTGGAGGCGTATTCTCAATCGTCAGCCTTTGCTGCTAATGGAGCCTTCTCTCTCGACAGTTGGGATTGGGGGGATCAATTTGAACTGAAGCTAGAGGGATCGATACTGTAGCGGAGTGTATGCGACATATATTAATAGTTGGGTTGGGGGGAGCGCACGAATTGCTGTGAATTAGTGTGTCGAATAGAGTGTGGGATTTGAAGCGTAGGTGGTAGGTTAATTGAAATTAAAGTTACCATTCCTGAGTAAGCTTTATTTTGCATTTTTTCTCACAAGATGTTTTTTTTCTAAACGTCTTTTTTAAACTGGTCACTGTTGGTCGATTGCGTGAACTATTGCGGGATTCTTTGTTCAGGAAATGCACAAGATGTCTACCATTCTGCTAAAAAGTTGTTTGTTGAAATACTTCTTGTATGGTAGATGTAAAGGAAAACGTACGTCATACATGTAACCGTTATGCCTGTAAAGCGAGTAATGGTTGTATTATTCGGAATGAAATAAATATATGAAGTTTAAAAAAAAAATTATTAAATCGAAAGACTATAAACAAAGTAAATACAAGGATCTTGAAAAGGACCTCATAGATCAAACTCAAGATTAAAATTAATAACTCTAGAAATCTCAACTTTGGATTTTTTTACTAAGGATTTATGCAATTTTACGAAATTTGTTAAAAATTTGGAAATAGATACAAATAGGCTGATGATGAAGTGCTCGGAAGTAGCAATAAGAACATCATATTACATTTTTAATAGGCGCAACAAAGAATGGACCTCTCCGGAGCTATTACTCTTCTTGTAATTCTCTTTTTCTCCCTTAGCGAATTTTTTGTATGTGTGTGTTTATATTTTATCATCGTTTTCATTCTTTTTTAATTTCTTCGGACTAGACATTCTTGTATATCAATCCTGCTGCCCCATGTACTATGCCGGGTGACAACAGCGGGAAATGTTTTTGTAAAGAGATCACCAATAAAGGCATTGAGTTTAAAAAAAAATATCATTATCATTTTTACACAAGAGGACAATTACAAACTACAAATACGTCATTGAACAAGAATCCTAAAGTTATTATAATTATTTTTATTCTTATTCTTATTTTTATCGCTACTTTTTTATTTTTATACAAGAGGACAATTTTACACAACTATAAGCTACAAATATGATATAACACATAGATACTACAACTATTATTATAATAATTATTATTATTATTATTATTATTATTATTTTTAACTTTTATTCACATTGCGTCTTTTATTATCACCACCATCGATCTTGTTGCTATTGTTGTTATTGTTATTATCCACTAGTATTAATCTCACTGTCCCCATTATGCCGCGCGAAAACATTCAGAATTTTTTATCTTGTAAAGCGTATTAACTGTATATTTTCAGCATGAATAAATGGCAATGAAGATTAAAAAAAATTAATTGTAGTTACAGATGATTTATGTAGTAAAGAAAAACGGAAATAACAAAAGACGAAAAAAAACTCATCTAGAGGGATGAAAACTGAGAAATTCAAGTTAAAAAGAATACCATCAAGCCCAAGATGTACAAAGAAGGGAAAGAACAAACGAAAAGACGTAAACAGGATTTCAACATTACATTAAAATATTTATTCTTTATAAAGACATATAAGATAATACCCTCGCGCTGCCCGGTCGTCTGGTCGGCAATGGTAACTTTCCAGATCGACCCTTCGCGCACAGCCTCCACAACCTTCGTGCGGGTGCGGATGATTGCTCCCCGTTGAGCCGCATCGCGCGCGTTGAGCACCACCAGTCGCGCATCATTGACCCAACAATCGGAATACTCGAAGGCCTTGTCGAAAAGGCCCTTGAGCGGTTTGGCAGCGGGGTCCGACTGCATGTCGAGAACCTTGGTGGGTGGCAAGAGCTTGCGCCCCCCAAGATGGTCGTAAAGGAACAGGCCGAGGCGTAGCAGCCACGCTGGCCGCATGCCCTTGTGGTGTGGCAGCACGAACCGCATCGGCCAGATGATATGCGGCGCATTCTTCCAAAGAACCTCACGTTCCATCAATGCTTCGCGCACGAGCCGAAATTCATAATGCTCAAGATAGCGAAGACCACCGTGGATCAATTTGGTCGAGCTGGACGACGTGCCGCTCGCCAGATCATCCATTTCAGCCAGAAAAACCGAAAATCCACGTCCTACGGCATCGCGCGCGACACCGCAGCCATTGATCCCCCCGCCAATAACGAAGAGGTCGTAAACCGTATCCTGATCCATTTTTGCCTCGAAAACCGCAGCCTTGGCGCCCGGTCTACCCACACAAACGAAATAGAATGAACAATTTCGAAAGTCAAACGAAAGTCACTGATACCTGGAACATCCCGCCGATGCCGAGTTTGTGTCCCGTCTTGAATTGCTGGTGCCTTCGGCAAAGTGCTACAGCAGTCCCACTCACACAAGCCTGCGCGAACTCATGACAGTCAACGAAATCAGCCGCCGGAATCCGATACAGGCTACGGTGACCATGGCTGCTTTCGCGACTGCAATCGCGCTGATCGGCCTCGCCTATATCCATGGCGCGACGAATCTGGCGATCGCTTCCATCATCGGTCTGTTTGCCGGCGTATCGCTTTACCACGCGTCTTTCGGTTTTACCGCCGCCTGGAGACACTTCGCCCTGGACGGCCGCGGCGCCGGACTGCGTGCGCAGTTCCTGTTGATCCTGTTGACGAGCGCCATCAGTTTTCCTCTGCTGGAAGCCGGGGAAGCGTTCGGAAGACCGATCTACGGCGCAGTCGCACCCTTCGGGATTTCGGCTGCACTCGGTGCCTTGATCTTCGGGGTCGGCATGCAATTCGGGGGCGGCTGCGCTTCCGGGACATTGTTCACCGCGGGCGGTGGAAATTCACGCATGCTGGTCCGAAAAGTGAGTCATTTCAACAACACAAGGAGAAGGTTCTACGATTCGCTGATTGGTGGCGTGAGTATGACTGGACACGGAGCTGAAACGTTTGCAAGGCGTCGCCCCTGGGTAATCGCTCGATAATAAACCGTAGCATCTTGCGATATTATGCCGTCAAGGAAAAGAAAGCAAAAGTATTTAATGGATGCGATTTTGAAACGCTAAAGACAGGGAGTTCTAAGAGGAGAAAGAGCGACGTCGTAAAATACGATTGTCGCAAAAAGGTGATTTCGAGACCAGCCCCTCGCGTTTCTCGGCTGTTTGTACAAGAACCAAACACAAGGAATGGTGTCGCTCCTGATAAACGGTATATTCTGCGTTCCGGGAAATGGCATACCTGCCGCGCAGCTGACGTGCTTTTAATTATCCACGTTATGAAGACGACCAAGGTCTAACGGCAAAGGACAGCGGCAGGATTTCCCGTTGACAATGTGTAGTTTATTCTAGTCATGTACACCTACAACGTCAGGACACCGAGGACGTTAGCGTGCTGAAAAAAAATATTTCACGCACCAAATACGGCATACCAGAAAAGCTTTACAAGTTGCCTCAAGCTAAAAAAAGTTCTCTAATCGTACAATAAAAAACTGTACAGGTCGTTTGCACTTCATTGCCAAGTGTATTGTTCTTCTTACAGTAATGAAGCGGGAGTAGGGTTGGTGCTAGATTTGCCATTCTTTGCATACGTTACATGTCAATGTTCCCTGAGCACATTTTGATGTCAAAGCTTGAGATGTCTCCACAATTAGCCGTTGTCACGTGTATATTGACATGCAATCCAATAAACAACTTTCCAAACCATGTTCTCCCGGACTAGCACCTATAGCCAGAGCTGATATGACCTAGGCGGAAATGCGTCCCCAAAATCAAATTTTCAACCTTTAAATCTTCGACGAAAAATAAAGATGACAAATAGATTAAAGCGATTATTTTGTCGTATTATGGCGGTCTCCGTACCTAAACTAGATTTTCACCAAGTAATCGAACGATTAAATTTCAAAAGCAGTGCTAAAAAGTATAGAAATATCAATAGTTTTTTCATCTTTACTCTCATTTACCATTTTTAGTTTTATTGTTTGTATATTTATCTTTTCTTTGCACTGCAGTTGCAATACCGTTATAAAAGAGAATTTGAATCATGTATAATTGTTGTCCAAGCACGGTCTCATAAAGCTGATTTCACTTTCCCCAAGTTTGACTATGCCTCAAGGACTTTAGTTACTTAACCATATCTTGCTAGTCTTTGCAGTTGCAAACTCTGCGGTTGCAAATTAGCTTATAATATGTGTGATTAGCTCAGCTCATATGGCTGGCAAAAGTTTTGAAAATAAAACTGAACAGAGAAGAATTTTTGTCACTGAACGATTTTAAAATTATATTTTTCTTTTATTTCATTTTATTTTTGGTATTTCTGCAAACTGTCAAATTTAAATTGATAAAATTTGTTGTAAAACCTGCTCTACGCGCGTCAATCTTTTATATTCTCTAGAAAAAAACTTTCTTAGAAAGAAAGAAAAGTCTAAAAAGGATCGGCATTTCCTTTTATTGGCATTGCAACAAAACTGCTCTTAAGAGACTTTCTTTAAATGAAAATGGTAATGCCTTTCTTAAAATGTGAAAGTTATTAAAGGCAACTGTTTATTGTCAGGCTGAATTTTGTCATAACAATGTTTGATCCACCATTAATAACTTATGGCTGCTGTGAAAAGCAGCTAATTTTACAGGTAGGAGACATTGGTGGGAGGAGGAATCATGTGGAACATATAGAAAAATAACACAAATTTCAAAGCTTCAAGGGGGTGGGGTGGCTATTTTCTAGAAGCTCCTCCACTCTCACCAGCATACATGCTTGCTGAAAGTACGCCTGCTACCATAACAAAATTATAAAATTGCTAAACAAGCTTGTAATAGGTTTAATTTATCAGAAATGGGGAATCGAGGTGAAGATGAGTTCTTGTTCCCCTTTGAGACAAATGATTCTTTTATTTCCGACTTAACGAATAAACGGCTCAGTGACAAGAATTAAATAAGTGATATTTTTGTTTGATTTTTTTTTTAGTTTGCTTTAAGATTTCTATTGGTAGTACTAGATGACGCTGGGTTTTTCTTCTAATAGAGGAACTTCAATTTCCTCTCTTGTTAGTTTCCTGGACTCCATTCAGCCCACCATAACTCTCCATAAACAAGAGTTCTTTACAAAATAAGCGCGGATGTAACTAGGGATTTTTTATTAATATGGGCTAACCGTCCAGATCGTCTGGGAGGGGTAGCTTACAAGTTCCCTGTTTTATGTCAGAAATTACGCTAGAACTCACTTTTCAGGAATATTCTCTGCGTGCATTATACTCTACCTCTCCCAGATATACCCTACCTCCCCCAGACTACGCCTACGGAGGTAAAAAAGTCAATGACTTTCGACTTACCTCAGCAAATGTGGTTCTAATCTTCAAGAGAGTTCTGAAATTTGCCTACATGACAGGTCTATACCTATTGAAATTTTGACAAAACAATATTTTACCTTAATTTTCAGTTGCCAGTTGCTTTTTCTCTGCCTTTAGTTCTGAAAATGTAATTCCTGTATTTGAGTAGAATTCTGAGCCATACTAATGTGTTTTTTTTTCAAATTTAGGAAATATATTTGGTTATTTTTAAAATCTTATAAATTGAGATTGAGCAGAGTTGTGAAGCTGAAAGCAGTTTTGTTGTACTTCATTCAAGCAGAAGATTTATTTTGCAAGGTTTCACTTTTATAACACACATATTTTAAAATTCATCAAAGGTAAGGACCCTCTAGAGGAAGAGGAAGTGGGGGTAGGTACTTCAAAATACCTTACTGGGACATACTTTAGCCTTTAGATTCATCCCTGAAAGTTTCATTTTCCTGACCTAAACCCTTTCTGAGATAGCCAAAAGTCACTAAACTAGAATTTTACCGAATTAAGGGCAGCCTTAACTTGACTGGTAGGGAAGGAAAAAGTAAATTTACAGCAGTTTGCCAGGTAAGACAGTTCTATTTTGGGCAAGATATAACAAATGCCCCTAGCTCAATGAATTAAGCTCGTCAAGCTTACACTATATACTAAACAAGCTTACATCATTCAATTATGCTTGTCAAGCTTATTCTATCTTTTAACATAAGCCTGTATCTTTTAACATAAGCCTGTATAGGCTAATTTGCATGCAAATGAGAGTAATGTTGTGGCTTCGTTTCTTCTATAAATCATAACGACGGCATTTCCAAAACAAAGGGCACGGAAAAGCAAGAATTCAGCCAAAATGTTTCAAATGAGCTGATTCTGAATGAAATAATTAAACAAGGCGAATTAAAATTAAAAGAAACCATTACATTCAAAATTGCTATTTCCCTAGTTTAAATAGCTCTTTACTACGGTTTGTTGATTAAATCACAAGGAGCTCTACCCTTGGGGTTCCTGACGCCTACACTCGTTTTCTTTTGCATTTTGGCTTGCTTTATAAATAAATAAATATAAATAATTTTATTCCTCACGCCTCTCAATACAAAATTTCTACACATATGACAACTTTTTAAAAGAAAAATGTTATGGCAAGGTGAAGAGCGGAATGACTGCAGCACGATTGCCATTTAAAGTCGTCCTACGTTGAAAGTCGTTGAAAGTGCTTTGACTTTTATTGTGCTTGATGCAAATTTTCCCAGATTCCTCCATACTGCTATTAGAAATTGGCCTCAGAAGGAAATAAAGAAGGAATGGTGTCTATGGGTAGGCTACTGGATGAAATGAGCACAGAGCCCCAGAGTTGAATGCAAAACGCATCACAGTGTAAGTAGTAAAGGAAACTGCATTGGACACCACTTAAGTAGAGGTCCAATACTTCTTTTTTTCTAAATCAACAGTATCCCATTTCCAAAGACCAGACCAGGAAGCCATCTTCTTTGTAATAAGTTCAAACTTAGCAGAACCGTTTAATTTTTAAAGGTGCGTTTAATGACGTAAACAGTGAAATAAAAGAGAAGTTTCAGAGATTTGTGATGATTTTCAGTTCTAATATCGATATAACAAGGTTTATATTTATTAATGCAAGTGATAGATCCTAAGACCCCCCCCCCGTTCTTGCCAATGGTTTCCACTTGTGTTTATACGAATCTGTCTGGTAAAGTAAGGCAAAATGGAGATAAAAAAGGTAACAACAATTCCGCAAATGCACCTCTAATAGTGACATCTATTGATGATATGCTTTAGATAAATTCTAGCCCCCCGTCCTAAGAAAATTTTGAGCCAGAGACAAGAGAGAAAAGGAACTAAAAAATTTAGTACTTCTCTCTCCCAAAATCCTGAATCCACCATTGATATGCAAGCACCGAGTGGGGTACAAAAAGTAAAGAACGTTTTGTGCTAGCTAGCGAGTACATCTTGAATTTACAATTCCCATCCGGTTTTTGGCTTTTTCGTTTTCTCGCTCCAGTTTGGCTACTGGTATAGTTCGATATAGTCGGCTATTGCTCATCTGTGCAGGTTTAAAATATTCGATACAATTAAAACTTCCGTCACATGTGAGGTTTGTTATACTTATCATTATTAAGACGGACCTCATAAATGGAGTCTGTCTCAGACAACGAAGGGTCATTGCCTCCAAATACCCCCAAAATTGGCGCTCCCTCAGGCGTTGTATTTTAGGTACAGCCTGCTTATCTCTTCTTTCCCTATTTAGATGAGATTGGTTGTACAAAGGTGTCCACCATTGTACCTCCCCATACCATGAGCTCCACCTGTCAGCTTCTAACCAGCTTGGGCAGGCGAAAATCGTCCCTCAAGAGAATGGGAGAGTCTCCAGCCCCTGGCCAGCCATTGGTGGCATGTAGCACCGGATCCTCAGAGCCGGTGCTAATGAGATAGCTTTTTTCTCTCACCTTAGATTTTTTCTCAGAGGATTTTTTTTGCATCTCAGTTGACACTTCATATACACCACCCCGGCACCCTCCAGATCAAGCCCGTCGATCTGCCGACGCGCCGCCGCGATGTGGCGCTCTGCCGCCTCCGCCCGCGGCAAGATCTGCTGGCCGGCGGGCGTCAACGCAAAGCCATCGGCCGAGCGGTCGAACAGCCGGACATTGAACGATTTCTCCAGCGCTCCCAATCGCCGCCTCACCGTAGCGTGGGTAGACCCCAGCCGCTCGGCGGCCGCCCGCAGCGACCCGGTCCGGGCAACAGCCAGAAAGAACGGCAGATCGGCCCAGTGATCCGGAGTGTTCGTGTCCATGTATCATATACGTTCCACCATGGCTGAATTCTGTCAATAGCGAAACGTTTATCAACCACTATCTTTCGGTTCTATCTGTACTCGAGAGGAACGGACATGAACCGCCGCGACTTCCTGCTGACCAGCGCCGCGATGGCCGCATCAACACCGTGGACGATGACAAACGCGTTGGCAAACACCGCGGAAACATCCGTTTCGGCGGCATTCCCCTTCAAAAAGAAGCGGGCGACAGTTCTGAAATCGGAAATGGCCTATGTCGAAAGCGGCTCCGGACGGCCGGTGGTCTTCCTGCATGGCAATCCGACATCATCTTACCTGTGGCGCAACATCATCCCCTACGTAAATGGGACACACCGGGCCATCGCGCCGGACCTGATCGGCATGGGCGACAGCGGCAAACCGGATATCGGCTATACCTACGCCGATCACGCGCGCTACCTGCATACCCTTCTCGACTCCTTCCATCTGCAGGATGCGGTCCTGGTGCTCCACGACTGGGGATCGGCGCTTGGTTTTCACTATGCCCGGGAGAATTCGGAGCGTTTCGCCGCGATTGCATTCATGGAGGCCATTGTGCCGCCGGCGGTGCCGTTCGAAAGCTACGAGGCCCTGGGACAGTTCGGCGATCTGTTGCGCACCTTGAGGACCAAAGGTCCGGGTGAGCAGCTTGTTTTGCAGGAGAACTTCTTCGTCGAAACCATCCTGGGAAAGATGGGGGCCGCCAAACCGCTCGATGAGATGGCAATGGAGGCTTATCGGCGCCCATACCCGACGCCCGAAAGCAGGCTGCCGACACTGCAGTGGCCACGTCAGATACCGATCGCCGGACAGCCGGCCGACGTCGCGGAAGTGGTGCAGAAGAACGCCGCGTGGCTGCTCGAATCCCAATTCCCGAAACTGATGTTCCATGTCGATCCGGGCGCGCTGATACCGCCGCAGGCGGCAGCCTGGACGCCGCCGCGGCGCCGGCGGCCGGCGCCGCGGCGAACGACTATGAGGAATGCCTCGCCTGTCAATGACGGGTAGGCTTGCCTGTGGTCGGGCACAGGTAGCGCCCGGCCACGAAACGGGGTCTGTCAAGACCAAGTGAGAGTAGCCCGCAGGGTAAAGAAAGCGTAAACTCCGCCCGGCTCCGAGCGGGTCGTTCCGGCTGCGCGGTTCAGTGCCGGTTTCGTTCCCGTCCTTGGGGCCGCAAAGGAAAAACAATGGGTGCTGACGTGGCCCGCATCACGGGTAAAGTCGCCGGAAGGAGGCCGGAAAAGGCACCTGAATCAGGGAGCGGAGCTGGTCACGATGAAAATCAAGATCAAACGGAAAGGTTTTGTAATCGCGAGCAAAAAAGAAGCCGAGACGGCATGGGATCAAGCGGAGGTGCTGCCCGGTTTCGACCCCGATTGGTTTCGCGTGTCGGCTGACGGACTGCAGGCCATGATCCGCCGGGACCGCTTGAACAACCGCCGTCCCTTCGGTTGGACCGTGCGGGACGGCAAGGCGATTTGCTTCGGCGACCTTTCGGTTCTGAGCGAACTGTCCGATCCCAGGCCGGAGGCCTGGCGGGCTCTGCACTGAGCAGGCCCTCGTAACCCTCGAGGCCAGGGACGGCCGATCGAATGGAGATGACCCTAGATGTCGCTGCTCGACGCACGGCCGGCCTACAAACCCTTCAGCTATCCCTGGGCCTACGAGGCCTGGCTGGTCCAGCAACGCATCCACTGGCTGCCCGAGGAGGTGCCGCTGGCCGATGACGTCAAGGACTGGAGCCGTGACCTCAGCGAAGCCGAGCGCAACCTGCTGACTCAGATCTTCCGCTTCTTCACGCAGTCCGACATCGAAGTGAACAACTGCTACATGAAGCACTACGCCCAGGTCTTCCAGCCGACCGAGGTGCAGATGATGCTGGCCGCTTTCTCCAACATGGAGACGGTGCACATCGCCGCCTACTCGCACCTGCTGGACACCATCGGCATGCCCCAGTCCGAGTACACGGCCTTCCTGCACTACAAGGAGATGAAGGACAAATACGACTACCTGCAGAACTTCGGAGTCGAGACGCCGCGCGACATCGCCATGACCCTGGCGGTCTTCGGCGCCTTCACCGAGGGCCTGCAGCTCTTCGCCTCCTTCGCGATCCTCCTCAACTTCCCGCGCTTCAACAAGATGAAGGGCATGGGCCAGATCGTCTCCTGGTCGGTGCGACACCCACTACCACTTTTTGTGTCAAGGGACAGTTTGTGAAGTGCACATATCGTAAATTTAGGCGCATAATTGGTTCATAAAATGCTCCTTCAAAAGTTCAAGAAGCTCATATTTTTGTTGTTAAAAGCTCATAAAGTTCATATTTTTCACAAAGAATCCCCCATCTAGTGGGAGACCTGATATTCGCATTTACGCACTTTTTATAATTTTGTCATGAAAACAATATCATGAAGTGCCCTATGGCACCAAAATGGGATTTTAATGTCGTTTCTGGAGTGCAAAGGCTTGAAATCATAAAAGTTCTACCTCTAAAATCTCTAGGATCAAAAACTACTAAACTAGTGTTGAAAATCCCTGTCTCGAATACTCCCTTTCCTAGTCACCTTTGCAAGTAGAAAAAAAAGCTTTGAGAAAAGTAGTCTTTTATTTTGTGCTGGCTAGTTAAAGAATTTCTTTCTTCTAAGACACATCCTGTCTTTTCAGTTGTGCATTGTGCTTTCAGTAAAGCGCTGGTTTCTCCGAATTCTACCGTGTGAGGTAATATTAAGGGTTAAAACACAAGCTGGAATCGTTACATGCTCTACCTTGTTGTAACTCTTTGTTTGTTAATGCCATAAAATAAGTACCTGTCAAGATCTTTCATCAAAGAAACCTCTGTTCCGTTGTCACAATAAAAAGAAAATTGGACGTCACAAACCATGAAAGCCAGATTTATTTGTTAGGTTGAAGTTTCAGTTGAATGGGGTCGAGCTGCACGTGGGCTAAGTTCCATGTGGGTCTATTCATTTGCACGAAGGTCTAGTTTAATGAGGATGAGTTTTACATAGGCTGAGTCTCACGAGGGTCCAGCTAAACAGGGGTTCAAAGACACAAGGGGTCAGGGGCGTGGGTTTTCATTTAAAAGAAGTTCATTTTTACGAGGATTCAGTAGCACGACTATTCAGTTGTACGGAGCGTCAATTAAATTGGGTTCAGTTGAACTAGGGTTCAGCTACCAGAGAGTTCAGTTGCAGGAGTGGGGTCAATTGCACGGGGGCTCAATTGCACGTGGGCTTAGACGCACGGGGGCTCAGTTACAGAGGTTCAGTTGCTTGGAGTTTAGTTATACGAAAGTTCAGTTGCAATGGAACCAAGAAAAATGCATACTTCATTACATGTCTGAGGGGTGAACCGACTATAATTCACAGCATCTGTAACAGTAAAAATGAGCTGCACGTTTGAAGGTGATTGTCCCACTGAAGAAGCCGTTGATCGTTTCCGAGGCTGGACAGGTCGATGACAGGTAAAGGCCAGTGTCGCCCGGCCGAATGGATAACTTGGGCCGGCTTTCCACCGGTAGAAACAAAATTGGTACGCAGGTTTTCATGACGCTGGACAATTGTTTCAATGGCGCGTTCAAGCACGCTCAGATCCAATGGGCCGTTCAGCCAAAACGCCGTCCAGAGGTTATAGGTGGCACTGCCGCTCTCCAACTGGTCAAGGAACCATAGCCGCGTTTGGGCATATGAGAGGGGCAGTGGGGTGCCGGGCTCTCGGGGAACGGGTTGGATCGTTTTCCTTTTTTTAGGACGGGACCGGGATTCTTTTTGGATCAGCGGGGCTATCTCTTTTGACAACAGGGCCACGGTTGGGTTGGTAAACAAAGCGCCAAGGGGTAGGTCCAGGTCGAATTTTTTGCGTATCTTGGACAACAATCTGGTTGCGATGAGGGAATCGCCGCCAACCTCAAAGAAATTGGCGTGAATACTTACCCGATCTAGGCCGAGGGTTTTTTGCCAAAGCTTGGCGACCTGGACTTCGATTTGGGTTCGCGGTGCGACAAAAGTTTCCTCGATATGCTCTTCATCTGGGACGGGTAGCGCTTTGCGGTTCACCTTGCCGTTGGCATTCAAAGGGAAGGTTTCCAAAACGACAAACGCCGTGGGAACCATGTAAGCGGGCAATTTTGCTTCGACAAAATCGCGTAAGTCATCCGCCAAGCCATCCCTTTCTTTCGAAATCACATAAGCTACCAATCTCCTATGGCCAGGCCGGTCCTCCCTGACGATGACCACGGCTTCCTGGACCTGCTCATGTTGAATGACCGTTGCTTCGATTTCGCCCAACTCGATGCGATGGCCCTGTACCTTCACCTGAAAATCTCGGCGACCGAGGAATTCGATGTTACCGTCTGGCCAATATCGGCCTAGATCACCAGTTTTGTAGAGCCTC
>JAAAKM020073195.1:99363583-99384193 GCA_010016025.2 Alatinidae sp. Z8VKAUB7J3
CAGTTTTAGGATGCGAGAAAAACACCGCATCCGTTTTTTCTTGATCTCTCCAATAACCCTTTGCAAGCCCACGGCCCGTAATGTAGAGGTCTCCCGGGACCCAATCAGGGCAGGGTTCCAAGGCCGCATCCAATACTTCAAAACCTTGATTGAGAAGCGGCGTTCCGTAGGGAATGCTCGTCCATTCTGGCAGGACTTCGTGGATGGGATAATAAATGGACCAGATGGAGGCCTCGGTGGCACCCCCCAGGCTGATAATATCAATCGATTATGACTTCATATACAAACGCTCTTTTTACAAACAAATAAACATACATAAATACGACTTATTTTTTTATAGATATGAATAGATAGATAAATATACATTTACACTATAAATTAACTACGCGAAACTTGCGAATATACAACATTCTTCGCTGTCCCATTGTCTTTGCATATAAATAGATTGTCAGGTTTGTTGACAATTAAACCAACAGCATATGACGAAGGTAAAATCGTTAATCTTCCAACGCTAGTGGTATTACCGTCATTTACAACTGCATCTCGCAAATGAATGTATTGTTCAGACCGGAGCTTGGTCTAATTCAGACGGAAAAATAGCAAACATCCTCATTCAATCTTTACATACGTATCAACGATGTATTGGTGAAACAATTGACAGCATTTTAAAATATGATATTCTTCATAGTGACGAACATTAATCTATAGGAATAATAATTTATTGCGCTGCATTTCTTATCCCTTTGTTTGTTAGTGGATGGATCTATTGATTTATTATTACAGTGATAGCTGTCGGCTCCATCCCAAGAAATCAGAGGATACTGTAGGGCATCGTAGCATCGATGAGTTCCAGCAATTCTTACCAACTGAGCGTTTCGCTTATGTTTCATATGCGTTTCGCTTCATATGCGTTTCGCTTATGAAGTATAATATCTCGAGGTAAAAACTGATCACCAACCATAACGATTCCCACTTCGTCAATAGTTGGAGTATTGTATCTACGCACATGTTCGTCAGTAGACGTTTTGTCAGCAGAAATAACAATTTTGAGCGTATCAGTAGGCATCAAATCGATTGCCGTTTTGAACAAAAGCACTAAATCCTTTGAGCTCAAGCCTGTTTTTACGTTGTTCTTGTGATTCCTCGGTACGCTTTCTTTTGGCATTATCCCTTTGAGCTGCAAGCCTGTTTTCACGTTGTTCTTGTGATTCCTCGGCACGATTTTTTTGGTAATCACTCTCTGAGACGCAAGCCTTTTTTTCACGTTGTTCTTGTGATTCCTCGGCACGCTGTCTTTTCTAACCTTCTCTGTTAGCCGCAAGTATTTTGGTATTAACTCTTTGAGCAGCTTCCTTTGCTGTTTCTTCTGCCATTGTAGGATTTATACTAAACCTGGCTGTTGGTGTTCTAAAACTAGGACACCAACACTTAGTTGGTGGGGGCGCTTCGCAACCATCCCCCCCCCGCGTGTAAGTCGTTACGTGCCATATTAGTTACGCGCCATTGTAGTTGTGTCAGTTTTTGTTAGTACACCAGAAACAGAGTTGTTTCTTAACAAACTTTGTTAGCTAATAATTTGCTAACATAATAATGTAGCAATTGAGTCGGATATTACAAAACACAAGCTTGGAGATGAGACTTGAAATTCTTAGGGATTATATGCCCTATGTGGGTCTAAGAGGTCCCTAAGGCAGCAAAAAAAATCATTAATACGTTGGTCAAATAAGAATAACTGAAGAGAAAAATTTGTCTTCAAGCTTTACCTCCAATTTTTCCACAAGTCTCGTCAGGAAACATTGGCAGTCCAGAATTTTCTAATAAAATTAAAAGCATGAAAACTAGCCATCCTACTGTGCTGCATTGCCTGGTTTGGAATATTGCGCATTAAAATCCTCCCGCAATTTCCCCAACAATAATTCAATTTGTTAGAGAAACTCTAACAATGTAGTGAATAGTTTTGTTTGGGCGGTGGAAAAATGATTGCTGGGAAAATTGTTAGCAAATAGTTTTTGTTTGGACAATGGAAAAGTGCCTAAAGCGCCAGGTTCAAACGCCATCTAACGAAGTAATATAGTAATATTAGTTTCTACGCTTGCAAGACTGATAGAGCGGTTCAAGACTGCTAATATTTCTTACAGTTAGCATTTATTTTTATTATATGATTGTTTCTTCAATTGAGGTCTTCTTGACCTTATAAACAATTTCTGATATATTCAAGATCATTTCCAGATGTTGGTTACTAAATTTCCCGTTCATTATTACGTGGAGACTTTTGACAAACAATTTTGTTTCCACTGTCATAATAAAACCCTTTGTTAATACTACTGGCTAACGATCGAGGGAGGAAAAAAGCATTATAGTACAAAGCCTTACAAGACAGTTCCAAGAGCACGAATTTTTATTAAAGGGGATAAAACCCTAAGGGCACAAACAATACCACAAACAAAAATTCTGAATAACGCTAAAATGTCCTGACAATGTAGGCTTTTCCCGCCATCCAAATAAAGAGTTAGCATAGGATTTCCCCTACAATTATGTTTCCGCTGCTTAATACAACTGTTAGCTAATAGCGTTAGGTGCATTTTCTAACTAATCAAATCACAATTTAATAAAATTCTTAGGTAATTTTTAGAGCGATATTCAAAACTAAATAACAAAGCAAAGCAGAATCACTAGATTCTATACTTATGACACTAATAGAGGGTTCAGGACTACTAATGTTTCTTACATTTAGACTTTTTTTCCTGCCTTAACTTTTTTCTATGAATGATAATCTCTTTTCACTTATGTTTTGTCGTCACTTTCCATTTTCATTGGAAAATGTTTGTTTTTCCCCTGTTTGCTATTCGTTTGCATATAATAAATTATAACGACAACAACATAATGTGTTTCAGAACAAAACTAAGACTGTGTGATTGTGTATCCTGGAAACAACTATAATAACTTATCACAGCACAAAGCCATCTTCACATGGCTGCCTGCATATGCTCCCTCCCCCCAGCCCAGTCCTCCTAAAACTTCACTTTTTATTTGCTTCTTTGAGTATTTTAGGCAATCCTGTATGAAGATGAACTGCCCAAAATACGATTTTTGAATACCTACCGTCCTTCGTGTATAAAAAGTGACCTAGCCATCAAATGCTTTTTCTTACGGGACAGGGGAAACCCAAATCAGGGGGTTTCTTCTCTCCAGTAATAAAAAGCGTGTGTTGCATATGTCAAGGAAAGTCCAGAATCTTTCTCTCTAATATTTATCGAGTATTAATTCAGAGAGAAAAAAATTCTGATCTGTCGTTAGAATCCATTGGAATTTTTAGATCGATTTAAAAACTTTCCTGATTTGTCTCTGCCTTGATATTTTCTTTTATTTTCCTCATACCATAATTTGTTCCTTATTGTATGAGTCAATGGTGTCTCTGCAAAATTCTTGTTTGTTGTCTGAGCTAATTACCTACATAGTTAGTA
Organism: Alatinidae sp. Z8VKAUB7J3; assembly: GCA_010016025.2. Lineage (NCBI taxonomy): Eukaryota > Metazoa > Cnidaria > Cubozoa > Carybdeida > Alatinidae > Alatinidae sp. Z8VKAUB7J3. The sequence goes on from JAAAKM020073195.1 coordinate 99,367,048, forward strand.
ATTATATAGTTGCCACGAGTAGTGGCATTTCATCAAGTATTTGAGGCGCCACCAATCTTCAATTAATAACTTGACTGTTTCACATATCTTCGGACTAAACCTATAAACCTTTGATAGTTTGACTTAGGCGCACGTCCCTCGATTCCCTAATCAGACTTTCTTTCCAATTATTTACACAGTGTTGCTAAGTTTTTTTTTCCTGCCTTCTTTTAGTCCTAGTTAAGTGAAATAAATATCGATCGAAATAGTCTTGGGAACTTACTGTCAGTGAGCTGGCACGTGGAGTCACTAGTTCAAATGGGACGAACATCTTCTTTCTACATACCAGAACACCTTCTCCAGTTGCTAGGAGCTTCGTTGGAAGTGTTTCAGGAGGATCGGTCTTATTGATAGTAATTAAAAAGGGCAGTAAACCAAAACTCGGAAGCTGAACGCTTCAAATTTTTAATTGTGAGATAAAGCACTCAAATCCACAGCCTGCTATATAAAATCCTCAATATCAAATCCTCAAATCCTGTGATATATATTGGTATTGTAATATATGACTGAATTGGACATTCGCCAGCGCAATCCAATTGCGGTGGTAACAATCGACTCTCCGGGTTTTTGTTATCGCCTGGCAAAACACCTACAGGATGTGGACATTCCGTTGGTTCATTACGTTGCACCGTCGGTTTGGGCTTGGCGACCCAATCGGGCGGAAAAGACTGCAGCGCTGTTCGACCATCTCCTAACGCTGTTTCCGTTTGAGCCCCGGTATTTCACCGAACATGGGCTGGATACCCATTTTGTCGGCCATCCAGCTCTAGAAGACAGTCTGGTTGAGCCCGACGGTCGCGGATTTCGAGTAATGCAGGACATAGATCAAGATGCGCCTGTCTTGTGCATTCTACCAGGCAGCCGCGCAATGGAGGTCAGCCGCCTGATGCCGCTCTTCCGCCAAACGGCTGAACGCATGACCGAAGTGATGCCGGACTTGCGCATCGTCATTCCGACAGTCGGGACAGTTTCCGATCTCGTTCACAACGGGCTCGCGGCGTGGCCCGGTCGCCCAATCGTCGTGTCGGGCGAATCCCACCGGAACGAAGCGTTTGCCGCCAGCACGGTGGCACTCGCTGCATCGGGAACCGTAACGTTGGAGTTAGCAAAGGCGGGCGTCCCGATGGTCGTCGGCTATCGAGTTAGTCCGCTGACCGCCTTCATCGTAAAGCGAATGATAAAGGTGCGCTACGCCAGCATCCTGAACATAGTGCTCGACTTGCCGGCGATCCCTGAATTTCTGCAGGCTGAATGCCGGCCTGAAAAGCTGGCCGGCGCGCTCCGCAACCTGATGACAAATTCGACCGCGCGGTCATCACAGCTCGATCTGTGTCAAAGAGCGATCAAACAAATGACGCCGGCCGGTCTTGCGCCCAGCGAGGCAGCGGCAGAGGCAATCATCGAAATCGTCTCCGCCAGGTCCGCCTCGCGCAAGTCAGCCTAACTCTTGTCGTCTACCCTCGGCTCATCCGCGGTTTGAATTCGCGCTGCGCTGGGCCTGTATAGAGTTGCCTGGGGCGCCCGATCTTCTGAGTTGGATCCTGGATCATCTCATTCCACTGCGCGACCCAACCCACAGTCCGCGCGATCGCGAACAGTACCGTAAACATCGTTGTCGGAAACCCGATCGCCTTTAGAATAATACCGGAATAGAAGTCGACATTTGGGTAAAGCTGGCGATCGACGAAGTACTCGTCCTCACGCGCGATCCGTTCAAGATCCATCGCGAGATCCAGCAATGGATCGTCGATTTAAGTAAGCTGGTAGCCTAGTTCATCATTCCTTATCATTGTAAGTACCCACAATAGCTGATATGGATCCACTGAGTACCCTAAGTTGTTTATATGCACTACAAGTAAGCCGTGGTAACTTATTCTTTTCTTCTCATTGGTAGTATTGGCAGAATACTATTTAAAAACCTATTAAAGAAGAGCTAGAAGTTCCAGTTTACAATTGAATGAGCCCCATTCAAAGTTAATACTACCACCCCGTCCACGAACACCTTATATGCTAACAATAGGCAACTTGTACAAGTTACAGCCCTTGCCCCGGGGGCTGTAGGGGATTCGTCAACCTCTAAGTTATGGCTATATGAATTTTTAGGCTATTTTGAACAAAATGTGTATTTAAAAATTTGATCGGATAGATTTGGGGAAAGAGGGCTTGGGTGGGGGCTATTTGCCCTCTGATCACTTTTGTCTCTTAAAAGGGGCACTAAAACTTCCAATTTTCAATCTAATGAGCTCCCTCCAAAGCTCTTACTACCACTCCTTCCATTTGAAGTGCCTCTGGGTTGAAACAAAATAATATTGAAGTTATTTAAGGTTAGTTCATTCATGTATATTTGCACTTGTTATCTTTATGTTTGCTAAAATATTTAGTTTTAATTTCTGTTCGTTTCGGGTTTCATTTATTCTTTGATAATAATTGCTGCTTGTTTTGAGTTTGTATTATACTAGAAATTTATTTCTGCTGGTTTTCAGTCAAATTTGGTTCTTTGATTTCTTTAAGTTTTTTTATTATTTAAATTAATTTTTGTTTGTTTTTATGGCCAAAGTTTTTTATTGGTTTATAAAATGAATATGTCTACAGTTTTTCGCGTCTTAGACTTCAAAATTAAAATGTACGTTTATAATTTATTAGTTACCTGTTAAATTGTTGAATTGTATTATCATAGGATTTTACTTGGGCTGATCTTAAGTTTAATATGGCTCTTTACTTTTCCTCGAAAAACTTCTATTTCGGAAAGTTAATTTTTGTCCCTTTTTCATTGCCAATTTTTTATTATTATTGGTTAATAGAATATACATTTATCCAGTTATTTCATGTCTCTGGCGTATGAATGAAGCCCCCTCAAAATTTCCGAATAGTTTATCCTGGGCTCACAATTTTATTGCAGGAACATTTTATCCAATTAATCTGTAATACAATACAAATTATTTCTTTCTGGAAAAATAATTCTCGGGGAAAATATTAGTAACAAGAAAATTTGTTGCAGCTTTTAATGAATTTGTGAGAAAATAAGGTTATTCTATCATTGTGAGAATCGTGTAATAGCAGGATGGGAGTTTTTTTTTTAGATGTTTATCTAATATAGAGAACCATAGTAGATTAAATTTAGGTGTGCATATCTTTTTTTGGTGGGATATGAGGCTTACCGGTGTTGGAATGAGAGGCTTACCTGTTGGTATCTTTGAGACATATCCGTTTTTGGAAAATCTTGTTATGTTACGTTCAAAACCTAATAGAAGACAAATGTAATTTCCGGTCTAAACACTGTTTTTACAGCCCCCCAGGGACAATGGAATTACTCGGTTCCCCGTTAGAAGAATATTAGACGAGGCTTCTGTTTTCCGGGAAATAACAGGGGTCATTTGTTCCGTAAAATCAATAGTCCCTATAACGGTTCTCCATGAAGAAAATGGCTGAAAATTTGCTAACATGAAATGGCTGATATGCATGAATATATCGGAAAGATGTAAGGAATGTGTCTCTTACTTGAAAGGGTGCCCCCCTGATTTGGTGGGGGGGCAGAAGGTTTTGAAAGGACATTCAAAGAAATCCTGAAGTAAAGAAGCCCTGAAGGTTTTTAGACATAACACCCAAGGAAATCCTGATTTAGTGTAGGTTTTTTTTAAAGAAAGTATTAGGTAAAAAAATAAACTATCGGTATGAAGCAACATAATCTTACTTTACATAGCTGTTAAATGCTTGCAAGTCCCAGAGAATCACTAATCAGACACCATTTCACGTGATATTTTGCAAGAAGCATCAGAAGCAATTATTTCTTCAGAATACTTTTACAACCCGGCTTGGCAGGTTTTTGGATGCTCAGAAGACAGTATTTGTTTTTCTTTCTAATACCTAAATGCTCAAGACAAGCACGTAAATCGTTACAAAAGGAACCATAACAACTAACGAATTTAAAACATGACCTGTTTAATCTTGTGGCCAGGGGTTGAAGTTCTAACTTTCAGGTGCTTTTTTTGCGGGGGTGGGGACTAAAAATTTGTGTTTGAAGAAAGGGGTGAATTTATTTACTCTTGTTCTCAGAAAAGAGTATTTGCGAGGTTATTTTCTATTTTTATGGTTATTGTTCAACATGCTTTTTCTCTAATATTTTTTTTATAGTTCCTCATTAGTCAGTCATTCTAGGAATTGATAGCAACCAAACTATTAGACAAATTTTGATAATTTTGGAGTGAATGAAGCTTCATTTAGAAAAGAGTTCGAGGGATGGTTTTTTCAATCTTTATGGTTGACATATGACCGCACTTCTCATCAACGATTCATATGAAAGGCAGGTAAACGTATTTACCATTGATTGGCTTGAAAGTAGTGATGCCATTAGGGCTGCAACGACACCCATATCCCACCGTTCTACGAAAACCATATCCCGCCATTCCAGCGACACCCATATTATACCATTCCACGACACTCTTACCCCAGCATTCCAAAACACCCATATCCCATTATTCCGAAGACACCCATATCCCACCATTCCGACGACATCATGAACATCCGGTTCTTACGCAATACTATTGTACACCTGTTGATACGTAATAGAGGGTGTTTAAGTATGGTAGTAACATAACAGGGGGGGTTTACCTTGTATGTTACGCAATAGGAAATGTTTTCTTCAAGATGCAGGTGCTTGTTACGTAATATGGGGTGTTTTTCCTCGATTTTTTCGTAATAGGGAATTTGTACCTGTGTTAATGGTGACACAATCTCGTGTGACATCATAGATTTATTGCGGGTAACCTAACCTACACAGGGAAGGTGAGGTTCACTTAACCTAGCGACACGTAAGAAAAAGGGCGAGTCTCTCACTTTGCGTGTTTGTGTATCTGACTTACTGTTTTGCGTGTGCTTTTTGTCTCTCCCACCGTGCCTGTGTGACTGAGAGTCTGATTGCATATCTCTGTTTCTGTCTTTGTGTTTTTGTGTATCTGACTCTGTGTGTTTTTGTGTCTGACTTTGTGTTTTGTGTGTGTTTTTTGTCTCTCTCCCACCGTGCTTGTGTGACTGAGCGTCTGTTTGCATGTCTTTGTGCCTGTCTTCTTATGTTTGTGTGTCTGAGTTTGTGTTTTGTGTGTGTTTTTGTCTCTCTCTCTCACCATGCCTTTGTGACTTAGCTTCTGTTTTGCATATTTCTGTACCTGTCTTTGTATGTTCGTAAGTGTTTTTGTCTCTGTCTCTCTCTCTGTGCCTCTGTGACTGACCGGCTGTTTGCTTCTCTCTCTATCTATCTTTGTTTGAGCTGGTGCTTCCTTTTTTATGTGACCTTGTCATGGGTACCCTGTGCGTGTTCATTGATTGTAGTTACTTTACTGTATGCTTTTGATTAATATTAATTTTGTATTTGAATGATATAAGAAACACTTTTCAATGACTAGGTATCATACAGTTGCTGATTACATGACAAACAAGTTGTAAAATGGATCATCCCAAAATTTTGACGTTGAAAAATCTAGTGCGCAGCCCCCGACGATCCGGATTGGGAATGGGTTACTGGGTTTATAGGGGCCCCAGATTCGGAAACGACTGTGGTCCGGGATGGGCTAAAAGTGCGGGGGCGCGAACACCGATTCTATCAGGTCGTGACGCCATAGATCGACGGGTTTTATTCCAGCCTCGGCAACGTTTTAGCCACGCGCCAAGAGGGACGACTCTGATTCCCTTCCACAAACGCATGAAACACCTTGTGCGACGGAACGCACCATGACAGGTTGGCGCCATGTCGGAACCGGAGAAACATGGCAGCGTCCACTACGAGAATGTCGGCGAGGACTATTTCGAGCAGCGCAAACTGAAGAAATTTGCCCGTGTCTTTCACTTGTGGGCCCTCGGCGTGGGAGCGGTGATTTCCGGCGATTTCTTTGGGTGGAACCTTGGTTTGGGTGTTGGTGGTTTCGGCGGCCTCCTGATCGCGACGGTGATCGTCACGCTCATGTATGCAGGTCTTTGCTTCAGCATTGCCGAAATGACGGCGGCGCTCCCCCACACGGGTGGGGCATACTCCTTCGCACGTTCTTCAATGGGGCCTTGGGGCGGCTATGTCACCGGTCTTGCCGAAAACATGGAGTACATCCTAACGCCGGCCGTCATTGTCGTGGGGATCGGCGGTTACCTTGGCGCCATTGCCGGAACCAGTCCCGAATGGAAGCCACTCTGGTGGTTGGTCGCCTACGCACTTTTCATCGGACTTAATATTTGGGGCGTCGAAATATCGTTCCGCTTCTCCGTTGTCATCACGCTGTTGGCGCTCACCATCTTAGCGGTCTTTTTCATCGGAGCCATCAGTCACTTCGATCTGGAAGCCAACGCCCTCAACATACCTCCAAAAGAAGGTGGCACGCCTTGGTTCCCCTTCGGCTTCGACGGCATTCTAGCTGCATTTCCATTTGCGATCTGGTTCTATCTTGCCATTGAACAGTTGCCCCTCGCTGCTGAGGAATCTCATTCCCCACAAAGAGATCTTCCTCGCGGCATTCTGCTTGGATTGTTGACCCTCATTGTGTGCGCCTTTCTAACTCTGTTTTTGAACTCGGGTATTGCCCCGGGGGCAGCGGGACTCAAGGACTCCGAGGAACCGCTCTTCGAAGGGTTTAAGACAATTTTTGGCAGCGGCATGGGAGCAAGATTGTTGGCACTTATTGCAGTTGCCGGTCTGGTAGCCAGCTTCCACACGATCATTTACGCTTATGGCCGCCAAATCTATTCTCTCTCCCGAAATGTTTGGACGGAATCCAGCACCAATATCTCCGGTTTGATCTTATCAACTAAATCGAGAATATCTTCTATACAAATTTCCGAACTGATTAATAACGTATCGGAAAGACTACCCAAACGTTCGGCTCTCAATTTTATTTGTTCGGGCGATTCTTCACCAGATACATATAGAACCTTTTTACCTTTTCCAGCGGCAAGGCCCATACTTTGCAACATAAGGGTTGACTTGCCAATACCCGGATCCCCTCCAACTAAGACTAAAGATCCAACGGTCAAACCGCCTCCCAGGACTTTATCTAATTCTCCCAAACCTGTAGAAAACCTTTGAGCTTCTCCACCCGCAATTTCTGTAATTGGTTGAACTAATTTTTGAGTTTTCGGATTTTTTTGGCGGGATCGTTGACTATTAGATTTTACGACTTCTCACCATTGAATTTCACCATGACTTCACCATATATTCTGCTTATATTTTGCAATATAGGTAGAATGTTCCAAAATTGATTTTCATTATTTTTATTTGTTATGCTGTCACTTTTTCCACTTAATTTTGTGTTTGTGCGAAATTTTCTAGAGGTGAATTGTCCGTGGGGAATTTTTCTAGAGGAGGGGGATATGCCTATACGTTATTGCAGCGTTAAGCCGCCTGAACCCAGCAAAGCTACATCCGCTCGACATGTTGAATTATCTCTTCTGGCCCGGTTTGCGACGATATGCTCTTTGTTTGGCCCAGTAAAATGATCCAGAGCCCGATTTTTGGGTATTTATCTTTTCATCCTTGAATGTGATCAATATGAATAGTGAACTTTAAAGTGGGTATTTGAGAGCATTTAGATGTTTCAATGCGGAATAAGCACACAGACCGTATTTTGGATAATGTTTGGTCTTACGATAAAGGTTTGATAATTGTGGGCATTTTTATTTTATTTTTCTAACGTTATATGTAGTGATAAATAAATCACTTGGGCCAATTTTTTTGTATAAGGTCAAATAATTGTAATTTTGTTCTGTTGCAATTGCCTTTTTGTTCTTTTACATTTTCCTTTCAACTATAAATCTTCGAGGCGCTTTAAATTTGTTCCTTGTTGACGTTCCTCTAACCCTCTTATGTTTTTTTTTTTGTTGTCTCTTTTTGGACTTTTTTTTCATTTGATTCATTGTCTTTATGTTGTGGTTTTATTTATTCCGCAGTTCTAGCGTTTGTTCGGTCTGGCATTTTTCTGTTGCTTTAATTTTGCTGATTATGCTTTTAATATATGCTATGCTTTACTCCCACCCCCCACCCTAATGTGCAAATATATAGCCTTAACTTGTTTCTAAACTATTATATATTCATCATATTTTGTTTCTTTTTATTAGCATAAATCGAACTTCACTTCCCGAGTGTCTATTATATAACCGATAAGTACCTCTGTCACCCGTTTTTGTAGCAATGAAACCAGTTTTTCTGAGATGTAACCTAAGCGAATTACCGACAAGTACCTAACCAGCTCAGGGAGACCCTTCCGAAAGAGAGTGCAACACCAAATAAAGGTGTTTCTCAAGTGTACAGAATTAGAATGCCCCATCTAGAGGTAATCGGAGCATCCTTTTTTGTGTAATCGGATTGACAAATTGTTGCTAAAGAAGAAAAGGCTTCCCAGAACGAATTTCTTATTGAAGGTTGGTGAAAAAAAAATACTGACCGAAAAAAGAATAACCCTGAGTGGGTTATTCTTTCGAAGTCATTTGTCGGCTCCGGCAAGATAAAGCTCAACAAATGCTCAAAACCTAATGAGAGAGCTGGATGCAGCGCTTGTGGCTACAAAATATGACATAAAATGCTATTTTTATTCAATTAGTTATTTATACCAATTAGTGTAAAATTCTGATGTTATGGAGACAACTAACTTGTTTAAGGTATTTTTGGCATCGTTCTGATTGATGTACTTTAACTAGAAGAGATAGTCGATGTGCTTGAAGAAGCTGTAATTGAATAATGAGAGGTCTGGCACGTAAGGGGGTTATGCAGAACAGGCCAATTCCGTTCAACTCCCGCAACAACGGTTATGCGGCATGACACCATGCGTGGTCGACCAATATGTTTTATGTTAACCAGTACTACCAGATGAATTGACTGCAGTATAGGGCATACTTGCCTTCAGATGTGAGTACTGTTTTGAAAAGAATAATGTTTTGGGTTCGGAAAGCTATGTTGGGTCGAAAAACTATGAACGACTGAATCATCGTTACGAATTACTTTGGATTAAACTTTGGATTCAGAAAAAACAAGTATAGAAGGCGCTTTTCTTGATTTTTTTTTCTTCAGTTCGCGGGGCAGCCACTTATTGATTATTAATACGGATAAAATAGGGCCCAACCATACTGCTTTAATGATTGCGACAAATATCAATGTGACGAAATGGATCATTTTTGCCGAAATTAAAGACATTAGTATCTCAAGGAGGTTAGGTACCTTGGCGGACGATTAATGTGTTGGGTACAATAATTATTTTGTATTAAGTTATATCTTATATATTTATCTATAAATGTAAAAATAAGTTGCTGCGTCTTTATGCTCTTTTTCTCAATAAGGTCAATTAATAGCTACAGATCTAATAACCACTTATTACTACTATTATTACTAACAACTCACTGCAAGACCAAGCCGCCTTAGGCCAATACAGATACACATGCTCCTCCTCCACCTCAATCTATATAAAGCCCATCTCTTTACACCCTCCGGGGAAGTTCTCATTTCCCTTAAATCTTTCCTTACGCCATACTCCCGCCCCATTCAGGGACAACCTACTTTTAGTTTGGCCCTAGGCAGTTGGCTAACAAGGACAATCTTTGGCGATCTGTCGTACTTGGATCCGCAGAGCGTTCCCTAACAATCTCAACCTTTATGCCAACATAGCCTTAGAAAGTGGTATTGAACCACATTCTCGTACAGCTTACTGAGATAAGGTCAAAATTATCCATTTGTCAGAATCCAGTGTAAATACTGCGTCATTTACTGGGCTATAATTTCCTCAACAGGCGCCACTCCTCAAGGTCACGCTGCAGAGCTGTTACCAGTTACGGTTTTGATTTGGAAAACTCACGAAAGGTCCATATTGATGCCATTATCATGCCACGCAAGCAGGATTTCCCTGTCAGGGAAAGGGACGGAGAAAAGAGCTTATCACGGAGCAGAGACTCCAAACCATCTCACAGCACTGGAACAGCTCCAATCTTTTATACCCACCCTACTTTCGTCAGGTTCTCAGCTAACAATCATTATAAACAAACAATTAATCTAAACAAATAAAAATTAATACCAATGGTTGAAAAAGAATTTTAATTCTTTTAATGCGTCTTTTTTTTATTAATAAAACATTAAATGTAACTTGATAGACTTGTGAGCCAACTGGCTCACCGACTGGTGACCAACAGCAAATTACTAAATTTAATACCTATTAAATCCCTACTTTTCCATTCTGATTAGACATTATCAGGATTTCTTTTTCTTTCTGTTTAAGCTGTATTGACAAGTTTCAAAGGAGCGATGGAAATCACAGTCACGAGTTATTTTTGCCCTGGCAATGTTAATCCTACTAAATAGCTAATAACGACAATCAGCGCCGAAAAAAGAAGAATAATAACGTTGCACAAACTAGAGGTTTCCATTTGAAACTGAGCTCTTACGTTAGCTACTGCCTCACTGTGTATGTTTTAGTTTATTTGTTCGTTTTCCTTATAGGGCATGGTAAATGCGTTTAAAGTTAAATAACAATTTAAGCTTTACACGAATACAAATCATTCACAAAATTTTTATTTTTATTCGTATGTTTTTATTTGTCATAACATAAAACAAATTAAAATCATCAAATTAAGCTAAATTATTGAGAATAATAAATAATGTGGATTGATAGTTTATTATATATTGATATCTGTTCTTGAAAGCTCAGGCAATTTTGGATTTATGAGCCGTATGAAAGGAAAAACGTTTAACATATATTTAGTTACTCATTTAGTTACGTTACTCAACATCCTCATTATTGCCTGAAAGTTTCTACTTAAAACTCTTAGAAGTCCTGAGATATACCAAACACGCCTTTTCGAAAACCCAAAATATAGTGTCTTATTATTTAGTTGGATAGTCCCCTCACTTTTACCTGGAAGTTTTAACTGATTATCCTTAGCTGTTCCTGAGATTTTGACAATGCCACCCTTTTGAAAACTTGCAAATAAATAGTTTATTTGGATTTAAATCAACACACGGTAATAGTTTCAACTTAATACCTTTAACTCTTCCTGAAATATTACAAGATCGTCATTTGCACTAAATAAGTCATTATAGTGTCTAATGATGTTGTTCAACGTACCCCTCTGCAGGCACTGAAAATATCACCTTAATACTCTTAGGAATTTCTTTAGACATTTCATTGGTAGACCTCCTACCCCTTAAATATATCTAGGTTTAACAAAAGGAGGGTTGAGTTGCATGAAGATTTAATCATTTAAGGAGTTGATTGAGCGTTGAGTTGAACGGAGGTTCAGTTAAACAAGAATTGAACTAAACAAAGGTTTAGTTGCAAGAGCGTTAAGCTAAACAGGGATTGAGTTGCATAAGGGGTCAGCTAAATGGGTGTGAGTTACACAGGTGTTCAGTTAAACAGATATTCAGTTGCATTATGGTTAGGTACATGGGCTAAGAAAAACAATGGCTCATTTGCATAACAATCCCATAAATACATCTCCTTCAGCATGCCCTGAAAGTGTCGACATAATACACTAAAGAGTTTCTGAAAAAATGCTGGTACGTTATCAATGACTTAATAACTAATGCAATCTTTCATACACATCTTAACAAAAAACAAGAGCTAAGAGCTCAAGAAGAGCTAAGAGCCAAGAGCTCATATGGTATGAGCTCTATCAAAATTCTAAGAATCAATAGATTGATTTAAAAGGAAAATCAGAGGCTTAATACCGGTCGGGATTTAAAATAAGAGCTCTGAGTCACCTACTGGTTTAATTCTCAACTGCTTACGAAAATGTTTCATTTGTTTCAGCCCCATGATCCTGGGACAGGAACTTGCCGGTTTTTTCAGCGAGGTACACCAAAATCGCCCCGGATTCCATGATCGCCAGGGGGTGGCCATCGGGTCCCTGAGGGTCGACGATCGCCGGAATTTTCGAATTGGGATTTATGGCGATAAATTCATCGGTGAATTGGTCGTCATTGCGGATGTCGATCGTGTGTGCATCGTAGTCTAAGCCCATTTCTTCCAGAGCAATAGACACTTTTTGACCATTTGGGGTTGCCAGGGAATACAGTTGAATTTTTGGTTCGCTCATCTGCGGCTCCTTTTTCTAGGAATTGTTCTTTTGGTTCAACGCTTTTTGGAACATTGGGTTTCAACCGGAGATCCAGTGCACGTCTTTCTCGTGAAACCCATTCCCAGACCAAAAAGGCACCCGAAATTGGGTGCCTTCCAATTCATGCTGCGGGTTGAATCAATTTTGATTACAGAACGATTCAATCCAGGCGGTCGATACGGATTTGGGTCGCGTAATCGGCGTTCCCATGGCACGGTTGAGAATGAGTTGCGCCAACATTCCCATACAGCGGGAGACCGAGAACATGACCGTGTAATAGGGAAATTCAGTCATGCCGTAGTGGTAGAGCAAGGCACCAGAAACAGCGTCCACATTGGGCCAATTACTGGCGATCGGCTTTTTACCCTCGGCAACTCTTTCCTTGGAAAACTCTCTCAATACGCCAGGCACGACTTTGAAGACCCTCGCCACGGTTTCGAATACGGGATCTTCAGGCAGGTATTGGGCACCGAACTCGTAGAACCCGGTAAAGCGGGGATCGGTCCCACGCAAGACAGCATGGCCATATCCCGGGATAACCCGTCCCGACCGCAAGGTTTTGTAAGCGTATTCCCGCAACTGCTCTTCGCTCGGGTCACCGCCGAATTTGTCTCGCGTCTCCAAAATCCACTTCAGACATTCCTGATTGGCCAAACCATGGAGTGGGCCGGCCAATCCATTGAGCCCAGCCGACACTGAATAATAGGCATCCGATAAAGACGAACCCACCGTGTGGCAGGTATTGGCCGAGACATTGCCACCTTCGTGATCCGCATGGAAGTTGAGGTAAAGCCTCATTAATTTGGCAAAGGTGCTGCGAGGATCGGGGAGGCCGAGCATGTTGGCAAAATTGGCGCCGTAGTCTAAATTGTGGGTCCACTTGATGACCCCCTCGAAACACTGATTTACAGCTTAGAAAAAGGATGGATTCCCCAAGGTTCCTCTATAGCCTTTGATTCTCATCGACTTCCTTTAGCTTCTGAATCTATTGACGGTATTTTTGGCAACGCTATTCTTCACCATCTGGACCCGGTTTCTGCTTTAAAAGAATGCTACCGCGTTTTAAAACCAGGGGGAACCATTCTCTTTTTTGAACCCAACATGGGCAATCCGTATGTCTGGTTAGTCAAAAACTGGGACTGGTTGGGTAAAAAATATCACGAAACCCCCGGGGAGACTGCTTTTTACGCCGATGAACTCAAACACTATGGTCTGTCAGCCAATTTTCAACAAGTTGACGTTTCACATTTTGATTTTTGCGTCGGCCATCCTCTTATTCTTCCATTTGTCCAAACGATAGAGCCTTATCTGGAAAGGTCTTTTCTTAAAAAAATTTCTATTTCTCTGATTTTAAAAGCGACTAAAAACTAATATCTTTTGTTCAGGCGAGCCAATTGCCTTTCAACATCACGCTTTTTGATATCTGAACGCTTATCATAAGTTTTCTTCCCGCGCCCTAATCCCAACTCGACCTTGATATACCCTCGCGTGAAATAAAGATGCAAAGCCACTAAAGTCAGCCCTTTTTTTTCTACTCGCTGAGTGAGTCGGTCAATTTCACGACGCTTCATCAAAAGCTTGCGTGACCTTAAAGGTTCATGGTGAGTATGTGTCGACGCATGCTCATAACGAGGGATTTCCAAACCTTCCAACCAAAATTCTTGATTTTTAATTTTGACAAAAGCGCCGACTAAAGACGCCTGACCTTGCCTCCAAATTGTTCACAATACTGCAAGCTTAATTAAGAAGCTAAGCACCATGAAACAGAAGCATCACATTAACGTCAACGTCCATGATGAAATGGACAGCAAACGTATGGCTCTTAATAATATTTATCAGCTAATAGCCTTTTATGCATTATAGTAAGAGAGAAAAATTTGTCTTCCGCTAAAATGCCGCTTCGATTAAAACACATAAATGCATCAGTATACGAACAACCGTTTGTTAGGTGGCAACAGCATCAATACGCTGGTATAGTGTCATTACATTTAAGCGATTGCACGCTCCTACTTGCTTTAAGTAAGTTAACCAAATGTACATTTTGTAGATTTGAAATATAAGTGTTGTTAAATCAATTATTGCAAAAGGCTTTATAAGCTGGTCTTTTAATAGGAACATTTGTAAATAAGGACGTTGAAAAGGCCACTAGACCTTAACATTTTATTTACGGAAGTTTTTATTAGTAATAAATATACCGTAAGTAACTTACAAATTAACTTACGTAACGAACTGCTATATTCGTATTTTTTTATTACATATATGAGGGGATTCGTTCCCTCGTCAATGCCTCGCTCTCTACACTAAAAGTTTTATTTTGTTCTAATTCTTTAAGAATGACCCCTGAATCACAAAGGTCATTTGATTAGAATAAATTGATCTTTTGGAATTGCTAAAAATACTTTAGAGTAAAGAACAAGGTGTTGAGGAGGGGACGAAACCCCTCATATGCATAATAATTTCTGTTCGTTCTAAGTTTTAATGTTGCTCCTTACTTTCAGTTGAAAAAACTTGTTTTTTTCATTTAATACATGTACAATCCATCCTCAACAGTTAAGAGAGAATTTGAAATAAATCCAATCGTCTACTTAAAATCAGTACACAATAACTGACTAGTCAAAATATAATAAAGCAAACGAACTAAAGCTGTAGCTATTCTTGCTTAATAGCAGTAACATTTACAAATAGCACATTTAAAACTTTACAAATAAGAGAACAAAGCTTTTCAAATATCTGTTTCGAGACACATTGATTGGCTTTATACGAGGCACAGCTTCTGCTACTGCTCTGGCGGGTCTTTCTCGATGAGGTTTGAAATCAGGGTGTAGCATAGATCGAAGGGATGTGCTGTTCAACACCCCTGTACCAAAAGCAAGTGATAGTTTTTGTCGATGGGTAGCTAGGGTATCTAGGCCAAACTGTTCAAGGAGGGCACAGTATGGGACTTTGGGCGCTTTTGAAATTACCAACAATGCCCGAAATTGAACTCTCTCAATCGCGTCCGACTGCTCCTGCGTTCGGCCGCAATGCCAAACGGGGGAACAGTATTCAAGACAAGACCGTATAAAAGAGGTATAAGCTCGCAAAAGGTGATCTGAAGGAATTTTGTGTCGAGACAGCAGCTTCAGGGAGCTAATACCTGCATTAGCTCTCCGGAGCAGCATTTCCGTCTGTTTCTCTGACTTTAAATCAGCAGTAAGATACACCCCAAGTAGCTTAAGTTCAGTTACACGGCTGGAAGGAGAAAGGGGAGGAGAATATTCTGGGTTGCTTTTAAGAAAAGAGAAAGTCAGCACAACAGACTTCTGGACATTAACAGCCATCCTGTCTGCAGCAGCATCATCCGATATATCAGCCATGATGGTAGCTGCACTGCTTTGAATATTGAAAAAAAAACAAATCAAGTTTCTAGATATTATGAAAGTTTCTATGATGATTTAGCTGGTGATGTGGTGATTAGCTGATTATTGAGAATTCCAACCTATTGCTTTTTTTTACAATCTATGGGGACTTCAAAGACACTAATCTCTCTACGGACATTGGAACTTCTCTTATCAGAAAAAAAAATCAAATCTAAGTGAGCAAGTAAAATTCAAAGTAATATTTACGCTTTTTGGTAAAACATTCCATCCATCGTACCCTTTGCTTTGTAAAGGGTAAACACGCTCACTGATGATATCTAAAGTGGTAAGCCCTATTTTCTTCATACTGCCTAAATATTGATCAAAAAAATACCGACCATGCTCTTTTAAACTTTGTATTCTTTCTGGGTTAAGACTCTTCAAAATGACATAGATATCTGGTAATTGATGTTCATACAAAAGAATAGCAGCCCTAGAAAAGAGGAAAGAAGAAGTAGTTAATTATATATCATTAATCTAATTAATTAAAATTAACATTACTGATTGTGATACTTATATTGTCAATAATATTAATTGCAATAATGGCAATTTATATTCATCTGGCAATTGCTTTTTACACAGAAAACAGCTGCTCTTAATAAAAAACAAATGTAACTAATTGCAATTAGTGTTAATATCATTAATGTATTGCAATTCTACTTAACTAAATCTATTAAAAATGACATATATATCTTGCAATTGATGTTCATACAATGATGTTCTGGCCCTCGTGTATTTATTTTACCAATTCATAACTTTTTCACAATTTTATAAAAATGAATCATTTTACTTTTTGACAGATAGTCTATAATCCATCCTAGGGCAGAACTAAGGCGGATGGGCATAAAGTAAGGTTGACGGTCATAAACTAAGGGTAATAGATAGTTTCAGTGAGAGGCAAAGCTGGCATAAATTTTTCACAATTTCACAAAAATGACTCATTTCACTTTTTGATAGATAGTCTATCATCCATCCTAGGGTAGAACTAAGATAGATGGGCACAAAGTAAGGTAGATGGGCATAAGGTAAGGGTAATAGATAGTTTCAGCGAGAGGCAAAGCTGGCCTTACCATTACCATTTACCATTATTACTTACCATTACGTGAAAACCACGTTAAATTATGGGCCACTCTATGACCAAACACTGCATTGGTTATAACTAGATTGTTATACCTACAAAACTGCAGCAGTCTGTAGCCATTACTGTTTTCCTTCCCTACACCAAATATAAGTTCTCGTAATCCTGACTTGTGCTTTTATTTTATTCGGCCAAAACTTTGCGAGCTTTACCTCTGCAAATCTAGGAACGGTGATGGGATATCTGTTGATTCTGATAAGAAAATATCAAAATCTGACTTAAAACTGAGAAGAACCAAGAAACCACATAATCGATCTGGCAAAAGAATCGAACAATAATGTCTCTATTGAGTCCACGCTGGAGATTGTCCCCATTGCCCACTGAACACAAAGTCTGACAACGCATGTCTCGTTCGCTCGGCCAATTCTCTTTCACGTAGAGTCTCGGGAAGGCTTTGGGGGTCCCCGAAATAGCCGATGGTTAGCCCTGTCACTGCCTCATGATTCTCAGGAATATTGTATAACGATTTGGCCACATCCGGGAAAATCCCTGCCAT
>JAAAKM020073195.1:99384203-99400831 GCA_010016025.2 Alatinidae sp. Z8VKAUB7J3
GATGCACACTGAGACCTAAGGCCGTGGCTTGTAGGACCAGATTGCCTACGGCCAATCCGATATCGTGATACGCATGAAGATTGGGTTTTCCATTGTGGGCAAAAGTGAGTTTGGCAATGGTGATCATCAGAACGGGAGCTTGCTTTGCCCAACTTTGATTTGCTTCTGCCAGACACGTCAACATGCGCGCATGGTCCTTCTCATTATCCTTGGTCGCCACGATGAAACTCCATGGCTGTTCGTTGAAACATGAGGATGCCCACCGTGCAGCTTCCAGAAGGCTTTGCAGTGTGGTGTGTTCAACCGGCTCCCCGGAAAAAGCTCTGGGGCTCCATCGTTCTTGAAGAAGAGGATGAATAGGAAATTGAGTTTGTGCTGATTTTTGCATTGGCAACCCTTACTTGAGGACCGGAGTGTTAGTGGAAGTCAGGATAGCAGTGAGAATATTTCTCATAAAACTCTTGTGGCTGCGGCAATCCCCACATTGGTTCTTCAACTGGGACAAGTTGGAGGTGTCTAGGGTGAGGTTGAAGATCGGTAGTCAGGGAAACTTGGCACAGTGTATCAAAGTTTGGAAGGTTACCGCATACTTGCGGCATGGATTCTTGCTCTGGAAGAAAAAGAAAGTCTGTGTCCCAAAAATAGAGATCCACTATCCCTTGAAAGTCAATTTCGTGAAATCGAAATTCACCGATCGTCACACCATTAAAATTTTCTTGTGAGGTCAAGTCGTCATGCAACGTACAAAAATTTTTCAGGCACTCATAGATGAGGAGACAATGGTAATTGACCGGTCGATACACACGATCTTTTAGACTGCTAACAATTAGTCCAATTTATCACAAATTAGACACATTTCTATAATAATTATCACATTTTATTGAACACTACAACTACACTATAACACTACACACTGAACACTAATGGGGTAACTGTTACCCCATTACTGGGTAACCTTGGTATGAGCTTTTTGGTGCTCAATAAGACGATTCTTACGTGTATATTTTATTTTACAAACTGGACACTCATATGGTTTTTCCCCAGTGTGAGACAATATATGGGTTTTTAAATTCGAAGAACTAGAAAAATTGTTCTTACATGTTGGACATTGGAAGGATTTTACCCCGGCGTGAAATCTTTGATGCTGTTTGAAATTCCAAGCACGAGTGAATGTTCTCGGGCAAATTTCACACTCATAGCGTGATCCTTGGTCTATACCTAGAAAAGAAAGAGAATCAATCTTTAGCAGTTCTCAAATAATCACAGCACTTCCCAACTCCAGTATGTGAACTTCTGCAACAGCTGAACTTCAGCTCCTGAAAGTAAAAACGCCTTCCCCGTTTATTCCTAAGAAATCGAAAACAAGCAGATAGATGGAAAAGATACAATGCACCTGAAGAAATTTAGCAAAGCGAAAAATGCACTTGGCCCTCAAACTAACCGGAAACACCAAACAGAAAGAGAAAAGGAAGAGGATCTTCTCTCCTTTGCAAGCGACAGTGATACAACAAAATGGCAAATTTAAAAGGAAATAACGGACATTAAAACATCAAAGATCCTTCAACGGAGCTTTAAATTTTCCTTGGGGGTATTTTCCCCAGGGGGAGGGATATTTTCTTTGGAAAGATTTGTTCCCCAAAGTCTATTTTTCATGGAGGATTACTTTCCGCTGGGGGTAATCGCGATGGGGGGGGGGTAAACACCTAAAACCCTCTGAAAAATACCCCCCTCCACCCTATCCCTGCAGAGAATGCCTCCCGAAAACTATCCCCGAACTCCCCCTTCACCGCCATCAAAAATCCCCCCCCTCGTGGAAATAAGGAATGCTACTACTACTACTAGTGATATTTAGATTAGTAAGGTGATTTAGGTGATCTAGAAAAGTAGAGATGAAATGGTAAGATATAGATTAGTAGAGCAGAGATGGTATGATACAGATTAATACAGATAGGATGATCTAAATTAGTGGAGGGAGATCTATTAATTTGATTTGTAAGTGAGGGAGAGAGGGGGGATGATATAGAGAATAAGAGTGATATATAATAAAAAAAAAACCATTAGTGAAAGAGCACACCCAGCGTTTTTACAATGTACTCTTAAAGAAGTATAAAAATATAAAATCTAGATACTAAAAACCTTGCAACGACCAGAAAAACCGTCATTTATCTCGCCCTGTGTCACAACTTCTATGCGAATATTAAACTATTTCAAAACCTGAAGAACACGGTAAAATCTTCGATATGCTATATTTTATTTTTATAATATAAATATTCAAATCAAGTCCGATTCACACACATGCTTAGCTAGACACGGATACACCTTGTTTTCTCTTTACATGGAGCCATGGTTGGCCCAAATTGGTGTTACCTAGACATTGATGTCTAGTTAGGCACAGTTAAACATGTGGCTCTAACTGGCGTTCAAAACGGTGTCTAATAATGTCAGATATTAATAATCAAAGAATTGTAATTCGCATATCAAATTCGGTGCTTGGATATACCAACTGATAGCTAAGCATCTAATTTTAGGGTGCAAGACTACGTGTCCAGAATTTCAAATTCCACCAATCAGGTAGCTTCGTTTGTCACTATGATTACCGTCCGTACTTAAGAATGGCGCCCATGAGTAGCTAGAGCTAGACTTCCTTGCCCTAGCTAGTGCATGACCAGACTCAAATGCTTGGGCAAGGAGGTCTTCCTGGACCCGCATCTGAACGCTCCTTTTTTATACGGCAAACAGAACAGCCAAATAAGAGCAAAAAATTCATGAGGCCCTTTACCTAAACATTCTATTATAATAACATACATTAACATTATTATCATGTTCAGGTACGTACACGGGAGTTTTTTTTTTTTAGGGGCGAAAATAAAAAAAAACATTTACTTGATATTTTCAATAAGAAAGGCCCGGAAGGGGTTTGGGCACCCGAGCAGGACCACATCCAGGATTTTTTTCGGAAGAGGGAAGACACAAAAAACTTTAAAAAAACATCAAAAACGTGTTTGTATTCATTTTTGTTGCGTTTTTAGGGATTGAACAAACATTTCGGGAGGGGAGGGGGGTCAAACCCCCTACTACCTCCTGGATATGGCCTTGAACTTGAGCCCCCCTCCCGTGGAATATGTCTCTGGTCCAATTCAGCAGGTCCAATTGACAGGCGCGCATTGCTTGAACGTTTTGACAAAACTGTTTTTGATCGATCATAATATTGTTTTTTTGTTTTGTTTTGTTTTTATAATATTTTGTTTTATTTTGGTTTTTGTTTTGTTTTTCATAATAATTTGTTTTGTTTTTTTGAAAGCAAAAACTGATGTTGAGCTAGGTCAAATTGAAGGCTATAAGTGGTTGAAGCATATGGCAGCTAGTGGACTAAGTGGAATTCTTGCTGATGAAATGGGTCTTGGTAAAACACTTCAGTGCATAGCCAATATATGTGATATGTTGGAGAATGGGCTGGAAGGTCCCTTTTTAGTTGTAGCACCACTTTCCACTTTGTCAAACTGGCTCAATGAATTTACTCAATTTGCTCCTAAAGTTTCAGTAGTACTGTATCATGGTCCAGCTGAAAAGAGATGGGAACTTTCACAAAAAATCAGTGCTGCAAAGAAAGTAAATGGGCATACAGAATATCCTGTGGTAATTACCTCTTATGAACTTATTATAGCTGATGTTAAAATCTTATCTCAACCTATGTGGAAGTACTTAGTTGTAGATGAAGGTCATAGGATTAAAAACTATAAGTCAAGGCTATCACTGGAACTCAAGAAATATAGCAGTATGAACCGTTTACTTCTCACAGGAACACCATTACAAAATGATTTAACTGAGCTGTGGTCTTTATTGAATTTCCTAATGCCTGAAATCTTTGACGATTTAGATGTGTTCCAGTCTTGGTTTGACTTGGAAGAAATCAAGTCAAGTAAGTTCTTTTCCTCCCTTTCTCTTTTTCTTTTCCTACTTCTCTTTAATGGTCTTACTTTTGTATAGACACTATTATGGAAATATAGTATAAGTCACTAAGAAACAGTTTTAAAACTTTTTTGGAAAGAAAAAAGGCTTTTGAATATAGTTTGACTGTATTAAATGCTACTCAATTCCAGAATTAGATGAGTGTTTAGCTCAGGGACAGGATAATTGTTATCAGAAGAGGCTGTGGGGGAGTGTGAAAAGTCAAAATGTGGATTTCTAGATTCAAATTCTTATGGAGGAGACCAAAATTGTTTTCTTAGCTTGATGGTGTCTCACTCAAATAAGCTTAGGTAAGAATGAAATAAAGTTTGGAACAACTGTTAGTGGCTTATTTAGGGCACGAATAGACCTAAAAAGTCAAATAATTTTAGAAGGGCCATGGGACCTTACTTGGTTCTCAAAAAATTCATGACCCTAGAACATGTTTACAT
The DNA here is from genome assembly GCA_010016025.2 of Alatinidae sp. Z8VKAUB7J3. Lineage (NCBI taxonomy): Eukaryota > Metazoa > Cnidaria > Cubozoa > Carybdeida > Alatinidae > Alatinidae sp. Z8VKAUB7J3. Next base: position 99,388,604 of record JAAAKM020073195.1, read on the forward strand.
TGAGGAAGCAGGGTGGAATATTCCAGCAACCTGTTTTTGCTTGATAAACTTTTGCCATCTTTTAGCAAGGTGCATAGTTCCTTTTTCATAGAAGGGCATGTATTTGTTGACAAAAAGCTTAACAAGGTGCAGATCAGTTTCCATAGGGGATCTGATGAATTCATTCAAAGCGTCAGGGATGACCACCAGCCGTCTTTTCTCGGAGACAGATGACCACAAAGGTTTCAAGATCGCATCAGACAATTGACTTAAATGTTCTGCGCCTAAAAACGTGCGATCTCTAGTCAAGCTACTGAGTGCCTGGTGGCCTTGGCGAGCTGCCTGTTCGATTGGCAAGCGAGGTCCGAGATTACAGGTGGTCAGGCTTCCTTCGACCAAGACCCATGCATAGCTCCTCTTTTCTCCAAGCGCATAAATAAGGTAGGCCGTTTCCGGATCCGATGCCAATTGCATTAATTGATCGAACCCCAAAGGCGCTGCCTTACCAATCAAATCCCGCTTCAAACTGTCGCGATGAATACGATCCCTTAAATCCACATAACTTTTCTTTAATAAAGCAACTTCATTTTTGGTTCGGTTGATCAGCGCTTCGGCGATACTGTCTCGCCGCTCAATTCGCCGTAAATAAGCTTCTTTTTGATTGAGTTTCTCGCGCATTTGCTGGCTCAAAGCCACCATTTCAGAGCTAGGACCTCGCCAAATTGCCGAGCGACTGTCGCCCAAGGCTTCGAACAGGCCACGCGCTCTCGATTTCTCTACCAGGGTCAAGGCCCGACCGGCATACCCCTCATTAGGTGCTTTGTCGTGAAGGAGCATCAATAAATCGATATAAAGCGCATAACTATCCATTTTTGAAGCGAAGTAATGGGCTTTTAACCCTTCTTTTTGGAGATTGGATCTCTTCTCCTCAATGATTACCAGCGAATTTTTGAGAACTGCTTCTGCCCTCTCATAATTCTCGGTGGCGATGTAAACTTCCGCCATCCGGTTTTGGACCTGAACGCGCAAATCCGGGTCTTCCGTACTCTCCGCCAAAGCTTCTTCAAGCCTGGTTAGTGCCTGTGCGTAATCACCACGGCCCAAAGCAGTATGGCCTAAGTTCAAAAGGGCAAAAGCGGTCGTGGTGCGACGATCTTTATCGCGCCATAAGTCCAAAGCTTGTTCAAACCGAATCTCGGCTTCATCCCACCGCCCCGCTTTTAAATCGAGCAATCCCAAATCATTGAGCGCATAAGCCTCCTGCTGTTGATTGTCTGTTTCCTTAGCATCAGCCAACGCCTTTTTATAGAAAGTATCCGCTCGGTCTCCCCTCGCTGAAAGCATGTAGGAAAACCCAATATTGTTGTGAACCATGCTGCGATTAAAAGTATCATCCAATTCAATGAATAGGCGCTGTGCTTCCTCCAAAAATACACGTCTAAGAATTGAGCTTAAGCTAAAGTAAAAAAACACAAATTAAAGATTACGCTCCAACGTACGTAAGGTATATATAAATCAATATTATTTAGTATCTTGGGTTTTTTTAATCTATGCATTTATCTATAATAAAATTGTTGATGTTTATAAATTCTCAGAGGTAACTGTGTTCATCTATCTCAACAAATTAGAAAAGAAAGTAATCGTGCAACTTAGACCATCATTTGCATTCACTCATTGAGAGTTTTCCGGGAGTTTTTAAATTCTCAGGCGTAGCTATATGCCCTTCCATCTCAACAAATTAGAAAAACAATTGAACATGCAATTTTGACCATCATTTGCATTTACTCTTTTGGGAGTTGTCCAAGGACCTAAGAATTGAGCGTAAGCTTAAGAAAAAAATCTAAATTGAAGATTACACTCCAACGTACGTAAAGTATACATAAATGAATATTAGTTAGTAACTTGGGATTTTTTTTTAATCTATACATTTTTCTATAAGAAAATTTTCGATGTTTTTAAATTCTCAGGGTAGCTCTGTGCACATTCATCTCAACAAATTAGAAAAGCCATTAAATATGCAACTTTTACCATCGTTTGCATCTACTCTTTGGGAGTTTTCCAAGGATCGAAGAATTGAGCTTAAGCTAAAGAAAGAAAAACCTAAACTAGAGATTACGCTCCAACGTCCGTAAAGTATATATAAATCAATATTAGTTCGTATTTTGGGATTTTTTATAAGTCTATTCATTTTTCTATAATAAGATTTTTGATGCTTTCAAATTCTCTGGGTAGCTCTGTTTCCATCTATCTCAACAAATTAGAAAAGCAAATAAACGTGAAACTTTGACCATCGTTTGCATTCTTTCTTTTGGAGTTTTCCAAGGATCTAAGAATTGGGCTTCGGCTAAAGAAAAAAACCTAATTTAAAGATTAAGCTCCAACGTACGTAAAGTATACATAAATCATTGTTAGTTAGTTTCTTGGGATTTTTTTAATCTATGCATTTTTCTCAAATGAAAGTTTTTATTTTTCAAATTCTTAGTGGTAGCTTTGTGCCCCTCCATTTTGGGAAAAGAACAAAGCTATGTATTTTTAGGCACCGAAGTGTCGAACTTCTGGTTATGTTTTTAATATATATTCATACTGATGATGTAGCTGCATGCAGTTCACAACCTTTCGTAGAGTGTTTTCCCTTTTTCTTTAGGACCAGGACAATTTACTTAACGTATAAACTTACGGCGGGAACGCCTTGCTCATAGAGGCCAGCAAGACAATCGACCAACCGAGCGAGTTGTGAGTACTGCGCAAACGTGCCCTCGTAGCCACACGACTCGACCGCGTGGCGGTATCGGAAGGGCAACGCTTCAGCTTCTGTCAGGTCGGGCGACCTGACGAGGTCACTGATCGCCGCAAGCTGCCCATCGGTGATCGGGCCGAGCGGTGTTGGTAGAGCGTGGGATGATGCTTTCATGGCTCAGCCCTCCCTTTCTGGTGTGGGACACCGGGCCAGGTCGAGCTTGTGCTGTCAGGCGCCAATTTGGCGCATGGGTAGCGTGTTCGTGCGTGGGTCATTGGGGGTACCTCTGAGTTTGGCTTGCTAAGGCCTTTGCCAGGATCGGCCTGGCGACCGGGAGTTAGCAACCCGCTCAGAGACGGGCCGGCGCTTTTAGGTTTCCCCTGGACATGGCTAACCGCTCCCGGTCATAGTTGACCAAGGGACACGGTCGCCCGCCAAGGCGCCGTAATTTCGGCGGATGAACCGCGCCAACGGTTAGCCGCCTATCTGAGTCCGGGTTGCTAAGCCCACGGACAGCCTAAGCCCTAACAGACTGAAAATGCAAGTTCCCCCTCAGGGGGACAATGCCCACCGGGCAGGATGCGTCAGGATCACGGAAGCCTCAGAACCTGCTGGACTGACCCGCCCACAATTGATTTGGAGGGCCAACGATCGCCGTCCGCCGTCTCTAGCTCCAGAACTCTGCCCCGCATCTGTCAGCTGTAGAACTTCACTCTAGAACACGACATAATCACCACGTTCGATACGATGGCACGTTGAGATTCGCAAATGACCGACCGACCAAGAATCAAGAACGATGTTCGCCTTGCAGTTCTAATAGAGGCGAGTTATCGGTGTGCAGTCCCGAGGTGCAGAACGATTTTAGCGATCGATCTTCACCATATTGACCCCGTCTCGAAGAGTGGGAAGAACACGGTAGAAAATCTGATTGCTCTCTGCCCCACGTGCCATGCTTTGCACCATAGAGGTACGATTCCTGAGGAAGCGATTCGAGTGTACAAGGGAATGCTGGCAACCCTAAACAATGCGTTCGATAGAGAAGCATCTGATCTTCTACTGTTCCTAGATCTTGAAGATCGCCCGCATTTGTTTGCGCCAAGCGACGTGTTGAAATTTAGCGGTTTGATCGTCGCCGGCTTCGTTTGCACAAGTCGAGTTCCCCAGCGCAAGGGAGGAATCCGAGTCTGGAGTTCTGGATATAATGATAGACAGGGAGACAGCAAGATAACTTTCATTGGCCAAACAGTCATTTCATAAACTAGAAGTCAGAGCAGATACAGGTATTGCATGATCATGTTCTTCGGCTTGATTCCCGTTCATATGGTCTAACCCTATATAATAGCACAGGGTCGATTAACAGCTGACAATATTTAGCTAAAAAAGCGTTATGGATAAATTTGAAGATAATTTTGCCGTTTTCTTTTTCTTTTATATATATGGAAGAACTGACAACATTCAGAACGATATGCTGAAATTTATATTAAGAAAAAAAAAAAAAAAATGCTGAGTAGCACTTTGCAAGCCATTTGAAAAACTATTTCGAGTTAAGGAGATTAATATACAATTTCAACTCTGATTTTTTTCATCTTTTTTTTTATGCATTTGTCTCTGATCAACAACGACAACAACCACTCAAAGGATATTAAAAACAGCTCGTACTTGCCAGTTTCAGTTTTCGAATCTAATGGCGTAGCAGGGACCTGTCGCCATGGCTTAAAGCATGATTTTTCGATACCTTGATCATTGCTATCGTAATCTACTCATGTGATACCTGGGTACTGATGGTGGATGACTAGTGTTGACTCGCAACATCTGTTTTAAAAGCCTACGTCGAATCTCCTGAATCAACTGCCTTGATAGACTCTCAAATTTCGAACTCCTCGAGCGCCTCCAAATCCGACATTCAATTCCCACAAAGATCCAGACTCAGCAACTTCAATGGCTCAGTAACTTACGTCAAATAAATCAAATTCGTCATTTTGTAAGCTTATTAAATTATTACCGTACTTAATATCCTTTACATAGTTAGAATACTTTATTAGTTACTTAGACAGAGCACTGATCTTTATGAGTAATTCAGTTCAAATTACGGGACAGATCTATAAGCCTTTTATAAGAGAAAATACACATATCGATCATGTTGGATTACAAGGTCCCACGAATTTCCATAAATCAAAATACGTATATTACTTGGTGCTTCCAAACATGTTAACATCCCTACATTAAAGGAATAAGTTAAATACAGTGGCATGCAAGGTCCTATGGTAGCAGTAATAAACATTTTTAAGTACCTCTTTTTGGTACTTCGAAATAACAAAATTAGCTAATCAACTTTGATAGTTAATTGTGTAGGTAACCGGTTTGTTTATAATATATTTGAACTATATATATATCATGCCATAGATACAAGGAGGTCCAGCCCAAAGTTCAGTGGGCTTAGTAGTATATGGCTAAGAAACTAAGTTTCAGCTTGGGGGCAGGTGGAGAAATTGTGGTCTGGGAGTGTCCCCTTCCATTTAAAGGCCATTCCTTCTATACAAAGCTCTTGAGTAAAAAGGGAGACACATAACTCTTTTTTAAGTCAACTTTATTTTGCAGGCTTTGAACAAATCTTTTCGTTCAACTGAACTTTTGATCAGGCAGGCACCACAACAACAATGCCTATGTAAAGAGCAACATGACTTCAATGTTTTATTTTTTTCACCCAGCCACTTTTTATGGAAGGAGTTATCATTGAAACTTTGGAAGGGGCTCATTAAATTGGATACTCAAATTTATAGTGATCTTCTTAAGACTCAAAGAGATTGTGGGGCAGCCAGCCCCCTCCCTTACCCTTTTTAGATGCCTGCCTCCTCAACCCCTAAAGATATCCAATATAAATTTATGATAGCCTTTTTGTTTAGAATAGTTGAAGGGGCATATTTTGTTTTTATGGAAGGTCCTGTAAGGGAAGGCTTTTGGCAATTGGAGCAGTTCTACTGACTGTAGATAATATAATTGTATATTCATTACTTAGGACAAACAATCAATAAACCAGTTACGAAAAATGATGATCTAGTTAGGAAAATGAACAGTCCCCTCTCTTAAAATTTTATGTAGCGGTGACAGTGCCCAAAATGTAAATCCTGTTGGAACCATTGATGGCACATAGTGTATCAGTTTATTTTGTTTCTATTTCTTCAGTTTATTTTGAGTCTATTTTGTTTATTTAACACTCATCATTTACTTAACATGACAATACCGAGTAGAGAAAAAAGAAAAAAAACACATGAACAACAAAACAATTACTGCACTAACTCTTGTCATAGCAACGACATTTAACGATAAAATGAAACTTGAATTAGAAAAAAAAATTAAATTACTCCACTAAATATGGTCATGCAGAGACATACAAAAATACTAAACACTAGTGAATTAGAGACTGATACCAACCACTCTGTGAAGAATTAAGTTTTTGGTTATGCTTGGCAATTAATTTAGTAATTAATTGCTAAGATCAGGGTAATTAAGTCTAAATTTTCTGATTAATGGAGAACTCCGAGCCAAGTTGGCAACCACAGCAAATATTTCGCAAACCGAAAGAAAATGGACCGAACTTTCAAACAATCAGTTCTAATAAATAGATTCGGAAATAGAATAATTTACAAAATATGAGGGGAGATTACAGTACTAAAAAAGCCTGCTGGCTTAGGTTTCTCGGCTAACGCCGCAGTGATCCAAGCTTTGAAAGTTAACGGGAATATCCCATCGGATCCAACCGATCCTTTCTGGTCCAACTATGGTCCAACGAAAGGAAAGCATGTAACGGTAGATATGGAACCGCAAATGATTACGAATCCAATGTGGCCAAACCCATCAACCAAGTGGGTTAACATTAAAGCGGCTACTAACGGAAAAGAAATCGCGGTTCGATTAGAATGGACTGATGGCACTCGTAACGACATTATGGTTCGATCTCAGCAATATAAAGATCAAGCGGCCATAATGTTTCCGGTTAACCAATCTGGCGAAGAGCCTCCTTTTACGATGGGCGGCGACGGCGAGCGAGTTAACATCTGGCAATGGAAAGCGACTTGGGACAAAGAAGGCGCTGGCCATGCTGGTAACAACGGAATGCAAGATGTTGAAGATTATTACAAAGATATGGCTTTAGGTTCTGGTGGATACTATATGTATGAGCCTGGATCTAAAATGTCTGGAATCGCTCCAATTAATGGTACCCCTGGCACCAAAGAAGCATGGAGAGCGAATCAAGGCGTTCAAGCTATTGATAAAAGAAGCAGTCATCTTGACTGGGGTTTAGGCAAAAATGAAGGCGCTTGGAACCCAGGTCGTTACACAGGAAATATGTTGTCTGACGCATCTAACCGCCGATCACCTGTTGAAGACTTGAATGCGGAAGGTTTTAGCACCTTGACCACTCAAGCTCATCAAGATGTTGATGGCGAAGGTAACTGGAACAACAATCGCTGGTCAGTAGTTTACAAAAGAACTTTGAGCACTGGCGACAGTAACGACACTCAATTCTCAGGTAGCAAAACTCCAATGGCAATCGCTATTTGGAATGGCCAAAATAAAGAACGAAATGGTCAAAAAGCTGTTACCCAATGGAACGAGTTGCGATACTAAAATAAAAGCTTCAAAAAACTAAACCCAAGAAGGCTTTGCCTTCTTGGGTTTTTTTAATCCCGCCTCGAACTTTTTTCTTTTCCGCTAGAGTTGAAATTTCAAAATTTTGCTATATTAAGAAAAAGGGTTTTACAATCCAAAATAATCCGCTATGGATTTTCCTATTTCGAAGTGATTGAGAAATAGATCAGAGTCGCTTCTTTTTCTTGCCGTATTCTCGGCTTCCTGTACGTCTTCAGATTTGCCCAATGCGTGCAGAACGGCAACTGAAACAAAACTAGACGCCAAGTCTTCCGAAAGCGTATCTTCCGATATCAAAAATGAAGAATTGCACGTCTAAAGCTAGAATATTATAATTTTTCTAGCAGAAACATGAAAAAAAAGAATGCTAGCGAAAAGTAGCCAAAAATAAGCTGAATAAATTTGAAATAACCAGAAGAATAACATTAGAAAACGGCAGTTTTAGTTTTGTTTATTTATTTTTGCTGTTCAGCGTGGCAACGCTGGCAAAAATGCGGTGCAGTTCAAATAGATAAAAAAATCTGTAGCTACTAATCGAAAGATCTTAGAAAAGATGTTTTTAAGGCAGGTCTAAGGGGAAGGGGTGAGGAGCCAAAAATAAGCTAAAAACACATGGTACCGGATAGCCGACAGAGCTTTCATTGGAGAGTCCTGTTGTCCTTCGGAATTAACACCTTGCTAATTTGAGAAATTTTTTGGAGAAAAGATTTACAAAAATTTATTAATTAGTCTTGCGTGTTTCATTACATACGTCAACGTAGCAACATTAACAAAAATATGACACCAGCCTAAAAAATTTAGAACAACCAGAAGAATAATATTAGAAAACGGCAGTTTTAGTTTTATTATTTTCGTACTTCAGCGTGGCAACACTGACAGAAATGCCGTAGGGTCGTAAAAGATTCCTAATTTTGAAGGAACTAACCGAAACATCTTAAAAAAAGTGTTATTAAAGACAGGTCTATGGGGAAGGGAGGAAAGGAGAGGATATCCTCGATAATTTCGGCTTCCTGGTTATCTCAATTTACATTTTGCTTCAGTTTACTGTAGCTTTTTGTTTTTTCTGCCCTTCAAAACCTTTCAAATGAATAAGGGGAATGATAAAATAGTAAAGCATCTTAAATATCTCAAACATTTTGTCTTTTTCAATGGGGTAGGGGGAGGGCAATTTACCCTGTGTTAAAACAACAAGTAGTCCTGGTTGAACTTTCCTGAACTAATGATGCTAGGACTGTTTTGAGAAAATATTTTAGTTTTGAAGATTAAATTTTAAATAGTTCTTTTATATTCTTCGCTATTTTTCTCATTTGTTTTGCTGAGGACAACCCTTTGATATAGGGCCCAAATATTCATTCAAAGTTATATTCCACTGTCTTTTATAAAAAAAATCTTTATTAATCTACTTGTTTACCCCACTGGTTTATGATGGAAAGGCAGTGTGGTCTTCGTTACTATTTACATTTAGCTTATGGGGAGCAGATGACCTATGATATCTTTTACTTTATTAGTTTAGGCGAAAGCACGCTGACAGACAGACAGACCGACAGAATTTGCGATCGCTATATGTCACTTGGTTAATACTAAGTGCCATAAAAATTGTCAATGTAAAACAGCTTTTCTCCTTTTAAAGATTCCATTTTCATTAAATCTGAACTTCCTGTAATTATATGAAAATATTTAAGCCGTTGAAAAGCTTTTACGACTCATGCTTGTCAATACGAGATAGTGTAGGACAAGGGAAAAGACGAGATAATTCACAGTCATTGAAAATAGAGGGAAGCGCAAATATTTCAGCCAGAACTTGGGCTCAGCCGTCCTCAGTGTAAAAAGAATATATAGGTAGAATGCATCTCTCGAAACAAATTAAAATAATAAAGTAAAAGTAAAATAAAGTAAACATACAACAAAGTAAAAAAGCAAAGTAAAAGTAACAAAGACAATTCTCAAAACAAAATAAAAGAGAAGAGTCACCTTCTCAAGTCAACATTAATAAGGTGACACATCATAATATCAACATGAGTTATTGGTCATTGCATTTTGTAAAAAGCTGACGTAGACATAGAACAAAATCTAACATGTCTGTCTTAATACCTTTTCAACATATAAAATTGAGGTTTATCTTTCAGAGATATGGACATCAGGATTATTCGACCCTTGGTAAGCATTAGAGAGCGTGATATTCGTGAATTTGCTGAATCAAATCGTTTGCCTATTATTTCTGAGAATTGCCCAGCCTGCTTTGAAAATCCTAAGGTAAGATTTTTTTTGTTTTCTGTTCGCATCTGGTAGCAAGTGGTAAACTGTTTTGCCGTAGATCAGATATTAAAAGAAAATACTAAAAACTTAATACTGAAAATTCGATATTGAACTTCGATTTTTATTTCTTTAAATAAGCTTCACTTAAATTGTAATTTGACTAGAGCACATTTAACAACTTCGAGATATCGTCTTACACATTGTCTTTAATTTTTAATTAATGTGCTGTTGTAGATTTATGGATATGAAAGAAGTAAAAAACGATTTTATTTTTATTTTCAAACATATTTTTTATTCAAACCTATCTAACTATGCGCTAATTCTTATTCAGCCTCCATAAATGAAAACTTGTTGCAGGTGAAATAGTGGTTTTAGTCACCACTAATTCACCTGCAATTAGTGGTAATATGAAGTTACCAGGCCATACAGAAGAATGGTACTAAGCACTGGGTTTTGAATTGGAACAAATGAAATAAAAAGTCCAATTATCATTAGACTAGACCGACAAATTGGTACACAGCTTCGTCAATAGACGCCGTGGTACAACTCTCAAATAACATCAGCAACACGCCTGCTGCTATCAACTTCAGACTTAACTGATACATAACCTACTCCTGCTCACTCGGATCAGCGCCATCTTTTGGCGCGCCAGTGCCTGACGAACCCATAAAGAGGCGCCGGCCGTCTGCGAAGGTAATGTCGCGGCCACTGCCTCGACACTTGGGTTCGCAGTCCGGATCCTTACTCTGATAGCCGCGCACGATCACTTCAGCGCCAACGGACAAGAGACTCCGAGTCAGTCCGGCGCGCAGGAGTGCATTAGGCGTACCGCCTTCCATCATCCACGGAACTACGCGACCCTCTTCATCCACCACGTCCACGTGAATCCAACTATGCGGGTTGATCCATTCGACTCGCACCACCGTCCCACGCAGCAAGAAGGGTTTATCCGCATCAAACTCCGATGAGAAGGCATGGTGAGTATGTGCTACCGGGCTCAACAACCCCGGCAATGCCAGCGACGTGAGCAGCAGTGTTTTCCGGATTTTCATAGGCATCTCTTTAATTTCAGGCATTTCAGGAATCGGGATGATCTAGAAGGTGGTAAATTCGCTGCATGGTCACACGCGAGGTACCAACTTCTCTGATCGGGATATTCGTGTGGTTTGTCAGATCGATGGTCTCTGCAGCAGTCTCCACATCCACGCCAGCAGCATGCAGCGCTGACGCCTTGTCCCAAAGGTCGCGGTAGAAAGCTTGCACAAGGTCCAGGCGAGCGAGATCGGTCACCGGCATACCATGTCCGGGCACAAACACGTCAAAGTCCAGCGCTTTCAGGTTTTCCAGTGTTTCCGGCCATTCATCCACGTAACCATCGCCGAGAAAAGAAGGTCCAGAAAACGCAACGTCGCCAGTAAACACCAACCTGTCCTGCGGGAGATAGACCATCACATCACCGCCAGTGTGAGCGCGACCGAGAAAAAGGATCTGAATCTCGCGGTCGCCTCGATGGAGGGTCATGCGTTCGCTCAGCGTTACAGTAGGCGGTACCGGATCAATTTCATCAAAATCTTTCACATGGGCACGGAACAAGGCGAAGTAGTCGGTGAGTTCCTGTTTGCGTTCAGCATCTTGTTCGTCAGCGATTGATTGCGCAATACGATTGAGGGTGGCGGCATTACCCTTCAAGCCGTTCTGGTAGGTTGGCTCCTCCAGCGGTGCCCCCGCCAGTTTTTTGTATGTGTATTCGTGGCCGATTATCGCTTTTTGGGCCTGGTCCAGGCGGACCAATATGATCCCGCCAGTCCCTTGCACGAGGCCGCCTTTCTGGTCTCGGTGAACGACGAACTAGTGGCGACGAAGTTGCGCGCAACGTCGCAGATTCGTTTGGAGCTCAATTCTCTGCGGTAAGCGGTGGATGCTTTGACGAACTAGGCGCCAAGCGCAGCCTGAATGCGATTGACTAAGCCATTGGTCTGTCGCTCGGATCCGCGTAAATTGTAGATGCTCGCGGCGAGGTATTGGTTCCGCATCTTTGGGGAGATGTGATAGAAATCCTCGAGCACGGCGGAACTGAATTTGTAGTCGTGTGAGTTGTTGCCCTTGAGGAAGAGATAACGGCGTGAGGTATCGATGAAGGTGTTGGGGGAGTGCCCGACACCGAGGTATTGGAGGGTTTGGGATACTGCCTTGGGCCTGTCGGTGTCGATCGCTTTAAAGATTTCTGTGATCGCATCTTCGGGTTGGTCGGGGATGGGAGTGGTCTGCATGCGATCGAAGTTCATTTCATCGGCGGACAGGGCCTTACCTCGGAATAATGGGAGAAACGCCGCGTTCTGTAAGAGGAGCCGCTTTCGTGTGGCTTCATCTCCGCAGGTTTGATAGGCGAAATGCATCGCGTTGCTGGTGGTGGCTGTGTGGAGGGATACGATTCCGGGTTGGCGCCGCAAGAGTTCGCCGGAAAAGTTGAACACCGCGTCCCAGATGGATTGCGGGTCAATTCCATCATTGATCAGTTCGAGCACTTTCTGACTCGCATCTTCCGGGGTGCCTTCGCGGCAGGCAGCGGCTAGGTCCAGGCTTGCTTCGGTGTCAATTCGGCCTCG
>JAAAKM020073195.1:99400841-99425449 GCA_010016025.2 Alatinidae sp. Z8VKAUB7J3
GTTCATCGTTGCGACGGCCCGGCCGATCTGCGGGATCGTCGCGATCCGCCGGATTCCCGCCACCGTGGGCGAGGAGTGCGTAGGCAAGGGAGCGGAGCACGGGTTCGGCGTGTTGCCAGCCAATCACTTGGAGCGTGCGCCAGGCGTTGGCGACGTAGATGGCTTTGTGGCCGATATCGCGGTAGTCCCGGCAGCCATAGCGCGCGAAGAGATCGAGAATCTCGGCTGCACCGCAACTCCGAGCAATTGCGGCAGTGGCCACATCGGTGGCTTCGACGTCCCAATTCTGCATTGCTTCGTGAAAGGCTTGCTTGGCTTTGTCGGCGCTCGGGAGGCGTGTGGAATCAACGGCTTGCATCGTCCAGTCCCCTTCTTTCACGTCGCGGGCTTGCGTCCGAAATTAGAAAAACAAGGCTTAAACTGTTAATTCAAATCTTAGATATTTAAAAGCTAAGGTTTCCCGGTCGATCACCATCTTGTCGAAGATTGGGTTACTGGCATGGAACCAGCACCTTTAAAAACAGGTTTACTACTAAAACGTCTACAATTGTTAATACCTTATGCACCATTGATGGTTCCGGAATATGTTAATAGTTTTATACCGGTCTTTTTCTTGTTTATTCAGCTATACAAAGTCCCATTCTGGTCACCATTGTAGATAAAACAGAATTGTGCAAGACTATAATACCTATAATGTGTCCCGCTGTGACTATAGCAAGTCAATCTGTGTTAATGTCTCAAGAGTGATGCTTACGATCTATCAGTCGGAGAAACATTTAGGAATTCTAGCGGTTTTAACTTAAAAGAAATGAAAGTTGGAACAATAGTTTCCTATATTTGTGATGAATTTGACCGAAGGCACACTGACATAAATTTAGCAGATAATAAACTGAATTGAAAATTGATTTGCGTATCAAAATTAACATAAAATTTTAAAAGCATCCAGAGATATCTCAGTTTTAGTGTTACCGACAAAGCAAAATTTTAATAAGACGTTTTTGAACTACTTCTAATAAAGTGAATAGGCCCTCTTTTCTTTACTGACTTTACTATTCCATGGCAAATAGGAGAAATATACTAAATGATACAACTGGAAAACCTATTTTGATACTGATCTATTTCCAATCACTGTCTTCACTTTCTATATGTGAAAATTTCAGTTCAGAAATTCTTTTCTTTAAAATAACGTAAATGTATGACGTTAAATTGTCACTCCAACTGGTCGTTCCTACAAATCAAACTTAAGTTTGAAGATGATCAAACTTGCCCAATCATACATTCGACTCGTTATTGCGGAGACATCTACCGTAATTTTGTTTCTTTCTGCAAGTCTGACGGCTCAATCACTATTTTGCAGATTGGGGAATAAGGCTTTTAAACCAGATTCCAGTCATTCCATTTTTGCTCCTGTCGTATTTATAACATACTAGCATTTCCAGAGGACAAAGATCATTAATAAAATTTAGCCAATTTACAGATATGCTTCGATCAAGAAAACGCACAATACATAAGGACAAGCTGGAAAATTCTATTTTGAATTCTAATCACAATCTTTTGTATATAAGAAAGGCTAAAATGTGTCTACTTGGCTTTACAAAAATCCGATTTAATCAGGTGATTTATCACCAGAGGTCGTTGGGATGTATTTAGTTGAATTTTCTTCGATTTCCTGGGCTAGACCTGGAAAATCGTGTGGGCATAGGCACTGATGGATGTGCTATGATGGTTTCAGAATAATGTGATGCTGTAAAAGCAGTTCAAAAGGTAGCAAAGAATGCCAGGCATTGCCCATGTTTCAACCATGCTTTAAATCTTTCCTTGTCCAAAATTTCTTCTGTCCAGAGTGTTAGAAACTCCGTTGGAGTAATAAAAGAAATAGTTGCTGTTTTTAGTGCTTCTGCAAAGCGCATTATGTTTTAACCAGAGTAATGAAAGCACAGCTGACTGGCAGGTACGAAACGCGCTTGATTGAAAGGCACGATTCCTTAATGCAGTTTTTGGTAGAGCTCTCTAAGATAGTGGAAGCTCTTGAGATCATCAGTGGCTTGGCAGAATAAACAACTGGAGCAAAAGCAAAATGTTTATTGACTGTTGTCAAATCCTCCGACCTGATAGTAACCTTTTATTCCCTTAGTAACATATCTGGACTGATTTTGAAGCTCAATCGGCTATTTCAGAGGAAGAGCTTAGACCTTGTGTCTGCAGTAAGCCATGTTAAGTACCTTCTTATCCAACTGCTAGTCAAGCGTCGGGAGAATGAAAGCAAGTTTAAAAACAAATTTTACGAGGTAACTAAATGGTAATGAACTCTTGAGCAAACCATTTGTCTGGTCTTGACTTAGTTGTGCAATAATTTGGTCTGAGATGGACGAGCATGATTTTTTTCTATTTGAAACAATGTTCTAGAGTTTGAGATAGGTGACCAGAATTTTTTTCCAAAGTCAGAGAGGAGCAAACCGAGTCGTTTCCAAAAGCCAGAGAAATGTAAATTTAAATTTCAGAGGCTTTTACCAAAGTCTGTGACGCAAGAACAGGTATTTTCTGAGAAATAGGCATATCTCAGACTCGAGCACACCCCCCTTAGGACATGGTAGTAGTGCCTATGTCTCAGGAAATTTCTCTTCTTGCGTCTCAGACTTTGGTAAAAGTCTGTGAAAATCCAAGTTGACATTTCTCTAGCTTTCGAAAACAATTCACTTTGCTCCTCTCTGACTTTGAAAAAAAAATTCTGGTGATCTATCTTAGACTCTAGAACACTGTTTCTAGTAGAAAAAATACTTTTCGTCTAGCTCAGACCAAATTATTGTACAACCAACAGTCAAGGCGAGATAAATTATTTGCTCAAGAGTTCATTGCTCCTTCAATTGGTGCGCTGGATTCAGGAATCGAAGTTCTGTTTTTTAGAGTTTCGTTTACTATTGAGCCGGGTCGCTCCTTACTACAGTTCGTTACCACGAACTGTATGAAATAATTTTTATTGTGAAAGACGTCAAATTCATATGTATTTAAAGAGCAAAAAACATACATTTTGTACTGACATCATGCATTGTTTACCAACCGTTGTATTCAGGATTTTCTTTCTACCAAAACTGGTTTGGAACCAGTGCTCTAAACATTCTTAATTACGATGTCGTGTTTGCTTATTAAACACGAGCTAGTTTCATATGTTATTCATTCCAAAAAGTTATGATTCACGCTGTCTTCCTATTTTGGGGGAGGGGGGAAGGAGACCAATTTTCGGGAAATCCTCTCAAAAGTTCCTCTTGTTAGTACATAATGTGTTCCATTTTAGACGGTCGAAGTGAATATAAAAACTATTGACAGCATGGGTGCAATTTTCATTGTCTGGAGATCAAACCTTATAATTTCAAGTAAATTTACTCTCAGAATTCAAAAATCAATATTTTTCTGAAATTTTCAAGAATGGTTTTGCTGACTGAGTTCCCAGAAGCAGTAATTCAGGGTTCTGGCCCCTAAGGCCCTCGACGTTTGCGCTCATGGTCGACATGTCTCATCATCCAAATAAAGATTAGCCGTGTGTTTCTAGATGCCGACAAAAAGGTAGTTTTTGTCGATAAGAGATTTGCGAGTGTAACAGTTTATTATTTCTAGGGAAAAGAGGTGTTTGATGGGTGCTATAACATCAAAAAATCAACAGTCTCCAGCATAAAAATAACAAACTACAGTAAAGAGCCAACAGCGTCGTATAGTTGCTTGGTGGCTTATGGCGGTTTCTATTTTTCAAATGATGCAATATGTAAGTTCCATGAAGTTTCTATGTTTTGGTTCTATTTTCAACTGTAACTTTATTTTTTGTTTTATTGCCTTCTCCAGCAGTGATTTTGGGACACGGAAAGGTAGTGAATTTGAGATTTGCTTAAAAATTATCTGAAATCCAGGGAACAACCTTAAGGTTAATAGGGGACCAAACTTGTAGTTTTCTAGTATGGGTATAAACCATTGTATTTTGAATGTAGAAAAAAAACACCAGGTTATACTAATTTTAACAAGTTAACTCAATTTTTCGTTTTATTACAATCTCCAGCAGTAAGTTTGGGACACGGAAAAGTCGTGAATTTGAGATTTGTTTAAAAATTAACTGAAATCGAGGGAACAACCTTAACCTTAATAAGCTCTTGCTGCCAATAACATTGTTTGAATTAAAATTAACCCTTTTAAATCTCAAAGGGTGGTTTCACTGGGGATTTAAACAGAGATGACAATTTGGTTATTATGTTCCAAAATAAAAAAGATGCATGCAAGGCCATTGACCGAAATTAAAATGATAATAACCCTGTTAGCTCTGTTTGAAAGTCTCCTCCCAAAAATGCAGACAAAATACTATGTACAATCTCCCAAGTAGACTATCAACAGAGGACTTGAAGGACAGTCTCATGAATAATAATGGAGAAATGTTAAAGGTCCTTGAAGCCGTTCGTGTGGGTGAGCGTGATTCGTCCTTTTTATCCTACCAGCTACTTCCTAATTTGACTCTTGTTATTTTTGCCCATCTCCAAACCTGATCACACTGCTAAGAAATGAAGTAGTTCTAATATGAAGTGCTCCAAATGGCTTGTCAATCAACCTTTTTCCGATGAAAGAAAACACGTTGCAGCTGCTAAATTTACCAACTGTGACGGTAACAATCTGTTCACAGATTGTGGTTGGCCCCGAAATGTATCCGGTGTGCCAAGCTTCTGTGAAAGGGTCATCAGAATATAATCCTTCCCCAAAAAGCTGTAACAGAGCATGCTAAGTATCCCAAGACGTCCTCTCCAAGAATAACCAAAGGTAACAAAATTAATTTAAAGCTTCTTCTTTACTCTAACCAGTAACCCTAGACAAATATCCTTATCTCCTATTAAGCTATCTCATTTTCGAACCATAAATAAGCACTCAAATGCAAAAATGGTGGACAAACAATCAAAATCTAATCCCTGAAAACAAGCATTGCAAAATACATTGCTACATAATATTTTGGAGGTCCATGAATATCCCTAGGAATGACGTATGGACGGATGATAGATAGACTTAACTGTCAACAAATAAACTGGCATCATTTTTATACAATCCTAAAAAGGGCTCATGCACAAACTTGCCTCTCACTCACTCGGACCATCTGTCTTGGCTTTTTCTACAATTAGCCATGACTTGATGCCCACAACTACTTGATTTTAATTCATTCCAGATTCGAATTAAAATCTAGTAATTGTGTCAAGTCGTTGTGCATAAGAATAATGTTTGTTGTTCGTGAAGGGGAGAGTGGATTATGTCTACTGGTGTGGCTATCTAATTTGTGTAAGATTAGGTACATTATAGTGGTTTCAGCAATAAGATTAATTGAGAGGTCAGAACTTTTGTTTTGTTGCAAGCATTCCCTCGAGGACCTCATCGAGACCCTGCTCGGCGCCGAGATCCTCGACGAGTCCGACGAGGTCGCGGACCTGCGCGAGTTCGCCATCGAGCTGCGCGACCGCCGGCTCGGTCGGCGCGGCCACGCGGCGGATCCGGATCAGGTCCCGGGCGAGCTGGCCGGCCCCGAAGGGTCATAGCGGCCAGAACAGCGTCAGCGCGGGCACCGCGATCGCCACGATGAGGGCCTCGAGCACGAGGCCCACGCGCCAGTAGTCCCCGAACCGGTAGCCTGCCGGCCCCATGACCAGCAGGTTCGACTGGTGACCGACCGGGGTGAGGAAGGCGCACGACGTCCCGATCGCGACCGCGAGCAGGAACGGGTCGGGGCTCACCTCGATCCCTCGCGCGGAGGCGAGCCCGCGCGCGGAGGCGAGCGCGATCGGGCACATCATCACCGCGGCGGCCGCGTTGTTGACGAGGTCCGAGAGGAACATCGACACGACCATCACCGCGGCCAGCACGACCCAGCCGGGGGCCGACGCGCCGAGCGACACGGTGGCCTCCGCGATGTGGTTGGCGAGGTCGGTCGACTCGATGGCGAGGCCGATCGGGATCATGGCGCCGAGCAGCACGATGACCGAGCCGTCGAGTGCGCGGTAGGCCTGGCGCACGGAGAGCACGCGCGTGACCACCATCGCCACGGCGACCGCCACGAAGGTGATGGGTGCGGGCGCCCCGAACGCGGCCACCGCACCCAGCCCGACCAGGAACAGCGCGGCGGCCGTGCGCATCTTGCGCTTCTGGCCGAGGGAGAGCTCCCGCTCGGCGAGGGGCAGGCAGCCAAGGTCCTGGAGCTCGGAGGCGAGCATCTCGCGTGCACCCTGCACGAGCAGCACGTCCCCCTCGCGGAAGCGCGTGTTGGCCACGCGGCCGCGCAGGCGCGCGCCCTCGCGCGCGATGCCGAGCAGGTGCTTGCGCGCCGCGGGGCAGTCGAGCGTGCCGAGCGTGCGGATCGCTTCCATGCGACGCGAGAAGCTCGTGAAGTCCGTGTGCCCGAGGAACTTCTCGTAGCAGTCCTTGAGCTCGTCGGCCTGGACCTTCGGGCTCTTCTCGTCGGCCGCCGCCTGCGGGGCGATGCAGGTCGCGCTCCAGAGCACGGTGAGCAGCAGCAGGACGAGGCGAAGGGCGGTCAACGGGATCTCCGTGGGCAGCGAATCCTACTAGAGACCTGTGGATTTACGGGGACGTGACACCCCTCCGGGGTCCGAAAAGTTTTAGAGTACTTTGAATTGTGATTCTTCTGAAAGATAAGCATAAATTTTAACGACATTATTTGTGAGCAGGTTCATTTATAGCATTTTAAGTTATTTTAAAAGATAATCATGAAAAAGCTCAAATTCAGAAACTGAGTGGATCCTGCTTCTTTTCTTTCTTTCTTTTTTTTTGTCTTCGACTGTTAGCATTACTTATATTTAGTCTATGGCCGATGCTGCCCAGCAAACAATTTGAAACGACAGCATGCACCAATTTAACGTTTAGTTCAGCACAACACAAGTTTTTTTTTTCCTTGAAAAAAAGTTCCTGAAGTTATATAGCCAAGGAAATTCGAAAGTATTTATGTCTGTCAGACATTACTTTATATTTTTTAGTTTATATTTTAGATATTACTTCTAGTGGTTGTTTTCCCTAATATTTTCTGATAATTCCAGGTGATTCCCTAAAAAAAAAATGTTTTTTTTTGGCTGTTAATTTTTTTTCTATATCTTGTGGTCTTTACGTGCATTTTGTAAATTTAAAAGCAAAATTATTACTAACTTACAAATTCAATTTTCTAAAATGCTGGAAATAACGTTTGTGGTTCGAACGAAAATCCAAATAAAGACTTGCCTTTAACCCTGTGTTACCTCCTGTACAATTGTTTTGCAAAATTTCACATTAGGACAGCCAGAGACGCATATAACGCGATACTCATTATGGGGGGGGGGCAAACTAGACGAGGTTCGTATCTGTGGTAATATATTCAGTTTGAATGTATTTTCTCTTTTTTGGGAATTTATTTGTCTCTTGTGGCCAATAGTGATGTTTACATCTTTTTTTATCCATGTTCCTTGATTTGTAGAGACCATAAGTTGGGTTCTTCAATCTTCCTTCATGTAGGTTGAGGGAATCAAGTTATTTTTTTATACGAAATAAGGTATTGCGTGTAATTGTGGTGATTATGCAAATTTCGTTCTGTGACTAACAGCTTTACTAAGGTAACACATCCCCATAATAGCGTGGCCTTGACGACCTATACACTTAAATGAAAAACCCGTAATGCGTATTCTTTAAGCTTTTATTAAAAGCCTTTAAGATATTAGTTTTGAGAAGCCCGAAAATTGATTTGGATCCGAAACTTATAACCAGGGTTGTCACCCCCTAGTGACTTGCCACTAGCTTTTCTTCACTAATAGTTTCCTGATATTCCCATACGATTTCCAAAAAAAAATCTTCTTTTGGGCTTTTTTTTCTTTTATTTAAGTAAAAAACAATGAGTACTTAATACTTGATACTTAAGTAAAAATTTGGAGTACTTGTTGCAGCACTGATCGGAATAGAACCTCCTCTGCAAGAAAGCTTAGGAGTAACTCTTTGCTGCAAAAACCTTCTACTGCCCAGCTCGATCATCCCACTTTACAAGTCTTGCATTATACCCATCGCCGAGTTTTGATGCCCGCTACATGCTGGTGCTCCGAAAACATTGCTTGCAGCATTTCAAAAGATTAAGAATAGGGGGTAATAGGGCGGGTTCAGTCGTTCCCCATGACTCTTTCCAGTTTGTTAGCGAAAGGTTTGATATAGTGTTGAGGGATTTTGTTACAAATACATAGCTTCACCTACTTCTATAGAGCTTTCTCATATTGCGTCCCCCTCCCCCATTGTCTAGCCGACAAAACAGATACGAAGGCACACAGTTTGGTCTAATAATGTTATGGTTGATACGCTGAGTTCAGAGTACTTCAAGAACAGCTTCATTTGACGTTGCACTTCGATTTGGAACAATCTTCCTGGGGACGTTATCCGTAAAAGTCTTCCTATCGACTTATTTTAAAAGAAGATTCAACAATCATTTACAACCTCGGGATGGAACGATGTAAAAGACTAGTAGCAAATCAGATCTGTACCTGGCACCGCCGACTTAGGAATAAGAAAAAATGCTTCCAGATCCTCTAATAGTTTTCCGAAGATGATATTTGTGCACGATTTAAAGATTTGGAAAATGTTCCAACATTCTTTTAGGTCTGTCCAGTTCGCTTCAGTTTATTTTTCCAGGGCTAGAACTTATGGATTTGACGATTTAACGTCCAGCCTACTAAGCCTATATATTGATATCCGACCTTCCGAGGGGGCTCCCAACCTAATTCAGTTTTGCACCCCTTTGAATTTTAATACACGATCTCATATCCGCTTTATAACATGTGTCATGGTTTTTTGTTGAAATACAGAGGTATTATATTTGTCCATTATGAAGCATGCCCCTTAAAGACTTTTAGCTTTGATAAGTATCATCATATCCAGTAGTTGCGTAAAAATTATTTCTAAAATCACTTATATTTTCTTCTTTTTCTAAATTAGTGTATTTTTCTGTCATCAGGTAGACGTGGAGTCTAGCTACTGAAGCGAAACTCGACTCCTGTCAGGGCCTATCTCTACAACAGTAGACAAGATAGAAACACTATTTGTTGTTTCTTCTTTAATGTAAATTTATTTCTTGTAACATGAATCCTCAGCATCGTTTTGCCTCAGATACGAATACAGGAGTCGATAGAGAATATCCTCTTTCGACTTTCCAGCAGGCTATTCATATTGCCAAATCGTACCTTCGTAAAGGATTGGCGGTGAAAGTTCTTCTTTTTCCCGCTGTGTATCGAGAATCTGTTGAGCTCTTTTTTTCTGATTCTTCTGGATGTATTTTCACTTGCCAGTACCCTCTTCTTAAGTCTAAAATTGATATAAATGCTATGGTGCCTACTGACTTCAAAATTTCGTAATAATGTGAGGACTTCATCTCCTTCCGTGGATTCGCGCATCCTGGTTAATATTCTCACTCTACTTGCTTGGCAAGCTAATGATATTTATTTAATCTTTCCCGTAGCGATAGCAAGTATGTTATCACTGTTTCTACGCCTTTCTCATTCTCTTCGCATGATTCCTTTAGTATATCTACTCCTCTAGGATTTCCTCTAGTACTCCACTAGGATTTTCCTCGTATAGTAATTTGAATGGTGAAAAACTTGTGGCCAGATATGGGGTTTCTCTATATGCAAAAAGGACATAAGGAAGCATTTTGTCCCATTGATTTACGTCATCTCTTACAAAACGTCTCAACTTACTAATTAGAGATCTGTTAAGTCTTTCTGTCACTCCATTTGGGATTCTTTTTATTCGTTAGGCCTAGTTTTATTTTTTGCAGTCTCTATCATTTGTTTGTAACTCCGCAAATTTTTCGGAGGCTACCCCGAATACCCCGGCTAGTTCATCTTTGGCTATTTCCGGTTCTTTTTCTATGTCAAACAATTTATTGTTTCTGGTTATATTCCTTTTGTCCGCCCTTTTTTCGGCTTTTAGGTTTTCTTAGTTTTGCATTTTGTATGTCTAATCTCTGCAGGTTTTTACGGAAAGTGTGGACCTTAGGCCGGATTGATGAATATGATTTTGCATTTTGGAAAGCTTTGTATGACTCTTGCCTGGGGCTAAAAATCTTGTTTCTACCGATTTTTGTTCGTGATTTCAGTTGAGTTTATCATTCGGTTTTTCGCAATTGGGATTGCGGTAGAGAGATGGTATCAGATGTGCCTCTTAAACTTTGAAAGTTCTCTCATTGCTAAAGAAATTAGAGTTTGTCCTTTGCTCCTTTCTAAGTGATGACGTTAGAAACTTGGCCTACAGCAAAAAAGTCAACTTTTGAACTAAGACAGATAGATTTTTTTTTCGACGGCAGTCGATAGCTCTTGATGAGCTGATCAAAGGCCCAATGCCTCTGTATCTCAAATGTGACTACACTTAATTTGCAGTCAAAGAGGCCATTCATGGATTGACCCTCCTTCCCTCACTATGTCCTCCAGTTTGTAATTAGTATTGCAAGATACCTCAAGCCAGCACCTTATCCTGGCTAGATGTTTTTCTATAAGATACCTTCTTGTTTTGATTGTGGTCATCTCAGACTTTTTTTTTTTTAAATTGGAGACTCAGTCATCCCTATTCATTGTAGATGCTTGGCTTCTGTAACCATTGTTGTATTTGATCATTTCAGTTGAAGAATATGTTTTTTATCTAATGTATACTATAAATCTCGCAAAGGACCAAAGACAGTAGTAGAGAATACCTTGGAGCAAATTAGTGTGGTGCAACAATAATGTTTCAGTCAATGAGATATAAATCAACAGTAAATCTTGTTCATTTTCTGTAGCCACACAATAACACGTGCATTGTTCTTGTCGTTTGAAAAAAAATTGTGATTTCTATCGTCCTAATATCTTTGGGTTTTTGGAAAACTTTTATTGAGTCGACACTTTGTATTCAAATATAGATGGCTGCAAAATTATTAAATTCAAAAAACTTGCAACGAGGCCGCTCCCAGGAAATTGAAGTGATACAGTAATTTTACTATAAGAAACCTTCTGAGTCCTTGCAGGAAGACAGGAGGGATCAATCACTGCAATTCAACTTGCTTGAAATCTGCCCCAAAAGTAGGCCTTAGCTGTCGGGAACTGATAAGAGGAACAATAGCCTTAGGTAATGTAGGCTCTTATTTCATTGTTATTAGGCTATCTTGTGAGGCATCATGTGTTTGTTGTAAACTAGTCTATTGCGTTTGTGATCTGATGGAATCTAATAAGTCATTGTAATTATAATTATAATAGAACTGCTAGACATTATACCATTAAAAATGTAGATAACAAAGAAAGGAAACATGATAATCTGATTAATAGAAACATGCTGTATATTACAAAGTAAGAATTTCATTGTTAATGCTACCTCTTAGGACCTAGCCTATTTCTCTTAGACTAGGGATAACCTTGGCAACATGTAAGACATTCAGCTAAGGGGGTTGTCAGAAAAGTTACCATAATATTTGTAAAGAACATAAAATAAGGTATATGATGGTAGGCTACTACTTTTAGTTTGTTAGAATTTTTTGGTAAAATTCTAGTTGATTGACTTTTGGCTATCTCAGAAAGGGGTTAGGTTAAGAAAATGAAACTTTCAGGGCAACTCTTGTATAAACACGAATGTTAAGATCAATTTTAATTATAGTTCTAGTTAATTTCGCCTTAGATGTTGTCACCTTCATTGGCAGGCTTAATTATAATATTCCACTTATTACCCTCTCACGGTTATTTGTGGACCCAAAGAAAAAGCAGGAAAAAACTATCAATGCCATCTAGCATATGGCCACACTTGACATTTTTTCAAGCTGTATAATCATTTTTTTTTTGTCAGGAACTAACATCAGACACATATTAATACCCCAATTTTACCAATATTACCCTAATTTAATTACTTATTTTTATTATTACCCTGATAAAATACAAACTGTCGCCAAAGGCTAGATGGCGTTTATTGTTTTATTTTGTCGACAATAGCGCCAGTTTCCGCTCTTATAATTTACCCTTACTCTTTGGGTGGATTTATAATTAGCTGGTTAAAAATAGGAGACAATGAGTGAATTACTTGCATTATTCCTTCTCTTTTCTCGTTATTGTCAATAATAGCAAAAAAATTTTAACATAAGCTGTATTTTACAACTAATAGCGATGGAGAAGTTAATTCTTAATTTAAAAAAAGAATCAATTTTTCAAGTTTTAAAACTGAAATTTTTCTCTTTTTGTACGATTTATGCTGCGTATCCAAAGACAATGGCGGAAAAATAGGTCGATTATTAGGAATATTGTAAACAGATAGGAGAAGAAAACTATTTGGTTTTGCCAATTTCGGAAATTTTTGAGAAAGATTAGAATTTTTGTTTAATTTTTAGGGTAAAAATAGAAAATTTTGGGGGGAATTTGGATCTAGACTTGATAGCAAATAAAAATAACGTGTTGTTGATAGCGCAGGGTCACTCATCAAAGGTAGAAAATTTTAAACGAGCCTATTTTGAATTTATTGAAATTAAGATTTTAAATAAACGTTAAAGTCTATTTGTATCAAACCTCAAATTGTGAAAAGGTAGGCTTATTTTTGTTTTTAGATTTTTTTTTTATTAATCAGTGAATAGTTAGTACACAGAACACAGACTAATTTTAAAAAATCTTCACGCACATTCCTGTTGCACCTTTTTTTTACAAACTCAGCTTTTATTCTCGGACCAATTCACAGCAGAAAAAGAAATAATGATGGAAACAAGAAAAAAAAGAGAAAAATAATTTTGTTGTAATTTTCTAATTAATATTATAGCTTTGCTAGGTAACAGTTGTGGTTTAAGTTCACGAAATTGTAGATTGTAGCTAAACTTGGTGTGAGTTAACTTTCGTATTTCTTTATTTAGAAATGACAGTAGATACAAAGTTTTACTTTCAAGTGAGAATGTCATGCAGTTTCTGAAACATTTTATTTAACTAAAAATAATATTTGGAACTATTAACGGGATGTTCCGGGCGGAAAATACAAATAAGAAATACAAAAAAGAAGAACCATGGCCCGTTTTAATTGCCAAATCAGAATAAATAGGGCTTAAAGAATAAATTTGTAAATTTGGTGGTGAACTAACCGTCATATTGAAAAAGGAGACCATCTATGTCAAAAATAAAAAAAAAAATAAATTTAAAGAGGAAAAAAGGAAACCTTTTAGAAAAAAAAACTTTAAATATCCTGACAGCGATGGTAAACTAACTATTTAGATTAGAAAAAAAGAGAAAAGGAAAAAAAAATTCCCTTTTTTAGGAAAAAAAATACTTATTTTTTTTCGCAAGCTAAGCAACGGTTTGCGTAGCGCGGGTACCGATCTTCTTATTCTCTGCCTTTGGCCATGAGTGCAAGGCGCCGGTGGGGGCAAATCATCCGACGTTTCCCGTGTTTTTCCCCAGACCTCTCAAAGTGTCCATTCAGAGGTGAGTCGACTTTGACTGACCTTACGGAGTCACACCGCTGACTCGCGCTCCAAACCAAATAGCCAGCGAAACCAGGGTAGGTATGCCCTTGGGGCATGTAAGGTTTCTATAAAAAGCGTTGTCTTAGAAACCTCAAAGGGGGCCCATTCAATTGGATATTGATAGGTTTATTAGTCGAAAGAAATCGGAGGGTAAATTCCCCCCCCCCACGCCCATCATTTCACCAAAAATTTTCAATCAAAATTTTGAGATTGCCATTTGATTCAAAGTAGTTGAAAGATCTGGAAATTTTATGTTTGAGGATAATAAATCCCCCTGCCAGCTTTCAGGGCCAGGGTTGTAAGTTATGTAAGTTGTATGTTAGATTTTAATATTTTAGGAGAACTGATCTTTAAAGTCACTGGAACTATGACTCTTTACCATTATTATTTAGAGTTTAAACATTATTTTGCATTTGAAAAATTATTTTGCATTTTACAAAACATGCGTTACTTGGTTAGGTTTTCTTATTGTTGAGAAATATTTACAAGTACTACCAATAAAAGCTCATTGTAGCACCAAGACGCCTTTTACACCCTTCACCTCAAAGCCTCCCTCTTACACCCTCTCAAAAAGTTCAAATTTCATTTAAAGATTTGCTTACAACATCATCCCCTAACACTCTAGTAAATTAATTTACGACAATGGCAATTTTCACGGTACACTTTTTATTTTGATTTCCGGTCACATCATGTTCCAGGGGTTCCCAGCTCTCTTTAAAATTCTCAAAAATTTGTTCCCATAATAGAAAATTACCATTCTATAATAGCTTCTATTTTCCGAATTGGCGTCAATTGACAATCTTTTTTTTGTTCACTAGAAAGTTTTTTTTAATGCATTTTAGAAATTTCCATTAGTATGGGCGCCGGTTAACTCTTCACTAGGTTGCTGCTGCTGTTGTAACCAAGATGGGAGACTGTAGGCCTCCAGTAAAAAAAATTTCAACCTAAAGGGCCATTATTAGTGTCACATGGAAACTTTACTCCAGTGCTATCACGACAAATTTATAAAATTCACGTATATACGAGCACTAGCTTTGGTACGAGTCATGAACTATCTCTCCATGATCTTCCAGTAAACCACTAGCATTGGTGAAAAAGAAAGATAAAAGAAAAATAAAAGAGAAAAAATAGAAGATAAAGAATGATAAAAATCAGAGAGAGTAAAAATAACATAAAGATAAAAGAGAGGAAGACACCAATGAGCACTGGAAACGTAATTACAAGTTTACTATTCTCTTTGGGCGAAACGTCATAATTACCCAAGCAAAATTTTCCTCGTTATTAAAGATGGGGGGGCTCTTGACAACATATGGCAATATACGGCTTTCAATTACGCCGAATTCAATGCCGAGCTTTTTATTTCAATGTTTGAAGGGTTTCAGGCTATTTTCAAATTCTCAAAAATTACTTTTTATAATTACAAAGTAGAGATAAATTTAGGAAGAAGAAGAAATCTTAAAGAGAAAGTAACCAATAACCTAAGCAGTATCAAACAGCTTGGGGTAAAAAATGTAAATAAGGAGCAAACTGTTCGTATAGTCACCAAAACTGTAAAATAAGTGATTCGAAACAGATTTGGAATTGGATTTTGTGGTAATCCTCAAAACAGGGGCAAAACATCCCCAAAAGGATGAGTTATGTTAATAAAAACTACGATCAGCCCTCTTGCAGAAACTTAAAGCCCCTTTCAATAAAAATGAGAAATAATTTTCTTTCATGAAGAATGGAAATCTATGATGCGGCTTTATTTATTTCCTTGTTTTATCCCTCAGGGGCGATGGTATCGAACCAATGATCCAAGAAAAAAAAGGCTCATTCGAATGAATTTTTTTTTGTTTAATTAAATAAATAATACTGTCCGGTTATGCGACGCTGCAGAACATTAGCTTTATCTTTTATTATTTTGTCCTCATTTTGTTCTTTAAGCTCTTTGAGAGCCTCGACAATAGTGTCTAGGCTGTTCTACAATGCTATCAAACTTTTTCAGATGTAATCTGAAAAATAAGTGCCTCTTTGCTTACGGCATCCTTTTATAAAAACTCTAGAATCTTGTCGGCAAGTTCTTAACTGGTAACTTTTTCAACTGGTACCATGTCTAAAAGTCTCTGCTGAATGGTGCCATCGCAGTCAACATACCCGAAACTAATAACAAGCCTTTCTTCTTGCGCACAGTCTAGAGTGTTATCTGCGATAATTAAATACACACCAGTATTTTTCACATCAGTTACAATTGTGCGCTTGATTTCGTTATCCAGTACCTCAATGAATTGGCTTTGCAAAACACCACTAAGATAGTTCACCGTACTCCTTTTCATCATTTTTTCACAAAACCAGTTACTGAAATGTAGATCGTAGCGAGTAACGAGGTTAATAATTTGACGGAAATTTCCATCGCTGTCATCAGCCGTGCCACGAATAGCTATCTGTTGTTTTCCTGGTGTTTTTACTATATCCATAAGAACCTTGACCCCTCGTCAGTTTTCAGTTAATTCCTTTTCTTGCTGGCTTTTCAAGGCCTTAGTCTTTTCATTCAGCATATTTTCAATCCCGTGCTCGAGTTTGCAATAAACTACCACATCAATTACGGTTGACTGATGACCAGTGCTTTCCAAATGTTCTTTCATCTTACCAGGGTTTTCCGTCCCTCAGTTCAGAATCGTGTTCCAGGAGCACACTCCATTTTTAACCCACGCATCTCCTTTCTTTTCGCGCTTTGATCCAGTAGGAAACAGCAAGCACGCGAAGCAGTGAAGATACAGTGAAGAATTTGGAATTGGAAATTCTTGATCTTTGACAAAATTATTTGAGCAAGAATTTCGACTTATAATATATTGGGATGAAAGAGCAAAGCTATCTATGAACAATTTCTACACGATAAGCTTTAATATGTTCCATTTTCTTCATTTAACCAAATGAAAAATTGTGGTGCCATACGTAAAATCAGGAAATTTGTAGGTAAAAACGTTATATTAACCAACCAAGATTAAAATTTTGGTAAACCTCATGTCATTATTTTCATTTCCTTTATTTAACCGAATAGAGTATAGCGGAACCAAAGTGGAACCAAAATCACTGCACAAGTTGGTAAAACCGCTAAATTTACCATCAATACAATTTCTTCTTTACCCACAATTTTGGGGTCAACATTGATTTCTTCTTCTTTACTTGAATTACAAACTTTTCCATCAATTGTTGAATCTCTAGGAAATCTTTCTCCGTTAATATCGCGTATAAAGTCACTTATTTCAGAAGCTCGAAGATCTGATTCAGAATAGTCAGAAGCCAATGAATTAACTGCGATATCCTCAGCTTTTGCTGCTGTATCTATTTCTTGCACTAGCTCCCTTACGTTGTCCTTATGACAATGATTTCCTACAGGGTTATCAAAAATTTTATTTCCAACTGATTCTACTTCACATTCAGTATGTGGAAATTCATCATTAAGCTTGGATAAATTGTTTAAATCTTCTGCACTTCCTTGCTCAATATCCTCATTTAGAGAATCAAATGTTAAAAACTTCGATTCCAGAGAGTTAGCTACAATGCTGTCTTTAGTCCGAGCTACTGCATCTGTTTCTTGGAATTGTTCCTTAAAACTGACATTTTGACAGATATTTGTAGACATATGCATTGAAGACTCCAGGTTGTGTACAAGGTCATCAACAGATTTAATTCCAACAGCTTTTACTTCAAGTTCACTGTGTGAACTTTGATCATTAATCTTCGCTAAATGGTCCAAATCTTCTACTTTTACTTCCGTACTTTCCTTATTTAAAGAGCTGCACAAAGCGGTCACTATTTCTTCAGAGAAATCAGGTGCTATTTGACACAATTCAATCTTCGTCTGATCCGATTGTCTTGAATTTATTATACTATCATTATCTGCAGCCCTGTCAGACTTTATTGTGTTATTGTTTCCTTTTTGGGCTTTCTCATTTCCACTTATAGGGTTCAATATATTTGATTGGTAACAGGTTTCAATCATAGGAGGTATTACATCTGGCATTAGTTGATTTTTTAACACTTGATTGTCCTGGGATTTTTCTTTAACTTCGAAAAAGTTTTTGGTTTCTAAATTATTTGAAATAAACTCTTCCTCTATTTTTTTCTCTAGCTGTGCAAAATCTTCAAGGGAATTTGATCTAGCAGCAAGTAAAATGACGTCAGATTCCTCGACATCAGTTGTGCTTAGAGAGCGAGCTTGTAGAGAAAAATATTGTGGTACCTGCTCGCGACTCGGAGCATTGCAATCAGGCGCTATAGCAGTCTCATCAATATGCCCTTGTACATCCAAAAGTTCTATATGGCTTCCATCGGTAACATCGGAAACACGCGATATTGCAGGAAAAGACGTTATGATCCCTAGATAATGACACCGCTTTTCTAAGAAACCGTAGCTTTAGGAACAGTTGATCTTTAGAAATATCCCCATTTTTGTTGGTACTTTTAATAACTCATAGGCCGTTAAAAAGATTAATAATTTAACTAATTAATTAACAATTAATTATTAAGTTAATTAACAATTATCATTTTAGAATCATTGGCTTCGAGTTACTTGTCCAGATTGAATCTATGACCATTGGTCGTTGCAAAGAGGTGGAATCTTTAGCGGCTGCTACGGCTTTTCAAGAGGCTAAGGATGCTCCACAGCCCTCTTCATGTGGCTCAAGTGCTAATTTGCTGTCTGAAGATGGTGCTTTGAATTTTGGTAGCTTGAAGGACAGCTTTGCAGCAATACCTTTGAAAAAGAGAGGGAATCTGAATGGTGGCATCAACATTACTCTACAATTTAGGACGTATCATTCGGACGGACTTATATTCTATTTACTGGTATGATTTTTATGCTCCAAAATAGAGTATCCTATAACCAGTGGTGCCATTTCGGAGAGGTGGGCAATTTTCCTCAAGCTTTAGTTTGTACTAAAAAAAAACTTACGACCCTCACCCTTTGATTTTGGATTTTTTTTTGTCTCTTTATTTTTTAAGATAAATAAGTTTCTTGAGACCAGTAAATATGAGAAACTGTTGCTGTTATATATAAAAAAAAAAAAAAAAATGCTAGAGCTATCTAACATTTCAATTTTACTCATATTTAGTTTTTGGCTTTTTTCCCGGAAATTAAGGACTTGCCCTTAATTATTGTAGAAAGGGCCCTAATGAAGAAACTGTGACAAAAAAAAACCTAAACTGCGACTATCCTCAAATGGTTTTGGAACATATCTCACACAAAGTTTTCTTGACATACTCTGTCTTTTAATTTTTTAATGAAGTAAAAAAAAAGTTTTTTAAAACTGAAATTAAGGAGCGACATTAAAACTTTAAACGAACAGAAATTATTCTGTATATGAAAGGGGCTGTCCCTTCCTAAACGCCCCGCTATTTACGCTAAAGTTTGACTCTTTGTCACAACTCTACCTTTTAAAACAATAAAAAAGATTTAGCGTAAAGAGCGGGGTGCTAAGGAGGGGACAGCCCTTTTCATATACAAAATAATTTCTATTTGTTTTAAGTTTTAATTTCGCTCTTTACTTTCAGTTTTAAAAAACTTTTTTTTTTATTTAAGTCCTGAACGTTTTTGAATTAATGCATGTTTTGACCGGCCAGAACACGTAGTACTTATGAAAGAAGCGCCACCCCTTCTAGCAGATAAATTTACCTCAAATGATCTTGGTGGAGATCTCTATCCATTAGCAAGAGGATCTCTACGTTCTATACGAAAGCCGTCCTATGATGTTAGGTCTATAAATAGCGAAGGTGAATATCGAATACATTCTTTTTAAATTAACTAATACAGATCATAGCAGACATTGTATAACGACACTGACAAGGCTGTATCCACGGTGAGGGGTAGAGGGTTTTAAATCCCCCCCGAAATGTTTGCCCGGCTCGTAAAAACGCAACAAATATGAATATAAACAAATTTTTGATGCTTTTTTGAAGTTTTTTGTACCCCCTCCCCGAAAAAGTCCTTTTATGAACCCCCTCCTCCTGAAAAAAAACTGGAAATGACCCTCATCCTTAATAAAAATGATCTAACAACGACATAATTTCCTGAGCGTGGTTGATGCGGTAAAAGCTGTTGTTGACTAATATTCCAACAAACCTTTTGCTTGCTAGAATGTTTTCATTGAATAAGTAATGTTCTATAAACTTTGACAAATTTGAAGAGCTTCAAATAGGAACGACTTGTTCTTTAAAATAAGCTGTTTTCTAGATATGATAATCTCTGAAAGACATCTCGATGATTCTGCTGGTTGCACTAATGCTCCATGATAAGTACATTTAAGCGCTTGTTTATTTACATCAACCCATATAATTCTTAAATAACGTAAGAACAAAATGAATAGGCTACCCTTAGCCGTTGTTAAGCTATTGTAGGTAGGCCATTTTAACAGACTGAATGATATACTGTCTTTTAAAAACCTTTGATGCGCATACTGTCTTTTAAACTTATACCAAAATCCCATTCAATATTCCCTTAAAGCTTCATCCCTATACCCTTAGCTATTCCCTAGATATTACAAGTGGACCCTTTTGACAGCCTGGATACACATAATACCTTTTTATTTGATTAAAAATTCCCTGGCAGCTTCCATTTAATGCCCTTAGTCGCCCATGATATTTTGCGGATACGCTCTTTTGAATACTTGGAGGCACATTGGAGGCACATTTTGTCTTATTTCAATATCCCCTCAACATTCTGTGGAGGTTTCAAATTCTAGCTTTAGCTGTCCCTGAAATAGTATACACGCCCCATTTTCATGGTTGCAGTTGTGGTTACAACCTAGAAAGAGTGAACCTTGGCCCATAGTAACGGGAAGTTTAGAAAGGCGTTTGAATAAAAGAGCAGGTAGTTTGGATGGGTGAGATTCCTGTGATGACTAATACAGCTTCATTTGTCATTAATGGAACAGAGCGTGTTATTGTTTCTCAGTTGCATCGTTCACCGGGTGTGTTCTTTGAACATGATCGCGGAAAAACGCATTCTTCGGGAAAATTACTTTTTTCGGCACGTATCATTCCTTATCGTGGTTCATGGCTTGATTTTGAGTTTGATCCAAAAGATTGTCTCTATTTCAGGATTGATCGTCGTCGAAAAATGCCTGTTACGACATTGCTAAAGGCGATCGGGTATACGGTAGAGCAGATACTCGAAGAATTTTTTATTTTCGATGGTTTTTCATTCGATAAAGACGCTATTTTGTTTGATCTTGTACCCGAGCGGTTACGGGGAGAAGTGGCTAGTTTTGACATTAAAATAAACGACGATAAATTAATCGTTGAAAAAGATAAGCGGATAACAGCAAGGCATATTAGGGAACTGCAGGACGCTAATATGAGTCAGCTCAAAGTGCCGGATGAATTTTTGCTTGGTAGAATTCTGGCACATAATATTGTTGATCCTGAAACTGGAGAAATTATTGCATTGTCTGAGAATACAAATTCCTTGTCAGTTGAACTACGAGCTAAAATGGCACAAGCTATTGTCAGCAGCGATTTTAGAAAAGATGTCGGTTTACTTAGTGTGGGCAGCGGAAGTGCAGAACCAGGAATTACAATCGGAATTCATGAGAAATTTGAAGACGAGCCAAATGCAAAACAATTCTATTACGAAAAATACAAGAATATGATCCCATTTGATGTTCCCATTAGGATTGAATTTCATCTTCCAGCAACTTTTGCAGCAGGTAATTAGAAAATGAAAACTAGATTTTTAATTATTGCAGGAATAGTCATCATGGGCACAATCCCTTTTGTAACATTTTCTGTATTTGATGGATATGAAAATTATTTAGAACAGTTACATCATGAATCACAAAGAGTAGCTAATGAACCAAAACCTGGTGAAAGATCTTACATAGAACCAGAACTAAAGGCAAAACTTGAGACAGTGGAGCTTGATCTTAGGGAAAAAGTTCGAGAACTGCACCAAGGTCTGCCATCTAGCTCGTATGCAGTAAATCTTGATCTTCAAACAAAAGAGATTGTAGTGCTTGTAGAGAACAAGGACCACATTCTTTACCATGTGCAATCATGAAATAGTCTAATATCTTCATTTTTTCAACATACTTAGCTATTACCCTCGAATCATTTTAGTAGAAAATTTGCAAAGACACTTGCAAAGTCTATCAGAGATTCAATTGATCCAAAACTTCCATTAAGAGAGTCACTTGATACTGAAGATACCACTCATCTTTCAGTGATGGACAAGGAAGGCAATGCTGTAGGAATTACACAATCAATAGAGCTAGTTTATGGCTCTAAAGCAGCAGCAGATGGCTTGGGATTTTTGTATAACAACTACATGTCTGCATTTGAGTTTGAGAATCCAAACCACCCATTCTATTTACGCCCAAATGCTATTCCTTGGACGTCAGTATGCCCTTCGATAATATTTTACAATCATGAGCCTTGGATGGTTTTAGGAACTCCTGGCAGTGCACGAATATTCTCAACACTGAGTCATTTCATTTCGATAGTTATGGATCATGATAATCCTATAGACCAAGCCATGGAAAAACCTCGAATTCATTGTGCAGTAGATGGAAAAATTAGTCTGGAAGATGATGATTCGCTTGTTGAAATAATTAAACATCTCAAAAACATGGGATACAAGATTGACATTCGAGAACGCTACTCTTTCTTTTTGGGTGCTGTTCATGCAGTACTCAAATGTCAAACCAAAGAAGGATTTCAAGGAGTAGCCGAAGTCCGACGTGATGGAACTGCAGAAGGATTAAAATGAATAAACTTCCAGTACTCCTATCAATTCCTCATGGAGGATTAAGAAAACCAGCAGAACTTGATGGCCACTTGTCAATTACAAACAAGGACCTTTTTGATGACTCTGATCCTTTTGTTGTAGAACTATATGATTTAGGAGACAAAGTAGAACGTGTGATCAAAACAGACATTGCAAGAGCATTTGTTGATCTTAATCGTTCACTCCAAGACATGCCACCTGATAATCCTGATGGATTAATCAAAAGCATGACCTGCTATGAAAAACAAATCTACATCAAAGGAAAGGAACCTGACGAGTCTCTTAGGAATTTGTTAATCGAGTTTTACTATAATCCATATCATAGGGAAATACACAAGAGTCTTGCAGAATTAAACTTGCAATTGTGTCTTGACTGCCATTCCATGGCATCTAGTGCCCCTGGAATTGCTCCTGATGATAAGAACAAAAAACGACCTTTGTTTTGTCTCTCAAACCAGGATGGAAAGACATGTTCAGATGAAATGATTGAAACTTTAGCTGATTGCATTTCTGAATCATATTCTATTGATAGACAAGACATTTCCATCAATGACCCCTTCCATGGCGGTTATATTGACAAAAAATCACCTTACGAATTAACAATTAAATGAAATGAGTAGAATCTTATTAATACTTCCGACCACACCCATTAAAATTTATGAATTATTTATCTTGGAATCAAACAGTTCGTGGTAACGAGCTGTAAGTAAGGAGCGATCCGGCTCAGTAGTTACCGAAACTCTAAAAATGGAAATTTGATACCAATTGATATATCGAAAGAAGTGGATTTTTATGCTGATTTCAAATAAATAAGTCTTATTAAGTTTAGTATTATCCATCAAAGGTTACGAACCTGAGAAAATTGCCTTATTTTTGAAAAAAAGGGGAAACACTCCTTAAAAGCCATAGAATCTCAGTGAAAGCCACACCATCATATACAGCGCACCAGAAATCTCTACTATAGAGGTTTCAAGCTCTTATCTGTAAAAGGTGGAATTTTTTGTTTTTTGCTAGAAGAAAATTCACGGATGTGTGTTTATTTGTTTTTTCCCAGGTGTGATCGTATTGACCCAGTGGTCCTAGAATATCAGAAGGCTCAATCAACCGTAAATTAAAATTTCTAGTTCATTTTAAGAAAACAAAAAGATTGGAGGGCAACTGGACCCACACACACACACCATTTTTCCCGAAAATTATCAGATCAGAATTTTGAGATAGCCATTTTTTCAGTATAGTTGAAAGATCAAATAATGTCTTTAGGTGTAAAATAACCCCCAGAATATGTGGGCATAGGCCTGTAGGTTACGATATTTGCCAATTTTTTATGTATAGTATTTATTGTCACATTTTCTTTGGGGGGGGATGTGCTTGGGGTGGATTTCCACGGGTAGAATGTTCCTTGGGGAGAGCAATTTCTGGAAGGGGGGTAAATATTCCAGGAGATATGTTACACGGGGTTATTTGACAGAATTACTATACGAAATTCTTTTTAACTGCCTTATATTCTCTTCGCCAACTTTTTCACGTGGAGATGTTCCAGGGGATTATCCAGAGGTGTTTTTCCACGTTTAGTTTTCTGGGAAATAATTTCCACGGAAAGGAGCATTTTTGGAGTGATCGAGAAACGGATTAGAGATTAAAGTCTTATTCAAATGAAAGAATGTTAAGGAGAATTTTTCTGGCTTAATCGCCTACAAGCAATCTTTCGCTCTAGTGGGGCCGAGAAAGCAACTGAGAGGAATTCTTAGCGAGGGTGGAACGGTCGGGAGGGAATTTGAAGAAAGGGGGGTGCACTTTAAGTTGGATGAAATTTCCATGGCTTCTGTTAAGTTTTTTAAGTTATCTTCTAAGGATTCTATGGCAATTTTTATTTTTTCATCCGCAATAATCTTGTGCCATTCTATACGTTGTTCATTGAACGTAAACTGTCCTCGCAGTTCGCGTACAGATTTATCTAATTCGTAAGTTAAATCCTCAAAGCCTTCCACATCCCAGGCTTCATTATGATAGGCGGTCCTGGTATCGTCACTGAGTTCCAGACATTGACGTGAACTGAAACTGCTTCCAAAAAACTGTGAGGCCAGTTCCGGTAATTGATGGGCTTCATCAAAGACGATCACATCCACGTTCGGCAATAATTCACCAAAGCCGGTTTCTCTTAAAGCCATATCAGCCAGTAATAAATGATGATTAACCACAATGAGATCCGCCTTCGCTGCTTTGCGCCTTGCCTTTAATACATAACATTTATCGTAATGCTCACAATCCTGCCCCAAACAATTATCCGTTGTGGAACTGACCCAGGGGCGAATGGGAGAAGCTTCCGGCAGGATTTCCGTTAAATCACCACTTTCAGTT
>JAAAKM020073195.1:99425459-99498438 GCA_010016025.2 Alatinidae sp. Z8VKAUB7J3
TCGCCGGGCCCAATCATCTACTTCATGTAACTCATTATGTAATGCCGGGGATTTAACAATCTCATCGGCAATTTTATGCCGTTGGATACAAAGGTAATTGGAACGGCCTTTTAACAAGGCTGAATTGAAACCTTCTTTTAACGCTTTTTGTATTGTGGGCAAATCACGGTGAAAGATTTGATCCTGTAGATGTTTAGTGCCGGTTGATATCAAAACCTTTTGTCCTGACAAAATCGCGGGTACAAGATAAGCAAAGGTTTTGCCGGTACCTGTTCCTGCTTCACACACTAATGATTCGGCATCGGCCATGACTTTATAGATGCCTTCTGCCATTTCCTGTTGCATTGGTCGGGCACGAAAGCCTTTCACTTCCGTTGCCAAAGGGCCATCATCAGCGAGTATTTCTTTAGGATACATCATGAAAACAGCAGGGAAAGCGTGAAGTAAATTTAATTCTGATTACTCCAAATACCATCGTCTTCCGGGCCATTGGCTTCGCTCCAGACAAGACGGCCTATATTTTTGAATTTTGCAACAGACACACTGCCTCGTTTATTTGGATTACCAGCATTCATGGCATCTTCAATTTCATTACGATGGCAAAAATAGATTTCATCGGTTTCAAATTGATCGTTCATGATGACCAATAAAATAGCGTCCCAGTCCTGTTCCATTTTTAACTGACCGAGTCGATATTTTGAAGGGAGGGAAGTTTCTGGGATTGAACTTTCCAAGGGAAATTGTACACTGGGAGGATGTGACAGAATTCCCATACGAAAATCTTTCGTCGATCTTACTTTATTTTTGCCAACTCAATTTTGCATGTTGAGATGTTTCAAAGGAATTTTCTTGGGGATATTTTCAGCGGGTTCAGAATTGTCTGGGGAATTTTTCAGGGGGGGTATTTTTAAGCGAATAGGGCCTTAAGTTGCCTAGGGACTTTTTTTCTTGGTTAGTCCTTCTAGCCAAGAAACTTATGAATATCCTTTTCAAACCGAACGGAGAGATAAAATGCCAGACCCGTTTTTTGTGTCAAGAACTTTATATTATTTTTGGTCTGGAATGGTAAAAGAAAAACGCTCAAAATCAATTAACTGAGCTTCATCAAAGTATTGTGAGTCGTAGCTGATGTGAAAAAAAAGTTGTGGGTTCATTTCATGTGAAATGCATTTCCTTCCTTTGCATTGGTCCCTTTGATCCTGTAACTTATGTTTAGTTATATATGTATCTAGTTATGTAACTATAACTGTTATATCCTATAACTTATAGATGTAACTTCCAGACGTTTCAGACGAAAGAATGTTGGTTCTTTGTCGAAAGAGCCGATATTAGGAGACGAAAATGTGCTGGCGAAATGTGCTCTTGTTCCTTTTCCTAAACATAATATTTGAAGTCAGCTTGCCCGTCCTAAAAACTCTGTAAGTTTTAACTCACCCCCCCCCCCAATCGTTCCCGAAGTACGGCATATACACTATTTTGATAGCCTTGAGTGATACTCTGTCTTTCGATTAACCCTTCTACTTCTGTGTCTGTAGATTCAAAATTGTATTTGGGCTAATAGTGCCAGAATTTTAGGTGAATCGGAGAGCAGATGTCCCCTTGGCTACTCCCTATCTTTCTCCCCGACAGCACTCCGAAAAGTTTCAGCTCAGTCCCCATGAGCTCCATCTCCATTATGGAGATGGAGCAGATATGCCATTTGGATGAACTGAATGCATGGTTTCTTTTGACTTATCTCCGCCGCTCCCTCAAAAATAAAGTTCGAGGTCCCCTGGAACCTCTTGGCACCCGCTGAAACTTTTAACTATTCTCCGAAGTCGTGTCTGAATCATGCTGTACCAGATACACATATTTTCTTTTGGTTTACATCTCCACTTCGCTGATAATATGAAGCAGTTCGTGGTAACGAACTGTAAGTAAAGAGCGACCTAGATCAATAGCATTTGAAGTTTTTCCAATAGTTCCTTCTATGCGATCCCCCTGTTCTAAAGTCAAAAATATGGGGAGGGGGAATAACTTCCCTTAAGAACAACTCTTATCCCTGGACTCTGGTTGGTGGGGGTGTGTGAGTGTCAAACCTAAGGCTATTGCAATATGTTCTTTGAACTATTGTGGACAGAGTGGGTATCTAAAAATTTCAATTGAATACAGTTGGAGAAAAGAGTAGGTAATGAAGGGGGGGGGCTCGTTCCTCTCCATTGGTTTTGACTCTTAAAAGGGAAGAGGAACTTTTATTTATAATCAAATGAGCCTTCTCTAAAGTTTACATGGCCAACCTTCCATAAAAACTAAGCATGCCCCCATGGTCCAGAGCATAACTTACAGCCCCTGTCCCCTAGCTCTGCGGGATTGTTTCAATCCTGAAAGCCATACTCTGTAACCTTTAGACTATCCTTTTAACAGACGGCTTTCTCTAAATTCTATCGGATGCATCTGGGTAAAAAGGAGTTGAGGAAGGGGGTACTTACCATCTCTTAACTTTGACTCTTGAAAGGGCAATACAACTTCTGATTTCCAATCCACTGAATCCCCTACAAAGTTTATACAACCACACTTTTTATAAAAACTTATATGCTCCCAGGGCATAACTGACAACCCTTGCCCTGAGGGCTGTGGGGTTGTCATCTCCAAAGACATATTTTCCAGACCTTTTAAATACGCTGAACAAAATGACTTTATCAAAATATGCATTGGATGTGTTAGGGGAAATGATGAGAATCAGGGAGGGTTTGGTTGCCCTCCAATCAATTTAGACTATTAAGAATGGCACTAGCTCTTTCAGTTTCCAGTCGAATGAGTCCCTTTCAATATTTTTATGACAACTTCTTCGATACGAAGTGCCCTGATCTAAGAAACTGAAAAATAAATAAATAAATACCAATGAATTATATATCAAACAGTTCGTGGTAACGAACTGTAGTAAGGAGCGACAAGGCTCAATAGTAACCGAAACTCTAAAAAAATGGAATTTTGATACCAATAGTTACATCAAAAGAATTGCATTTTAATGTTGATTTTAAATATATAAGTTTCATCAGGTTTAGTCTTACCCATAAAAAGTTAAGAGCCTGAAAAAATTTGCCTTATTTTAGAAAATAGGGGAAAACAACCCCTAAAAGTCATAAAATATTAACGAAAATCACACCATCAGATTCAGCATATCAGAGAACCCTAATGTAGAAGTTTCCTTTTCTCCTGCTGTCCGTGTACTGTGGCTTTAGCAACAACAGTGGAACGTGCGATTCTCTGACTTCTAGCTCGTCATGTAATGCTTTTAGCATGTCTTCTATATTCCAATCCAAATGGTGAGGATCTCCTCGCACCATGTTATGTCGAATGCTTTCCGGTAGACTCTCTATTAGTAGGGGGACGACGATTGACGAGTTATTATCCTTGTTTACTCCAAGCGCCTCTAATCCTCGGTAATGTGTCTCGACACAATCATAGAATTCACAAAGGCGAGTGACGTTTCTCTCATTGTACACGGGTTATATCTTCATGATTTCGTTCATATGTGCTCTTTTAAGCACAGCTGGTTTTGCATACCGTCCTTTTAATAAATCGAGGGCTGCCTTGTAGTTCGCGGCAGTAAGTGCAAATCCTGCAATGACCTGTCGTGCCGGTCCTTCCACTAAACTTCTTAGGTACGAGAATTTGTCTACCTCCGACAAATTAATCCTCGAGTCTACTGAGCTAGAAAAGGAGTCCCAAAATTCCTGCCATTCGTGTATTTTGCCATCGAATTTTTTCACTAACAATTTAGGTAATTTACTTTGTACTGAAGCCCTTGCTTGATCTCTCCTTTCTACTGGTTTTTTTTTCTTTCGTCTCCATCAGCTCATCAATCCCCATCATTATATAAGTAACGTCATTGTTAAATGATGTAGCCTCGTCCACTACCTTTTTGCACAAATTATCTTCTTCTATAGTACTTACTAGTTCCAGAATTTCGCTGTCCATTTCTTTTAATGTATTTAATTTTTGCTCCAACAGCATTCTACTTTGTCGCAGTCTA
Organism: Alatinidae sp. Z8VKAUB7J3; assembly: GCA_010016025.2. NCBI lineage: Eukaryota > Metazoa > Cnidaria > Cubozoa > Carybdeida > Alatinidae > Alatinidae sp. Z8VKAUB7J3. The sequence continues at coordinate 99,429,475 of JAAAKM020073195.1, forward strand.
ACGGTATCGATTGGCTCTGCTGCCATAGATTCTTTAATCTGGGGTATGATCCTCGTCACATAACCTCGTTGTCCGGCTCTGGCACTTCTCTTCTTTGCGATCTCTTCCATTTCTAATGATTGTGAAATTGTTTAAACCGAATCCGGCTCGGTGGTCCAAGTTTTGTAAAATGTGCTGGCGCGAACGGATTTGTAAAACTAACAAATCCAAAATTTCTGAGGACTGTATTTATTTCGTATTTACAAAAGTCTTGATTAGAAGAAAAATATATTTAGTGAGACCAGTTCATGTGCTTTTGATAATTGATGATATTACTAAATCTAGCTGTGATATAACTCTTTAAACGAACCAAAACCAATCTATCTTAAAAACAATCTCAACGTTCTAACGATCTGAATTCGACTATCCCATCTGAAAATGTCTCTTTGTCGGTCAAACTTTCTAAAGGTTGGGTAGGCACCATGGACCCACTTATGTACGCCAATGTAAAGAAAACATATTAGCTTTAAATTAAAATAGGAAATCAATCTGAATAGTAACAAAGCATAAACGCGAAACGCCATATCTTCCTAATGCCAATAAGGCGCAAGGAGCTTATCTGTTCAACACAACTATCTCCCACCCTGGGAGAATAATGAGTTATGTATTAAAAGCTGATTTACATAAATATTCTAATTGAATGTATATATAGGCAATGTGCTATACTTTAGAAAACTGATTGCGACGTCTGCTTCCTCATACACATATTTAAAGGTTTCCTGTGAAATTAACTACCTAGTCAATCGGTAAAGAAAATATCAAGGAACAACATGGTTAGTATACCCTAAGTATCAACTGAAGTCCCTGTTCACATTGGTATGCACAAAGCACGACATCTGAGATCAAATCTGTGAACGTAAGGAAGTCTTTCGATTCTACGCCTTTAAGTTCGTATAATAGTGATTTTTACTGTGAATCTAATGAAAATGTGTAACTTTAGTTCATATATGCAAGTCCAATAGGTAAAAAAGCAAACACCATTCATCTGTTCCTCTTCGTCCGTGCATTGGAGATCCGTTCCGTCATATACTTGCTCTTTGAGATTTGAAAAAAAATCCTTTGAGTATTGAAAATTCGTCTTACGCGTGTTTTGTGTTGGTCGAATGGTCTAACTATATACTTGGTCCGCGCATTGGAGATCCGCTCTTCTGTACACTTGGTCTTTGAGATTTGAAGAAAATTCTCCGCGTAGTGACAAATCCTAATACGTGTGTAGGGCTATTGAGTGTGAGTCGAATGGTCAAAGTAGTTAGAAAAAGTCGTTCAATCCAAAGAATAGCTTTATTCTAAAATGAAAGAAGAAAAATCTCACTTGACAGCTGATTCGTAGACGTTAAGTTCATGATTCTCCTCGCGCTCAACAAACCGCTGTAACTTTTCAAAGCAACCATTTTCTTTATGCGATAACTTGATCCTGGAAGATGAAACAGAAGAAATGACTACATTGCCTTTGCAATTATTGGTACGATCTCTTCTTGATATCCTGTATTGCGATAACTGTTTACTCAGAATACTCCAGAGTTCTTTATTTCTTCTTACATTACATTCAAACGAAGGTCCTCTCTTTCTGATAGAAAAATCCACAATGAGAAAGTATGTACCGAATACAGTTTTCGTTTTCCCAAAGAGCACTGGTAATGACGACATCCAGCACTCCTCCTTAGCCAATGAAATCTTGGCAACGAAATCCAGCACCGGTGGTTGAGAAATATCATTGGCTCTCGATTTTTAGTCCAAGATTGACCGGTGCTGAGAGGAAAATCGCGCCAAAATGCTTAGTGGAACAAGCAAGCAGACGAAATAATAACTAAGACGATTGAAGGTTATCAGATGGCAGGTTTTCGGTCAGTTTTCACAAAAGCAGTAGTAAAATGTTGTCGAGGTAAGCAATAATGACAGAACAAAAATATATGACAAGTGAGTTGTTACAACTATATTTAGACTTACAGAAATGTTGCTGCGATTCTGACAGGGGCTTAAGCACCACCTGCACCCGTCTGGATCCCCCCCTGGGTACAGCCATGAATTAGTTTGTCAATGAACAAAAACTCTCCAGGAAGGTCTCCTTGACGATGAAGCTCAATAATTCGACTGTAAAACAAGGAGTGCGTGGAATGCGTTAGACATCCTTCTAAACAACTGAAAATACCAACGAAAGTCTTAACTACGGGCTCTCAGCTTGTTTAGCTACTAAAAGCTGCTCAACATGAGCGCCAGCTCCGATAAAAACAGTGTTAAACTTTACTACATGATTGTCACTGAGCGTGGAACCATTAATTACCCGTCAAACCTCCCTTTTCCATAATCGTAACTGATTTTATGCGTCTCAGGACGTCCATTCCACTATAGTCTGAGGTCGATAAGTATACGGCGAAGTCATAATGAAACGTGAAGCGCCGAAATGGCAAGCAAATACTAAGCTTGAGTTGTGTTGTATTGATTCATTGAGCCTGCCACAGTTTCTTGTACAAGCACTGAACCGTTGTCAAAGAAAACAAAATAGTTAAAGTATTAACACGCCATCACGGAGAAATGAAATACCCGGCAATAGAGGCGGTTCGACTGTCGGGGTCACCATGAACAACTTTTATGGTTTTACTGTTAAAACCATTTTTATCTTTCTAATTGAAAACTTACAAGAATCCAATCGAACGCTGACGAATAACGTCTGAAACTTCAGCAAGTCATTGCAAACAACGAAACGCTGGAACGACGGAATAATGAACACGCACACCACAGTGTTTCCAAATATCTCTAACACTATAACTAAACCAACCAACAAAATTATGCTATATATTAAAACATATACCTGTTAGACCAAGATTTTGAAGGATTTCAAATAAATATTCATGTCTAACTTAATCAAAAACCAAGGAAGCAAGTCACGTGGTATTAATCCTTCGGCTGACGGTCAAACACTTAAAAGATGAAGTGCGTGCCCAAAGCTTCTGGCACGCACCTATTGTTGTATTGTTTTCTGCTTAGTGATCGAGCATCACACAGCCAGGCACAGCAGGAAATGTTTGTGACGTGTTGACGTTCATTTCAAGTAGGTCTGGAGTAATCGTTGGTCTTCAGTAGTTATTAGAGAGGTAAGAATATCTGAATCAGAGAGATGACTTGGGCAAGTATTCATTAGATCGAGGGGTGAATCACTTAAATAAATCCCGTACACTATCTGAATAAATCCGGAATAAATCCATTAAATCCGGAATAAATCTATTAAATCCGGAATAAATCCATTAAATCCGAAATAAATCCAGTAAATCCGAAATAAATCCATTGAATCCGAAATAAATCCAGTAAATCCGAAAAAAAATCCAGTGAATCCCATAAATCTTGAAGTAAAACGGTTAAATCCAATGGGTTACAAAAAATTAATTAAGTGAAAAAGCTACAGAAATTACCGTCATAGAGAAATGTAAGGTATCAAGAATATCTATCGGAGCAAAAGCAAAATTTTATAATGACAGGGCGATCGACGTGGTCATTGTTAGAAAACACTCGGAACATTTCAGATTTAGATGTGGAATGTATTAAAACTCTCGACGCTTGCATTTCTACACAAACATGGTGACAAAATTTTCACATGTTTACACAACTCATACAGATACATGGGCGTAGAGTGAACGCTACAGCAACTGATCGGGAGGTGGTGGTCAAAGATGTCGATTTCAACACTCTGCAGCAGGGGTGGGCAAATATTTTGGTTGGGGGGCTACGTTGACTCTTAAAATGCGACAGACGGGCCTTTTCAGCACCAAATACGATACATATAAAAACTGCATTTTTTAACAGTACACATCAAACATAAACAGAAGGAAGCATTTAATTATTAACATACTTTGTAATGTGAACAGTGCTGTTGGTCCGTGTCCGGAGAATTGTCCCCCGGAAAATTGCCCCCCGGTGAATTGCCCCTATCTAATTACCTCCAGGAATATTGCCCCCGGATAATTGCCCCTCGGAAGATTGCCCCTTAAAAAATTGCCCCCCCCGGTGAATTGCCTCCTGGAGAATTACCCCCGACGAAAATTGCCCCCCCCCGGAACCAGGGATCTTTGACGTAGGTTGAAGTTCTATGCCGGAACATTGCCCCCCGTAGTTTCTCTCCTATTCTGCTTATGCTTGTTTCTCTTACAAAATTGTCAGGGACGAGAGATGGGTTTTGAAACTTTTTATGCAACTAGCGCTTACTTTTCTCTTGATCATCATGTATTCACCATAATCTCCTTCAAAGGCTTAGATTGTCTCCCCAACCACCTCTCCCATTAGCCCCATCCCCTTAGCTATGGACGTCCTTCGTCATTAGCCTCTATGTTCATGATACCAAGCATGCAAATCTTACCAAATAGAGAAACCAAAATATGGTTTACTGTAGAAGGTTTTTCTCTGAAACCTAAGTGGCACAAATCGTCAGACTGGGTTCGAAAGAATTCGACCCAATTCTAACTACTTGTACTTTACAAGATCGTCGGAAGAAACACCTTCTTAGTTCAAAACTTGTTTCCCTATTACCTATCAATTTATGATCGCGAACCTGCTCGTATGGGTTGCCCACAGTCGGTATTATCTTAGTCTGAAATCTGTAACTCCTGTAACGGAAACAAATGTATGTAGCTTCATAAGAAGGTAAAAATTTTAATGTAAGATGTCCTCGTTAAGGGACAGAGTAGGCAGGCACTAGACATAGCCATTAGTTGTGCCTAAAACCCGTAAGTTAATGAGTTCATCAGAAAAATAATACGGTATTTAATTCACCTTAAGCTTTACTAGACATTGTTTTAAGATCTAACAGATATCGTTAACAAAATGGCAGTCACATGTAGATCTTGACGAAACATAAATGGTGTTATCATATCAGCGTGGAATCTCTCAAGATCAGTTCCCTTAAAAGCCAATACACATCAGTGTTGTTGAAAATCTTGCCTGAATACCACGGTATTTGTTAAGCTTGGTTGCAATCTACAAAGAGATCTGGTATCCTGGACATCATGCTATCAAGCCACTGAAGAGGAATGTACATTTCTCCTCTATGACCAAGGGACAAAACCTCTTTTTCACAAAATTTTGCATCTGTGTAATAAAAGGGTATTGTCGTGTCGTATAACAATGCCCTTTTTTTTTGTATTTTGATTTAAGTAGATTTTATTGGCCGATTCGTCATTTTCCAAATATGGTATTGTCGTAATTTATAATTGCGCGTGTTCTGGTCATTTTGACGAGAGAGAATGTATTAACACCAATTGAAAAGTTGTTTGTTTTGTTAGGTTATGAATCGCTTTATGAAGATAGTGATTTATCTACTATTTCAATGGTGTAGTTTTATCTTTCGAATGCTTGTGGCTACAAGCTGACCATCCACTTTAAGTGCCAATGTCCATCCACCTTTGCCACAATATCCCATGTCCACACCACAAAAATGGTCCCCAATTCCATGTAGCTTGACGATCTCGCTTTTCTACACTTGATAATTGTCAACGGCTTCTTTGCAGCTTCTAGGCAGCTAGAAAGAGCAAGACGTAGCAAGCAATCATAAATAATGGACAAGTATAATTTTCTCTCACAACAAATAAAAGCCGATTGCCCTTATCTCTTCTGTTACCCTAGACTCTTAAAAAATACACCCCGTAATAAGTTTCGAAATATTTTCCTCTTCCTGTAACCCTCTCTCTTATTTATCTTTGAAAAATTTTGTGATGTACAACTCGTAAATGTGATTGTATTTTGCATAGAGTGGACAGCATAACTATTGTAACAGTTATATCTTGCTTGGTCTGTTGTGCCTTTTAAAGCAACTTCATGCACCTGTAAGAATTTCATTTTCTCCAATATTTAACCCATGTCGCTTACTATAACACCCCAATTTATTATTATCAATCGTTTTTACATCAGTTTTGAAAGAAACACTAGAGAAATAGAAAATATGTCACCGCCGGGATCGAACCCATGACCTACACTTTCGCCATGTGTGCTCTACCAACTGAACTAGGTGACCTCACATGCTTACACACTCTAATTGTCTAGTCACACATTATCTCCCAATCATCCACCGGTAGACTTTGACATCCAGCTTCCTTACAATTGGAGACCAACCTCACTGCGCCATGTTACTTGACCAAGAAAGGACTGCCATCCGGCCAGTCATACTGTCTAAACCCCATTGTAAGTAGAAAGTACCATAGAGAAAAGAGGATTTAAAAAGTCAATTTTAAAAAGAAAAAATTATACTCGTTTGTAGATCTGAATAGATATTCTATTCTAATCAAGATTCGCGCGACTTCACTCAGACACAATTCGCCATTGATTTTAAAACAAGGTTTTGCACTGCACTAATGATGGTGATTAAGTGCTAAATTTAAAGTTACCTGGATGGTGTAAGCGTGCGTTTCTGTCGTTGTACTCCCTTTTTGATGTTCTTGGATATCTTCTTCGGTCAACGAATCGAACAACAAACAGTTGTTTCCCACTTCCCTTATAACAGTTGATTTGAAGACAGAAACATTGCAAGCATCGTCCGACATACAAGACTGAACGCAAGAAATTGCACTAGCTACAGTTCTTGCAGAGAGAGGTAATTTTCCGATTTTACCATTGACAGCTTCAAGGAGCGACTCGTACGCCTGTTTTGCCTTTTCAAGGGGTTCTGGTAGCATGTCATTGCCATCAAACGCTCTGCTATCCAGTTCTGATGATAAAAGGTTCGCATAAAGGGCTACCTCCAACAGACCATGGCCTCGCACAGCACGAGAGACAGCTTTGCCTTGTAACATACTACGCACAGTGTTAGGCGCGTATACTTGACTTAGGATTTCCAAAAGTCCCGAGTCAGCCATAAGGAAGCCAATGGCTCCTAGGAAACTCATGCGTGTATGAAATCCACCTAGGACAACAATAGCATTTCTTAAAGCACTTGTGGCAGGCTCTGCATCGACGATACACTTCGCCTTCCAGTAAAGTGGTTGGTCAAAGGTAATGACTAGAGTTTTTCCAGCTCGACTAGCGCGCTCGTTAGCATGCATAAGTGTAGAATAAACACAGGAGATATCGCTTGGGTTGTGGTTAATCATTGGCAAAAAACGAATATTCGACTTTCCCGGATGAGGTAGCTTTTGGTGTATTGACCACATAAAGGCCGACCAGCTCATGTATGAGCTTTTGAAAAAGCCAGAGATGCGCCAGAGCGTTTCACCTTTCCATTCATTGTCATGAGTGTCACCACTGTTTGTCAAGCAAACAAAAGTCCTTGGTTGCGACTTGGCGGGTTTTTGGTAGGTGTAGAACGGCACGGTGCCGATTGACTTCATCTCATCTCCACTTACTTCTTTTCTTGGCACTGAAAGCTCCGTTGCCGGCAACTCAGGTGTAGACACTTCAATAAGTCCCATTCCATGAAAGGTATTCAGGCCGTCGATAGTAGCAATATCATGATCGACGTTGTCTCCTACATACTGAAAAAAATGTGCTTTCTCTTCGGACTCTTCCAACAACGTTTGATTTACTGCTGCACATCTCTCAAATTTTTTTTACCTCTGAGTACGAAGAGCAGAAGCCAAGATTGTGCAGTGTGTCAATTAAAAATCGGGATGAGAAATGGTGATGCAGCTGCGAAGCCAGTCCTATTTGTACAGGAGACATTAAACCACGTGGTCTGCATGCCTGCATTATAGCCTGTCCGATAGAAGATATTAGACGAGGCGTGTCGACCCCTATCGATGAAAGCAGTAGACAAAGAGATGGGCACACGAAGTTCAAACACTTCTCTACTGACGATATCTCGTTAAGAAATTCGTAGGAATCCTTCCTTGTCGTAATGGATTTGATTTCACTTCTTATTATCTTTCCAACCTTGATGGATGCTAATGACATGAAAAAGGAACCAAGGGGCCCCATTGACTTTTGCTCAGATGGTTTAATTGAAGTTTTACGATAGAATGCTGTTTTGGTAATGTGTAGCAATCCTGTCGAAACCTTACCGTTAGGAGAAGCAAAATGTTAGCAGAAGGGGAAAGAGGAGATCACTGTACCCCAGTCTAGTGCTAGAAATAGCATAGAACAAAAGCATGAAAGGGGTAGATTTGGTTGATCAGGATTTGTCGGTTTACCCCCCAAGGATTCAAGGCAAAAAGTGGTACATGAACCTGACTATCAACGGCGTAAACTAGTGCATAGTCAATCGCTGGTGGCTATTCAGACTGGTCAGTGGTGCCACGACAGAACAAAAGAAATTCCGTAAGAATACAGTCAAGCTGATTGTAGTGCTTTCCTCTCCGACAGCAAAGCTGTCTCGAGAACTGGGCTATCGTGTATCGTTCCTGATGAATTGCGTCTTGATGTTGGTAACCATGATGCCATACCTGGCCCAGTGAGAAAATGCGTAGTCTGCCAGAAGAGTTGCAGAAATATGTGCGCTATTTGCAAGAAAAGTGTCCATTTTCAAAAATGTAACAGGATCATTCACAAGAAATCAACAATCATCATTGAAAGTTGACCAAATCCCTTCGTTGCTTTTTGCTGGTTTTGAACCCATAACATCCCAATCTCTACAATTGTAGACCTGTAAAAAATAAACTTAGGCAAACCCAATGGTAATTATTATTTCTATGTAAATTTGTTACACCATACACAAAGTTTATGTTGAGAGATTTATAAAATTTAATGCATTTTATACATGCCTAGTATAAACAGGGTCAATTACATCAAATTTGTTAAATTTCGTCTTCAACTATTTATATTTGCGCAATTTTTTTCTTTTTTTTGGGGGGGGGGGGGAGGGGGGGGAATCAACAACGGCTAAGCATTGAGTATATTAAACAACAGTTTTAAAAGTTTTAAAAGTACAATCAACGTTAGACTTGTTCCCGGTCTAGACCTAATTCTTCCTTGTTGTAAAAACAGTATCGTTCGTCGCGATCTTATTATACCATAAGGAAGACGTAAATTTACGTAGCAGAAATTTGCTTTAACCATCCTCTTTATAGGACGTTTAGAAGCTGACCTTGCTGAGTGTGCTACTGTGACCCCGTCACTGTACACATCATACGATACCCCCGTTACCCTCGTTACCCCGCTTGACCTAGCTTAACTTAGTCGAGGAAGTGTATCGAGGATGCAGATGTGTATCGAGGAAGTGTATCGAGGATGCAGATGTGTATCGAGGAAGTGTATCAAGGATGCAGACGTGTATCGAGGAATTATCTTGAGGATGCAGATGAAGAGAATGTCTTTGTTAATCTTGAACTTGTCGGATATAGAAAACAGTAAATCCTAAATGTCAGTCATCCAGTTGGAAACGCGACATGTGTCGGCAGTCGCCAAGAGGATTCGTTTTAAGTATTACAAGAACAGCACTCTCCTTTTCCACTTTGATGCTCAGAAAGCTGTACTTATTCAAGGAAGCAGACGATTTGTTGGAAAAAATAGTTCACTAAAGGTTACGCGTTTTCCAATAATAGTTACAGTGACAGAGTGACAGTGACGGAGTGACTGAGAAGTCACGTGTGTCTTAATTAGGTATCTGAATTCGATGTCACTTAACACGAGGTGCTTGTGTTCAGCCACAAACCAACGTTTCAATGACTGTTACTATGCTTTCACTGATTCAAATGAACGAAATTACATTTTTCAAATTACTACAACTAGATTGTACAATATTGATGACGTTGACTATCATTTTACCCACGATATTGCAGTGAGCACAAAGGCCTTCGGTACATAATGGAAAAAAATCATGAATTACACCCCGCTCATCAGTTTACATGCGACAAGAAGAAAAAAGCAACCCTTTCATTCTCATGACGTTCCAGTTAAAAAAGATAATTCCGCTGTCTAAATGGTATTTAGAGAAAGTCCTTATATATGGGGCAATACAGGCGTTAGGACTATCATCATCATCATCATCAGCCGTAGTCCACATAGGGCCGTAGGCGCCTCTTATTTCTGTTCCATGCATCGTGAGTAGGCCTTCTAATTCACTCCCCGTCCACTCCAGAATATTATCGATCCAGCGCTTGTGTCTTCTTCCTCCTTTGTTGGGTCTAATGTTTTCTTAAATCACATAAAGTTAATCTAATTGCAACTCTTGTTCACCACGCCCTTGCCATGCGCTTAAAAGTAAATTCGGTAAGTAATTTGCACCCATTGCAAATATATCTCCAGAAAATTCATTATTCCACTAAGTTGTTTCCTATATCCCAAAAGAACGTCCTACCTGTTGCACTTTAAAATGTATTCTTTTACTGAAGCTGGTTCGATGTTTCTTGATGAATGAAAGGTGAATAGTCCACCGACAAGTTATCAAAAGTAAAACGCCAAATATAGAAACTTTATTGACAACGTCGTCTATCTAACCCCAGTGGACAATGGGATGGGATGTGTTTCATTGTTCCTTTTTGGCCACACTTGCACTTGTCATAGTTGCTCTGCTTCCACCGTGTCAAATTTGCTGGTGATGGTAATTCATCGAACGTGGAATTTATCCGGAAAGAGGTTTTGGCTGTCTCCCACGCCCATGTATCTTTCCAACTAGTTTTCCTTTCAAGTACCACTGAATTCCACTGCAACCACTGCCCTTGCACACCGCACTGTTCTAGCTTGCCTTTTCTTTCTTCGTTCTTAATCTATCGCATTTCATTCACTGCCGTTTTTTTTCTCACATCACTCCTTTTTCAAAATGGTTTGAACGCCCGTGCCCCAAGTCCTTCACGATTGGTTTGGACGGATCCTACGATGTCTTTGTGCTCTAGTTCATTAACTATTCCATCTACTATCTCCTCAACCTTTCATTTCCTCCCCGTTTGCACTTCCGGAAGATTTTCCATTATTTTCTCATCTTTGGAATATCAGAGTGTCATCACCGTTCTCACTTTTCCTGCTTTGAATTCTTCTATTATTGATGCCATTGGCAATTTCAGTGGTGCTGCATTTCCGTATAATGCCACTGAAGTCAGCATTAAAGGTAATCCAAGCAATTTTTGTATGTAGCAGTTGCATCTTTGTTCTATCCTTTCGACTCTCGAAATAGCAAGGTCATAGATCATCATTAGCCGCAACAGTCTTGGACACAGAACGAATTGAAAGCACCAGCACTTGAATTTTCCAGGTGGTAAAGTACAGTGGAACCACACTTGGGGACAACTCCGGTAACGAGACCACCCTATCTAAGTGGGTCAAAGTTTTTGGTCCCGAATTTTTCCTTCATGTTTTCCAGTAAGCTAAACTCCTCTAAGGGGGCCACCCCACTATCCGGACAGGGACAAGAATTATCTGGTCGCAATCAACCTTTTGAACTCCTCTAACAGGACGAAACTGACAGTTTTCCAACCCAAGCTCGCCTTTGCAGGAAAAATAATTAAGTGTGATCGCTGTTCTAGACAATAGAGGTGTGATGTTAAAAGTTGATCGTATCCAAGGGGGTCAAACCATCCACGGTTAAAAAATGCTTTCGACCCTGTTTACACGGGTACCCATCCAAACTGGTACGGATCCAAACTGGTACGGATCGGCCTCCCGTTTACACGGGACCTGGTGGATCCGAACTCGTTTGGATCTGCTATCCGTACCAGTTTGGGTCCACTTATGAAGCGCCATGCTCGCTAGTTACCTGTGCGAGTGGATGTGGCGCCATCGATCCAGAACTGTGGATTTCTTTGATCCACCTCAATAGTGATTTACGGATCCAACCTTAAAACTGTGTACGTTATCTCGTGCGTCTATATCAGTTTCAACATTGAATATGCGGTGGTTGAGATAATTTTTTTTTCAGTGTAGTTTTAAACAATATTGGTGGGGGGTATATGGAAAAGGTGGTGGGGTTATTCGTTTTCAATGCAGTCTTGAACAATAGTGGTGGGGGTATCTGGAAAAGTACCACTTAATAGTGATTTACGGATCCAACCTTAAAACTGTGTACGTTATCTCGTGCGTCTATATCAGTTTCAACATTGAATATGCGGTGGTTGAGATAATTTTTTTTTCAGTGTAGTTTTAAACAATATTGGTGGGGGGTATATGGAAAAGGTGGTGGGGTTATTCGTTTTCAATGCAGTCTTGAACAATAGTGGTGGGGGTATCTGGAAAAGTACCGTGAGGCCCATCTTCTTACTCTGCTCTACTACGATGTCCAAAAAGTTTTGCAGTTTTTTGACCGAATCAGCCTGGATTACGGTGTCATCTGCGTACCTCAAGTTAGTGACATTCACGCCGCCTATAGTTAGTCCTTCTTCCTTGTCCAGTGGCCTCATAATGACGTCCGTATACAAGTAGAACAAATGTGGCGACAAGACGTACCCTTGTCGGACTCCTCGGCGGATCTCCACATAGCTACTAAGAGTGTTTTTAAGTTCTTCATGATTTCAGTGTCTTTGGCATTTACATCTAACTATTCTAAGAGCTCGATCAATGGTTCGTGCTGTACTTTGTCGAAGGCTTTTACGTAGTCTATGAAGCAAGCGTACACATTTCGTTGTACTTGTAAGCACCTCTCCGAGATTGTCCTCAAGACAAAGGTCTATGAGACCCTTCTTAATTAGATTGCATCATCATAACCGAAAACGAGGCTAACTCGGCAAGAATGTAAACAAATGCAATGCTTTCAACAAACATTTCACAAGAAAACGGCCGATAGGTAGACACTAAACGCGCAAAATACATACCAAACTTTGATTTATGTTCGGTAAATGATGAATTTTGAACTTAAGTAATCTCATTCTATTCCAAAATTTGAGTATTTCAACCTAGTTACGGGAAACAGCGTCGTTTTCAACCAAAGATTTGTCTCCTCTTCCAAACTTGAGTTAACAAGAGAAATTGCAAAATCTAACAAAATTCGATTAATCGATTAATCGGAAAAATCTCCACCGATTATTCGAATAGTAGAATGTTATGCTATGGACAGCCCTAGTCTAGATGCTTTGAGATCACAGTTTTATGACATTGCTGAGAAATGCTGAGCCCTACTTTGACCCATGGTGTAGGCTCTGGATGAAATCAGTTACCAAGAAATGAGAATAGATTTATAATGTTGCAGTTGGTCTTCTATTACTTTTAGCCAAATTACTTTTGGACTTAAAAAGAAACACTTGTGTCATTCTGTGCCAGGGATATGGTAGAGGTTTTGCATCACAATGCTATTAAAATTATATATTCTTTATTCACAGGAAATTTTGATTCAGTGCCGTGAGAGTTATTTTGTGTCTTTTCTGTGTTCCGTCAGATATATTTTATTTTCCTTAATGATATACATCTATGTTTTTTATCAAAGAGACAATGTATTAAAGATCGCCGTGTGTCATAATTGGAAAGATAGGGCAAAAATCTGACGTCACCTCGTCAAGTCTTACTTCTACCACCAATATTTGTCGAAACGTCCTGTACAATATATATGGAATCGCCCAATTTCTGTTTATGTCTCTTTCATCGCAAAGCCCATGTTTTATTTACCTATGCAACTATCATTTGACATCCGCTTATATAAGGCATGGCAGAAGCTTACCTTAAATACCACAATAAATCTTTATCTTGTTCAAATAATGGCACCAGAACATCCCTCGTAATGATTTCATCAAGTTGTGCTCTGTGATGACTGCTACCTTTAATCTACAGAGAATAAGAGTTTGAGGTATATATAGAATGCATCAGAATGGTAGGAAAAAATCATGGAAAACTAAGCAAATCGCCAAGAGATCTTGATCAGGGCCCTGGTTAATTGGAGTCTGTCCGTCAGTTGGTATGTCTGTAGGTAGCTACGTAACTGGGTTGAAAGGTATGTAGGGCTGTAGGACTGTAAGTAGGTAGACAGGTATGTAGATAGGTAGGTATACACACAGGCAAATAGGTACACAGGTAGACAAATAGGTTGAGCAGTTGATAGGTACAGTGGAATTTGGTTGGCAGGTAAGAACGCAGGTAGAGATACCGAAGTTGATATTTAAGTAGGTAGGTAGGTATCCAGATAAACGGATGCACTACTAGGTAGGTACGTACGTAGGTACGTACTTAGGTAGATAGATAGATAGATAGATAGATAGATAGATAGATAGATAGATAGATAGATAGATAGATAGATAGATAGATGACTGATGTTGCTTACTCATGGCAAATAAGACCGGACTTGGGATAGATATTGCAGGAGCCTGTGACCGATGTTGCCTAGTAATGCCAATTAAGGCCGGACTTGGGATAAATATTGCGGGAGCCTGTGACTGATGTTGCTTAGTCATGCCAATTAGGACCGGACTTGGGATAAATATTGTGGGAGCCTGTGACTGTTGTTGCTTAGTCATGGCAATTGAGACAGGACTTGGGATAAATATTGTGGGAGCCTGTGACTGTTGTTGCTTAGTCATGGCAAACAAGACCGGACTTGGGATAAATATTGTGGTAGCCTGTGACTGATGTTGCTTAGTCATGGCAATTGAGACAGGACTTGAGATAAATATTGTGGGAGCCTGTGACTGTTGTTGCTTAGTCATGGCAATTGAGACCGGACTTGGTATAAATATTGCCGGTGTCTATGACTGATGTTGCTTACTCATGGCAAATAAGACCGGACTTGGGATAGATATTGCAGGAGCCTGTGACCGATGTTGCCTAGTAATGCCAATTAAGGCCGGACTTGGGATAAATATTGCGGGAGCCTGTGACTGATGTTGCTTAGTCATGCCAATTAGGACCGGACTTGGGATAAATATTGTGGGAGCCTGTGACTGTTGTTGCTTAGTCATGGCAATTGAGACAGGACTTGGGATAAATATTGTGGGAGCCTGTGACTGTTGTTGCTTAGTCATGGCAAACAAGACCGGACTTGGGATAAATATTGTGGGAGCCTGTGATTGTTGTTGCTTAGTCATGGCAATTAAGACCGGACTTGGGATACATATTGCGGGAGCCTGTGACTGATGTTGCTTAGTCATGGCAATTAAGACCATACTTGGAATTAACATTGCAGGAGCCTGTGACTGATGTTGCTTAGTCATGGCAATTAGGACGGGACTTGGGATAAATATTGCGGGAGACTGTGACCGATGTTGCTTAGTCATGGCAAATAAGCCCGGACTCGGGATAGGTATTGCAGGAGCCTGTGACTGATGTTGCTTAGTCATAGCAATTAAGACCGGACTCAGGATAGATATTGCAGGAGCCTGTGACCGATGTTGCCTAGTAATGCCAATTAAGCCAGGACTTGGGAAAAATATTGCGGGAGCCTGTGACTGATGTTGCTTAGTCATGGCAATTAAGACCGGACTTGGAATAAATATTGCAGGTGCCTGTGACTCATGTTGCTTAGTCATGGCAGTTAGGACGGGACTCGGGATAGACGGGTAAGGTAAAGTTAAATGTGGATTTAAGGCGTGGTTCGACTGAGTACGGTGATCCAATAGAGGGGGTGGGGGGGTCAAGGTTGCTAATTTTACCACAAAACCAAAAGTACCTTGGGTACTTTTGATCATGTGTTTGGGGGTGGTCGTCCTTCTGGTCAAATTCTTCCTCAAGACCAAAAGTACCCACTTTTTTTGCTCTGACCTTAAACCACCATTTAAATGTGAGTCCGCCTTTCTCCAGTTAATGACTGTTACTACTCGTGAAGTGGAGTTTAGTTTTAATGGTATAATGTATAAACAGACGGATGGTGTAGCTATGGGTTCTCCAATAGGTTCTCTCATTGTTTTTCACCAGTCACGTATTTTAGATGACAATCAAAAGTATTCCTGCCTGCATTACAGAAGGTATATTGATGATTGTTTTCACCATGTTTCCATCGTGCTGGTCCATCGAAAAATTTTACTCACAACTTCTTTCTCTTCCTTCTTCTCTATCATTCCCCATAGAACATGAAGACAGTAGTACTGTCTTGCCATTTTTTGATGTATTTGTTGAGAAGTCTAACAAACGTTTTATTACAAGTGTTTACAGGAAGTAAACGTTTAGGGCTCTTTATACCAGATGGGACTGTGCGCACAAAAAGATAAGCTGTCACCTGTCGCCTGCCTCGTCAACAGAGCTAACAAGACCTGCCCAACTGTACTTCTTTTCAATAAACACGGAAAGCAAAGGACATCTTTCTCACCAACAGGTATCCTAAACCTTTTGTCACTGCCATAGTCTAATTATTGCAGTTAAAACGCGTTCCCTTCGTTGGACCTAGACGCTGCCCAATTTACATTCGGCTACCATGGTTAGGACCAGTTTCTGAGAAGTATGAAAACAAGCTGAAGAAGGTATGAACAGATTATTTTGGTGCTGCCGACGAAAAAATCATTTTACAAGCCCCTCACTCTGCCCTGCAGCTCCGAATGATGTACTTTCCATCCTTGCCAGAAGCAACGTGATATATAAGTACCAGTGTCTCTGTAGGAAAATTTATGTGGGTCGTACATCTCAAAGACTGCTAGACAGAGTCAAGCCACACGTACCCCGTCGAATACGTGAAGGTCGAGCAATCGCTCCTTGGAGACAATCAGGAGGATAAGCTAACGTAAAAGAAAGAGTGGAAACAATAACCTGACCGTGTCCGGAGAATTGCCCCCCCCCACCACCACCCCCCGCCGCCCCGCCCCCCACACTCATCAAGCAAGCCCCTTGTAAATAGGTATTGTTTTAATAGATTTACTCAGTTACTGTTTTCACGATTACAAACATGACGGACTAGTATTTCGACTCATCTTCATCATAAAGCATTTGCTTCCTTTTTGCTTCCCCTTGAAAGCGCTAAACAATAGCAATTTTGGCGAACACGGGGAAATTTTTGTCACTCACAATTTCTTCCCTATCTTTGCTATTCCTTCAAATAAATGTAAACTTTATGGAGTCGAACAAATACGAGAAATAGTCAGTCATTATTATCTACGTTATCCCACCACCTATCATTTTTCTCAGTACACGACGCCCACTTTGAACAGTTGTTACTACGGCGCTGAACTCTTTCTGAATTATTACAGTAAAACTTTGGCTGTTACATTTTAGTATTTTACAGAAAAAGATAAAATTAAAGGAAAGGTAAGTAAGAAAATCTGCTATCATGAAACAGCCACGCAGCCAGTCCAATTTTGAGGGGGGTGGGGCAAATTCAAAACAAAACCCCTCTTCCTTCCCCTCCTTCCTTCCCTGCCCGCCAACCATGGTTTTATTGGCTGAAAAAAATTTACAATTGAGCTTCTAAAGTCCCTAGAAGGCTCAAAATTGCATTTCGTCTTTCTTATAGCATCTCACAAATTGGATTTCTTTACAGACATAACAAAGAAGGGTTATAAAATATCGAACAGGAAGTCATTTTTTAATTTTTTAAATGCCTGTAAGGGTTTTTCGGGGAGGGGGGATTTAACGTGGGCAAGTTTTACCTATTGGGCGGGCACAGCCCCCCTTGGCTGCGTGCCTGTCATGAAATATCCCGAATCATGAAGCTACGCTGTGACAGTATACTACAATCACCTCAGAATTAATACTCTAAACTCTTCCATAGAACAACTTCTTTAGAAGTTTCCAATACTCTCCTGTTAACACCTCTGGCCGACGAGCAATGATCTTCCCTGCTTGAAGGCAGGCTTAGATCTCTAACCACATTTCCTGTATCGTTGGAAGGTGTTCCAAGAAAGATCGAAATATAGCAGTCTTCACAAATTTGAAAATGACATTTACAGTACCTAGTTATATTAGTAACAGTACTGCATGCCCTCAGTTTAAAAAAACAAATGGTTTCTTATGGTTGCCACGATTGCTCCCCTTGATGTTTCACGAGATCGACTCGCCAAGATTGCATAAAACTGCCATGAGAAATGTATTACAACAATAAATCTAGTCTAAATCATAGCAGGGACAAGAAGCTATCTACTGTTGTTGCTGTTGCCCATGATATCCGCGCAAAGAACGGTTTGATTGCGCGTAGCAGGAAAACCAAAACGGCAGACGAAGCAACCAATGGCTGTGTTAGCCAAGTGGACGAGAAGGTTGGAGGGGTTATTCTTGAAATTTTGGGAGCCTGACATTGCAACTGTTTTAGAAGTTAGTAAAGCCATAGATAGCTGAATCTTGAGACGAGAATTTTCGGGGAGGGGTTGATAAAAATCTCAAAGAATGACTGACTGATACAGTGTTGAAACCTAAATTACCTTTTGGTGTGTAGGGGAGAATTGATAGCAAGTGTGGTTGATTTTCTGGCAGCACTTCTTTAATTGGGGTATTAAATTTAAGGAAAGGAGAAAAAACCCATTGTGTATAATTAGTCCGAGGGAGAGGATATAGAAATCCCTAAAAATCCCCCTGTCATTCGTTATCATTTGAATTTGAGTATCTACAGAGAATTATAGTTTTTCGGGATAATAATTTACTTTCTTAAATTTACGCTCACTGAGTTTTAAATTTTACCAATTTTCTTGTGGTCGCGTAATGCACGAAAGCATGCTTGTTTAGCAGTGATTATCAAACTACAACATTTCGGTCTATTTGATCGATATTGATGAGGGTATCAAAATAAAATCTTTCTTTTGCAGCTACTTGTCAGCAATTTTACAGTTCGGCATGTCAGCAAGGCTAATTATATCGATAGAGAATTCATATACCTTAGAGAACAACAGAAAATTGTTAACATAAAGAATAAGCCATCTATCGTACTACCAGTGGTAAGACTGTAAGCCAGAGGAATTCGCCATAAAGTCGCTCATTCACCGTATACCAAATCACGACAAAGAAGGCAGGGAAGCGAGAAGTTCCTGAAAGCGTTAAAAAATAATTATGTCACCTCCATTGGCAAGTCTGCGATACTTTAAACACGACAGAAATCAAAGTTGTACTGAAGTCGATCTGTCCATTATCCTACGAAACATACCTGTTATTAACCTATGCTACATAGCTAGCTAAACAGCCACGAAAGACTTGACAACTTTGCTGACGGTATGCCGGACTAAATAAAATTACCTGGTAACTGCAAAGAACAGTGTAACCTAGTAGTGAAATGCTCACTGCACTGTAGGCTACCATATAAGTAATTCAGTGTAGATATCTCGGTGCAGCAATGAAAATCCTGTTGTTGATACCAACTGCATCCGTTCAACACGGAACATGTATTCAGCTGCTATCTTCTCATCTAGAAATGGGAAAGTGACAGAAATTCTCAATCATTGTAGTTGAAGATATAGGTTTGCTAACTCTCATTCCCTATCAGCAATGCTTCTTTTCTCAAGGTAAAGATCTTTTATAGGTATCTCACACCTGCCCCCTTTCACCACAGAAACATATACTCCAAAATACTCTCCCAGGATATATCATCACCTATTGAGAGCATACATTCAATGCAAGATATGATATGATGAAATGATTACCTGTTGGTTGTCCTGGTGATACAAATTCAGGAAGAACTTTGAAACCAAGCACACTTTCACTAAGGGAGTTGACATTAGACATCATACGAATATCAAACAGTCTCGCGTTTGACCGTGCAGGAGCAGTGAAAGAGTCCCTTTCTCTCGAGATGTTCCATCTGGAACTACCTTCCAACATATACATTTGCATATGGATAGCGTTGCATCTCCACCCTGTGATGGAATTAAAGGCAATGTGAAGATTAGAATGAAGAAAATTGTTCATAATAATTAACTGCAGTAGTCACACCCTTGTTAACTTATTAGACTGGTAAAAATTAAAACAACATTTATAAGTTTCATGAGTTTCATAATTATCACTGTACATGCAATACACACTTGTAACATTTTGTTGAATGAACTATTCTATATGCATATTAATAAAAGAAAGGAAGCTTAACTTGTGAAACTGAATACATACCAGGAACAAAATTACATTGGTGATGATGAAAACTTTCCAGTGAAGAAGAACCTCTGGAACATTGCAACAGTTCCAATGTGTGGCCACCTTTCTCAACGTTGCCTGCAACAGTGTACAAGTCGACTCCTGGTACATCTTGTATGCAAGTAAGATGCTTTTTTTGATTGGCCCATACATTTGTCATGCTTTCGCCATTTATTAATGGCAGACCTACGGAGTCTGTGAGGTCCCACATTGACTGCAGAAGTTTGTCAATTAATTCTTCTGTTTCTTTGGCACCTCTAGTTTGGCGGCGGCAATGCTTTGCCAGCTCCCTTGATGTTATTGCTGTAGTGACCTGGAGGTCAGTTGGCATGTAATTTGGATTCTTCTTTCTTAATTCTGCTCTCTTGGCTGCTTTCAGTTTATTGAAGTCTTCTTGGTCCCATTGAAAGATGCAGCTTGACAGTTTGGATAAGAAGACTCCAAATAATGGATGGTGCTCTGTTGTCAAACCGGAAGTAAATCTTCTCATAAAATGAAAACTGCGCTTCCTCATCGTGCAACGTGTTGCGTGCAGAAGGAGCATGCTACTTTGAAATTCAAAAAATTCTTTCTACTCGCACGATAAAGTTATCGTCGTCATCTGTGGGTAAACTGTAGAGAATTTTACTGGGAATCTAAAGGTGCTTTTTGTTTTGAAATATCTTTAGTAATTTTTACACAATCAACAAATTTTTGGGTCAAGGTACCAACAGTTTTCAAATTTGGCCCGAAAAGTTCTCACTTCCCGAGTCAAACAGCCGTGGACATGGCACCTGTTGACTATGATGGAATATGTTTAGGGCCAGATGACTACATATGCCAGATAAATAAAATCCCTTAAAAATCTCAAACCATAAAATTAATACCATGGAATATCACTTTCGGAACTAAAATTAATACACTTACCCCAAAATGTAGGGATCTATAGACACTGCCAGATCTATGCCACAATGTAGTAAAGAGAGGGGCACACTAGTTATACAGCAAGTTAGATATAATTTTCGGTATTTTTTTCCATTTCTTTTTCATATTGTTTCAAAGGCCAAATAAAGGGCAGTGGGACAGGGGCATCCAATCGGAGGGAAACGGCCCTCAATTTCGTCCACCTGGCAAAGAAGAAAGCAGTAGAACACACATCACACCATTTTCTCACCAAAGGGCCGAAATGCAAACCCCATTCACCTCGAGTTCGAAGGCTGATGGGTTAAAGGGCACATGCTTAATGTCGGAAATATGCCATGTAAATACCAAACAAATACGAAACAGTAGCAATACATAGCACAGTTTTCATTAGTTTGAGTAGGGACCTTAAATGTCAAAGTGGAATAGGCTCGTGGGTAACTCAAATCGGCATTTATCCTATCACAACGACACAGGCCTATCTCAAATCCAATTGACGATAAAAATTCCTTAAACTCTAAGCACTATAGGCCTACTTTTTGCATGGACTTGGCCACAAAATTATAAAGCTTTTATTCAATGCGTTCTTTAGAATACGATCGGCCTATCCTTTATTTTGACGTAACATGGCATGATAACTAGGCATGATAAATAAAAACATGGCATCTCAGGTTGGTATGAAATTCATAATGAATGTAGCTCACCCTGAATTAGAGAGCCAATGTAAGCTTAGATCAACGGTGAAACTTTCAAATGCATTCTTCTTAATATGGGTTAACTACCAATGTGAAGTTCGCCCGACATAAGTCAGTGGAACACGTAAACCGTTTTTTTAATTCTGGAGATCACTACCTTGCATTTTTAGAAAGTTCTTGTTATTCGAAAACCTGAAAGACGCTAACGCAACAACATCAATCCAAGAGTCCAATTACTTCGATATATATTCCTGGTTCTACTTCTTGTTTCATTTCTGTTCATGTTCAATGTATACTTTAAGCTTTAAGTTGTCGCGGTTGTTACATATGTAATACATTTAGTCAAATTTTTAAAATTTGCTATCGGTTTGCCATTTAAAAAATGTAGGCAAAAATTGCTACAGTCAAGACACTATTGCGAACTAAGAAAATAAATTTTGCTGCAGAGCAGCACGATCATTGAAGCTTTTTTGAAAAAAAGTAATTAAAATATGGCAACAATTGAAAAACAAAGACTCATTTCCTTTAGGTGAAGTTTTACCTACAGTGTATTAGTATCTAGTAACCAGGGTGTGCAATTTTACTAGAGGGATTTTTCCTTCAGGGATATTTTCCTTAGGGGTTTTTTCCAAGAGGGATATTTTCCGTAGGGATTTTTGCTAGGAGGGAATATTTCCTTAGGGATTTTTCTGTAGGGATTTTTACCTATATTCTTATTAGAATTGAAGAGAAGTAAAGTATATTCGTGGATTAACATAGTGAAACATTTTATTGCTTCAATCTTGATTCATGCATAAATGCACAGTGGCTTCGTATACATCTCAGTAAACGAAGCCACTGTGGCAGAATGGTGAAGGCGTTTAACTCGTGATTCAATGGCTATGGGTTTGAATCCCGGTCGGTTCGCAGCACCCACATACATCTTACTACATTTCTAGACCACAATTGTCTACTGTCATTGGTGACAATGCATTGTGGTCTAGTGGGAAAGTCACACGAGTTACTGTGTTAACGAGGTTCATTTGGTCGCTAAGCATACAATCTTAACTCGCGTTCCTGTTTAAGGCCACTATTAGTTTCTATTCCCTTAGTTAACATGGTATTATGTCGGATTAGAAACTTTAATGTTGTTGCAGAAAGGTTTCACAACAAGAGGGCAACTTTTCCTCCTCTGATTGTTTATCTTCATCTGAAATTTCAGATAGATCATAAAGCAGGCTTCCAATAAACTTTTGCGTCATCCACAATCAGGACTTCTCATGTCGTCACTCCAACGGAATCCATCATCTTGTGCGACTTTTGGATAGCCCTGGACGAAAACTGGTCAGCTGGGCAGAGAAGGCGAGAAAATGATCTTTGTCAGTTTTCGATCAAGTCCTTTACCCACAGTGCCACAAGCCACCAAGTAGTGTGATTTGAATACTAAGATCTCTATTGTACAATGCAAGGGCCAATTTAACTGTATGTGTCAAGTACTAACACCAAAGTCGATGGTATCTTGGACAATTGTAGTTTGGGACAGTATCGACTAATTTTCTCAGAGCAGCTGTGCAAGTGCTAAAACATTTTTAGTAGCTATTGGAATCTGGATAAATTACTGCCCTTTTAGATTTCAGTTACTAGTTAGGAAAAGGCACAATCATATAGCTGGGTATACTGAAGTGTTGAGAAAAGAAAGGTTCATATGATTTAAGTTTAAGTTTTAAGTGTAGGATTTGTTCTCATTGATTGAGGAGGTTCCCCGTGACCTGTGGGAAGGGATGCTGCTGTTCGGTTGAGATTCTGTCGTGGCTTTTTTCATCTCCTCCTCCTGACAGCCCAAGTCAAGAGGCGGGGCCCTTAGATACTCCAAATACACTTTATTAATTATTACCCTGTTGTTGGCTTTGCTGTTTATTTAGAGTACCTTCAATATAGGGCCCAATGCTCATCAGGGGTCTTTGATAAGGAGACTGCAAAATGAGGTTGCACAGCTTATGGGGATGGGGAACATTCAGTTGCCTGAAATGTCCTTTCGCTACATTCCTGGAACATTTATTAACATCTTTCCGCTGCCAAGGCTGTCGATACAGAACAAACTAAATCTTGTATCATGAACCCCCTAAAAAGCACGTAGATAAGAGCTTCGCTACTTTCCTGTTTTCTTTAGCATGACAGTTTATTATTACTATTCACCATCAGTGCAGGTTTTAGGGGGTGCCGACTGTGCCGCGGCACAGGGCCCCGCACTTAAGATAGAAATTAGGGGGCCTCGCACAGCTCACTCAGGACACTCAATGACACTGAAGGGCCCCTAAATCAATTTACAGCACAAGGCCCCCTCTTGCCAAAAATCGGCACTGTTCACAATAATGTGGATACATCAATAGATCATGGTATAGTTTCACCTATCTGCGCGGTTTCCCATGAGCCCTCCTCGTCTCCATACAGCTACATCAACATTTTTATCGATATCTGTATGATACTTTCGTTATCGAACCCCTTCTCCAAACTCGCGAAAGCACGGTTGTAGTAAAGGACTGCGGTAGCTTAATCCAGAGAGGTTTAAAAAATTTTCGCATACGCCATGGCACAATCGTAGGTGCATTTGAGCCCTTGCCTGTACGTATGTATGTACCTAAGCGTACGTTTCTATTAGTTAGAAGAAGAAGAAGAAGAAGAAGAAGAAGAAGAAGGAGAAGAAGAAGGAGAAGAAGAAGGAGAAGAAGGCTGTCGATACTCTAACAAAGGGTTGTAAAATTTAAGGGTAAAAACAACTTCGAGATAAAAGTGCAGCGATACCTTCACATTAAAGAAGCATGGCTTAAGCTTAAAAATTATTAGCCCTTCAGCATATTCGTGACTAATGCTGAATTTTAGCATAATTATTTCTAAAATTCATGTAAATAATAAAGAGATGGGGTAGACGGCTTGCCTTTGCAAGGAATGGATCTCTTGGATTACAGATTCTTTTCATGATTCTCGAGAGGCGATCCTGCTTGGCGGTTGAACCTGCCCTATGGGCTCTCTTCTCAGCCTGGTAGCCGAAATTGAGGAGCGTTGCCCAGGGATGCTCCAGCTGTACTTTATTTATTAGTTCGCCTGCTTGGTGGTTTTACTGTTTATCTGGGGTAGTTTCATCGCGGGTGTTTGATTGAGAGATATCAGAGAGCCATTACCTCCAACCTTCTAAAGTAGTGCACTTAACTGGAGCAAGAGACCGGAGAAAATAGTAGGGGCTAGACAGCAAGGAATTAGACTGAGTCATTGAGATACTGCCGTCGGAGAATGACCTCCCTGACAGTTAAGCGAAGAGAGCCATTACCTCCAACCTTCTAAAGTAGTGCACTTAACTGGAGCAAGAGACCGGAGAAATGGTAGGGGCTAGACAGCAAGGAATTAGACTGAGTCATTGAGATACTGCGTCTACCCTTGCCCCATCCTATAGTATGTGCTCAGCCGCACACTTTAGCTGTTTTTCCTTCCAGCAAGCCCTTGATCTTGTTAACCGGTGAT
The DNA here is from genome assembly GCA_010016025.2 of Alatinidae sp. Z8VKAUB7J3. Taxonomy (NCBI): domain Eukaryota; kingdom Metazoa; phylum Cnidaria; class Cubozoa; order Carybdeida; family Alatinidae; species Alatinidae sp. Z8VKAUB7J3. The sequence continues at coordinate 99,454,401 of JAAAKM020073195.1, forward strand.
CATATTTACCTGTGATTTTTTCGCTTCCTTCGTACTGCTAAATTCCATCGATTATTGCTCTTGATTTTCGTGGCCAAAACATACAGCCAAAGCAGTTCCTTAACTTCCACTTTTCACCTAGCAGATGGGGAAGTCGTTGGTCAACACGAATGCATTTGTACTCTCTCGAGGTACTACCCATATTTTTAACCCTGTAATATCAGAATTTTGTTATCCAGCTTGGAGCCAGCATGAACATTGCAAGTTTTGTTTATTACACTTTGGAGCTATTTTACGTTACTTGGTCTTAGCTATCCCCAATTTTGTATCCGTAACGTCGGACAACTTACGTATGAAATGGCTCCGAAATCGATTCTAGATTTGACTTTCCCATCAATTTCGGCGATCAGTCACAAATGTAAAAGAAAGAATCTGGGCTGTTTTTGCAACATCGTCTACTGGTCATAAAATGTCTGAAAAGGAACTAACAGCTTAAAAAAGTAGTGTCCACATAATGTGAATTAAAATATGTTAAAATTCCTTTTTTCCCTCACCAAAATGACCGAACACAAACATCTAAAATCTCTGAACATGTACATGAAATTCGGGCATTCGGGAAAATAACGTACTCTCGAACTTAAGTCAATAACCAAATGTGGTCATTTCGTTATACTTTGCACAAAGAGCGAGTGCGGGTGTGCAGAGCTTTACTACTCAAAGGAAGAATGTGCTCTTAACATCAATTCTAGCGTAAACATACATTTTCTGAAGTAGTCAAGTTATACAACAATGTCGTTAAAGAAATTCCTTGAAACGTATTATCAACCGAGTTTAAAGGAAATTTAGCTTTCTCACTGCTACAATAGCTCCTGCTGCAACGCAACAGGGTACTTAAGTGTCCTTGCGGCACAAGTGAATGACTCATACGGATACCTAGGAGTAGAGAAAGAGCTTCCTTTGATACATCGAACTGGGCAAATCTAGAGGTACCAGATCTCACCCCTCCTGTAGCTGAGCTACTTGCACCAGCGCTATAAATAATTTCCACCCCTACCGTGATTGTTCGATTTAAAACTAGGTACACGCCTTCCTTTACATACCTAGCCGGTAAACGCAACGAGACTTGCGTCTATTCTCAGACCATAATGGCCTTGGTTACGTGGTAGCAACGACAGGTTGAATACAACATTTTCACACGTTACAGAGATGATAATACGTTTAAAGCTTTCAATCATGATTTTATTAAAACTTTCGATAGACGAAACAGCTAACTGGTTTGCTTGATCGTGGAATCTTTTCTGCAGGACACCTCCAAATCTGTGGAAACGACTCAACAGCAGTTTTGAATTTCGTACGAATCTCTAGTTGCTACCAACTTAACGATTTCATGTGTACCACACAAGAGTTTCAGGTTGGTCATGCATATACCAAGATACTTAATAGAACTAAGGAACAAGAAATATATAGAATGAGCATGTATCAGTAACTGATTGTATACTATTTTATATTTATAGTATTTTTAATCTCACGCTTTTATTTTTGCACAAATTTTAACCTCGGCTCTACCTGCCACTCTAACTTTTCTGCCAACAATTTCTTCTAAGTACGCTATACCAACCAGTCTCTTTCTCAGTACTAAATAAGATATTTGTCAGTACGTTTGTAGATAATATTCAATAACGGAATCATTAGTGAAATTCCATTGACCGGTTTCGATGCACCCTCATCAGAATTGCTCGTGCAAAGAACGAGTTGTTCAAACATTCAAGCATCATTTATGATAACTCACAAACAAAGAAAGGGATTCAAGCAAAAATTTGTCGACCGCTGATTGGACAAACCTGAAGACCTACCAACAATTTGGAAGCGCCAAAAACGTTTTCGTTTACGTTTGCAAGTATTTAATCATCAAAAATCAATAAGGCAATGGCTGTTGAGAACCTAGGTCTGAAACGATAATGTTTATCGGTTGATAGTTATGTCATATTAGTAATTCGTAGAATTCGGTAAGCTCCGTCCTTTACAGTAGATTGCTTAAGGTCAGTAGGAGTGAAATGGGCCAATAATTGATTCCATTTTCATCTGGTTTAAAAGTACAACAGCCTTAGTACATTATCATATGGCGGGTAAAGTATGAATCTAAGTAGATTGATTCTATAGTTATCTTCCAGAACGAGAAATGACTTCAACCAAATCCTCTAACAAACGATAATTTATCATATTAAGGCCTGAATCCTTATAACGTTTAAGGAAATTGATTTGCTCTTTCAGAACTAACTTTTCACAGTGCAGATAAAGAAACAATTCAGAAGAGAAAGATGCGATGAGTGATACAGTATCATATAATCTATTGACAAGAAATTTCCCAATAGCATCATCGGATATGGTACAGCTAGGGTCTGAATACCAGAACTTGCCAGAAGAAAGTTCTTTTACTGCCTTCCATATCTCAATAGCCTGACCTTTGCTTTCCTCTATAATATTAATATAATGTATTGATTTGTTGCCTTTATCAAAATATTAACAAAATTGCGGGATTTTTCTAAAATATTTGCCAAAAATAAGGTGAAGCATGTTCCCTTGCTTTCCTGCAACGATTCTCGATCATGCATCACTTCACAGATTTGAAAAGTCATCCATGGTGAATCAGCGCCATTTACAAGACGTCGCTTGAATAGGACACAGTTGTCGACCACTTCTCATCATAAAATATTTATCGAGAAGAGAGGATTTGAAATGTTAGTTTTGAAAAGAACACTAGAGAAAAAGAAAATCTGTCACCACCGGGATCGAACCCATGACGGACGCTTCCGCGACGTGAGCTCTACCAACTGAGCTAGGTGACCTCCGATGTTATCACACTTTTATTTCGCTAGTCGCTACATTAACTCATTTATCAAATCAAAATAGGCTAATAAGGCATATTTGAGATAGTTTGCAAAGACGAGATGCGTACATTCCATGGTGCACAAAGCGTTCAAAACAGGCTAAAAAAGGCATATTTGACAAAGTTTGCATACACTAGATGCGTATATTCCATGGTGCACAAAACATTCAAATTATGCTAATAAGGTATATTTGACATAGTTTGCATACACTAAATGCTTACAATCCATGATGCACAAAGCGTTCAAAATAGGCTAAAAAGCCATATTTGACGCAGTTCGCATCCACTAGATGCGTACAATTCATCGTGCACAAAGCATTCAAATTATACCAATAAGGTATATTTGACATTGTTTGCATACACTAGATGCGTACATTCCATGATGCACAAAGCGTGCAAAATAGGTTATTAAGGCATATTAGACATAGTTTGCGTACACTAGATGCGTACATTCCATGGTAAAGAAAGCGTTCAAAATAGGCTAATAAGGCATATTTGAGATAGTTTGCATACACTAGACGCTTACAATCCATGGTGCACAAAGCTTTCAAAATAGGCTAAAAAGCCATATTTGACACAATTTGCATACACGAGATTCGTAAGTCCCATGGTGCACAAAGCGTTTAAAACAGGCTAAAAAGGCATATTTGACAAAGTTTGCATACACTAGATGCGTATATTCCATGGTGCACAAAACGTTCAAATAGGTTATTAAGGCATATCAGACATAGTTTTCATACACTAGATGCGTACATTTCATGGTGTACAAAGCGTTCAAAATAGGTTATTAAGGCATATTTGACATAGTTTGAATACGCCCGATCCGTACATTCCATGGTGCACAAGGTGTTCAAAATAGGCTAATAATGCATATTTCACATAGTTTGCATACACTAGATGCGTACATTCCATGGTGCAGAAAGCGTTCAAAATTAGCTAAAAAGGGATATTTGACATAGTTTGCATACACTAGATGCGTACACTCTATAATGCACAAAGCGTTCAAGTAGGTTATTAAGGCATATTAGACATAGTTTGCATACACTAGATGCGTACATTCCCTGGTGCACAAAGCGTTCAAATAGGTTATAAAGGCATATTAGACATAGTTTGCATACACTAGATGCGTACATTCCATGGTGCACAAAGCGTTCGAAATAGGCTGATAAGGCATATCTGAGTTAGTTTGCATACACTAGATGCGTACATTCCATGGTGCACAAAGCGTTCAAAATAGGCTGATAAGTCATATTTGACATAGGCACCACAGACTAGTGGAGGGAAGGAGGCATCTTACCTCTCCATTCTAGGCAAGCCTAGCCACTGCCCTGTGTAAATATGTGACGAAGTGCTTCCATCCAGAAATTGTTGTTGGTTGTTGGTTGACGTTGACTGTTGGTTGACGTTGGTTGTTGGTTGACGTTGACTGTTGGTTGACGTTGGTTGTTGGTTGATGTTGGTTATTGGCTGACGTTAATGGTTGGTTGATGTTAGTTGTTGGTTGATGTTAGTTGTTGCTTGATGTTGGTTGTTGCTTAACGTTGGTTGTTGGTTGACGTTGGTTGTTGGTTGACTGCTTTGGACCACAAACGTCAAGAATGGTATCTGTAGCATTAAATGAAAATCAAAGAAACATTTTCTTACGTTAAAAGTTGAATAAATTTTTCTCGTGCGTTCCTCGGATAATTCCAACGGTTGTGTTAGTTGCAAAATAAATTTCAACGTGGGAACCTAAGGAATTGTCATCCACTTTTGCTGATTGGTAACACATCTCATGGAATGCAAAACAAACAATCAATAACACAGTATAATAACTGCTTTAGTTAAAGTAATAAAAGCATAAACGAACAAAATTTGCATGCGTTAACATTAAGCTATTAAAGATTGCTAGCCTACTTTTACTTACGATACTAGGAATAGCATCATCAATAATGAAAACAAACTCAGTCATACTGTTTTCTTGTGACGTGTTTATTAGTCAGAAGCGAGCAATCATGGGATGAATATTCGCTTCCTGTACTAGCATTTGTATCCCTACGTAAGGTTCTATTTGCTGTATAAGAAACAGAAGAAGGAAAGACTCATTCAACCATTTTGAAACAAATAACAAGAAACGTTACTATCAAATGGTTATCTTACAAGGAGGTACACCGGTTCAATCCACGAATGCAGCAATTCATTGGTTTTCTGCCTCTTACATCAATTGTCATTCCGTCAATAATAATATGAAGCGAGAACATGGAAAACGTAACACAAAAATCAAACATTTGCTAGTGCAAACCAAAACTTATCTGACTTTATGCATCTCATTGCGGATCAGCTCTTCCTCTTCTACTAGCTGCTTCGACGTTGGAATTGGGTCTATGCCGCAGTCAGTAGTTATTTGAATCTGGTTTACTGTTGACAACTGTCTTCCTTGCTTCTATGGATTCCAGGTCGGATTTAATTTACTCTAGCCATCTCAAATTTGATCTTCCTTTCCATCCCTTTCCTAGTAGGGCCATCAGCAAGCTATAGCTGCCTCCAAAATATTTCATTATCAACAGAGAATCTGTAACGGAGGAAATCACCTTTTTGTTGTTCAAATAACTAACTCACTTTTTCTTTGTGAATCAGACAAGGATGAAAAGGAAAAGCATCTATGCTGCCTCATCATATATGCTATCGGCCTACTATGGCTGATAAATCTTATGGATCAATGCAATTTCTCTAAATATTTTGCTAAATATCTTTGCTATTGTCCAGGAAATGTTTTCAAATATATTGCTATTATCTTTAATATATTTTCTTAAGGAAAGCTTTATTCTTCTTTACCATGATTTAGGTGGAAATTGCAAAGCTCATTTTATACACCTGAAAGTGTCGGAACGTGGGGTTGCAAGGGTTTTTCCTGCACCGATTGCTTCCCAGCTGGTCCATGCTTAGAAACTACTACTCCCGATGGAGATGCTAGTAAAAGACCTCTTTACGTGAGTGACTTGAGGTATTTACGGCCACATTACATTTGCAATGTTTTGGTCGACAACTGGATTTACAAGGCTTCTGATTATGCAGAAAACACCTTTGCACTTCTTACTATTTCACCAACATTGATTGAAAGAATAGACGATGACAATGAGAATGATTTCGAGGGTCTGTTGTCTCCCTATGAGATCAAACTATCTGATGCCATGGCAACATCAGCAGCCGTTGTATCCTATCATATGGGAGAATATGCAAATGACAGCTGGGTTAGTCTTCAGGTGATGCTAGGAATGACTATGGGCAAGACGTGGGTCTCAGATAAGTCGCTTGTGCAATCTGGGAAGTTTACAAAGGTAAGGAGAAGTTATATGTATTTATCAAAGCTCACAATGTGTAGATAAATTTAAGTTAAGCAAAGTTCAACATCTCTTTGTGGGAATACAATAATCGCAGTATCGCTGCAACAATTTCAGAGCATCCTTGTCCAAAGTGTAGGTACCCCACTAAATGAAATTAAGAATGGACAAGTTAACTTCAGGATCTTTAACACTTCCCGCTGGGGAGTGTCAGATTTAAAAAAGGGCTTTGACATACACATTGTTTCTGCTGTTGATGTTCTTTAGCAAAAGTTTCTACTTTCTAAATAGGCATATCATTGCCAAATTTACAGCTAATTTTACAGACTTTTTCTTACATTTAAAGGTAAGTTAATGTAGGAAAATACAAGAGCAGAGAAAATGTCTTCCTTAATACACCAACGGTTCTTTCGTGAACTCTGTGAATAAGTAAACGCGAGGCCGATCCGTACCAGTTTGGATCCGTACCAGTTTGGATCCGTACCCGTGTAAACAGGGTCTTATTCTCAATTATCAGACCGCATGACAGCCTCAGGATCCTGAGTCAAAGGGAGTTTTTCGGATATGTTAAGAAGATGCAATTTATAAATTGTGTAATGAATTTCATAACAAAAAAGGCCTAATTGATTGGTTAAAGAAAAAGTGGCGTCAGATAGTGCTGTATCCTTTCAACGTGATTATTAAACAAGTTCGCTAAAATGTTCAAGTCAATAGTGCTAATATAACGGATTCCTGTGGTGTCACTCCAGAAAGGCAATGTAGATTCAGAACTCCACGAAGCCTTATGAATATGTTTTTATTCCGTCTGCTCATGAAGAAGTGCATAAAACAAGAAATATCACTATTTTAACGATTTATTGGATTAACTAAGGCCTTTGATACTGTCAACCGTTGTGCCTTGTGCCTTGATTGCTTCCGTATCATAGGAAAGACCAGGTCTGCATTTTATTTGGCCGTACTGGAGTCAGTCCACATAGAAGCAAGGAAACCTTTGCTATGCAGACAGAAAGAATTCGTTTTCTCACTAGGCCTATTCAATTAATCTTATTTTAGCGGATGCTGATTGGTTCAAAAACACAAGCCATTCAGGCAGTCAAATTTCTGATTGGCTCTTTCAAAAATAGAGTTGGGTATACTCTTTCGCTCACTTCATTTCGGTCATTCTGAGTCAGTACTCTGAGGAGTGTCAGACGAAAAAGCTTTAAAAAGTACACAATGTTTTCGCTATTTCGTACAATATTCTTGTTTTGTACCACTAACAAACTATCTATCACTTAATTGTCAGTGTGCTACCTAAGTATTCCTCTTTTGTATTAATTTGAAGTTTATATGGATGCTTTACTAAAAACTAAAAAAAGAGTGTTGTTTCAAAATAGCCTTTTCGATGAAAACCTTGTTAAGTGCCAATGAATCTTTATGATGTAGAGTGCATCAAATTATTTCGTTTACTGTGTTAATGAAGCTAATAGAAATGAAATAGAATATGATATATTTCAATTCCCCTTACTTGAAAACAATATAACATGACGTAACAGGGACGTCCCACCACCTTCTATACAACCACTTCCCGGACTTAATAATAATAATTTTTTTTTTCAAACTCAATGCCTTTATTGGTGATCTCTTTACAAAAACTTTTCCCGCTGTTGTCACCTGGCGTAGTACATGGGACAGACAACCTTCTAGATTGCTTTCATCATTTCGTGTTATCTGATTACGGTCGGTTGTCTATCGTCAAGGTTACACTGATAAATGTATACAAGAAAATCGCACGCAACATATTGGCACGCAAGTCATCATCTCGTGACCTTCTTCCCTACTATAATCTTCACAGTGTCAAATAGCATAAGAACCTCCCTTGCATTGCGTTGTCTTGAAACGAGTATCTGTTGTAAACATTAAGTTAAAAGTATAATAATGACGAGTGATTATGCTTGAGCTTGACGTTCAGAGAACAATGAAGCACCTCGTTTTCAATTTTGTTTTCTGATCATTATTTTCCTATGTCATCTTCTGCGTCCCTAAACTACTAGTTGGTCGAACAAGCCCTTACTAGGCCTAAGCTACCTCGACTATTACATTTAGCTATTTTATAGAGTAGAGGAGGATTCGAACATATAATATGACAGCAACAAGTTGATTTAAGTGTTGTTGCTCTTAAAAGTGCTCTCAGTCAAGTTCAAGCTAACAGAGCACGACCATTTGCTTAAAACGACGCTTGATTCTGATTAAAGCAGAGGACGAAGGTTTACCTAGCCTACACTTTGCTATCAGGGAAACATAGAGACTAGCTCCTGGTCCTGTTTTCTGTTAAGAAGATGATACTGAACCGTAAATTTGCAAATGTGCAGCGTCCTTTAATAACACTGGTATGTTTATCATAATTACGTCGTTTGGAACATCATTAATTATAAATAGAGTTAAGGAGAAAACATCAACTTTTGGAAATAACATAAGACCACCTTCAAATCGCTTTAAGTCAATAACTTAATGAATTCTCAAAAAGTGTGCTCAATGTTAATCAAACGACTTAGGTAATTATACAAAAGCCCCTTTCTAGCTGTTGAAAAACAAAGTAAACTTAGTTTAGTTGGTTAATTTGTTGGTTTTTTTGTTAGTTATTTATACTGAGTTTGCTAATCAGTTCGCCCCCTCGTTAGTTCATTGATCATTATTTTTGCTAGTTAGTTTTTCAGTTTCTTGGTTTGTCAGTGACTTTGTTAGCCTATTAATTCTCGTCAGTTAATTCGTTGTTAATTAGTTTATTAGCTAGTCCGTCAGATAATTTGTTAGTTACTTTGTGAATCAGCGAGTTAGTTAGTTAATTGGTTAGTTAGTTATTCAGTAAGTTAGTTAGTTAGTTCGTTAGTTACGTAGGTAGGTAGCTACGTAGCTAGTTACTTGGTTGGTTAGTTAGTTCAGACAGCTTTTGATACCGGATACCTTGTATACTGAATAGCATTTGACACTGGTTAGCTGGTGCACTGGATTGATTTTGGTATTGGGTAGCATATGTTTGTAACCTGGATAGCTTTTGACACTGGACCGTACCTATGTTATCCGATAGGGAACTGCGTTTTATACAAATTTATTTACACAGTTGAAAATGAATTGGGGCTTTTACGTCTATGCCTTCGCCTTTTCAGGAAGTTTCTTTGGCAGTATTGAAAGTTTCTCTGGTACATTTGGTATATTGTAAGATCAATCTAAAAGAAGACCCGCAATGGATAGGAAAACGGTAAGTTTGTCTTGTCATTTAATCTTGTTTGAAACTGCAACTGTAGATGCCGTATACCAAGGAAGATCTTCCTTTATATGACTCAATATCCTCTAAGTTGAAATCCAGCACACCTGTAAATGATACGCGGCCAGTTTAGCAACTCGAGATTTTTAATGCATAAGCTAAGTTACTTATGAAATATTTCTAAACAGCCAATAACATTTGGAATATACGCTTTTCCCATTTATCATGATGATTGATAGTTTTTTCAACGGCGGACTACATTTTGATGATCAGTCGATATAATTCACCTCAGTTTTTTCAGCCTCTCTAAAACATGAATGGATCTTCTGTTTCTCATTTCTAGACTACATCGATTTGGACGTCCGGATAAACCGCTGCAGCTTGATGTATTCGTCTACAGACAGGTGAGGTATTTCGCTCTTTATGATAGTGGCAAAACGCCATGTTAAATAACAACAGTGGTAGGCTGTTTCTTACTGGACCTTTTTGTCGTAGAAGTGTAATGGGTGGTAGTACAGATTTGCACCCTACCCTACCCCTTTGGGTTTTGGATTATGTTTTATGTATTAGGATGGGATACCTGATAAACTTAAGAGTATTAAAACGCAGTGAAGATATATCTCTTGTGTTTCGTTTTGTGTCTTATCCAACTAACGATTCCACTACATCAAGGGAAACACATCCAAAACTTGATGCAATCATCTCTTTAAAATGCTAAAACTGATATAGCAAATCTCTGCAAAGCGTAACACGGAAGATATTGGGGAGATACAGATATCAGTGTTTCCTCAATACCGTTACAAATCAGTTACTTAGTAATATATTAGGTTTATTAGCTATTTTATTTCAAAACGTTACCATCTTTCTTCGACATGGTTTTCGCGTTTTAGCACGGTTATTATTTCCTATTCTTTAAAGAATCTGTCTTACTACGTTTTAGTTCTGCTTTAGGACACTTTTCTCTTGCTATACAAAACCCGAGTGCCATTCAGGATAGCGGGGTTGTGTGTGTAACATGGAGATTGGAATTGGGAGTGATGATCTGTTGTCTTCACGAAACTATAAGTGGTACTGTAGAGGTGTTGAATTCATCTTCGTTTTGCATCACTGGTCTTACCCTCGTCAGTGTGCTATTGTTTTGGTGGTCTCATGACTATTTTTGTATTAGGAGCGGCATAGTAGGGGCGAGGTTTGATTGAGAGTCGCTCCAAAGCCGCTCCAACGGCGAACCTAACTGTATTAGTTTTCCGCGCATGAGAAGAGCGACGTTTGACTAAGATATATACCAAATGTTACAAAATAAAGTGAAGCACTAATGGCCACTTGACAGATTCTAATTCTTTAAGATTGCGATCTGCAGTTTGCGTTCCTATAAGGGAAATTCAAAAAATCCACACCTCCGCCTGAAACAGAAAGACATTGGGTTCATGGCCCCTTTACTTTTAAGGAATTCATGCGTTTGCCTCCCTTCCCTCTTTGGCCAACCAACACGTTTTTTTTTTATTCAAAAGTTCATTTGTACTGAATACAACAAGTTATCCTTTTCAATGGATTTCGTGCACTTTTGACGTTATTACTCGCTTTCATAGTCCAATGTAAATAACCGTTTTGACGGCATGCCCGTCTTTCCCCATTTTAAAACTGTTTGGGCGATGTTGCTATTTCATTTTTACGTAGATGAGCCCCATGTATGGTAGGCCTAGACGTGCCTCTTTTTGAGATCCTGAGAGTAACCAAAACGTCACCAGGTAAATGAATGAGGATGGCCTGATTAATATTCCTAATTATTATACAAAATTGAGTACGCAAGTACGACGTCACAATTTAATTGAAATCTTGGACAACACTTAGAACTAGTATTGTCCAAATTTGGGGACGTCGACTGTCGAATCTAACCTTGTGGTTCAAACTTTATGAGCTGAGCAAAATTAACAGTCTTTGGTTTAGGACGTTTTACAGGTTGAAACGATCAATTTTCTTTGGAGGCATATTGGTGGCTGGGCTCTCTTATGATCAAAAATGTGTTTCCTCCCAACAAATAAGGTTTTGTGACATTATCACTGGAGTAATCATCGACTCATTACCTCACACGCAACGTATTCGCTCATCTAACGTATTCGCTTATCTAACGCATCCGCAAACGTATTCGCTCTTCTACCTCACCCATACTTAAACTCAAAACAAATTTCCCCGCCAAATACAAACATGTTTAGAGACATCGCATGCAGAGAAAAGTGCAAGAAAGGTAAGTTTAGATCCTGCGGTGAGTCGATTTTGCAGTGTAACCTCAAGCTCTGGGATAACTGAAATCCCAAGACCGATTTGACACTTCAGATTCAAAAGCGGAAAATACGTTTCACTCTGTTGTGTGTGGCCGCAGCTGTTGTTACATATCCGTTGAAATTAAAGGTAGTTAGTAGTAATTGTCCACCTTTAAACTGTTAATTTCCGCTAGTGGCAAATATCTCAAGTGGTAATAGTCCTCGATACTAAATGTCTTCTGTCACAAAAAATCTGAAACGAAATAGTTTGATCCCTCACGTCGTTCGACAAGTTTGAGATTTAATAAACATTGATTATGACTTGTAGTATTTAAGGTGATTTCTTAACGCACAAAATCGTATTTTACTCGTCGTAAGAAAAAATTGAGAACAAAAACAAGAAAAGTGTTTTCGAACCCTGCAATTAAAAGCACATACCTTGACTGTCTGCAAGTATTTCCTGACTCTAGAACGAACATGAAACAGATAGGGATAAATATGGAATACTTGAAAAGTTGGATTGTGGTACAAAACTTAAATATTGCGTTGAGTAACGGATTCATTATGCTAAACGATTAGGTAAAATTTTGGAAACCTTACTGCGTCTACTAATGAAGGTTGGCACATGTTGCGCGATTCTGTCATTTTACCTCTGTTTTATAAACTAATAAACGTTTATGTGTGACAGGTAGTACGTCTTTTTGGGCAACAGGCAGAAGTTTTTGGGTGGAATGAACAACACGCGGTTGTACCGTGGGAAAACTGTTGGTCAAGGCCGATTTTACTCTTTTATCAAAACTTAAGGAAACATTTCCAATCCACGGTAGTCGCAAATACACTGGGCACTTCATAGGACCATATTTTGGGTCAGACGAAAACTTGGCAATTTGATTGGAAATGACAATGTTGATGGCGTTTTCTGGATAGCCGTTTTCTTCAAAAATGGTTTTAATGTTGGCTAGAATCGCGAAACATGTGCCAACCTTCATTAGTAGTAAATTTTACCGAATCGCGTAACCAAAGTCAAGTCAACAGATCCCAAAACCGACTCGGCAATATGACAGCATTTGAGTGAAAACCCGTCATGTGCTGACGACTATCAAGAGGATTCGTTCAGGGTATTAGCGAGAGCCAGATCTCCTTTTCATCTTGCTTCATAGCTAAGATTCAGTCTCTTCACTCTGTGCTGCACTGATGAGCCCACAAAGGGCGAAACAGTACTGTCTACTGATTGAGTATATATATACACACACGTATACCCTATGCCAAAAAGTAGGTAAAATGGACTCTTTGTTCTCCAAGAGAAGCTCCAAAACAAGTGGACTATGATATCTTGTGGCAACTATGATTTAGGCCATTTTTGTGTTGTTCATGCCGAGTACATTAATGCTACATGCTATAATAGGATAGTACCTTCACTAATTTGTTTTCTCATAAATTCGATGCCATCATCTTCAACTGCAGAAAGATGGCTACTTTCAACAAATCCGAACCATTTCTTGGCAACTGATATCACTTCCGGTTCCAGTTCAACACATGTGACATAGCACTAGAAACAAACAGTAAGAAACATTAATATAAACAACCAATGATGAGAGTTAACAAACCTACATTCGAGTAAACAATTTTACTCTGCTCAGCTTTGGTTGAGCCTGGTCTTGGAGGGGCTTTATGCTTCTTAGCAAACTTTTACCTACCATTTCTCCTCTTTACACAATTTAAAGATGAAGTTTCTAAAGTTTTACTATCATTACACTTGTAATCCCCCGTGTCCACCAAATAGGGAATTGTTCTATGGCTTTAAAAACGATAGAACCTAAAAGCAAGGCAAAACGCTTCTATCGCTTTTAAATGAATCAGTCACTTTGAGGTGTCCACCAAGGATACATTCTATTGCAATAAGTGCTGATATCAAGCTTGGCCTAATCCCCAAGTTTCTCTTAAAAGAGTTTTCGGGCATTAAGGATTATTGGGTACAGACACACTGGAACAGACACGGAAACAAAAAAGGTTTAGGTAAGCAAAATCTACTCTAGCAGGTAAGATTTATGATTAAATGCCTGGTTGGTTAATTAAGGCTGTAGAGCAAAAATCTTATTTCAAATAAGCTCTATGGGCCTCAGGATGATGTACAGGTTGCACCTTCTCTCGTTGGGTATGTTTAAAATAAAGAATCTTTGTGTACCCTGGGGTGCCAAATAAACGGGGGGATCTGAATAAATGGGGGTCATCATTACCGTCTAAAGTTAATGAACGGGGGGTCCAAATAAACGGGGGAGGGTCTGAGTTCTAGTCTCATTTTGTGAAAGTTTTAAATAAGAATGACACACATGAGGACAAAAATCGTACTAATTGACTAATTAGCAACTGTTTCAGGGTCAAATGTTGCATGGGCGGCACTGTGGAGCTTTGTGTCTTTACTGCTCTGCGGTATATTTCTCAAATTTCGGAATAAGCAAATGCGGCTCACATAAGGGCCTAATTTAAGAAAAATTTCCAACACCACACTTTTTTATTAATAAAAACGCCTTATGGTATATTAAACAACATTTTAAACAAAACTTTAAACAAAATTTAACTGGCATTCTTTGTCTGAAGTCACCAAAAAGAAAGTATCATCATTGAGTCACTAAAAGGAAAATTTACTTTTTCTGTTTTTAATACCCTTTTCTGTTTGTCTTATATCCTTTGCATCTTTGATCTGTCAATAGAAAGGTATTTACAACATACGTACAACACTTTTTATTGCTTGTCAAATTATCCTGCCAGTAACAACCTACAACAAGCAATAGATACTGAGAGCTTGGACGGAGTATCCACTGATTGTTGTAGGTTGTGATTGACAGTATCGGACACTGGCTGTACGATATAAAACTAAACATGTATTTTTTCAACACCACAGTATTATATTTCCAATACTACACTTTTGATTTCCAACACCACCTTGTGTGGGAAAAACGGCCTTAAATCAGGCCCTGGCTCAGAGAATTTTTCGGTTTCTTAAGAAGTTGGGCCACAGTTTGAAATACATCATGAACCTATATACGTTAGTCAGATCTGAATCTGCTAAACTCCTTGTCTGAACAGGGCTGCACCCAGCAAATTGCAAAGAGAGCATTCCTCATTTTCCATAGGAATTATCTACGGCGAGTCACAATTATCTGAAAGCTGAAAGTCGAAAGTAGTACACAGCTAAATTAATATTTGAAAAAAGTTATTTTTTACCTCGGCAATTACATTTTGTTGAACAACTGTTTCATCCTTAAAATTATGTATTTTTCCCTCTTGTGAAAGCTATTCTGCATCGCTGATTGTCCTATGCCCTATCCTAGACTACCATGTTACAGTTTGTTAAAAGCGGTGAATATAATATATCTTAATACAACGTGCAGCTTGGTAACATTCTTAATGAAGTTATGTCGTCTACTTTTGTGTTGAGTGCCCAGCAACTACTTGTTGGAAGTAAAAGTACAACAAACAAGTATCGGTTGATGGCTTCGTAGATGGATGTAGTAATTGTTGGAATAGCTGATGGATTGACGGATTGATGAATTGATGGATTGATGGATCGATGGATCGATGGATCGATGGATCGATGGATCGATGGATCGATGGATCGATGGATCGATGGATCGATGGCTCGGAATGATGATTGTTTGGGAAAACTAAATAGAAAATAAGTTTAAGATATTGTGATAAAATGTGCAGTTTTCATTTAGAAAAGATTGAACAGTAGAAGGAAAGCAATAAAAACGACATCAACTTAATTTTTATATTACGGTGATTCAAACTGCCTCGGTGATGATAATGGACTGTTCTCTCAAACAGTTACATAAAACAGCCCAAAACATTTTAAACATAGTAGATATGTCTGCAGATAATGCATTAACTAAGGAACTAGTTTAGTGAAAGCGTTCTGTTAAGAACTGGTGCCACCAAATATCTGGACTTCAAGAGGAAACTTTGAATAGGTTAAAGGTAGAGACATAATTGTAATACTATCATAGAAAATAAACTTTTTAAATTGATACACCCTATTTTGCATGGGGTGTCAGTCTAAAAGGTACACTTCTTTGCCTAAACCAATCGTCATTCCTTTGTTTCATGGCAGTGAGTTAAACTGCAAAAGGCAAATTATACTCAGTGTAACTGTCTTCTTTAATGTCACTTTGGTTTGATTAAGAGATGCTATGTTAAAGCACTGAAAGCATCTATTCTACTACTCCAAACATCAGTGATGCTTGCCCATATGCTACTAGTATGATCAATTAGACATTTGTTAAGACCCTCTATAGAAGCTCGGCTATCTATTGAAGCAGCAGTGTGACATATGAATCAAGTAACAAACGATGAAGTACATTGTTACTATACTTTGTTTATACTCGGTGATGTCCATTTAAAGAGTCTAGTCAGCTAGAACTATTAGATGACAATGTGATGCCAAATAAAAATAGTGATTGTGCAAGCTAATACCTAAAATATGTCAGGTTACCCACAATCCCAGTTTCCCTGGAGTTCCAAAATTCCAGCTTAGCCAAAGCGGCGAGAAAAATACAATGTCAGTGACCTGAAAATGTAAGAAGTATCTTTGAAAACAAGGCTCAGAAACAGACTACGATACACGACATATTAAACTCTAGTGTCTGTAACAATGAGTGTGTCGATCATTGTGGTAATATATAAAGTGCTTAAATGAGTTCAAAATTGTAGACTTTATGTATGGAGTTTAACTAAAACTTTTGACAGATGTAAAAGTTAATTTTTTTATCGATATATATCATTGTACTATGGTAACTTAACTAAAAACAATTTTCATTTCCATGAAAGTTGAACTTTTGGTATCTACGAGCCTCTCAACAGTACGTTTAGAAAGAAAATGTACCCAGTGTACATATCCCTTATTAGGTCCTCTGTAGGTAGAATCGATTTTGTATTATTGAACGTGTGTAGTATGTGATTGCAGTCTTTGTAAAGGCATGCTATGCTATAGATTGTTGTGTCATTAATGAATCGACTGCCCCCTTATGTTAATTCGTTAATGGTGTAACATTGAGAGGAAATGCACAAATAACCATAACCATACGAATGTTTTACGTCTGCGTATTCATTAAATATTATTTCTGCTCTTTAAAGGCTAGGCAGCAGCTGAATTAGTTATATCAGTGGGAAGAAAATGAGACCGTTTTAATCCCTACAGTAAATATGGTTATACTCATGTTTTTAGTCCTATGAGTAACCAGTCCAGAGGACTCATCTATTGAACCAAGTTTGCATTGTAATGGAATCGGTCGCAATTTATCGCGATTGCAGAAAGACTTAACCAGTTGGCAGCACGTAAGAGGTTCTATGCGATCTTAGCAGACCGAAGGTAACAAACGCAGTGATGTACTCTCTAATTATTTAACTTCGAACGTGTCAGCGGCCATTAATGGTGATATTGATCTGATGAACTGAGTCATGCTAAGTGCGATCTCATTCGATCTCATTCAACACTTTTTCGAGCGATTACGAAGCAAGGTTAGCAGAAGACATCAGCTAAGTCTGTAGCTTCAGTAAATGCTTTCATTCCTTGTAGGAAGTTTGGAAATGGAGGTACAGATTCAACTTGCTTTCTTTCCACTGCCACTTAGATATTGGATCTATGTCTACTCGTCTAATTTTTACGTCTCTTCTTTGTATGTGGACCTTTTTACTTCCCTTTTTTAGCCTTCTATTCCGACGTTTATGTTACGTTTCTGGTTTTGAAAATGACAGCAAAGGGCCTCAACTATATTTTATGTTAATACCAAATGGTTTTGATTTGCCAGCATCACTTCTGGCGTCGTTTTATTTAAGAATTTTGTTACGGAAAAGGAGGTGCTCTTCTACTACATGGTGGAAGAGGCTATATTCTTAACGGAACTTAACATTCAATTCTTCCGCCATGTTCCGCTTTAACAGGAAATGTTTAGGGACTGGATCACTTCATTAAAAATTCCTATTTGCAGGCGTTTCCTTCTTAGATTTTTCAGTTCGAGAACAAAAGTTACTCTTCACCCACCCCGTCTACCCAGTCGACTTCATAAATGTGTTGCCATTTGATGTGTGTTGAGAGCTATCTTGACTGTTCACGACAAAGAAAGGGAGCAATTGTTAGGGATCTTAACTAGTTCAAGCAAGCAACAAAGCAAGTAATTCATTCATCCTGATCAGTGCCGGTTTTTGGCAGGAGAGGGGCCTGTGCCATAAAGTAATTTGAGGACCCTTTTTGTAGTCCTTGCCAAAATATGTCAAAACTTTTTTTGCTTTAATGACCATTGCGGGGTCTCCAATTTCCATCTTATGTGCGGGGCCCTGTGCCGCGGCACAGTCGGCAGCCCGCTTAAACCGGCACCGATCCTGGCCATGACATGTAGGTCCCCGGTTTATCTTGCACAGATTATTTTTGATATATCACTGTGGTAATTGTTTTAGCAAGCGAGTACACATAGTTGAGGTCCATCGGGTTATTTGAATGGTAAGCAATGCACCTGGTCGGACGATGAAATTTGGCTACGATAAAATTTGGGGACAACTTTTATTGCATTCTAAATCTGAATCGATGTAAAAACAGTTAACTTTTGTACTGTTGTTATTTTATACTGAAACCATATGGGTGATAAATTCGGCAATCATTACAATTTCGGGATAAATTGTATTGTAGTTGTCGTTGTTGTTGCTGCTGCTGTTGTTGTATACTAAATCTGAGTGGGTGGTAGATTTGACAATCAGCACAATTTGGGGATAACTTGGGGATAATTTTAGTTGTCTTTGTTATTGTGGTTGTTGACGTCAAAAGCTTAACGTACTAAAATGATTCGCAAAAAGGGTCCCGCCACATTCCATGCCTTTATTTTGTGCGTCTCTTTCCTAGTATGACAGGATTTTTGTAGCTGCTCTAAAGGGTATTAATTTTGTCCTGTGCATATTTCACGCCGAATTGCGGACGTGACGTCTGCCTCAGCATCCTTCGATCTCCCTATCAATTTGATGAATATAAGAATCAATTTGATGAATATAAGAAACGTACAAGCAAGAGCTATTGCATAGAGAAATCCACGATTTAGAACAATTATTTCTAATTGATAGTCTATCAGAATTTTAATCCTTTCAAACTTATGACAGTCCTCATAATATACATAAGTTAAAAGGAACAACAACTCTAAGTTTTTATTCTCAAATTTTGCATTGCGTAAAGATACATTTTGCTTAACGTTTTCACAAGATAAGCTCATTTGTAAGCGTCTGGGAAAACGATTGCTACGACCAAGTTATACCAAAGTAAGTATGTTACTCCACGCAATATTTAAATTTTGTACCACTATCCCACATGTTTATAATTTTTTCTATATTTATTTTTTATTATATGATTACGCGAAAAGTTTAAAGTTTTCAAAACATGGATCTATATGTTTTCTTTATCAAAACTCTGTCCAGCTTCTTGAAATGGTGCTTTTTTATCTATATATAAGAATAGCAATAAGCTTCACATTTAATTTAAAGAATTTCACAAAAATGAGTATTGGTAGCTCATGCATATATGACAACAGGTCACATCTCATGAAGTATTATCTTATCTTATTTACTAGTCTTGAGCGAAAGTACTTTCCAAGCTACATCTTTCTGTTCTAGCGTATAGCAACGCATATGCTCTATGACAGAATGAGCTTGTTAAATCATTTAGTGTGCGAGACTTTGTTTGAGCCTCATGCCTTTGAACAAGGAAAAGTGTTGTGCATCGTAATTCAATTAACATGTGAGATAACACAGTATAGAAAATTGTATATTGAAGTTATTTTGTTTAGAGATTGTAGTAAAGGTAGCCTACAACTTGAATGATTTTAATAAAACTTCACTCTTGTTGACTTAATCCATAACTATTTCTGTTTACAAAGTAGTAAAACATACAATCAATGACTAAAGAAACTCGTTGACATGTTCTACCCGGGTGCTTTTGCTCGTAACTTAAATTCTCCTACAGGAGCACGTGTAATAGTATTGCATAAGGGGAATTTCTTTATCCAAGTATTAAGGTGCCTTGCAGAAGGCCAAAGTAAGGGCGATATACTCAAACACTTTGAGTTTGCTATCTAGTTGACTTAGACAATACCTGGACTCATCTGCAAGTTCACAAGAGATCTAAACGTCAAATGTCTAGTGAAGTCATGGATTGTCAATAACTCCCTTCTGAATTTTGGCTTTGATTATCTACGCTACGCTACGCTAAGTCGAACATTGGAGTAAGTAAATAACGGGGAATAAGGGGAAATATGATCACGACAAAGGACACAACGGAGGCCAAAACGCCCTGAAAGGAGAACTACTTGATGCTTCTTTTGTCATTTGTAGATCAATAAGAAGTAACAGTACATGGCCTAAAGATACAATTAATAGACGGCGTCTCTACAACTTCCTGGCCTAAAGATAAAGTATATCTTTGATCAGCTGTGCTTAATTTCAATAAAACAAACTGTTTGGATCGATATCACAGACGGTTCACTCTTCTGTAAATCTTCCGCGTCAGCATTTTTCCAACTTACGTAGCTATTACCCTCGAAAACTTAAACTTTTGAAATAGGAAAAGAGCCTTTAAGCACATTCAGTATGCATCCAGAAGTTGATAAGATATCAAGATAATTTGGCATGGGTATTGAAAGAGTAGATGTACATCGTCTCAGGTTCTTAAAAAGAAGGTAAATCCTAGAAAGGATGCCTACCAGAAACCTCACTGCCACATGGCTCTTCATTAATTCACAGGGGAAAAAATGAAGGAGGTACTACTTGCGTATGGTACCTCAAGAGAAACAATTAACTGGGTTATGATATTATACCAAAACACAAATTTATTTGATATCCCCTGATAGGTATAATGCCTTCTTTAATTTCTTTGCAGAATTGCAGCAGGGGGATACGTTAGCCCAATTTTTCATTTGCCTTGATTTTAAATGAATGAACTAATTTTCACCCCTCCATAGAGTAGGCTCTAAGCTGAGAAACACATTACTAATGCTGATTATGTTTTTTTTGTTGTACTGGCAAATACAATCACTGTTTAATCTAGAGATTGCAGAAAAAATTGTTTGGCTGTATATCGATCTAGAAAACAATGAGTTTACAACATTAAACCGAACGGGTGCAATTTCATCATATACTGGAAAATCACTCAGATTTTATGATGAATTTACCTAAGTGAAAAGCAGAATACCAAAAACTGAACGGGATGTCCAAATACGAGTAGCCAAGGAACGGACCACATTAGACAAGCAATCTGTTGAATGCAGGTTTTTGATGTTGCCGTTGTTTTCGTGCTCCTGTACGATAGCAGTACATGAACGCTCAATAAAAAACTTGGGAAGAGGCTCGACCGAACCATCATCAGGATGCTAAGAATAGCTATGTGGGACGTATTCAACGGAAAGGAGCTCGTTTTATAACCCGGGACTACAGATCATGAGATAAGAAATATGTAACGAGAGTGTTGCAAGATGTTGATCGAACTAATCTTCAAGAACGTAGGAGAGAACTACGGTTGTTATTTCTCTGCAAGGTGGCCAAGGGCCTGGTTCAAGCCATACCCTCTGAAAAAAGTCTTATACCAGCACGAGCTAAATGTAGAGTGGTTTCCACTAGGTTTGACGACTATATTAGCTGTAATATAATAGGAACTTATCAGTGTAACAACAGAAACTAGTTTCAGATACAGTATAGGTCAACTCCGATTCATGAACACTAATTCTTCCAAGAACAATAAAAGATTAGGACCTTCTGCGAGACAAAGATATTTCTGCGCTGGTTCAGAAGTGTAAAAACACCCAGTAACACTACGCAATCAGTGCAATCTCTCACGGCAAAAGCCAGCTAGAGTTGCGAAGAAAAAAATGTTAATAGGTATCATCACAGTGCTTGTGTAATGAAAGAGTATTTGTGTAAGTTTACAATGTGAATTCCTCTTTCTCCTATTACTAACCTTTGTCCTCTTACTAACAACCTATAAACGACTAACACGCTAAGTCTAGCCACTCCTTGATTCTTCTAAACCAATGATATTCTTGTATTTTACTGTTTGCTTTGTGATTGGTCCATTTTATGTATATGTATCAAAGTAACCTTGTTAATGAGAGAGTGACTGAGGGACTGTGAAAGAAGTCACAGTTCCTCCTAACAGATTGTAAAGACGAAAGATTCTGTTTCATGAATGAAGAGTTGCTCTACCTGGCGCTGGCAGCGACGCCCTCGTTACACTTGTATTCAAAATTTGGCAGTTAAGCGGACCAGTTTGTTTATTGACACAAATTCACACTATATTTAGGCATGACTTTCCCCGTGTTTACAATGGCTCGACCGCCACATTATGTTGACTCTAATGCATTGAATATAGTCTGACGTATTTAATAATTCCGTTTTCTGCCACTCGTCTTGCTCTTGGACCGTTATTTTCTAGGATCTTCTCGTTTCCTATAAATTCATCGTAACAGCTTTCTCATTTCACTCCATATGATTGCTGTGATCAGATGGCGAAAGCGTTTAGCAAAACGAATCCGTTCACGAAAACGCAATATTCAAATTTTGTATCACAAACCAACTTTTCAAATTAAGAAGTTCAGGGAAGTGTTTATATTTTGGAAATTATCTATAATGGCAACATTTCTAAGCGAAAGTTAAGGGTGAGGGTTTTTAATATGTTTCTCAAAATTTTACTGGGGAATGTGGCATCAGCAACCCGACTGTACTAGACAGTTGACTTTCTTCTACAGATTGCAGAAGTCTGTAAACTCCGATCAAGCTTTGTTAGTCAATTTTTTTCTGCTAATCGATCGCTGAGACGTAAACATTGCTGTAAAAACTTTAAAAGAAGAATTTTAAGAGATTATAGAATTTTTATTTCAACTATTTTTTCCCTCAGGTTTAACTGTAGTTGAAGATGGCGTCTTCGACAACGTCCAGCATTTCCTTGACCGTCAACGGGAGAAGCATCACGGTCCATAATCCTGATCCCAGCATGTACCTGGTGGACTTCATAAGAGATTCTGTTGGACTGAAAGGTCAGTGAAACGTTTCTATTTACATATGTACATACATAGATACATATACCAGCCTTCATCATTACAATCAAAATTATCAACTAAGTACAGTACTTATGAATTACGCACAGATATTTCATCATGATAAGTTCACAAACCAGGCTGCACATGTTATTGGAGAGTAGAAAAGAAACTGCACATTAAGTGGAATAGTGTATTCTTTTCTTAATACAACAAAAGCGAGAGCCTATGAGTTTTTCTATTGCTGATTTTTTCGAATAGCTATGACGTGCAATGTTTGTGAAAAGCAATGGCTTTAGTAACCTGTAATCGACTTTGCAAGGGATTGGTAGAAGATGTCGTACATGATAAGTTGGAAATTTTTCTGTCAACCATGAAATTCTCTGGTACTGAGACTACCCCTAATACAATCTTATAAGGTGTTAGTGTATGTGAGTCCCTTGTGGTTCATTACCTGGGAATACTTTATGTCATGCTCAGAGTAATCCATATTTCCATTCTGTGAAACTAATCATGACCCATCATGATCATACTCAAACAATCTGCAATTTCCTTCGACGGGCGTCGATAAGGCAGTGATGCAGCGCACGCAGATGTAATTCCAATGTTTGTTTTCATGCGCAAGTTCTTTGCACTATATATAAAGTCCCCTTTGCCATGTCAATTCAATTTTCCACCATTATTTATTCATCGTTCTTATTATTCGCTTTATACTAGACCATACAAGATCAAGAATGAAGTTATAAGATCAAGAACCAAAGTAAGAGACATCACCGAGAAAATAGAATTCACAGAAGGCCAGTGGGCAGGATATCTCGCCCGAATGCAAAACAACAGATGGGCCAACAAAACAACTGAGTGGCGGCTAAGAGACGAAGGCAGGGCTAAAGGACTACCGAAGCGGAGATGGCGTGATGAGATTGAAGACAGGGCTGGTAGCATGTGGATGCAGAGAGCACAAGACCGGAAGGCGTGGAGGAAACTGTAGAGGCTACCCGCCAGCATTGGCGTGAACAACTGACATGATGATGATGATGATCATGATCATGATGGTGATGATGATGATGATGATGATGGTACTACACCATACAACAGGATTCCTCATTAACATCATGCTAAATTGACATAATGATGATGACGACTGTCACAACGGGATGCGGTAATGTCCTTCAACAGAGGAAGCCATCAGATCCTTTCTTGTTATAGTATCATCAAAGACCTTTGTCATTTGAAAGGCCTAAAGCTTCGGCTAAAAACCCTAAAATGTCTCAATTCTTGATTAAGTTTATGAATGTCTTCTTTTTTCCTCATTCAAGGAATTATATGATGATGAAGGATTTCAGCAAGCTTTGAAAACCAGCTATGGAAAAAGACCAGTTCCAGTAAGAAGATGTTTTTGCTTTGACACTATTATCTCAAATTTTGTAAATGATGTTTATGACATTTGTGTACATGTGAAACAGTCTTTACCTCATATAATTTACCTTTTCTTCCTGTAAGTTAAACATTTGCTGAGATAAAAATAGGCACATATTGGTACCCGTGTTTATACATACGGTACAGTTCCACTCTCATCATAGCTTGGATATATAGCAATCACATGCTAATTCAGAAATACAGAAGCTAAGACACTTGTTTTACTCATAAAATGCATAAGCTATACAAAACCCCCCAAATTTTCTTTATTCACTTAATATTGATTAGTTGGTTAAACTACACGAGAGTGTAGTTAAATTACTTTATTTTACATTAAACTACTTTATTTTTTGTATGTTGAAAACAGTTAGTTATTTACTACTATGGTGTTAACCATTAATAGTTAAACAAATATTTATTTTCAAAATATTTAAAACCCAAGATATTTCTTTGTTTTATATATGACATGAGTTGTTTATTTTTGTTCTTAGTTTGTAATAATGATGTGACTTCAGGCTTCAAGGATTGAAATACTTTTTCTTCCTTTACTATAGGGCACGGCATCAGTGCGTCCCCTTGGAACTGCCCAGAGGCTGGCAACTGCTGTGAGTAGGCACAACAATTCATTAGAAGTGCATTACTTTATTACTATGATTAGTTTTAAATTGGCACTTAGAGGCCAAATTTATATTAATTTGAAGGAAACAGCATAATCCTCCTACTATCTACAAGGCATCACACAATAAATGTGTTAAATTTTCCAATCCTGTCATTACATGGTACATAAACTGTAATTTAAAGGCAGGTAGAAGAACACTTTGTAGCAATTTCAATATTTAGTATTGCTTATTTTAAGAAGTTTGAAAGGCAAAGTAAATACTTGATAGACGTTCTTGCCATAATATCATGATGTTTCTATTAACAGTTTTCTTTTAAGTATGACCTTATGGTTGAGTTCTTAAATGCATCAAGGGCAATTGATATTGCCCTAAAGATGCACACAGAAGCTCAATAATATTGAAGATTATCTTGATGAACTTTTATTGATGAAATTTGCTTCCCCAACAAATGATTCTATGTCATTGATCATACTAGATCATTTTACTGTTTTCATTCATCTTGGCCGCCCTTGTCTGTCGTACTTAGCTTGAAGCACATCATTGGCATTTGGATTGTAAGTCAAGTCTCTAATGTTGTTTAAATATGCTTGTCTCTCGCGTCTCTTTGCTCTCGTTTCTTCTATTTTGCCTGTTATTGTAGGATTATTTGTGCCATTTCTCCTCATCACATGCCAAAGGAATTTCAGTTTTCTTAATTAATGGTTGCCATCAATGTTCTTTTAATTTTTGCACGTGTTAGCACTGCTGTGTTTGTCACTCTGTCAGCCCACAAGATCCTCAACATTGTGCGTAGGAACCACATTTCTGTTGCCTAGATTCTACATCAAAATACTTAGATTACACCATCGTTTAGACGATAATTCAATGCGAACAGACCACTTATATTGGTTATACCACTGATAGGATCAGCACCCGAGCAAAGGAACATAAATACAATGGCACCATAAAAATGCACTAAGAAGGACATGATGCTACTATTGACGTTGCCAGTCACATGACGGTCCGCTATCGGTCAAACGTTACCTGCAACTTACCAATGGCAGAAGCACTTTCAATCAAGAAGGCAATCCCAACAATCAACAAGCAGGAAGAGGGTTTTACTCGTCAACGGAAGATATTCTAATTTCTTTTATCCCCCCACCTCCCGCAGTCTCTCAATCAAAAACCCCTGATAAACAGCAAGCCCGACATTGGAATTACCCTAAATAAACAGAAAAAGCACCAAGCAGGCTAGCTAGTAAATGAAGGGCAGCTGGGGTGTCCAAGCGCAGAGAAGCAAGCCATAAGGCCGGCTCTACGACTCGGTTCTCGAACCGCCTCTCGCGGATTATGGAAAGAATCTGTCATCAATGAGAAACAGATACTATATCCAAAAGGCCCCCTTTTACTGAGTATACTATTTAGAATTTAGAAGCTTCTTTCTTTTACCTCATGTTAATTTTGTTTATTGTATTCTACTTCCTCATTCCTTCCTCAGCTTCAGTCTTACTCGCATGATGAATATTTGCTTGACCAATTTTCATCCTCCATTATATCCAAAAAGTTCAACCATTTGCATTGTTGTAAAAACCGTGTATATTGATTAAAGTATTTTTTTACAATTTTCACCTGCATTATACATATATAAAATACCTGCGACGAAACAGCTTTTAAGGAACATGCTCCACTGTGCGAAAAAGCACTACATTCCAGTGGGTTTGACTTCAAACTAGAGTACATACAAGACGAAAATACTGAGACTGGAAGACGGCAGCATAACATCAGCTGAGAGAGATTGCCTTGAGACTGTCGTTTATGCTATCTCTGCTACAGGACAGTGTGTCCCGCCCATGTTTATTTTTCCACGGGTGAATTATAAAGAGCACTGTATTAATGGGGCACCACCTGGTTCCATTGGTACAGCTAGACAGTTAGGCTGGATTGATGAGTCACCCTTTATTGAGTACATGCATCATTTCATTAAGCATGTACACTGCAATAAATCAGAACCTGTTCTGATGATCCTGAACAATCATTCCTCACATTGCAGTCGAGACGTTATTGATTTGGCTAAAGAGCATGGGAGTGTAATGTTAACTATCCCACCCACACCTTACATTGTCTGCAGTCTCTTGATAGATCCATATATGGCCCTTTCAAGACTGCGTTCAATCTAGCAATGGATGCGTGGCTACATTCGAACCCTGGAAGAACTGTTACAATTTACGGCATTCCTCAACTTGTATGTCAGGCACAGATGAGATCTGTGACACCAGCAAATGCAATTGCTGGCTTTAGTAAAACTGGCATTTATCCGTTTAATAGGCAAATATTCACTGACTTGGATTTTGTAGCAGCTGAAACCACAAATCAGCATATGATCAATGTTGATGAGTCCAATGCCGACAACTCCACTGTCAGTAAGCTTGATCTGACTATTGAGCAGACAATTATGTTTTGCCATCTGCGATTGTGCCAGTGCCAAAAGCACCAGGAAAGAAAAAAACAGTTGCCAGGGGAAAAAAAGTGAAAATGTAAACCCTAACAGCCACACCTATCTGGGATGAAATAGCCAGCTCATAGCCAAAACTGTTCAAACAAAACGACTGGGGAGAAAGGTAAATCAAAAGCTATTTGCTAATGGCAAGCTATCTGAGTCTGAAGTATCTGATGTACATCAACTATATACTTGAAAGTGAAAGTTCATGTGATGACCTTGATGATGACATATTCATTGAAGGTGATTTCGCCATTGCCCAAGTTACTGGCAAAAAATGCAAAAGCAAACTATATTTTCAGAATTGACTGTTTAGATTCTGAAGGGGAGGCTTATTCCTGACAAAGGTCAGTGGATAAGCTAGCCAAGGCACATCAGTTTTTGTTGCTGACAATGATGATTGTGGAAGCATCCAGAAGGATGACATTCTTCACAAATTGCTGGTCCCTGTTGTATTGGGAGGATCAGAGAGAGGCTGTGTTTAACCATCCTTCAAATGCAAGCGGGACAAATATGATTTGAAAATTGGAGCCCTTGGTGCATAAAGAAAGGTCTTCCCAATACTTTTTTAAGTACTTAGAACCTCAGGACGTAATGCTAAAAGTCATAAAATCAGCTGTCAACCTTTGCTAGTCAAAGATGTGAACTAAAGAGGTACTCTGACAAAAAGAAAGTCCTCATGTTGTGAATTTCTCGTTGACCTCATCTTCTCCTATAGAATCCAACTTGGTTTGATTAGCTATAAATAAGAATGTCAAAAAGGGACACTTTGATGACGGATTCATGAATTGATAGATCAATAGATACACATAGCTGGTAGATATTATACATAAATTTTGCTTGAACGGGGGATGGGGGATTGGGGATTGATACGTCAGTTGTTTATTTAACTGTCTCTGTACTCCTAACTTGTTTCTCTTCCTTTTTTTTAGCGCAAAAGAAAGTACAGTACTTTAGTTGAGGGATCAATAATGCAGCAGGAAGAAAACAATATAACTATTCTTGTGCAAAATTCTAAATTTTGTACAAATTTTTCCCTCATCCTCTTCTTGTATATGTTTATGATACATGTCACTTGTTAGAGGGTTAGACATTTCTCTAAAAACTCAATTTGGGGGGAGGGAGTAATAATTAACTGAAATTCTTTCCAAAAGGCTGACATCCCCTCCCCATGCAGTTAGGTAGAGGAGAACAAGACAATGGTGTGAACAATAAAACCAGTGTCATATTAAGACACTCTATCTAGTAAATCAAACTTCAAGCAGTAATACTTGTACATGCATGATTGAGTCATGTACATTGGCATATGAGACCTAAGTTTCTGGCTGCTATACTCACACATGAAAATGTTTTCATGTTATGCACGAAGTTCACCTGGCTGTTTAAAAAATTAACAGATCCTTTAAAATTGGAGTTGTTATCACATCACACAATCACACTTTACCAAAATTGTGACAATACCTTGCAATAAAGTGTAACAATAAGACGTAAACTAATCACTTTTGACACAATTAATTGCCAAAACAGCACAAGCAATCAAATTAAAAAGAATGCTATAAATTTAACAATCAGACAGTATCAAGTTCCTATTTTTGGTGAGTAAAAAATACAAGCAAAACACTTGAGGCACCGTGTATTGCTATCACTTAAGTTGATTTTAAGCCATTCGCAGCATATGCAAAAGTGGGAGGCAATACCAGTATTGCTATGACATAAAACATCATAAAGTAAACATAAGACAACTCTATCCTTAAATATCATGAATGGGATACAGGAGAAACAGAAGTATGCAAAGAACCTTTATATAGAAGGCATGAACATGATCCTCTGAAAAATTAATTTTTTTTTATGGTATTGTATTGTATACCTTTTAAAAGAGCGGTTAAATAAGGCATGATACTGTATTGTATTCCTTTTAAAAGAGCCATTCAATGAGGTTTGGCATTGTATTGTATTCCCTTTAAAAGAGCCATTCAATGAGGCATGGTATTGTATTCTATTCCTTTTAAAAGAGCTGTTTGATGAGGAATGGTATTGCATTGTATTCCTTTTTAAAGAGCCATTTAATGAGGCATGGTATTGTATTCTATTCTTTTTAAAAGAGCGGTTCAATGAGGCATGGTTTTGTATTGTATTCCTTTTAAAAGAGCTGTTTGATGAGGCATGGTATTGCATTGTATTCCTTTTAAAAGAGCCATTTAATGAGGCATGGTATTGTATTCTATTCCTTTTAAAAGAGAGGTTAAATGAGGCATGGTATTGCACTGTATTCCTTTTAAAATAGCCGTTAAATGAGGCATGGTATTGTATTGTACTCCTTTTAAAAGAGCTGTTCAATGAGGCATGGTGTTCTTACATGTAACAGAATAAAAATCTAGTCGGGTGTTCATAAAACTACTCCACGATAATCACCATCTTCTTATAACAGATTCTTTTGTAAACTCAGCCATATATATAAATCTTATTACGTCGTAAACTTGATCAGCGGCATAGCTCCGACGGATCGTTAAAAAAAATTAAAAACGACGCTCCTTTTCTTTAGGAAACCTAAATTCTCTGGAGGTTGATTTACGTCTATTCATGTGTCACCGTAATTAAAACCCATTATTATATCCATTTGTTATAACAAATTTGTATTAAGAAAGCCCAGGGATATTACACTGCCAAATACACGTTGTTTTTTATAAGAAACCCAAGCAAAGGCTTAAGCCTTGAGTTTCTTAAAAATGCTTCCGACTTCAGCCTTAACTGTTTCTTAATTTATCCAGTTCCAGGCTTCAAAGTTTCTTAAGAAGTACCTCTTAAGAAGAAAATCATGTAAGACTGTTATATTCACTCACAAATACCATTTTAACTTATAATAAGTTTGTACGTATTGTTTTGTGTTTTAAAGGTAACATATATGGACTGTTGCAGGAAAATAGTGACAGCATAGTAGGCACTAATGGATTATTTGGTCGATTTTGACGAATGGCTGACTTCGTGAGTTACAGTGAAAGTGGGACTGCGCTAGGGGTGATTGCAAAGCAATACAAAGAAACCTCATTTGAAGAAGGAGATAATTGCAAACCGGTCAGATCTACAGATAGTACCATACTATTACTTTCAGTTCATACGCAAGACTATCATGGATTCGATGATATCGGTTGGACCGGCGGACTAAAATTGACAACCAGACGGCCCTGAAGATCATCACAAGACAGTGCGATTGTTATTTAAAAAAAATATTCTGCCCATTATGTCCACGAAACAGCCAATAGTGATTATTGTGCTTGTTCCCTTTTCTTTGTAAGATAGATTTTGAAGAATTAGGGACCTTACGAGAGAAGGGGGAGGCGGAATGACAGCGAGAATACATTAAAACCACCGCGCATTGTTGTTGTTTTTTATTTTAACATTTGGAACGTGGTTGCTCGTATTTTTGATCTATGCGATGTCAAGTTGAAACTAAAATTAAACGGCCCCTCAAGAAAAAAAACAACTATAAGTGCGTATTGTTAAAGACGATTTCAAATAGATTTAGGACAATTCGTTATGATACATGCCATGGCGTAGATGAACCTGTGCAACTTGGAAGATGGCAATCATTATGTCAGTAATTTCCAAATAAATTTGGCGAAATTATACTGTTATCCTTAACCTTCGTTGCATTGTTATGCAAGCATGAATTCATCCTCAAAGTTTATAGTCTTTGCTAGGGAGGTGTTAATGGAGCTGAGATTTCTGTGGTCTTTCCCATCAAGTACTTAAACGAATTATACTTATTGTTCTTAGCTTGAAAAAGACTCCAGCGTATTTTTAATGTTGCGGTCACAAAAAAGTTCCTCGACACACTTGTTTCAAATTTTTCAACTCTTGGGAGCGTTTTCTAAATGTTTCCTTGGAACTTATGATGTGGATATAAGTGTTTTAGTTTGGACGGAACGCCTAACCCAAACGATAGAGTTTCGTTTTGAAAATTATTCGGCATAGCGTGGCCTTGTTAACCGCATTGGTTATCGGAAGGGGTTTGTACACACTTTGTCATGTGACTTACTACCAAGGAAGATGGGAAGATTGTGGGTTACTAAGTAAGACCTGTTGTGGTATTACCTACGAGTTTTGTAATGGAATCTTTGATAAGAGGAGGGGCTATCGGCCTTTCGGCAAGGACTGGATGTAGTAGAACAGATCTTATTGATGACAGATGCTTTCCGTAATCCGCGAGAAGCGGTCCTACTGGGCAGTTGAGCCTGCTTCATGGCTTGCTTCTACAACACGCGGTTGTACCGTGGGGAAACTGTTGGTCACGGCCGTTCTTACTCTTTTGTCAAAACTCAAGGAAACATTTCCAATCCACGGTACTCGCAAATATACTGGGCACTTCGTAGGACCATATTTTGGGTCAGACGTAAACTTAGCAATTTGATTGGAACTGACAATGTTGATCACATTTTCTGAGTAGCCGTTTTCTTGAAAAATAGTTTTAATGTTGGCTAATTCCTCATCGAATTTACTTTTTGAGCAAATGATTGTTCGAATGATGTAGATACTTGTAGGTGCAAAACTTTAAATTCAGTGACAACACTTTCATTTTGATGCTGTTAGGTTTACAGATGAACAGCATGTTTTCCAGTATTAATGGACATGTATCCATTCTTTTTCTCCTCTATTCAATTCCCTGTTTGGACTGATGATTCAGAGCAATTTGACTTTTAACACAAACATAACTTGAGTGGTTGATATGTTACAGGCATTTAGTGAAATCAGTCATTACACGTAATAACTGCATATTTCAGGCAAGGACGTGCCATTAGTCACTGCAATGCATGCATCTCATCCCTTAAAATTCTCAAAAATATACATATCGATAACAATGGCCTTTTTTGTTTTTATTCATTGTTGTTTCTAAGAGTCAGTTTGCAGGAGAGGGGGATGATCGTATGTCAAATATGCCAAAATGTTTAATAATAATAAATAAAATTATCAGGATAAAGGAATACTTTTTGGGGCAGCAGAGACAATGTTCGCCTGCTCCATATCCATTGGCCCTGTTTCTTGCGAGATCTATTTTAACTTAGGTGAGAATGCCTTATATTTATATCCATGCAACTTTGCTTTTTCCTCTACATTGAACACTCTAATTCAAGGAAACTGTCAGATTACAGGTAGCCCCGAACAACGGGTTATAAACTGTTGCAGATGTTAAAACAGGCAATAGAACTTACAGGGAAATGAACGATGCATGCAACTCTGTGATTGAATTCGTTTCTTACGACAGATCCTTGCCGCATGCGATGATTCCATTGAGCTTCAGTCAAACCTCTTTAACAATCACAATTAAAGGTGATGACAATCCATGCAGTACTCAATTTGAATCTAAGGTCCAGCTTTCTTAGCGATATGGATACACGGGTTTTTTTAATAAGCAACTCAGTTGTTTAGGTGTGAGGCCTCGATTTAGTCCAAAATCTAAGCAACAAGCTAAGCAACTCGAGGCCTCAAATTCAGGAGGGACCGGTAATATTCCTAATTTTGATGATTACGTCTTTCGATTATATCAGCGTTGTCCCCTTTTTCATTGTTTTCCATGTTTTCGAGCAACCATACCAGTTCTGCGATTGGAACCCACTTGTTGCAAAACCCTATGTGCGCTGAGAAGTATTTTAACATGAAGTTCAATGTTTTATTCAGAACGAGGTCAGCTTTAAGGGTACTTGAGGCGGTCGCTATTAAATTGCGGAAGCCGTCGTTGTGCGAAGGGGTATGTATTCAAAATGAGATTGCTATAGCTTGTGCATTGGTATTTTAAACTTTTTATTGTAATTTTAGGCACTACTTTTGTTATTTCACATTCTTTGTAATAATTTCTCTATCGTGTCATGGGATTTCTTTTCTTTTATCGCTAATATCCATGTACATTGCTCAGACCTTGATTTAGTATTTAAGAATTGAATCTTTGAGGATTTTGGAGCTGGGAAAGATACGTCGACGAAACCTCCGCTTTTGAGCATGCGCACACATAAATTCTCGCGGTTCGAATTTTACACTGTAAGTATGTATGCGTTAGAATCTTGACAAGAGCCAACCGAAAAGCTTTGGTTGACAAAATGATGTCATTGCAATGTGTCCGCTGTTATTCTCTATTTTCAAGTTTTGTACCACAAAGAACCTTTTCAAACATTTTATTATATTTCAGCCCCAATTTTTGACTTAGTGGCGCCCCCCCCCCCCTGATGAAAGGTTTATTTCGTTCTTCGATACATCACCATAAGAGACACTTCCAGAATTACAATGACGCAATCATTTTGAGCATGAAAACGAGGTGAGAGTTACAAGTTGTAAACAAAGTCACTCTGTAAGCGTTTGACGGTGAAATACAGTCAATCTTCATTTAAAATAGTACAAGATTGAATGTTAACAAGTTGAAAGAGAAACAACAACAACCAAAAAAATCGGTGGCATACCGAAGAACAAAATCAAACTGCCATCAGAGGTGGCTCCACTAAGTCAAAAGTTGGGGGCTTGTTTACACTCCATATTACTAGTTCCAGGAGCAGGGACATAATGTGATTACAATATCATGGGTTACCTGCTGAGCATGTAGGCTACAAGATGCTGTTCTTAATGGTGACTTCGCTTAGAGATGGAAACTCTTGGCCCCGTACTGATATCTAATCGAGGTTTTGCTGCTTCTGCTGCCAATAACAAAATCCTCTATGTTTTCTGTGCATGTTGAATCTTTAGTTAGATTTCTCTCTTTCTCGATCTAGTCTGTTTACTGGCATAATTCTGCTTTATTGCACCACTGGACTCAATGATGCTTCTTTGTGGTATTAAGTATGATATAATTAACGTAATAATGAACTATTAATGAGTCTCCACTGCATCTGCACGCATCATAAAACTGCTTGAAGGATACTCGATCAGAAAACATTGGTTTATTTGAAAGTATAACCATTTTTTCTGGTATGATGTATAAATTTGTTCTCTTGTAAGCATCGGTGCTTTAGAAATTGGCGTTATCCTTACGTGTTGTAGTCATTGCACTGCGAGTTGGCATGTTTATTCCTCAAGATATTTTGATAAGGTGTCAATTGGTTAATTACCATATAATGCGGTTAATACCTCTTTTTAGTTGTCCTGTTTAATCTTTCCATACTTGTATAATTTGTAATAGGAGGGCAATGAATAAAATTAAATCTTGATTCCATTCTCTCAATATGGACTATTGGTTTTGAAACGCTGATCTTGTCCTGTGCAAAGCTTGGAGTGAAAATTAAGCACACATGTAGAATTTAGCTTTTTCAATCTTAGGTAGAATGTGACCGACAAAATTTCCAATTACAAATGAATTAACTTTTAACCCAGAAGAGAATGGCCATATGTAGGATATTCCAAAATATCAAACATTAAAGAGAGATGTAACATTGACCAAGCTCTCGATGTACATCATCCTTAGAACGCTAATTAAGGACCAAATGGCCTAACGTAACAGACAACATAATAACAGTTAACAAATAAGAGGGCTTCAGAGGAGAATGTATACTATGAGAGGGTTGTCGAGCCGATTGTTGCATTCAAAGTTGGCATAAGTATGGCAAGGAGAAGTTAACTTCATAATGTGTATGAAGTTATTGGTCTTTACTCGAAAATGTCTTCTTAAAAAAATTTTCAAAAGTCTTTCTTGGTCGTTTGCGTTCATAGCTGTATCCAGGCTTTCTAGCCGTTTAGTGACAGTCAACTCGTCTTTGCTCAATGGCTTCTAACATTAGGCCAATGGTTTTTGATACCTTTTAAATGTATTAAAAACTGTTTATATCTACTTCTAGGAGAGGTAACAGCGACTTTAAAAAGGTTTGCTTTTACAAAGTGTAAATCCCCTCCTTTTCTGATTACTGCATAATTTTTAACTAACGAACACTTAATTCACAACTGTCTTGCTTACTCTCGGCATCTCACTCTTTCCTCTTTTCAAGTGACTTTAGTGCAAAATGAGTGCCTGGGTCATCATAAAACAATGTTTTCTCACATGAAGTTTGCAATGTATTTGTTTGAACACATGGTGAGCTCTTCCACTCTTTCTAGTGACAGTAGGCCTGTACCATAAATGATTGGCTCATGGCAAAGGCTTACAGTTGCATCTTGTATCTCCTTCAAACTCCGCCCTCCAGCATTGAATGTGCCCTCCCAAATGTTGGCCCTGCCTCCCGGCTAAAAATAATAGTTGCCTTAGAGCCAAAACTACATCAACACATAAGCTCTAAGCCCCCTCCCTACTATCTCAATGTGTATCTTACACTGTGGAGTAGGGGATGATATATGGTGTATTTTTAGTAATACAAATTGGTAGTCCCCACAAGGAAAAGCCTATCAACGATTATTATAAAAATTAAAGAAAATGCGTTGGAAAAGGAATTAGAGTAAAATTATCCTTGACAATAATGCATGAGAACTCAAACAATATTTTCTGATTAATCTTAGGGCATTGTGGCATTGATGATCTCCCCCACACTGCCCTCTTTCATTATTTGTGTGATCACGAATCACTGCATATTTCTCTTATACTTTTGACTCAAAGGGCAAATATTCAAAGCTCGAAAAGGAGTATTCATCACAAATGAGTGAAACAAGTCTGAGTCATAGCAGGGAGCTAGACAGTCTCAGGAAAGAACTAGAGTCGAAATGGTCTGATCGCTTGAGGTGAGTCCACTCAAAGTGTCAATGGTAACTTTTAACTTTTGAAGTTAGTACAATAGCAATCAATGTACTTATTTTCAAACGAGTGTTTTACAGAATTAGTTTATGTTCACTTTTGGTGCTTGAATCACTATGTTAAGTTATAATCAAATAATCCGGAGAGTATCGTCAATGAGAATATCCTTTATCAGGAAAGAATTTTATCATTTTTGGACGGTGGTACAATTTGAAAGTATTGTCAAAAAAGACCAGCTGCGTGTGACTTACATCAGAACTTTCCGTCATGGAAATTTCACTCAAGATATTAGCGGGAAGTGAGAATGAGCAAATTCTATAAACATAGAACAGGATAACGTACACAGTACAGCATTTGATATAAGCACTAAGACAAAACAAAATAATGTCCGTGAAAATTCTTTGTAAAAGAAAAGTCTAGGCTATATAAGGTCTGTGTGTCCTGGGGTTATGAAAGTCCTTGCGTTCAACCGCATCAAGCTTCATGAAGTAGTAAAACACGTCCATGTTTAAGTTATCTCATAATTTGGAATTTGGAGAGGTCGAGGCCGAAGGCCTCGACCGAGATCCGTTGATTTTTGAACGGAAGTCATGGCCAATTGACAAAAAAAGCCATGAAGGTCGCCAGACGTGCGCCGGCGATGCGCGCATCGGTGCGGTCCGCGTCGGCCTCGAGCCGTCGGCGCTCGGCGAGACGTTCCTGGTAGCGGGCCCGGGGTGTCGACGACGAGGGAGGTGCGGTCATGCGTGTCGTGGCAGCTCGGACCGGCCCGGAGCCGGTCGGTGCGGGCGTCGGCAGGACGATTGCGTCGGGGCCCCGGAGGGGCCGGCATCGCAGCTCATTGTAGCCCCACGGCCAGCTCCCGTCGGTTGACACGCGCGGCGCGGCGTCCGATACTTCGCGCTCCGTCCGCCGGGGCGCACGGCCTCTCCGTGCCGAACTCCGCCGGCGGCGAGGGCGGACCGAATCCGATGGCTCGAATCCTGATCGCCGGCTGCGGCTACGTCGGCACCGCGTTGGCGCTTCGGCTGGCCGCCGACGGCCACGACGTGTGGGGACTCCGTCGACGGCCCGGGACGCTGCCCGCGCCGGTGCGGCCGGTGGCCGCCGATCTGCTCGACGCCGGCTCGCTCACCGCGCTGCCGGAGGCGATCGATCAGGTCGTCTACACCGCCGCCGCGGGCGGCTTCGACGAGGCCGCCTATCGGGCTGCCTACGTCACCGGCCCCGAGACTCTGCTGCGGGTCCTGACCCGACGCGACCGCCCGCCCGTCCGCCTGGTGTTCACCTCCAGCACCGGAGTCTACGGTCAGGACGATGGCCAGTGGGTCGACGAGAGCTCTCCGACCGAGCCCGGCGGATTCTCGGGGCGCCTCGTGCTGGCCGGCGAGGGAGTCTGCCTCGACTCGGGCCTGCCGACGATCGTGCTGCGGCTGGGGGGCATCTACGGTCCGGGCCGCACCCGGCTGATCGACTCGATACGCCACGGCACCGCGACGCTGTCCGGCACGGGCGGGCCGTACACCAACCGCATCCACCGGGACGACTGCGCCGGCGCACTGCGCCACCTGCTCGCGCTGGAGCGCCCGCGGTCGGTGTACAACGGCGTCGACGGCGAGCCCGCCGAGCGGGACGTGGTGCTCCGCTGGTTGGCCGACGAGCTCGGCTGCCCACCGCCCGCGGTCGCGGCGTCCGATGCGGGAGGGCGACAGCGCGGCGGCAGCAAGCGCGTGCGCAACCAGCGCCTAATTAACAGTTTCCTCAAGGCCTTTTCCAAATTCACGCTTCATTTCCAGAGAGTAAATGAAAACTGCTAGACCCTTTCAATTAGGGTTTGACGTCTGTTACAAGGTGCCATTAAAGTATCATTTACGTAAATCGAGTTTCATAAACACCAAGTTCTTCATGTTTTACTAAATATAAAATATGTTTTCTTATTTGTGACACAATGAGAATAATAATTTGAATACCGTACCTCAACCACATCTAACCACATTTTGTGGTTAATATTTTTTTTCGGATGAACCAGGTGCTCGCCAACAAATGTACTTCTTGATATTCGCGGAGAATATCATACATTAAATATAAAGTGTATAAATAAAGTTATTTAAAAGCATTGCAATAGTAAGATGGAATGATTGGATAATCAATATTTAGTCATGGCATCTGTTCTATCTGTGATTACAAGCAGTTGTTTAACACACAAGGAAACTAAAAATATGTCAGGACAAATCAGATTAAATGCTAAATACAACAAGTGACAAGTAGGGTACAAGGTCCGCAATGTGGGGCACAAAGTGTTTTCTATACTTCAATTTTTTTCACTTTCTAGAGCATAACTTTTCAGGTGGAGTCAGTAAGAAGTAGAGGGTATTGCTACCTATGAAACGTTAAAAAGGCAACATGACTCGTGACTCAAGTTGCTAAACAACAGCCTACTTTTGGAAACTTGTTTCACAAAGGGGTAGTATGGTACAAATAACATTACAGGCAATCTATGAAACTGCCAAATCATGGGATGACATGGTCTGGCATACAATATCAATACTTGAAAAAATGAGGATGAAACGGAAAAAGAAGAAAATGTGAACGTGAAAGAAAACAGTCAGCTAATTTGAACTGCAATCGACATAGCAATAAATTTGAAGTGGTTTGATGGAAAATTTGGTTAAAAATCAATGCGAATATCAGAACAATACAAGTAAGTGGGGATCTACAGTCCTTGTGTGTGCCTATATCCATTCTAGAGAAGACACATATGCTTGTCCTTCATGCCCAGTAAAGGAAGGACTACCCTTTTCATCGCTTGTTTAAAGCGTTTAGAAGACTTCGAAACACTACATTAGAAAACTACGCAACGCAAACAAATCTTAGAAGCAGAGTAAGAGTGTGTTTAAATACGCAACGCAAACACCCTTAGAAGCAGAGTATGATTATCTAGTTTACAATTTTGTGCACTGCATAACTTACTTTAAGACGCTTTCGTATATTTCTCTTCTTTTCATAGCAAAAATCCATCTATCATTGTTTATTGGTAATCTTCATCATACAATAACATTTCCCGCTGTTTTCTCCTGGCATGGTACATGGGACAGCAGGATTTGATATAAAGGAGTGTTTAATTAGTATATTTAGAAATACAAAAGCAACAACAAAACGAAGGGAAAAAAGGAAAGGGAGAAAAAAGTAATATTTCAAACTTCAATCTATTCATGTCTTGATTAGCATACAATCCCAGTAATCACTTATAACAAGGCATACTGGAATGGGTATGGTATACATCTCTTACCATGACA
This sequence comes from Alatinidae sp. Z8VKAUB7J3, assembly GCA_010016025.2. Taxonomy (NCBI): domain Eukaryota; kingdom Metazoa; phylum Cnidaria; class Cubozoa; order Carybdeida; family Alatinidae; species Alatinidae sp. Z8VKAUB7J3. The sequence goes on from JAAAKM020073195.1 coordinate 99,493,655, forward strand.
AAAGTTCTGGATCAGACGATTCCTTGTTTCTAGTACAAAATATGTAATATGTAGCTCTTATTGTACAAAGAAGTATTTTTTTAAAAAGATAATCCTTATTAGTAACTTTCAAATTATCTAACATTAACAAAAAACGATTTACTTTCGGTTGCAAATCCACCTATCGTACTCAAACTCAAATTAATAAATTTACAATCATATCCCTGATTGAGGTTATTACATAAGTCACCATATGTCAACAATTTTCGATCATAGTTCGCTTTTAAGTTTGTCTCGAAGCCTACCGTGAGATAGAAAGTGATTCATAACTCTCGACGATCATGTCAGGTCTTAATTCCTCTCCAGATATGATAAAGGGTGAACGGAACTTTTGATATCGCAAAAGACATTAGGATCAGGATTACAGGAATAAAGAAAATCAGCAATCGTTTTCAATACGGAGTCATGTCTCCAATTGTACCTTCCTTGCTGGAGACGAGCAGGACAACCAGAGACAACATGTTGGAGAGTTTGTGGCTTGAGACATACGTAACACTGATTGTTGGTGGTCTGTTTCCAAAGCTGCATGTTCTTTAGAGTTGGTAAGGACTTATTAAGATATCTGCATGTAAAATTATAGATGTTCTTTGGAAGGGAGTCTAGTGCTTTATGCCAGATTTTTAAATGTACGGGGAAGCATTCATGTAACAAAGCTTTAACAATGAATCACTGTGATGTCAACGTTTTCGTTACACGATCTTTCTTGGGATTACGAATTTCTTTAATCACTACTTTGCTATTTTGAAAGTGATTAAGTTGTACATAATTTGGCTGTGTTAATGCATGAATTTGCTTAATATCTGGTTCAGTACTACATTTTAACTTCTTGCGTAAGTAGTAGATGTTTTCTTGCTGACACATCACTTCAAAATGAAGTAAATGAAGAAAGTGACGTCACCACAACAAAGCGGAATGAAAACAAATGGCAGGCAAAACAGTAGGATAAATAGGGGAATTTGAATAAGTTCACTTTTACTTTATATCTTTCAGCTTAAACCAGTAGTTTCTCAAGAGAGCAGTGCGGTTTCCTTGGTGGTGCTGAGAACATTAAAGGGATGCTATAGAAAGGATGACGTTATAGGTATAATTACAGATGAGTGGAACACATCATATCTTTACGCTGTTTCTTAATCATGATGCTTGGTGCATTAATTGACTTTTACTTGCTATTATGTAGTTCCGAGATAAAGCCCTCAATTGATTGTACGAAATTGAGGGACGTGGGTCTAAATTTTTAAACAGCCGAGCAGGAGCATCAAATGTTTTTTTGAACACTAACTCAAGTAACGTAATATCGTCTGTTACACACTTGTTTATAACGCGACAACTTCTCAATTGCTTATTAATTGTTTTATTTCATATCTTTTCTTGGAACAGGCGTTGCCAAATTTATGCAAAATACCTATAATAGTGTAAAGTTAGGAAATTTTAATAAAATTGAAGCAGAAATTTTTTATCTTAGCAAACCCATTTCTTACTCCTTGCATTTTGACAGCCGACAGTAATTGTAATTGTTACTTTGGCACTTACTTTTTTAACTGCCAGTCTTTGAAAGACACTAGACGTGTAGAGAATATGAAGCTACCAGGATTCCAGCCCTGGAAACAAGCATTTGCAATTTGTGATTTGGCAAACGAATGTCTCTCAACCCTTATATTATACTACCCTTATACTCTGTTCGTTCAGAAGTATTTGAATTCGAACCGGCACCGAAGCATTTGCGTTTCATTTGCAAGCCCCTCATCTACTGCAGACCGCAATTATGACAATCTATTCAGCTAGTCTTCAAATGACCTCCCAAAAATATGCCGGTGGATATCGAATCTCAGCTCTTTTCAGGTTGGAAATCACATTATCTGCGCAATGCATCGTTACTCGGAAGAAATTATCCATCCAGCCTACTGGAGTGTAAAAAGTAATAAATATTTCGAAAGAGTATGCAACGAGGAGGCTGGATTCCTTTTAAATTGTGGTGCAAGCGGATTTTGAGGTAATTTCTCAGAATTGCCATGTATCTTAAGTCTTTTTTCTACCTTTCTACTGCAGCAGTTTCACCTAGAAAGATATTTGATGCCTAGAAAATGATAAATCGTTGCAACAACTTCAAATGTAAAATTTCTATGAGAAATGGTGGTGCAAATAGTAGTGAACACAAAATGTTCCGATAGTTTCGACTAGACAAATACCTGGATTTTGCAAAATGGCACGAATTTCTTCCGGTTCCTGAAGACTATCGTCCGGTTCCATAATCTCCTCCACAATATCTAAAACCTCAACTTCTTCCACATCAGGAATGGATTCATTATCACTTCTTGAAACTTCAGGAAGTGCTGGGAGCTCAAGGCCATTTATTGGGTCAACTGAGATCTAGATAGGGCAGGATAATAAAGCATATTTTGAAGTTACCAACTGGAACGTCTGATGATATGATGGTGCTTGCAAAATCAAAGAATCATCTCACATAGCTGTGGTTTACAAATGCACATATCTTATAAGTTTCTTTCTTCTTTTCATTTAAATAACATTTCCTTAACCGACTTCGGCTTTTTTATAAGTGAAGAAAAGAAAATGGTTTGGGTGGTCCTTGTTAATACGAATGTTTTTGTCACAAGTGTAACTAATACCTAATCCACCAAAACTCCACCCAGTCGAACGACCTTCCAAATACCTGTTGGAATACGCATAGTCTGATTAATAAATATAGAGTTGTACAATTATTAGGACTACAATTCTCGTAGTTTTAGGCATATTATTAAATAAGGTTAACCAAACCGCTTGCAATTGATCATGATCATGATCATGATCGGGGAATCGAACCAGTACCCACTGGCACCGAAAGCGGGTGAAATATTGAACTTCCCTTTTCGGAATCTTCGACATTTTGCCTCAAGGGACTAAGCAAACGTTAGGAAACACCTCTTCGCAATTCTAAATTATACAAATAGCAAGCGTTCGTGACAGTATACCTTGTCTCTGTCATCCTGTGACAATTCTGTAGACGGTGTTGGAGTAGTGGGCGATCGCGACTTCAGAACTACAAAATATTTGTTGTGATACTGCAAGCCTTGAGACAATCCACGCTTGGTTGCAAAACAAACTGAGGCATCCTGGCCACGGAAAATATACAAATTAATTTTACACTAAAATTTTGTGTATCAAAAATAAAGAATACCACGCAAGTAAAGAGACATTTTAAAAAATACCGTGGCTGGCACAGTTCTGCATATATAATGTATCTTTTTGAATAGGTTTCCCTGTAATCTAACATGACACTACATATGCAAAGGAATATAATATTACTCACACTTTTAATTAAAAATATTAAGTAAGATACCCTTTCATTAAAAAGTTCAAATTGTTGTTTGTTAAAAGCTGTCAAATGTCGTTGTATAACAGCGGAACGGAAAAGGACAAATGCTCTGGGTATTTTTTCTAATTATTATATTAAAGTAGAAGAAATAAAGAGATGGGGCTTAGCTTAGGTCAATTTTTATGAAAATTTAAGGGCATGCAATGCATGCGTTGCATTCACTGACGACACGTCCCTGCTATGAACATACAAATGCAATCCGCATGGAAGAATGGAAAAGGTGTCTGTCTTTTTTGCTGTTATTAAGATTGCGCTCAGGCGTATCAACATTAATGAGTACCTTACTTCACGAAATTAAAGCGATACAGTAAATAGCACACATGAAATTTACGCGGACCAAATTAACTGGAATTTGCTAACAACAACGTTTCATGAATACTGTATAAACATTTGAATGTTGGATCTTTCCATTCCAGCCAAAACACCGCCGACGACACGGGTGTTGATCTGTGCACTAGAAATTCTTAAGTTTACCAACATCACCCGTAATCTATAATCAAGATCAGCAGAGGGAAATGTAGATCTGCCTCGTTGTGCGCCGATAGTTAAGACATTTCTTTACACTTCAGTTTCAAGAGCGATTTTATACTTTCCCGCCATGACCTTAGCGTGCTTTCAGTCAATTGAAAGGAAAGGGAAATGAATTTTGATAAGGCTTGGGACGCTTTTTCTATTTTCTCTATTTTCGCTTGGGTACCTGAAAATTTAACCTTGCCATCTTTCCATAGGCGCAACGGACAAAAAATATTAAGGGGGGAGGGGAGCTGTGGATTATTTTTCCGAAAAAATACTCCTTTGCCCGAAAATTATTGGGACATGAATCGACTAAAAGCACTTCAGTTCGGCAGGAATGCCGACGCTAATTCAGAGGGCTGGTAAGACTTAACATTATTTCATTTTTATTTATTATTAAGGAATTCTAAAAGGGCCTAAAAAATTTTTTTGCCCGAAAAAATATAACATTTTAACAAACTGGGGGACTGCAGCCCCTCTCAGCCCCTTGGGCCGTGCGCCCATGCATTTCCCTTGTAAACTGTTCGTTTCTCTTTATGTTGTGCAGCATCAATATTATCGATTGTTGCAAGTTCTTCTGAAACCAATATTGCCTCTTTATTTGACACTCCAAAGCTAGCTTCATTTGATAACAGTAAAGCTACAGAAGATGTTTTACCAACCACGCTTTTCACCTTCCCTTTTTACAGCGTAAAATATTTAAACAACACCATAATAGCGACAGTTGCTCCCTAAATAGAATGCGTCTCCTGAAAAACTGACTGAATGGTTCTGTAACACCTACTTCTGAGTTATTTATGCTTTAATTTTCATAACTTTCCTTTGTTTTGACCGTTTCGAGTTCTTTATTTAGAAATACGGG
>JAAAKM020073195.1:99498538-99532249 GCA_010016025.2 Alatinidae sp. Z8VKAUB7J3
AGAATAATTACGCCATTATAAGCTAAATACAGGATTATAAAAAAGACTTCGCTTCAGGTCATTAGATGTTCGAGCGACGAGCCCTTGTCTAGTTATATTTTCCGTTTTCGCGTTTTACACACGAGGCTCAGCTTGTTAAGCGTTGATAGTTATTTTTGCTTTAATTTTCATAACTTTCCTTTGTTTTGACCGTTTCGAGTTCTTTATTTAGAAATACGGGAGAATAATTACGCCATTATAAGCTAAATACAGGATTATAAAAAAGACTTCGCTTCAGGTCATTAGATGTTCGAGCGATGAGCCCTTGTCTAGTTATATTTTCCGTTTTCGCGTTTTATATACGAGGCTCAGCTTGTTAAGCGTTGATAGTTATTTTTGCTTTAATTTTCATAACTTTCCTTTGTTTTGACCGTTTCTATTTCTTTATTTAGAAATACGGGAGAATAATTACGCCATTATAAGCTGAATACAGGATTATAAAAAAGAGAAAGCGTAGACGGGAGTGAAAGGTCTTCAGATGGGAATCCCTAATGAAGGTCGTGGGGCCTCTCCAAGAATATTTTGAAATCATTTCTCTAAACATTTTGCTACATTTAGAGGAAGCAAAGCTGTATTTAATCTGAAGAAGCATTGTTAAGAATGGGTTCCCTTGTCGAGTATTTAAGCTAGTAGATTTTGATCTTAAAATAATAAAGCTGCATGAATTCATTTAGATATGTATTAGTAAGCCTCTTTGCAACCTAAATACATTCTGGAACTGAATTTCCGTACTTACTATTTATTTACAAATTTTCATAAATGTTATACCCTAATACCTCGCTTTCTAGCGCACCCACATATAAGCGCATGCACTTAAACTAGAAAGTAAGTGCTTATAAATGGGTGTCGTGCTCCTATGCAGTGCAAACATAGCCGTGAAAGTAAGAGGAAAACGTGAGAACAAAAGACAAGTGGACTTAAAATACCTGTTCAGTATATCGTAAAAGGACCAAGACATCATTTTGAACGAATGACAAAGAAATAGAAACTTACTGACTGGTATTATCCTCTGTAAAAGCCTTTTTTAGCGCATTATATATACATATATATATATATATATATATACATATATATATATGCTTACATATATTTACTTATATTCATTTAGGGAGAGGGACAGCCAATGTTATTTGGAAAGATCCTTTATACCTTTACTGTTATTATTATAGTTGTTGTTGCTATTATCATTAGATTCACAGCAAAAAGTTTCTGATAATCTAGTTTCTTCTTAAATTCCCATGTCTTCCTAAGCACTCTTTGGGCGTGTAATTTTAAAAAACTTTTAAATCTTGTTACTCATAAAAAGTTAACTGCTCCCATCAATACTTCCTACACTTTGTAAACTGATAACTTTTTACTATTATTCTTTTTAGTGAATTCAATAAGAGATATTATTGTTTAAATGGAATGTTTTGCAGTAGACAGTTTACATTTCTGTCGCACAGTACCTCACTGAGAATCAAGCCGCTATTTCGCTCTGAAGTTATTTAGACAAAACATACGAAAGAAACAGTGACTAACAATATATCAACAATACAGAAGAATACCAACACGGGAAAATGGTTGGATATACGAAAGGTGATTCTCGGAGATTTGACTATGGCTTCATATTATCTACCCCGTTAACTTCAGTATAGCCCCTTTCCCAATCCGAAGCTAAAGCTGGTGTAAAAATCCTACAACCAATTGCTGGACACGTCACTGAAAGTGAGGATGTACCGAAGATTCGGTGCTCGGTATTCGATGTTTGGGCTTTGGTAGTAATCCCAACATTTTAATACTGTTTTGATCAGCTTCTAGTAACCAAAATTTTACATGAAATAACCTTTACTGCAAAATTTTTGGTATGGTCTATGGCCATACGTATGTAACAATATTAGTACCGTTCAGGAGAATCACACATGTTTGTCTCATACATTCGGAATCATGATCAAATTCTTATGTTTGATTGTTAAGTAAATATACAATGCTCATGCTCATGACTAGGTAAGCCTTGAATTTATCACAAACTTTTTATCATTTACATATATCGATTTATAAGTTCAACATTTAGGATATGGAATGCACTTGTAATGTATAATTTGTAACTGTTGTGTAAAATTTAGTAAAGTTACCCTCAATTATTGCCTAATCGGTTTTCTGTCGAATAATTACTACCGTCCGAATACCGAATAAGCCCCTTTAGTTGCATACGTCGGACCATATTTATCAATGAGCTGCACATACCAGTTTATCAGATATGTATACCGTAATATTCAAAGAGAAAAACTACATTTTTAAGTACAAATAGTGTCGAATGATATCCGGATCATCAGAAGAGGTGAAAAAGTTTATTGTGGGGCTACTTTTATTTTACTTTCATCATAAAACAGTATGTGTTTACCAGGAGTTAAAATTGTCTCTCTAGGCAGTTGTATCCTTTGCCGATAGATGCTCCATGAGTAGTATAAATGAATAGGAGTGTTCTAGTGGTAATACAGAACTAGCTTTCAGATAATTTGGGGTTTGATAAATAAATTTATCGACGTAAACCAACACAGGGCTTAAATTTAATCGAGAGGGAAACAGGGGGAGGGGGAGACCCGGAAATGGACAACCTTCCTATCCATAACTGAAATAAGAAATTATATAACGTCGGATCTTTTCCTCAAGGCAGATGACACTACTTATCAACCGATACGATGTGACAAAGCGATCGGCAATTTTACTGATAGCATTTTGGATTTTACTTCATATTATGGAAAGATGGGTAATTTGGATTCCATTGACCTGTTACTGTAAGGAGAGAAGGCAACATGAGATAGCACGCTTGCGTGAGATGGGAGATGGAATTTCGGGGAAACATGTACTTGGTAAATTTTAGTCGAATATCTTTGCTGGCTACAAATTTGAGTATCAAACAGATTCATTGTCCTTGCTGGCGATAGTAGATGATGCTGCTTTTGATTATCTGACCTTGCGAATGGGGAAGGGGGGAACTGGCATAATCAATAACTTCCCAACATTAGTGGCAAGTAAAGCATTTTATAACCACCGTTACACATTCTTAATTGTAAAATAGCGTTCGCCCTTGTGATTGCAACTGTCTGTAGTGCATTCCTACTGATCTTTAGACTAGCTTGTTTCGCAATTTAATGTTCACAGACACCGCCATGCAGCCTACCACTAACGCAAACAAACAAAGATGTTGCTATTTTCAGGAAACAAATTTCCGAAACAGGAGTTTCCTGGAATAATCACATGCATACGTGGCTTACGCAGCGATGAGACATCAGCATTGAGGGCCTGAGGTGCAATAATTTAATATTAAAAACCAACTGGCATGAGCAGTTGCTCATCAATACTAAATACATGACTGCCTCAGTGACAAAGCGATTCCAAATTTTTGACCCTGCAGTGACACGAGGGACATGAAACGAGAAGGCTACACATGACCTGGAATCTGCGTGTGATGTTTTGGTGAAATATTTTCTCTTCGCTTTACATCCTTGATTGTCTCCGTTTTGTGATTGATGAGAGGTTTTGCCTTGACTAGATTTTCAATCACACTTTTTTGTTAGGTAAACAAAATTTCTACTAACGCATTGCGCCTAAAAAGACCTGCCGAGAAGTGCGATCCTCAATCTTTCTATTCGCCCCTTAACTTAAAGGAGCAATTTGACCCATAAAAAAGCTGTTTTATGAACGGTTTTCAGGCAACACTCGCAGTTTTAGCGCAAACGATTTAATATGTATTATTAGACAAAATGAAAGAGTGTCATAAGGTACATAATAATAATAAAGTTAACAAATTCCAGGCTTTTACACTTAAGAGTAAGAACAGCCTAGCAAATGTTTGCTACAATCGGGATAACAGCGCCGCATCTAGACTTTTGAGAGATGATATACGACGTTTTCTAGAAGTAAATGTATTCTACACTATGTATTCCAGAGCAGAACCCGACATTGCTATGGATCTACTTAATAAACCCTGCTATCTGGAACCCTTATTACACATCACTTTCTTTCCTACACAAAAGTAAAACTGCTGTATAAAAGGGGAATGTTCTGCTGAAAACAGGGTTATTGCCCATTTGTTTCTTGGAATCTGCTTAATTGAAGTTTAGGAAGCCTATTTACGCACAAAACTTTGAACCCTACTTACTTTTGAACTGGATTTGTAGCTTGCAAGATACACGTTGCCAGGGCTCAAGGGCTTGAAGTTGCCAATTTTAGGAAGAGATTTCAAGGGTCTTAACTGAAAGCAATAATACACTTAATGACAAACTTAGCAGTTCTTTTATTATTAATCAAGCTTTTAGCGTACAACTATTTGCAACAGGTCGTCTGAAAAAACTTTGATTATGTTGAAGTAAAAATGTAATATGTTCAAGAAGCAACGATTTATTGAGGTGACTGGAAGACAAACAGGGTACACAGTGTATTCCGTCAACGACGTATTTACGGCCCCCTCCCTCCTCTCCTTTAAATAGAAAAAGGAAAAGCTCTCCCTTTGTTTACCCATCCTTGTTACTACACAAGCGAAGGGTGTTGCGCATGTAGGAAAGTGGGTGAGAAAGTGGGTTGAGACGGAGTGTGCCTATTGGTTTGTTGTTGTGTTACATCACGTTTTATTGCACAACTCAGAAAGGGATTCAATAACAAGTGGGTTAATAAAATATTAAGGCGTTTAAGCAATACAAAGTACTTTCGGAGGGGGCGTAAAGATCCTAGGTCGCCTTATGACGTCACGCAAATAATCTTAGCTTTCATGACCCAGACACTGCTACTTCTTGTATGGTAACAACATATATTATATTATATAGATCCGTTATACCTGTAAAGAGAGTAATGGATGTATTTTGACATAGGAAAGGAAAAAGATTGATGAAGTTTAAAAAAAAAAATGTAACGTCTCGCATTCTATTTAAAAACTCGACTTCAAAAAATGTTTATACTGACCAGTGCTGACGTCAAAAGAAGTCTGAGAATCGTCGCCGCAGGAAAGGAAAAAGGTAGCAGGGAAGATTTAAGAACAGCAAAAGACAAATTCTATATGGTCAGGCTTTTGTGAGTTAAAAAAGCAGAATATCATAATAAAAATTTTAACTGATAAATCTCCTAAAAAGTTTCTTCGCAGATGGCAAGATATAGCAGCCAGACTACCAGCTAATATCTACACCTTTTGCAGAATAGCCTACCAACGAACGCTAATTTTAAAATTTGGAATGTCCTATCTACAAACGTTTGTTCTTTTTTTTCTCTCTATCCTGGAACTGAACATCATATCCTCAGCAATTGCGTATCTGCAGTCACAGTGGTCTCTTTTGAGACATAACAATGTCCTGAAAACGATGGCTAATCACCTGGCCAGCGTAAACAAGGAACGTCTTCAATTCTTCGTAGACCTACCAGGTTTCAAAAATCCATGTGTACTATTTAAGGCTTTACGACGCGACATTGCTTTGAGGGTAACGCAGTAACTGTTGTAGAGCTCAGTTTGTTTTGAAACAAACTTACACAATTCCAAAACTTGCAAAGAGCAAAAGTACAGGAATCTTCGAGATGACCTTGTGGACAAAACTCAAAATCTCAAACTGTTAACGCTAGAGGTATCAACGCTTGAATTTTATTCCAATAATGCTTTCCAATTTGAAAAACTGTAAGGAAAATATGGTCTTGATGGTAAGAGGGTCATGGATACACTTACAGAAGTAGCATTGCACTCTTCTTATTACCTTTATTGTCGAAGAAACAAACATTGGCCACGCCCAGAAAATCTAAATTATCATTAAATTAGGACATTATCTTGTTGGTGTTGTTTTATTGTTATTATCGTTTTTATTGTTATTATCGTTATTATTGTTATTATCCACTTCTATAAATCTCACTGTCCCCATTATGGCGGGTGAAAACAGTGAAAATTTTATATCTTGTAAAGGTTATTAACCGTAAATTTACAGAAAGAATAAATGGCAATGAAGTTTAAAAGATTAGAACTTTTATAATTTTTTGTAGCGTTTATACACCTCTGTGATGAGGGAGTTTAATATCTTAAAGTAAATTGAAAATTCACATACGCTGTAAGTAGGAAGGGAGGGGTAGGACAAAAAGATGGATAACTATTGTTTTGACAACCTTAATATTTTGTTCCAAACAAACAGGGGCTGGAAAATGCCAAAAATAAAGGTACGTACTTTGTGCATCTCCGAAAATACATCGCCCAAATGCATCGCCCAAACACAAAACCAGTGTCTGTAACCACTATGCCGTGAAAAGTTGTCAGGTGTGTCGTAAGGAATTTCATCTGACATTTTCGGCCGTCTGTGCTGCAGCTGGAAGAACAATATGATACAGCTCAATATCAACGAGTGGAAGCCAACGACTGACAAACAGAGAGACAGCACAACGATCAAATGGACAACGGGAGCATTTTCAGACAACCGTAGAACACGCTTTATTTTGACAGTTATATTGGAGGGGAGATTTTAGTCCGTTTATTTACAGAATTACAGAATGCCGTTAATATATTTACTACAGGGGCCTTGGCCCCCAACGATTTGCCAAATCTCAATTTTTTCGTGACCACTTTTCATCTTTATCCAAATTGAAATTGATTGGTCACATTCACAGCAAGATATGCATATCAACACGAAACACCCCTTTTAAAAAAATAACCGAAGGCACCTTAGTGGAATGTAAAAAAAATCAATTTGAACCCAGCCTACTCCCCCCCCCTCAATCTGCCTTACCTTCCCCAGTCGCTGTACTATAATTTAATAGTGTATCCCAGAATAGATCGATTGCTGATTTATTGACAGACGATGCGTATAACCTTTTCCTAGAATAAAAGACTAGACAGCATATTAAGACGGTGTGAAATTCTAAAATTTTTATGATTAACTATTAATCTGAAGGATTTCGAAATGATAATACTATGTAATGTCATATACGTTAGTTGCTGGTTTCATTGATAGATTCGCTGTACCCTGCCAAGTCCGCATCTGTTCTGACAGACGTTAAAAATATTAGAATCGTTTTATAATAGTACCACTTAACTAACCCGTAGCCCCAGTCCCAAGAGTAAAAAGGAAACTTGCTTACAAATACAGATAAAATAATTAGATTTAATTCCAAGATCTCCGGTAGCGTCTCCGGGCCCGTAGCCAGCACTTCAGGTTTGGGGGGGCAAGGCCACATTTGGGGGGGCATCCGGTTTTACATCCTGCTGAAACCACCTTGAACAATGGGGTGACTAGAAATTCGACTAAGCTATTTTCCTGTATGGTCTCTGATGAGTTTTATACTAAACAAATATTTCACCAAGTTCTACTTCTTTCTTGCCGTTTTAGAGTAAACTAAGCTGGCTCACATGAGATCTGCTATTACGTTCCATCTGACACTACTCCTCTATCACATCCTGGCAATGGAAAAAGGTCTTTTCCTCAGTAACTGATGTATCCACTTCGGAAGCAGCTATTAAATTGGAAATGACAGTGGCCGGTTATGTGGAGTTATGTTTGCAAAGCTGTTGATGACATAAAAACATCTTTATCTAATTTGATAAAAAGGAAAGACACAAGTGAAGCAATTGTCAGTACGTGTCTTAAAGAAATAAACTGCTTGAAACAGGACAAGGAGGAAAGCAGCGATCCTCAGGCAATGGAGAATACTTGGACATGTATTCAGGTCCTGTAAGATCTACTAATGGCATCAGATGTTGCAGCAACGGAAAGGAAAGCGCTGCTTCACGACATTGATGCAAAAGCAGACATGGGTGTCGATAAATTACTTGTGCTAGAAAATAGGATGGGTGATTTATTTGGATCCTTGAGCGATCTTAAGTAGTCCAACAATGAATCAGAAGGAGCCTTGAGTTACTTAGATAGGACTAGGCACAGGGGCCCTGCTTTGCACCCAATCTATCATCGATCATTCATCCGGCACCTGGACCTGACGATTACCATGTTTCACTTATTTGGAAGTTGCGCAAATTCAGACTTAATGGACAATGACATACAATAAAAATGCCCATCAGTGTATAGTCCACCGTTCTTTAGTGGATAACGTGGCTACAAACTGTTTCATAGACGTTTCCAAATGGTGATGGCGCTGGCAAGGGGATCTATGTAAGCCTTTTTATTGCTATTTTTCGTGGGCAATACAATGCATTGCTGCCCTGGCCCTTAGTGGGTAAAGTGAAACTGACACTAACTGATCAAACAGACGTAGAACATCACATTGAAGGATTCATGCCAGACCCAATCTTTCCTCAGGCCGGTTCCGGTTGTGAATAAAGCATCCGGAAGCCCGCAGTTTTCCTCACTTCGAAGTTTGTCAGAAAGAGGCTATATTAAGAATGACACATTGTAATTATTCAAAAGAAGACTCCTTATAGGGATCATACACTTATATCCTATTCACATGAGACCTTTCATCGCCTTCACTTTGACGGGATGGCCAATCAGATGTGTTCACATGAGTGACGAATCTGAGCCCTTCAGCAGTTCACACGTTCATGCTGGGCTTCGATTGTGCTTCTTGGGTAATCCGAAAAATACATTATTCCCATCGTTTGATCTAACACTATATCTGAGATGAAGGTTCTGTCGAAGAATATCAAAGTTTGTCTTTGTGACACAGCATCACCAGTTAGAAGTGCTCTTTCAATTTTTGTTGTTGGATCACCATCTGCAGACCAGTACAGATACTTTTTGCTAGCAAATATAAAGGGAACAAAAATTCTTCATCTTTAAATATATATTGATGAATAAAATTACCATTTTAAAGACACTCGTGAAGTAAGAGCGCTACTACAAACAAACCGAATACTGCCAAATACTGCCATTGCAGTATGAAAGACAATAACTAAGAATTGTTATGTTACCTAAAAATCAGTAATGTATTTAATCGATTTTAAACTAATACATCATTAGCTTAATCCATTTCTCCTACTCTTAAAAAAAATCCCTCCTTTTCGGCTCTTTCATTTTGATGTCAGAGGAAAAACTCTAAATTTTAAGTGCAAGCATTTCAGGTAGCGGGTTCAGAATTTGCTGTATAATAATTGTAACATTCAGAGGGAAAAAATTTAGGGGTCGACTACAGCAAAATACAAGAATATGATGGCATTCATATCTTCTATCTAATCTACCAACTCTAACCTTTTGCCATATCAAAGTGATAAGATTATTTCAGATGCCAAATTCAATGAATGTGTCAGGTTGGAATAGAATTTTTTTCCTGCGCAAAACTTAAAATTGTAATTCAGGGGCTGCACTCTTCACTAAAACAGCTTAAAAAATATGAAAATTAAGGTAACCCTATCTTACATAGGGGTGGGGGGGGCTTGTAATCCCGCGGCTACACATATCAGCTAATAACTTTTTAAAGCATGGCAATTGACACGAACTTTGGTGACTTTTCCTAAAATGTACTGGGAAGTGTTACGATGAATAAATTTTTCTTTAAATTTTGCGATATTGTGATTTGTTGACCTATAGTGGAGTTTTTGCCTTTCTGTTTTTGTTACTTTTTTTTGAAAAACATGATTATTATATCTTTAAACATAGATTTTCTTCCCTGAATTTATACTGACAATTTCGTATTATCAAAATTTGAAGTGAAAAATGAATAATTTGTTGAAATTTTGCAAAGAAATGAAAAATATGTTGTGCAATATAGTTAAGTTTGCTAGACAACCTTATATAACAATATATGCAAAATGATTATAAGAAAATCACATCTTCAGATGAATTTTGTACCAACAAGTCTATGTTCATTGCCCAGTTTAAAGATAATGGGGAGACCCAACTCGAAAGGCATATATCTACAAAACAAAAATATGTGCCCAGACGTTGACAATTCATTTAGTATGATACAAAATGAAGTGTGTAAAAGAATATACCCAACTTTAAAAACCTTTTAACACGCCATTCAGGCAGTCCAATTTCTGATTGGCTCTTTCAAAAATACAGTTTTAGTATGATACGTACACGAAAACTAAGAGAAAGTACAGGAAATATACTTTCTCGTCAGGGACTTCTAGATGCTTAATTGGGCCACGGACATCCTCTGGTATCTAATTATCCCGTATAGGAGTGCAACTAGAGGGGGGAGGGAAGGGAGGCCTCCTTTCCCCTGATTTTTCTACCGAAAATTGTGCCCTCATCTTAAGCACAACTAGAGAGGAGGCCTTGCCTTTGAACACAAGATGCTAACTGTTGGTCTTTATTTTTATGAGCCACGTAATTCTTAACAAAATAAGTGTTTTGAGCCTCAAATAATTCTCAAATTGATTCTTAAATTTTTATGCTATTAATCTATTTTTTTCTCTTAGAAATTAAATGTGGGTAGGGAAAAAGGTATATTAGACTCAGAGTGTAGAGAACAGGTTGATTTTCAATAAAACGAACTCCTATGACTTCGTCGCTTCATAAAAAAAATATATATGAGAAATCTTGCCATAATTCTGATAATGCTCCCCTGCCCTCAAAAAGTTCTAGTTGCACCCCTGCCGTAATTCCACACAACTAAAAGTAACAAAGAACCGTACAATAGATTGTCTAGGCATTGATGGCCTTTTCAACAATGTACCAGCTTCAGAGAGCGTTGACAATATTGTAACATACGTATACAAATACTCTGGCACAACACAGCTCAACATACTACCAAACGTATAAAACAAACATTTTTGCACCACGTGGATCATGTTACTATCTGACCATAACTTTTTCAAACAAAAAGAGGAAGTAAGCATCTTACTTGTACAATAGTTTTGTCATACTTATTATCTTAAAAACCATCCCTTCCCTGCACGCATATTTCGGATTCTAATATTTACAGGATATCATTTCTAGCTCATCCAATACCAGAATTTGCTCTTTTCTTTACTCTTTTTCATGTCCCTTCTATCTCTAGTAGGTTACATAACTTTTCTTAAGGCCGGGGGAAACTGGAAAAACATCTGAGGCAACATTTGTTGAGTCAGATGTTTTTTTAGTTTCCTCCACCATCCGTTCAAATCCTGATCTTCGGTTACCATTTTATAAACATTCTGTATTATTGTGTGAGCATGCGCAGTTACTTCAACACTTCGTCACACAATATGCCATACCTCATGACTTGGTATTGATAGACGGGGCGAACCGAGGCCGAATAATTAATTGACGAGACAGGTGTTAATTTGGACGAAAAAAGATACCGCACTGAGGCCAAAACTGCCACTGTGAGATAAACGGAAAGAAAGGTTTAGGGAATTGTCCCAGTGCTTACGTTATAAAATGAAGGAGAAGGCATTTCTACCAGTGTACAAAATTTATTGCTCCTAGTCTATAACTTGATAATAAGGTAATAATAGAATTGACGTTTACGTCTTTAATAGTTTTGATTTGGTTTTAACAGTTGACTATAATGTCATTTAACGCCATGGCAATTTTCCACAATCTTGGTGATGTCGTCTCTTGGGGCAAAAATGCTTTTAAAGGGCACAATACCTTATTCCTTTCAAATTTCGTCTCCCTTTAATTTTTAAAGTTAAGGAGGGGGGCAAAATTAAAGGCAATCAGGTAGGCAAAGACATAGATAAACATTAGCATTGTGAAGAAGGCATGTCTACTTCAATAAAACAGATAATAAAATTACATAGGAGGCTGGTAGTTTTTTCAAGGGATGCGATTGTTTACAGCGTCAGGAATTTTTTCTCTGCCTTCACTGCGGCGTTTTATATTCAATTGCGCAGGCTGCAGTATGGGCAGATTTGGAGGGACATGCCGTTTTGCAATATTTTTTCACTAAAGGAAAATTCAAAAACGTACGAAACAAGCAAAGACATACAATATACCCCGAAATTTCGTCTGCCTCTAATTTTCGCCCCCAGGGGGCCAAAATTGAAGGGGGCCAATCGAAGGATCAGGGGTCGAAAATTAAAGGGAGGCGAAATTTGAAAGGAATAAGGTAGTTTGGTAAGGGACAACACAAAAATTGCTGTTTCTATTACTTTGCTAAATGTTGAGAGGAAGGAGCGAAAATAGATCAATTTGGATACTAAGGGAGTGGCAAACCAAAAAGGTTGAGAAACTCTAAGATATAGAACTTTGTGAGTCAAGAAAACACTGTTTTGAGCTAAGACCTGTTGTCAATGAATACTGTGCAGAGGGCAGGCGCATAACTTTAAGGGCAGGGGGTGAGGGAATGCTCTCTAGAAAGTTGATCGTCTATAAATTGCTTTCAAATCCAACGACTGGAATTCGACCCCAGCTAAGTGATTACTGGGATTGTATGCTAATTAAGACATGAATAGATTGAAGTTTGAAAAAAAAAAATTATTATTATTATTATTAAGTGCAATTGGAGGGATGGCAAAGGAAAGCAAGTCATTTCTACTGATGATGCAAGATCTTGGCGTTGGTCCGCGTAGGTCCGCGGCTGTGAATATGGTTTAATAACTTTTGAATGGCTTCTTCTAAGTTGCTGAAACTTTCTGACTTTTCCTAACTTTTATCTTGCAAACTTTTGGTAAAAAAAATTTGGCCTTCACGACCTGTGGTCTGGTCACGTGACCCTGATAAAAAAGTTGACCGTATATGGTGGATAATAAGTCGCTATAACTCGAGATATTTTAATAAATTTTACAAATATTTTGTAGAATGATGTGACATTAAGTTCTTAATACATTACAAACCAATTAAAGGTAATTAGAAGCTAATTAGTATTAATTAGTGGGTGATTATCGATTTTGATGACGTCATATTTCCAATCCTAACTTTTGACAAATTTGTATCTAGAAATCATAGAGAACGGCCCCAAATATATAAAAAGGGCTAAATGGCATTTTAAATAAGTATAACCACATCTTACTGTTCAAAGAATGCATATCGTGGCACATAATCGACATCTTTTCTTTCAAGTGGTTAAGCTACGGTCGTTGAGACTTCTCATCTTAACTATTGGTTCCGATATTTGTCACGAATACTTATGGTTCTCAGATATTTAGAATTGAAAACTATTCTATTGCTCAGAACAGCTTTTGAGGTAACCTTTGCTGCTTCTAATTCATGAAATAAAGCGTAGCAACTTCCATTCCATTTAGATCAGACTCACAACCGGTAAACATTTTTTGACATAACTATCTTACTTTATGATACTAATAAAAACACATATTTTACCAAAAATTTCGCAATAAAGCGCTTTAATTCAACGTCAAAGGTGTCGAAATATTTACAGCCTCAATATCAAAGCATAAAACCACGTTTTAGAGAAGTTATACATGTTAAAACAGCCGCGGGCCTACTAGCCTCACGTCAGGCTATCAATCACCTTGCATTCACACAGGCTCAGATCTTTATCCGGACATGTTAATTCAATCAAACGATACGCTGTACGTACTGGAGCCGGCAGTTGGCTTTGAGACCAATTTACAGAACAACATAAATAGGAAAAATAGAAAATTTCATATTTTGTAAAAGAAATTGTAATTGGCCACATCCAGAGCTTCTAACTTGGTACCATTTTGAAGAATTGCAATTTGAAGAAGCATTCTAACTAGCTTCTTCTGATATGGTATTAGAAAAATTGCATCAATGGGGAGGTGGTAGGGAAGAGAAACTCCCAGTCTTCCCTATGATGCTACTCCTGCTAACATGTTACCTCAAACCGCGACGTCTAGATCACACGAAGAAACCTATCCAGATAAGAAAGTACAGTCGCAAATAAATTGGGGCTTCCTGGATTAATGCTAAGTAACCAATTGCAAATTTATAAAATTTCTTCTTGATATGATAATGAATGGCATTGATACAAAGTTCAATCTTTTTTTCCTCAAATTTTTTTTCTTTATCTCGTTAACATGTGTCTGACATTCAGTAACAGGAAGGAATCGAGGTGATAAAATACTTATCATTAATTCGAATATGAGAATTTGTGAACAAGAAAATATAAACGATTGTTAAATAATCTTTGATGTCTACCATGCAATTTGAAAACAGAGGAAGTAGTAAAAGAGTAACCTGTGGTCAACTAGGCTCAAACGTATGAGGGCTTGTTAATTTTTGCAAACATGAAACATTCGTCGAAGGATTGTCAACAGTTATTTCAATGCAAGAAGACTCTTTCTTGACATTGTAAAATAATCCTACCATTAAGATAAAACACTACTTAGAAATTTTGGGACATATCCAATGACGTACATGCTTACTACAGGACTTTATTCAAGACTCTTTGCCCCGAAAACTATAAGTTTAAGATAGATATTTAAGGATTCGGATGAAGTCCCTATTAGCTGCAGAGTTTTAGGAAACCTTGAAAACTAAAAGCTGCTCCCCTACCTTTTTGAACATTCAGTACTTGGCATCTGGCCAGACATCTACCACCCATTGACATTGTGATAATTTCATCAATTTATAGGGAATGCGTCACGAAACAGTAACAGCGATGATAGTACTCATGTTTCCGTTAGCTCATCAGACAGCAACAGTGACACAGCTACAGTACAAGTAACAGAAGATATGCATGCCACATCCTCACCAAATAGTGTAAAGAAAGCATTCCGATCGGCAAAAAAGGGTAAGTAGGAAATCATTACACACGTAGTGAACACAAAACTAACTATCTTAAGTGGTTCAGAACCTTTCTATTCATTTCCACTTGTATGAAACTCGCTTTGTATAATTCAGTCTTCAGGGCAAAGAGATGTATTCTGTCGATCTAACGTAACCTAACAAAACAATTATGGACATACATAAATATCACATTAGTTTGTTTTGGTTGATTCATGCGAGCTCAACCTCGTTTTGAGACAGGATTGCGCAATTGTGATAAAGGTCCATTAGCGGGAAATTTTACGATTTGCATCAGTACGATATGAATAGTCGCTTGAAAACTTACAGAGTTAAAGGACAAAAAATATTCGACTAATTCTTGGAAGAACAAAAAAATATATGACTTTCATTTTGGAACTTTTATCGTGGACAAATCGAAATATTTTGTATTTCTTAAATGCTCTTTTCAAAACTGACCTTTTAAGTCCTCTATACTCTATGATACCTTCTAGCTTTCAATGGGCTTTGGACAGATCGAAGGGCCGGAGGGCATTACTCCAATTGCGTTGAGCTAAATGTCGATGTCCGCCGCTGGATGATTTGGAGCTGATGTGGCGACCAAAGAATTAGAGTACCGTATTTCCTCTAATTATAGACCCCCTTTAATTAAAGCCCCCCTCCAATTATAGACCCCCTTTTCGCACCATGTCAAGTAATTATAGACCCCTTCTAATTAAAGGCCCCCTTTTTGTGCCTTCAATTAATTACAGACCCCTTCCATATCTTTATGAAAACGGCAGATATGGATTTGGTCTTCTTGGGACAGTCTCTCCACGAAAATCACGGTTAAGCCATTCAAGTTCTGCGCACTCACTTTAACCGTTGTTGGCTCTGTTGATGACGAAATACATTGTGGTAACGAAAATCAACCATGCAAAAAAGGTGTGCAACGCCTCAAGGAGCAACTCGGCACTCTGAAAGAGACTTTTCATGGAAATCCATTTGTAACAACAGAAACGGATCGCGAAATGTGTGCTTCTAAACATTTACGTATTGACAATGATTCGAACTTAGATATCAAGGTCTGTTGAATTTCGTCTGAATGTATGCAAACGATTTTTCGTTTTGGCTTCAATTCAGTGCTGAAAAGGTATTGGTGTAAACCATAAATGTAATGAAAAGTATACATGTACTTTCGTAGTTTTTCTTGAAACTCAATGTGCTCTTTTTTTTCCAAAACTTTGTTCTGGAAATTAAAGACCCCCTCTAATTACAGACCCCCTCTAATTACAGACCCCCCTTTTGGTGCCCTCAATTAATTATAGACGGGTCTATAATTAAAGGAAATACGGTATGTCAACTTCGGAGGTCACCTAGCTCAGGCCCTGTTTACATGAGCTCGAGACGAAATCTCAGCTCGAGGTGAGTTTCAGCCCGAGCTGGAATTGGTGAGTGTTCGTTAAATCTTCGGATAAGATCAAAGTAACCTCCAAAGGCATCTCGAGAATGGCGATTGTCAATAGGAGACGTATCAAGAACCCCTTGACTCATCAACGTGTTTCCGTACTGCTTGACAGCCTCAAAATTAAATTCCAATCCCTTAACCCAAGAAACAGAACGATGCCCTCTTAAGTAAAAAGCTAATGTGTCATTTTCAAAATCACTCTGATCCTGCCGCTGTAAACCACCTAAAGCCCATTGGCCAGCCTCTTTTGTTTCATACCTCCCCTCAATTCCATAAAGCTGCCCACCTCCCCTCAGAACTTGTAAATCCTGGCTAAACTGGGCTCGGTCATCATTAACACGAAGCCAATAAGCATCCCATTCAAAAGGCCCTTCAGGATGGTAGGTCATGCGAATCCCATCAAAAAACTGAATTGGGCCATTAAATTCTGCTACAGTATCTGTATATCCATCTCCGACAATAAAACCTGTCCCTAAAACAACATCTTGACGGCCGAATTTAACATCAAAATCGGATCCCTTGATATCCTTTAAGTAAATATTAACTTGATCAAGAAGAATTTTGTCATCTTCAAATGGAGGCAAAGGATAAGAACTCTGATCATTCCCCACTGTGCTTGCACTCACAATTCGAATATTGGTTTCGTGACCTCCATCAAGAGAAGCTGTTGCCTGCAAACGGCCTATTACTTCTACCCAATCCGAATCAGCATCTTGAAATAAAGCATTTTTCTCAGTAAATGCATGAATAAGAACATCTCCATTAAATCTCACATGATCTGAAAAAGTCTCTTGTGAACGCTCTTGTTTTTTTTCTAATTGGTCAAGACGTTCTTCAATTTTTTCAATCTTTTGATTATTCTCTTGTATCGAGATGTCTGTTTGATTTGAAAACAAGAACCCGCTCATCAACGCTAAAGCCAATACTATTATGTGATGCTTCATGGTTAAGAATCCTTTTTCTGGAATTTTGAAGGATCTTTTTTTAAGCCAAGACGTGTAAAGTAATGTTCCGGGATTTTTTGAGGATCTTTATAAATCGTCCATCCACAAGATTTAAAATTATCAGGATCAAATTCTGTAATCAATGCTGGATAACCTATTCGCTCAATAAAAGTCAACTCATTAACAGCACAATGTGTGCAATAAGCAGGCACCTCATCACAACGATGCCATGTTGAAGCCGTAGATTTAGAAAAAGTATCTGGTCCCTTATGATAGTTTTTTTGGAGACGGCGGACCAAAATTCGTACCTTTGTCTTTTAGAAGCCACTGCAGACGGAGGAGGGATATCTGAAAATAGATGCGAAAATACTGTTGTTGTCGAGTTTATCATTAATTGCACACAGAAGCAACTGTAGTGCTGAAGCGACATTTGACTAAGCAATACACAAGAAAACTATTTATACATTTCGATGAGCGATGGGTTCATTTTCCTTAATGTTTCGCGAGACACTGGTCACAATAGTCTTCTGTAGTAACATGTGACGAGTAGCCAGTCAAGGGTGGCGCCATCACGTTAAAAGACGAAGGGGGCTGAAATGTAATCAAAGGATTCCGGTTATTTTATTCCAATCGATAATTACAAAATACTTCATCTTCTGACATTGTGATTTGATAAAGGACATTCTTAATCTCTTTTCTTTCTTGCTTCGGTGTTTTCTATGTTCTCATTGCCAGAGAAAACATGACTTGGTAAACAGTGGAGGGGCTCAAGACCCCCCACCCCCTAGTAGTGCCGGCACTCTCAGTATCTTCAAAAACATTGTAGCAAAATGAATACTCGACATAGTATTCAAACTTGTACCACAAACCAACTTTATAAACATTATTTATCATTATTTATATTTTCCTGATACAAAGCTGTTTTTATCTATACACGAGAAAGCAGCACAGATGTAGCTAATCCACTTATATGACGTTTGTTTTGAACGGCGTGCCAGTTATATGAACGACAATTATTAACCCAGAAACAAACACCGTTAGTGAGTAAACAGTACAATTGTACTTTCGATCTCTATACTTGTAGCATCAATAGCATAGTAATAAGTGAACTCACCACATTCCAAATACGCATTCATTAAATCCCAGTAAAAGTAGGTACCGCCCCTCTACCATAAGCGCCCACTCATTATCACGAAAAGCCTTAAATTCGGCACGTAACGATAAAAATATTTTGTGAAAGTAAGCGTGCTGAAAACGGATCAATTGTCATATTTATTCAAAATTTTTCAAAGGAGGAAGAGGACGAAAAGCGAATTATTCAAAGTAAGCTTGTGGTGTTGTACAGTGCACAAGCGGGAGAATTTAAACGCTATCGAACAATAGTGGTAGGGGGGGGGGGGTTCGGGGAGTTTACTCGAAGTAGATGTAAAAAGTGTTCTTGCAATTCGGAACTAAAAGCATCGGAGCCTAATGAACCCTTTAGACAACTTCAACGGAGCATAGTCGACATTTTAAACATAACGAAATCTTTATCAAACCTAACGTGTACGAAACTGGAAGAAAATGCACCAACTAAGCATACTGTATTACCCTACCCAGTCTAACTGACACATTATTTATAAAAACCTACAAGTAATTACTAACCGCCTCTTCTTGTAGAAGTTGTTGGAAACATGGTTCTTTTCCAAACGCTTGCAGTAAGAGACCAGCAAAACGTGATTCCCTCGAAGCGTTTTTGCTTAAGCACGATAGTCATCTGTACCCTCAAGCATGTCGGCTAGCTGTTATTCCGGATATTTTTGTACCAAGTGCCTTCTTGACTTACATTCTACTCGTGCTATTAATATACACCTGTAACCGTGTGGCGTATCATGTTGGGTGACCCTCCCTGGGTGACCTTGAACTAAATGGCAAGTTGAACAAATTTGGAATAATTGTTACATGAGCTTCCCTTAAATTTTTTATGGTAACGTGCGAATAAGCGTATGAAACGTATTTCATACACGTGAAGGGGTGTCAACTGATGGTAGACTTTGTGGGGGTGAAATTCCATATACCGTTGTTGAGAATAGCCTTTGTAAGCCACTGCTGTAATCTGTCTGGTACAGAAACAATCTTACTATATATATGCTCCCTAAAATACCCAATACAAATTTTGTACTATAGCTTCGCCGCCTTAGCTAACCGATGTACTTTCACCTCCACAGGTTCCTTACAGAATGGAACATTGTGACGCCCACTTCTCTCCCATTTGTTGTTATGTTTATCTAAGCTTGACCTACCGGCAACTTAAGGCATAACAGATTAGTTAGGATGTTTGTTGAATCACTTTGTTTACTGGTGCTAAAAGCTACTCGGTACTATATTAGCAAACCTCTAGCAGAACAAAGGCTATCCAAATGCAAAGGCCATCAAGAATTTCGCGACTAAGGCCTTCACATTCTAGTAGAAGTCTTCATATACATGTTCCAACTTTCGTACCGGGGAGCACTGGTCCCACAAACCTGTAGGCAGATTTCTTACCTTTCGATGTAATCTTATTGATGAGACTTAACAACAAGATAAACATATCAAGTAAAGTTTGTATGGACGATGCATTGCCTAACAATGATAGATATATAGTGACTTTCTATAGCTACTCTTAACGGGTTCCTTAACACTGTTTATTGCGTGATAATTCTAATCAAATTAGAGCGTTGTACGATTCTTACTTGGCGTTGAAGTTTTAACTACTTTGTATAGGAGAAATTTTCTGCGATGTATTTGTCTTATGGTAAGTACGATGTATCTGAGACGGTATTTTACTTGACTTGGGCGCTGTTGTGTGTTTCCTTAAGTTAATGGTAGAAATTCACTTATTACTATTTTTCCATGATCTACTTTTACATAAATGTAATGGCTTTCTGATTCAGACAAATTTATGTAGAAGGAAGGTGGTATATAGTTTAAAGATAACAGTCTCTGCAACCGTCTTCAATATATACTAATCAACAAAGCGTAACAAAAGTAACAAAACGTTACTCGAACTATTTTAAGAATGTAAGATTAATCCTATAATATACGTATCATTATTCAGGACCTCTTCTATGAAAAACAATCGAGCCATGCTTCGAACATTATCAACTTCTTTCTACCTACCCTACATTTCTAGGTTAGACTGGGCCCTTTTAGAGTTTGTACTTACATTTATGATACCAAAATATAAGGCAGTGAGCTTCATTTACCTGAAATTTTGGCCTAGTAAACATCTTGTCATCACCTCTTGAGAGCGTTAAATGCTTTATATCTCTTCACGACGTCATTTTTTGTTTGGTTGCCAATGGACGCCCTTTCTTTTCATCTAACATATATCTATATTGGTCTTCTTTCTCTTATCTGCCATTTTAGCACCACAAGGAGATATTTTGGGTAAGTATCAGCATTATTTGTTGGCTGAAATTTGATTTGCTGATGTATGATAGATACAGAGTGGTTACAAACTTCCTGGTTACTGATGCAAGTACCTTAAACATCAGAACGAAAATTGTTCTTTAGAAACGTTTAGTTAAGAAAGCATTAGTAAACATCTTGAATCTGATAAATGAGTTTTCATAGATTATAAATTCTTTTTGCACTTTCATGGATAAATCTGCTAAAGTGGGGTTCTGTAAAAATAGTGGAAGAAGTCGCCAAAGGACTTAGAGGACTGACTTGGAGGAGGGAAAGAGGTAAGTGTATATAAATTTCGTTCAACTACTATGAACATAATATACCCTCTGAAATATAACATGATTCCAATTTCAACACATGTATATTGCAACTCAGCAAAAATTAACCAAGCCATTATTTTTTAAAAATAGAAAAACATTAAACCTTGACATTATGCTAGTCCCGGGATCTTATTCTTTCTTTTAACCATAAAAACTTTTGTAGGCTTGATTTGAACAAAGCCAAATTTTACCTGTCTTATAAACACATATCATACATACAGGTTGTGTGCCATCAAAAACTCCAGAGTGCTCAACGTTTGCACAAAGTTTTTGTTAAACCTCCGTCCTTGCCTTCCATTTGTAGGGTCTACTTCTTTATCCTTTTCTTGTTTGGTTTTCTTTCTTCTCTCTTCCTGCACTTGGTTTTCTTCTGTTCTCCTCATGTCATTTCGTATCTTCTTTTATCATTCTTCTTTGTTTTTATCAACATAGATTTTCTACAAAACATTGATCCAAATAGCAGCAACTGGTCGGACGTCTGATTTGTGCCACGTTCGTCTGTCCTTCTCCGTCCTTGCCTACTTTCAAGAAGCCTACTTCTTTATCCTTTTCTTTTTGTCCCTTTTCCGTCTTTTCTTTTCCTTTAAACCTGCAATTTGTTTTGCTTTGCTTTCGTCACCATATTCTCATCTTTTTTTATTATCCGTCCGCTCACTTGTCTCTGCTTCTTTCTAATTTTGTTCTGTGGCTGTTTCTTCATGCGTTTTTTACTAGGGTCCTGTTCTTTGCTCACACGTGGCTTATGCTCAAATTTTCCAAACAAGAGAAGTTGCAAAACATCACTTCGGAGCACGTATCCAATCAGCATAAAATCGCATGTTCTGACCTAAAGCCACAGCTGCTTATGAAAACATACCAGGTAAGGGGTCATACCTTTTACGATGTCTAAAATATTATATTCTTACTCTTCCTTCTTCTTGTTGCAATTTCTCTGAAACTTATGATCACCCTACAGCCCAAAATCACGACGTCATAAGTTTGCATGAGAAGGCCTCCCCCCCATCTGAACCACAAGCCCGTGCATAGATTATGAGTTGGGTGTTAACAGCAGAGGCCCTGGGTATACCAGGAGCAAACTGAGATGCAGCAAACAGAGAGACTTGGAAGAAATTCGTATCTGTTGCAGGGACACCATAATAAAGGAGAAAAGCTTGAAGAATAGGAATAAGAATAACAAATAAATAAATAAGGAATATTCAAGATTACCATTGGTTCTAATAGAATAAACTGCAAAATCAAAAAAGTAGAAGCAGCGATAATTGTATGAAAGTATTCATCATTTGATAGTTCGACGCTTTTACTTCTAAAAATATAAAGTTAAAAATACAAATTTGACAAGGAAATGTAAATTTGATGAGTCTTGAATATTTATAAACTAATATTTTTAATAAATATATTGCACGAAATAGCGAGAACATTTTTCGTCTGACACTTCTCAGAGTACTATTGTCAGAATGACCGAAATGAAAAGCGTGAATGAGTATACGAAACTGCATTTTTAAAGAGGTTAATCAAAATTTGGACTGAGACGGAGTTCCGAAATATTGAGCTCCAGATTAGTGTTCTGCTTGTGAAATCTTTCCAATTCACTCTCCATCTAAATATGTGACACACAAAATAAATAGTATTGGAAATGAAGCTACACACATCGCTAGCAAACCCTGAATATTTCAGCCGTGATATCAACTGGTATTAAAGACTGGGCTCTAAAAAGTAGATTATCCTCCAATCGCTCGCACTAATGACATTGCACCACTAATAGCATTACACGCACTACCGCCATTGCTCATACTACCACAATTATCCACACTACTGCCAATGACTATAATTTTGCCACTCTGCACAACTGCCATTGCCCAGACTAAAGCCGCTACACACGATACTGCCATTTGCACATTCTACTGCCATTGACCGACATGGTATTTCCAGCATCAGTGTTGTAACATAGTGGCTCATTGGAGACAACTGAGAACTTTTGTTATTTAGGTGAAATGTTTGGTAGTAAAGGGGGCGTTGAAAGGAGTGTTACCGTCATACGCATTTCTTTTATAAGCAACTATACTCGATTTTGAATAATTATTAAGCAACTCAAGTACTAGTGGCACTTTCCCAACTTCGCATTTAGGCAACAAACAAATGACAAATTCCCACTGTTACGACAGAAAATGCTTAGATTTAATGAAGTTATGTACTGTTTATCATATCTTCCTATGGTAAATAC
Organism: Alatinidae sp. Z8VKAUB7J3; assembly: GCA_010016025.2. NCBI lineage: Eukaryota > Metazoa > Cnidaria > Cubozoa > Carybdeida > Alatinidae > Alatinidae sp. Z8VKAUB7J3. The sequence goes on from JAAAKM020073195.1 coordinate 99,521,473, forward strand.
CTTTTTACTTGCAAAAAGACAGCTTTATTACAAATTAACTTTAACATTTAATTTTTATTTTGCTTTTCCACTTTTATATCCCTTGGGTAGAGGAATTTGAAATTTAAGCAACCAATTACGCAACTTTAGTACTATCTTTAGCCTGAAAATTAAACAACCGGGCTTGTAGTCAAAGTCCTATGGTGCTTGTAAAAATACTGTATTAGGCTTTGCTGGGAGAAAAGTTAGAAAACTATGTTAGCTAGCAGAGTCTTGCCTACTCAGGTTCGAGGTAGGTTGTATTAAGTCTATGTAAGAAGGGATTGGTTGTATGGAAGAGAATGAGAGAACCAAAGGCTGATAAGAACTCTTTAGAATGATTGTATTGATATACTTCCTTTTACACGATTCTTTCATCTGTTTCACTACGAACTTACAATTCAGGGTGAAGATAAATGTTGGTTATGTATCTTTACCCTGAGTAGTGAGTTTTTAGTTCTTTGATTCCTTTCTTCTCCTACATTTTATAAACTGTAATTATATTTCGTCAAATAACTATCAAACCCCTTCAAGAGTAGTAGAATGCATTTTAGCATAATGACTTGTTAACTTTCAGGACCAAACTCTGTCAAGCATTTCTCAATTTAATTGTTTCAATGAGGCACTACCATGGTTGGTGTTGAAGGTAAAATATTGAAAAATTGGCAGCTCTGAATGGCCAGAAAATACCACACACCCCCAATTTGTTGAATAAATGCATTTCCCTACGATCTCCCTTTCCCCACCATTTCAGGTTCAAATTTGCAGTGCCCCCTGAGCTGAAAATTTTATCCCCCAATCTTCCTGGGGGATGCTATGACATTGTGTCCACTTTTATCATCTATCTTCAAGTTTTGTACCACCAGGACTATGTTCAAATTTATAATAAGGCAAAAAATGACACTGACATTACATCAGATGCAGTAACTTAGCCAAACCCATTCTGTTTTTGTGCATGTGTTCCTTACTGTTGTTTGTAAAATAGTGAATAAAGTGTATCATTTGATGATAAATCCTTTCTAGTTGCTGCCCCACCAATTTATTGTGGCATCTATGTGTGGGCTCTATGTGTCTACACTCCCCAGGGTTGACACCAGAAAAGTATCATACATAGTAAGAGCAGGCCTAAGCTACAAAGTAAATGTCAGTTGTAAAGTGCTTTATAATATTCTTAGCATAAAGTAGACACTCTACGAATGCATTGTACTTTTCCCATTACTCAATCGGATTAGTTAATATTAAGTATGATCTGACAACAGTTTCTAACCAGTGAATATCATTGTTTTTTATGTTAATTTGTAGGATCTATGACTAGTCTCTGTAGAGTTATAGACAAAACCAATTCATCAGAAGGCAACGTAGAAGAGATAGCTGTTTTGTCTTCTCCATTTGTATTGCAAGAATTTAGTTACAAGTCAATTATCTAGGGACCAGCTGTGTGGTTCTTGTCCACGTATTACCTTGACAGTTTATAGTGATTTGCAAAACTAACTCTATAGGTATTAGCAATAGTCTAAATGAACAATGTAACCCTCAGGGTTGTTTTTCAGTGCCAACATTTATACCTTCTCAGAATAAGTCGTACTTATCATGTTACATCAGAAATTAGATAACTGCAATGAGATTGTACATGTTTAATTAAAGATCCATACATACGTAAATGTGATGAGGCGTGGCCGACGGTAATTTAGACTTATGAAATAATGCATTTGTCACTGTGTCCTGCAGGTTCTTCGAAAAGTAAGGATTCCACTTCAGTTGGAAAGTATTCGCGTAATATCCAATTGGCCATTTTTATAATCCCAATATTTGGTCTTGAATGATTTTTTATTACATGAATGTTTGATTGCTTTGCAAAGAGTAATACTTTTGAAGTAGTTTGTTTAACCTTGTCAATATCCATAGCCTTTAATGGAGACTCTTCTGTGCTGAATTCAACATATTTCTCAGCTACTTCCCCCTTAATAAACTGCTGAGTCTTTTATACTTTCTTATGACATCTTTCTTTTCTTTCTGTGGCAGTATAAGATCTGGGACTGCCAACTCTCCTGAAATCTAGCAGTTTCACGCAAGATGCAGAGGTCTCGCATACCAGTAGCCGCCAGATCCCGGTCAGTCGCGTACTGGATTTTGACCCATCATAAAGAGCGGACCAGTTTGAGCAGCTGTTTCACCTGAGGCTTTTGGCAACAGGCTCTTCAGGGCTTATACCAACCCGACTCGGTTTCTTTTGGCTTCACCAGAGCTCCGTTGGTCAGCAGCATGAATGCCCTGCTTCCATCTCCTACAACGTGGACATACTCTGTGGTATTGTCCTCCCCTGTATGTGATATTCATATTCTAAGGCTTGTAACCATCATCTCTCAATACACAAGGGTGGTTTTTGATTAATTCATATTGTCTCTTAAAGTGCGTAATCAGTGGAAACAGAGTAATGCTGTATCTTATTGGCATTTGTCAATTGCTCACAAGCCTAAAGCACTGCATGAGACTTATCTTCCACCTGGCTACATAAGCTGACTCCATGAAACGTAAACACCAGCCTACAAAACCAGTATAGCCTTACAAACTACAGGACTGAAGTTTGACTGCATTCTTCTTGTTGATATTGATAACCTATCCAAATCGGAGAATGCTGTATTGTATGCCTATTAATATACATCCTTTCAAACTTTGAACCTTGCCTGTCAAACCTTGTTACTTGAAACCTATTCATAATTTTATGAACTGGTAGCAGTGTTATTACTTTAATGCAGTTACAATTAGGATTTCTTGAAAAATAGTTTTTATAATGTCAACGCTTTAATAATCTATACCAGTCTCACAAGTGGCACTAGCCCTAAATGGCAGCATCAAATTACTTTCTGTACTATTCAGAAAAGCTATATCAAGTATGATCATGATCATCATCATCATGATCATCATCACTCTCCATTTACCACTTGGTGAATAAGTTGAAAAACTAAAACCGAGCTTAGATGAGTTTGGACAAAATAGGTCCAACTGCTCACAAAAACATCTCATCATCATCATCTTGATCATTATCATTATCACTATCATTATCATCATCCTCATCATCGTCATCATCATCATCATCATTATCGGCATCATCATCATCATCGGCATCATCATCATCATCATCATCATCATCATCATCATCATCATCATCATCATCATCATCATCATCATCATCATCGACATCATCATCATCATCTTCATCTACATCATCATCATCATCATCATCATCATCATCATCATCATCATCATGTCTCTCAACCCTATGTTACATACCCATCTAACCATTCTTAGGTCATTCCATTCCAAACAATCGAGGACATCCCGCGTTACGGGTCATGTGACACTTTCATACGACATAACACGTCTGACTTAGGCTTCAGAAAACATACCGCTAGCCTGAATGGGCAAAACTCGACTAGTTAACAGAGGAAGTAACTTTCAAAAAATTCCACCAGTCAAAACTTACGCCACTAATAACACTCCTCTCGAAATCCCTAAATCACCCGGGGTCAAGATACCCCGTTGCTTGGTGTATTTGATACTTAAAGGGGGCTAACATTGAGACAAGGGGTACTAGGGGGTCCTAGGCATACCAAGATGAAGTGAGATCTTCTAATGAAATGCGTTTTTAAGTAACAATACAGATAATCATTTGTCTCACGAGATTATAACTATCATTCAGGAACGCGACGTTTCAACTGCATACTGCTAGTCTTAGTCAGGCGATGGGTCAACTTTTTGTGTGTTACAATTTATTCTCTACGCTGATTGCCTATGGAAGTGACAATTAGCGTCGACTATAAATTGTTACACACAAAAAGTTGACAAGTCACAACAACACCAGACAATGATTTTATGCTTCCTGTAATAGAGTACTAAAGTGATGACGTCACAAAAAACATTTTTCGATAAATCGCAACTATAACCATATCACAGTGTTAACCCTACCACCCTATACCCGTATGCAAAATATCACCTTCAAATCTCTTCTCAGCTGCGAGAAACGGCTGTTTGGATTTGGTAAAGGCCTTAAGGAAACACTGTTAATTTTTCTCAGTTCATAAAATTATGAACTTGGTTCATTTAAGAAGGTTTTGATAGGCATGATTTATAGTTTGAAGGTGCGTATCTCACTAATTGCTCTAGGTATGGTTCTCAAATTTTGACAGGTTGTCTATATCAACAAGAAGAAAGGAATGAGTCCAAAATATTATCAAATATCTGATATTTATTAAATCGTGACGGCACCTTAGCACGTTAAAAATATACGCCTACAATTCACTAAAACGACTGTATATTCTTTTTCGATTCATCGTATGCACTCGGTAAAGACAAGTTGTGGTCACTTTGCCTTCATTGCATCAAATCCTTCAGCACCTTTAATTTGTGAGTCGATTCTTCACAGTGCCCCCTGATAATTCTGCACCTACATACGTGCAATGGCGATGTCCATAGTGCGCCATATTTGGTTACACATTCAATACCAGGGAGAACAATAGAACTATCCTTCCAGACTTAGTTTTTTATAGTTCAGTGGGTGAAACTGATAGGTCTTACAGGAAGTTTACAATCGAGTAATATCAGAATCTCGCAGAAATTTGTTGACCGTGTCCTTGACCCTTCTTGTAAGCACCACATAGACACAGGTAATACCACTCTAGGTGTCGATGCCATCTATTTAAAGGACCTGATAAGCGCTGAGGATCTTTGAAGCCACCAATTGTACTCCTCGTCACAAGATAATGAGCAGTTATTGTGGTCGACGTATGAAATTGCAGCCTTAAACTTACCAAGCTAAGTTGATTGGTCGAACCGGTATTTAAGTTTTAAGTCATTGCAAATAGGGTAGCTGCGTTGAATGCAAAAATGTGGGAATTTCAGCGGACCATATGATAATGAGAGAGACTGTCTCTAAAGTGACAGTGATTCAAACAGAGGCTAGGACGATCTCTAGATCCAAAAAGATGTACTTGTGTGATTTTACATTCTTCACTTCGTTTCAAGCTTAGGCGCACTTTACTTTTATATCACACTCAATTAGGTATAGCACTCTCGCTGTATATTAATCACCCTCCCCAAGTGAAGGTAGACCAAGCTGGCCATTCTGCGTATCAAAGCAATTTAGATATCTCTCGGCCTTAAGGGGAGGGTTAGCCGAGAGGGAGTCGATGCTCACTGCTTATCAGGGGGCTGCACTGAGAGATTGCCGAGAGGGAGTCGTTGAATGAATTAAAATCTTAAGTGAAGATGAAGGGGGCAATTAAATACGACCTATAAGACTTGGTGAATACCATCGATAATGACATTACATTTGTAATCTCAAAGCTGACTTAAACGAACGACATGTACGTGTGCAGAAAGAGAGCCCGAGCTGCCATAATATAATCCGAAACCCTGTACAGTGGAGCCAAGGGCATCGCTTCTCGGCCTTTTGGCAAGGAATGGATGTAGTATCTGTTCTCATTGATGACAGATGCTTTCCATAATCTGCGGAGGGAAAGTCTGATAAGAATTGCATCCCATTTATTTCATAGTCATTCTGGAATTTATTAAAGGAAGTAACTCATAAAGATGTGATTACTCAATTAAAGCATCTCGTGGTTGCAACGGAGGTTGGACTCTGCAGGGTAAGTAATTTGAAATTCTATTCAAAGAAAAAGGTATAAATGTGGCATACAGCAGCTTATGGCACAATTTATTTTTTGTGTAGCTAGGAGCTGTGATTCATTGAAGACTCCTTGCAGGCTTGATGAACATGACAAGTACACACAATAGGGTTTCAAGTGTACTTCTGATTATGGCTTGCACACCTTATCCAATTTTGACCAGTGATTTGTTTTTGAGATGTATTACCACAACAGAAATGGAGGTTTCCTGGCATGTGCATGTGTGTGCATGTGTGTGTGCATGTGTGTGTGTATGTGTGTGTGTGTGTGTGTGTGTGTTTGTTATATTCTGCCTAGATGCCTTTGCAAACAACAAGTGGCTCACTGTCATTTAATAATAGTTCTAACCAAGATAAATAAAGAGCAAGGACTCTCTAACTGAAAGCTTTAACTTAAGCATTTAATTCTCATAAAATACCTTCCAAATCGTTTGGTCTCCAGTAGGAACATTAAAAAGCGAGAAAACTGTCTTCTATAACCAGCAAGATTGCATTAATCGACACTCAGTTGAGAATAAATTTTAAGATTAAAGAGAATAAAGATTAAGAGAATAAAGAGTAAGGGTTAAGGATTAACCAAATGGTTCTATGTCAAACTAGACGAGTTGTTTATGTAACTACAGTTATATCCGTGTACTCATTGTGTGATGCTGCATTTGAATCCTTATTCCGTATTACTGAGTTGTTTTGTACATAGGTCAGTTGAACAAAATATTGAACAAAATATTTATGGGAGTATTCATATTATTTTTACCCTGTTTATCCTTCACAGAATCATAGCTTTTACTGGATTTTTTTTGTGGGAGACGATTGACAATCTCGCCATTAACTGTAATTACTTTTTTTTACCGGACTCGTCAGTAAAAAAAAAAAGTTTATTGGTAGCGTTAAAATTCTCTTCCTAACTTATATTGTAATCGATGACCTCTTTTCTGTAATTTAATGTCAACTAAAATGTCAAAAAAAATCATAGAAATGCCTTATACTAGATCAATAATTCCTTGGACAACACTCTAATTCCATTATAACGACGAGATGAAAATAGGAAGAGTTGGTAAAACTCTTAAAAAGACCAGGCAATACCAATAGAAGGAGATTTTAACGCCCATGTCAAAGAAAAAAATGGGAGTTGTACTGCTTACAGTGGCAGTACAACTCCCATTTGAAAAAGATCTTGAAACTCGCTGATTCAAGTTTACTGTGGATAAACAATAGACGATTCACAGACCCAACACACAAAAGGTAACATTTATAGAGCACAGGGGAAAAGTCAACTGTTCACTTCCTATTGGTCTAGGCAGATATTCAACTCAGGGTAAATTATTGCAAAATATTTTAAGGCAGCTATGTGGTACCCCATGACAAACTCTATGCCATGTTTCTCAGATTTCATTACCCCCAAAGACATACAAATGGTTTGTGACAACTAAATACGACAGTGGAGACTAAAAGAGGAGCCCATAGCAATCCTATTTAAAGAAGTCTATAGGGTAATTAACGAAGGCATGGAGAAAAGGATTGTATTTGAGCGGATCCAAAAGTATAGAGGAAAGTCTAGCGAGTGATCACTTCATTCATTTGCACACTTCTGAACTAAAAGCTGTATTTTATGTAAGATATCATATAGCCCCCAATTTTACCAATGTTGGTATATCATATTGCAATAATTACACTACATACCATTCCTGAATCACGAGCAATATCTAATGCATTGATCCATTTTGCATGTGCACACATTTCTGCAAGCATAGTTCCATCTGCACTATCAAATATCCTGATATGACCAGTGCCATAAGCTCCAATGATAAGACTATTCCACAGAGACAAGGATGAAACTGGATACCTGGAAGATGCAGAGTGTTTGGAAACAAAGCTTGTAGGATTAATAGTGATGCACAATCATGTTAAAGTGCTCGTCCTATTGCTATCAAAATGTCTTCAAACATTAAACATAAATTTTTTTAGGGAACACAAAACTTGCAAATATTTGCAACCCTACGAAAAAGGCCTTGAATCTTGAAGTGGGAACTCATTAAGTCTACGAATAAATTAGCAATACATATAAATAACCAATTTTATATTCATGATCAGAAAATTAAGAAAAGAGAGAGTTGTGAACATATGAGTATTCAGAGAATCTTTAGTAATGGTACTCCACATACTGCATAAATTTAATGTCAGTGAAGTCAGTAATATCTTAATATCTAAAATATATTTATAGTTATATCAGGGGGGGGGAGGTACTTTTGGTCGATACCTTACCAAGAGGGGTCGTGGGTGTCGGAGAGGAAAAGTAACGATTTGACAAAAAGTACCCGGCGGACGGTGGCCGAGCTCGCGGACGAGGGAATTGGTCTCGCCGCCCTGATGGTGGACACCGGCTTTGCCAGCAACGGCGCGCCGGACGTGCCCGCGGGCTATCTGGTCGATGTCGCCGCGACGGTGCGGGCAGCCGGCGGCCTGGTGATCGCCGACGAGGTGCAGTTCGGGTTCGGGCGCAGCGGCACCCACTTCTGGGGCTTCGAGACCCATGGGCTGCGGCCGGACATCGTGACCCTGGGCAAGCCTGTGGCGGCGGGCTATCCCCTGGGCGTGGTGATCACCTCGCGGGAGTTGCGCGACCGCTTCGGCCGCGAGACCGGCTTCTTCAGCACCTTCGGCGGCAATCCGGTGGGCTGCGCGGCGGCCCTGGCCGTGCTCGAGGTGATCGAGCGGGAAGGCTTGCTGGAGAACGCGCGTACCACCGGCGACTACCTGCGCGAGGGGCTGCGCGCCCTGGCCAACCGCCATGTCTGGATCGGCGACGTCCGCGGCTCCGGCCTCTTGACCGGGGTCGAGCTGGTGCGCGACCGGGTAAGCTTGGAGCCCGCCGATAGCGAGACCAAGCGGGTGGTCAACCATCTGCGCGACCATGGCGTGCTGGTCGGACGCATGGGGCCGCACGACAACGTGCTCAAGATCCGGCCGCCGCTGGTGTTTCAGCGCGACCAGGCCGACATTCTGATAGAGGCGCTGGACCGGGCCTTGGCGGCGCTCTGATCCGGAAGCCGATCTTACTCTTGGGGGACCGCAGCTTGATCTTTGCAGCCGACGACTACGCGGCCCGTATGGCCGCCACGCGTGCCGCGTTGCGTGAACGGGGGCTGGCCGCGCTGCTGTCCTTCGCGCAGGAATCCCACTACTACCTGACCGGCTACGACGGCGGCGGCTACGTGTTCTTCCAGTGTCACGTGATCACCGCCGATGAAGGCCCGACCACGCTGTTGTGCCGGCGCCCCGATGTCAGCCAGGCCCGCGATACCTCGCTGATCGAAGACGTGCGGATCTGGCTGAATGCGGAGGGCGCCAATCCGGCCGAAGACCTCAAGGCGATCCTGATCGACAAGGGGCTGGCCGGCGAGCGGCTCGGGATCGAGCTCAACACCTACGGCCTGACCGGGGCAAGCCTGGTCCTGGTGCAGGATGCGCTCCGGGGGACCTGCGAGCTGGAGGACGCCAGCGATCTGGTGGCGCGTCAGCGTCTGGTGAAATCGGCGCCGGAAGTCGCCCTGGTCCGCAAGGCTATCATAATAATTATCATCATTCTGCTACATACGATGAACACAATATTGTACTCGTAAGAAGGCCAGTAGTAGTTATCCACTTTTTAACCCTACTATGTGTGGGCTTTTTGATAGCCGTTTAACAAACGCGCAGGAGGCGAGTGAGTGTTCAATTATCCGCTGCCTAAAATCAACAGGAGAGCAGTTAGAGACTTGAAAATTGGTGGACTTGCAGAGCACAATTAGTAGTAGCGGGAAAAAGAACAAATCTGAAAGCTGAAAATACTCATGACGTCAGCATTTGTTCTACAAAATTTGTGAAATCCGTAAAAGCCAAATTTCATCTCACAGGTCCCATTTTTTTTTCAAGGAAGAGAAATCTATGCTTTTTCTAAATATAGAAGTTGATAAGAAGAGACAAAAGAAGGAGATAATATTTGCATTCGATGAAATACAGATAGTTTTTCTGTCCAGTATGAATCTTGATTCATCTCAAAAGCAGAAAAAGATTTAATATATTAAGATATTAAGATATTTAACTTTTTAAGATAAAAAAGTGTTGGTGCCCCCAACTCCCCTTCCCGTATTGAAGAGGGTTAAATTCAGACGGCGTGCAACAACAACGGTCGAAGAGGGTACGTGGTACAAATACAAATCTGCACCCCCATTAACTTTTTATTAACCGAATGTTTTTACTATAGGAAGTCGCTTAATTTCTACTTCATAAGCTTTGAGAGGGTTTGTCCGTCTAAGCATTTAGATGTTGAGAAGGTCCATAATAAATTTCTGTCAGCCAGAAAAGGCCTAGCAGAAGTAAGAATTTGAATGTTCACTACCGTTCCAAGATACGATCGCAGCTTGCTAGATCAGAGCCAAGTACAGACTTTCTCATATTAGCTACAAGCATACTAGCTAGTCTGTACTTGAAAATCAAACTGAAAGCTACATAGTTATTGTATTATTAGTATTATTGCTCAAAATGTACAAAATTAAACAGAACTGCAGGAATCAAAATATAGAGAGTTTTATTTTTTGTATATGCCGCCTTAAGCTTCTATTTCCTAATTCACTCCGTGCTGATTTCGTAGATTCTGAATGTAATGGAAGGCTCACTGATATAACCCCTAATGTGACCAACAACTAAATACTTTGTGATTGCAAATACACATAGTCGTTGAGTGTTTGATATATTGATCTAGAAATGGAAGGCACAGGAAGTATTATTGCTGAAAAAGTACAAACTTTAAACTTAGATTTTCTTTCCTACAGCCCCTGGTCGGGCAGCGCCACCAGCGCCAGCGGGTTGGCCCCCGCCAGCGACTGGGTATGCACGATGCTGGCGCTGTCGGTGCGGCCGTCGGCGTCGGTGTCGGCAGGCATCGCGAAATACAGCGTCTCGTCGAAGCTGGCGGCGACGATGGCGCCCTGCAGCTGGCCGCCGAAATAGGTGGCGGTGAACTCGGTCAGCCCGTTGGTCGATTCCGGGGTCACCAGCAGCGAGCCGTCCTCGGTCTCGTCCAGCAGCTGGGATTCC
>JAAAKM020073195.1:99532259-99758820 GCA_010016025.2 Alatinidae sp. Z8VKAUB7J3
ATTCCGGCGAATAGGGGGTGCCGTCCATCACGCTGGTGCCGTCGAAGAACGCCAGCGGGTTGCTGAGCGAGCTGCCCGGGTGGCTCCAGTCGTAGCCCGACAGCACGTCGAACAGGTCCGCCGGCAGGCCGGTGGCGGCGGTGACGTCGTTCCAGGTGCCGGAGCCGTCCTGCTCGTAGATGATCAGCAGCTCGGAGAGATAGGTCTGCGCCTCCGCCTCATTGGCAAAGATCTGCACCCCGTCGGCGATGATCGGATCGGCGGAGGTCGCATCCTTGTAGGTGCCGTCGGTGTTGAAGGCCGCGGCCAGCGCCTCCTGGGCGGCGCGCAGCGGGCTGGGATGGCCGCCGTAGGTGCCGTAGGCATCGCTCACGTTGCCGACGTAGTGCAGCTGGTCGCCAAAGCCGCTGCTGCCGGTCTCGTTGAACTCGTTGGTGGCGAATTCGGTGGTCCAGTCGTCGACGATGGCGCCGTCGCTGAAGGACAGCGGCTGGCCGCCCCAGCCGCCGTTCGGGCCGTTGTCCCAGGTGAAGATCTCGCCCGAGTTGAGCGCGATCACGTCGTAGGAGTTGCGGTAGCCCGGCGCGAACAGGTCCACCGGGTTGCTCACCAGCTTGAGCTGGCCGCCCTCGCTGGCCAGCACGTAATCGGTGATCTTGGCCTGGTTCAGCCCGTTGTTGCCGCCGGCCCAGTCGGGCTGCAGCACGCCGCCCACATTGCCGTTGTCATCAAGGGTGAAGTTCGGGTCCAGCGCCAGATCCTGGATGGCCAGGGTGGCGAGGTCGATGTTGGGCCGGGTCGGATCGTCCAGCGTCGGCAGGTCGATGATGAACTGGTTGCCGTTGGCATCGGTGCGGATGTCGTAGGATTCCAGCTCGGTTAGGGTGATCTTGATGATCGCCGCCGACCAGGCGAAGTCGATGGTGCCGGCAAAGTTGTTGCCCGGCGCGCCCTTGTTGGTGATGCCGAAGGGCAGACGGTACTCCTTGTGAATACGTCCGGGCCGCGGCGCCATGACCAGCAGGCGCTCGCCCAGAAGCAAGGCCTCCTCGACGGAGTGCGTGATCAGGATGATGGTTTTGCCGGTTTCCTTCCAGAGCTTCAGAACCAAGCCTTGCATCTTTTCGCGGGTCAGCGCATCGAGCGCGCCCAGGGGCTCGTCCATCAGAATCACTTCCGGGTCGTTCGCCAGGCAACGGGCCAGCGCCACGCGCTGCTGCATGCCGCCGGAGAGCTCGTAGATCGCCTTTTCCTTGAATTCCTGAAGGCCGACCACGTCGAGAAGATGGTCCACCGTCCGGTCCATCTCGGCTCGCGGCACGCCTTTCATGGAGGGACCGAAGGCGACGTTCTGGCGCACGTTCATCCACTCGAACAACGCGCCCTGCTGAAACACCATGCCCCGCTCCGCCCCGGGTCCCCTGACCGCCTCGCCGGCCAGGGACACCGTGCCTTCGGTGGGCGCGAGAAAGCCGGCCACGATGTTCAACAGGGTCGTCTTGCCGCAGCCCGATGGGCCCAGCACCGCCATGAGCTCGCCTTCCTTGATGTCGAGCGAGACGTTCAGCAAGGCCTGAACGGCCTCCCCGTTCGGCAGGTCGAACCGCATCGAGATATCGTCGATCACGAGACCGGACATCTCACCCCCCAAAGTAAGAGTAAGGGCCGGCCCGGAGCAGAGCCCCGGGCCGGACGCAACCGTCTACTGGACCGCCGACAGCGGCCCCGCGTTCACGGCATTCTCGTAGGTCGGCAGCGCCTTGTCGATCGAGCCGGCCTCGACGAACACGTCGGCCACGCCCTTCATGAACTCCTGGCTACCGCCGCCCAGCCACTTGGCCGAGAGCTGGTCTTCCACCGAGGGAAACACGAAGGTGTCCATGGTCGACTTGGTCGCCTCCTCGTCCATGCCGGCATCCTTGGCGATCACCGGCAGCATGGCCGCGGTGTTGCCGCCGTTCCAGGAGGCGTTGGCCTCCGCGGTCACCTTGAGGAACTCGGAGACCAGGTCACCGTTTTCGGCGACGAAAGCCGCCGGCGCCGAGGTCACATCGAACACCAGGATGCCCAACGCCTCCTTCTCGGCACCGGTCAGCAGCACGTTGCCGTGCTCCACCATGCGCCGCAGGGCGCCGCCCCAGCCGCAGACCATGTCCAGGTTGCCCTGGGCGAAGGCCGCCGCGCCGTCGGGCGGGGCCATGTCGACGATCTCCAAAGGCTCGAGTCCACTGGAACAATTCTCAGCAGCATCAAGGACAAAATAACTGCGCTGGACCTGCTCGACGAGCGGTTCTGGCTTCGCAAGCGGCAGTTCTTCGCGCGCGAGGTCGAGGAGCAGATCGCCGGCAACGCCGAGTTCGTCCTCAATGCCCTGGGCAACCTTGCCGGCAGCGATGATCTGCTGAAGCTTCGGTCCCGTGGTGTCTCACGGCGCCCCTTCACCGAGGACGAGGCGCTCCGGCAGCAGGCGGAGCGGCAGTTCCAGGACAAGCAGCGCGAGCTGCAGGTGAAGCTCCAGGAAGCCCAGGACAAGATTGCCGCGCTCGAGGGCGTCCAGACCATGAAGGACGCCGTGACCGGTGAGATGAAAATCGAGGTCAGCTTGACGGCCGAGCAGCGCGCCGAAGTCGAAGCGCTGCGGCGCGAGATGCTGTCCCTACGCAGACAGCTTCGCGTCGTGCAGCGAAACCTGCGGGAAGATGTGGAAAGCCTCGAGGCCTGGCTGCAGTTCGCGAACATCGGCCTGGTCCCCCTGATCGTCTCGGGGATCGCTGTTGCGCTTGCGGGCCTGCGTTTCCTGCGTCGCCGCCGTCACGACCTGGCCACCCGAGAACGGGCGGTCGCTTGATATGGCCGGTCGTGGTCTTCCCATCCTTGCCGCCGTGACTTTGGTCGCGGTCTTCGCCTGCTGGTTCGCTCTCGAGGCACGCTACCGGGACACCGAGCTGGTGCAACGGGAAGGGGGACTCGTGTTTCCCGCGTTTCAGCAGCAGGTGAGCGCGATAGCCGAAATCGAGGTTACGCGGGCCAGCGGCCGGTTCACCCTGTCGCGGCTGGAAGACGGCTGGGCCAACGCTGGACTCGGCGGCTTTCCGGCACGGGACGCGCGTCTGGAGCAGCTTGTGGCCGCCTTGGCGGGCCTCAAGTACCTCGACCCCAAGACCGCGCGCCGGACGCTGTACCACAAGCTCCATGTGGCAGATCCGGCGCGAGAGGCCAAATCGACGCGCGTGATGGTCAAGGACGCGCGTGGTGTGGTGCTGGCCGACATCATCGTCGGCAAACCGAAGGAGGCCGCCGGTTCGGATCGCCCCCAGCTCTACATGCGCCTTCCAGGCGATGAGCGCGCATGGCTTGTGGAGGGCCTGCTCGACGTCCGTCATGACGCCGCCCACTGGTCCGACAATCAGTTGTTCGACATCCCCGCTAGCTCCCTGATGGCCTTGACCGTTAGGCTCTACCGCATGAGTGGCGACCAAATTTCGCAAATCGTCGTGACCAATCCCAATGGTGTTCGCTATGTCTTTGGCCTGCAACCTGTGGGTGATGGCGTTAATGGTGCGGCACCGCAAATCCTGGCCGAACGAAATTTCTCAAAAGTCACGAAAAGGGAAAATGGGACCCGCATCGACCAGAAATCCAATACATTCAAATCTCAAGATTACGCCTATGCCTGGTTATTGGCCGCCGTCGAGTCGCCGGATTATTTAGATCGAGGCCCCGAGGGCTACGATCCTTCCGATTGGGGCGATTATATTTCCTTTCAATATGCCCAAATCACACGGGATTACGAATTCAAAAACCCCTGGTCGGAGCCGGGCGAAGACCTGTTCATGTTGACCGGCAAACAAAACAACCCGAACCAATACTTTTTTGAGCGGTTAGAGGGCGTTAAAGAGATCGTCATGCCGGCCCGAGCTGTAACCCGATCCCATGTGGCGACCTTCGATCTGGGCATGGGTCCCGAAGGACGGGCAGACGGTTATTCCTTTAACCTTCGTCCCTTGAGATCCTTTACTTCTGATCAGCATTTTCAAAAATTGGCGGATGTCAATCTAGCGGCCTTTCAGAGCATTGCCCAAGCTCTCAACATTCCCGGTGATTTCCAAGCTCAGCGGAATCGTTTGCTTGCCTTTCCTCATGGATTCGCCGCTCGCCTAAAAGTCGGGTTCACCGATATGCCCTTTACCTTCAATATTTGCGACGACCCGCAAAGCCTGACCCTTTCTTATCGCGGTTCTCTGCCAGGTTTAGGTTGGGACGTGTTTTTGACAAGCGCGCCCTTACAGGATTTTTATTTCTGTGAAATTGGAGGAGAGAAGATTGACATACCACCCGTACTTACTTTGAACGACAATTTCAACGGCTTTCACCGTGAAAACAATTTTGCCAAGTTAAAGTCCATCAAGTTGTACCAACGGGAAACCTATGAAGCGTTGGTGGCCTCGAATGTGGCAAGTGGGCTGACCATCGACCCCAGGCAGCTGGAATCCAATGATGATTACCTGGCCAAAACCGAGTTTGTCTACGATGAGAGTTACCCGCTCGGTGGCGGGATTCCCAATTCGTTGGCCCCGTCCAAGGGCAGGCTGACGCTTGAACAGGTCCGCTTTTTCTCGCGGGGCGGCATTCAGACCAATCCGGGCTTTTTCTTCGATTACTACAATGATCCTTTGGTTCGTTACGATTCATTTTTTAGTCAAGGGTTAATTGAACCCATCTCATTAGACAAGGCCTCCCTGGATGCGGAATCAAAATGATTGGTTTTCCACCCAAATCTTTGTAGCGTTGAATAGCTATTCAGTAAGGTATCACTTTTGCCCATGCGAGGCAAAGAGGAATTTACAGGGGATAACCATAGTTAATTAAGTGTGAGATCCTTGCCATCACTGGTTAAATCTTCCTTTCTAGATTGGTTGCCTGGGTGATGGTAGAATGGTCCGGCCAACGGGTCCGGAATGTCCGAAAAACGATTGAGGTGCTGACATGATGCTCTGTTTAATGTTGCTTTTCTTTGATTCCGAGGCATTTAAAAGCGGGGAAGAATCCTGGCGATCGGAAAGAGAAAACGAGATGAAGGCCTCCGAGAGTTGGCTCAATTTGGTTGGGCTTTTTTGGTTGAAGGAAGGAGCGAACCCCTTTGGTTCCGACCAGAAACTGCGCATAAGTCTGCCGCCCCATTCAACGGTGGCGAAGGCCGGCACATTTTATTTAGAAGACGGCAAAGTTCGTTATCAAATGGCACGGGGCCAACGTGCATTATTGAATGACAAACCTCAAAACCAAGGTGAATTGGGATTCGACCAAAAATTAACCCACAATCACATGACGATATTCCTCATTGAGCGGGGTGGGAAGCTCGCCCTTCGCATTCGCGACCTGCGTGCCAAAAAGTACGTTGAATTTGAAAAGCTTGATTTTTATCGGCCTAAGGAAAAATACCTCGTCGAAGGCATTTATACGCCCTACGATGAACCCGAGACACTCAAAGTGACCACGGTGATCAGCACGGAAATCGATCTCATTGTGCCTGGCATCATTCGATTTGATCTTAACGGCAAATCATTGGAGCTTTTACCGACCCTGGAAAGCTTGGAGGATGAGAAGTTCTTTATTATGTTCCAGGATCAAACGTCGGGCACCACGACTTATAGCGGTGGCCGTTTTCTCTATGCGGAAAAGCCGAAGGACGGCAAGATCGTCCTCAATTTCAACCGCGCCATCAATCCGCCATGCGGCTATACGGTCTACGCAACCTGTCCTCTGCCTCCGGCCCAAAACTGGTTGGAAGCTCCGGTCGAGGCAGGTGAACGGATTTATGCCCGGGGGCACGAGCTTTAATTCCCGCCTGGTTCGTTTCCTCGCGGACCTGCCGCGATGATTTAGGAAAGCAGGGTTTTGGGAAAGCGCCAAATAACTCGGGTTGGCGGACCTTCCCGGATCTCGTAAGTTACAATTTGGTTAAACTAAACTGTCAAACGGTAGATGTTGCTGGTGAATTTTTTCTTCAATGCGCGCCAGTTCCCACTTATAAATTTCACATATTATTTTAGTACCAGATTAGAATCAGTCAGCCTGCTTAGTCTTTAAAAATTCTTCCGATCTAACCTAAACCTACTTGTTTTGGATTGGATTTTTGGCTTAAGTGGTTCTGGAAAGCAGAAGAATTCTGATTCAATATTACATGCTACCTGTTCCCAGCAATTTGAGGCATTCAGGCCCGACTGGTGCCAAAATAGCTCTTTCTGCTAGCTCTGGCTCTCTTCTAGTTGAAAATACAAATAAAAATATAATACAAAAATTAAACGCAAGAAAATCAAAAATTTTTATAAGCGTCAATCGACATACAAAAAAAAAGGTCCTCAACCTCAGAACAGATTTAAGTTTCGAAAATACTGTTTGCCGGTCTGTGAAACACTTTTCCAATGGATGCTATTAAAGGTGCATCTTCAATCAAGGTAATATCTAGTGGCAGTTTATACTTTTGAGCTAAGGCATTCAGCTTATACATTTATGCTTGGTTGCTGTAGGCTAAGTTCAAAGAGAAAGTGTTGCAAAGTTTTTCAAGTCAATTTGAAATATGATGCGACAATATTATCAAATATCCATTTTATTTTCAAATTTTTCTACTGTTTTTAGCAAAGACATCAGACACCTTTTCCATTCACATTTTCCTATTTTTTAATTATTTTCTAATCAATTAAATAATAATTAGTAAAATTAAATAAAATCCACATCCAGGCTCAAATAAAACTAAATAATAGTTTCTGATTAAATTATAAACTAAATAATTTAATTAAACTATACTTTGCAATGCTAGTATTTCATTACTGTTTTCCTGTAAGTTTTTAATTCCTTTTCGTTTCAAACCACCAAAGACATAAGTTTCCCCTTCTTTTTGCTGGTACTAGTGAAAAAAATATGAGGATCTACACTTCAACTATATTTTGAAATGCCAGCAACATTTTAGGGTTATTGACTATTTAACAGAGCTAATTAGTCTAGAAACCTTGATTTGGAATATGGCCTGCTACTATCTTAGGGGAATAATGCGGATCAAAGATATTTATGCCTCTAAATTTTAGCTAAACTACTATGAAGTACCGTTAAGGGTCTTTTAGCGTTTTTTTTTTTTTTTTTTTTTTTTTTTTTTTTTTTTTTTTTTTTTTTTTTTTTTTTTTTTTTTTTTTTATATCCACTCGACTGGGATGGCACTAGTCTGTTGACGTTAGAATAGAAAAAACTTTCGAAGAAGAAAAAACGAGGATAATTACAGCCTGTGAAAATAGGAAGGATGATGTCCAGACATTTCCGTCGAGACCTTCGCTCGACCGTCCTCAGTGCACAAAAGTAAATAAACAGTAAAGAGAATATACCAATGAAATTCCTAAGGACAAATTGAAACAAAGTAAACACTAAATAAAAAAGGCCTTCTCAAAACAACGGTGATATTTTATTATTCTTGCTTTTGTTTTGTCCTCTGTAAATGAAGGACTTTTTGACAAATATATGTCTCTGTCTTTTTTGTTATAACGGGTTTTAATAAATAAATAATTATTTGCAGACATTTATTCGAAAATGAGTTTCCACAATAATTGATATTTATAGGTGGCGGAAATGCTCAAAATCGAATACCAATGGTAGGCTACATTCTTTCTATTAGATGATGCAAAGAGGAATACCATCAAGGAATAGTATCCAGCCGATGGTGCAGTCTCAGACATGCACAACGTATACATAGCCCATATCTGATGCCCTTCCACATCACATTACAAATCAACTTCCTAATATATCGCCGCCAACTCCTTTGACAATTGGTCATCAGTCACCCTCCCTCTACTCAATAAGATCTAATTTCGAAATCTGTTAAATGTAATTTAGTTGTGCAATATAAAGTACGTCATCGTCATCCTTATCCATTTTTTTTTTAGATCATTCACAGACTCTCTTAACCCCCCCCCCTAAAAGATTGGGAGAAAAACAAAAAAAGCGGATAGACACCGAAATATTGACTCTGGAAAAGAAAGAAACAAAGATGAGTAGTAAAAGTCAAACACAATTCAAGAGTGCATTAACAGTAAAATACTTACCAGGCCTTGGGGTAAATATTTTGGATCAGCAGCTTTATTCCAAGAACTAGCAACGTGCATCTTGTAATATCGGACTGAACGGTATGAATTAAACAGTATTTTAAAATACATAGAAACGCAGACAGCTGCACAAGGACCCATAAGAAGAAGAAAAACTGATAACATAAGGACTTGGTAAAGCGGTAATATAACTTTCAATAGCGGTTAATTCAACAGCGCCAAATATCTTTTCCCTTATTTAAATGTATTCTTTTTCCCCAGAGTACTTAACACGACAATTTCTTTTCTTTAAAACATTCAGTTTACTTTTTGTCTTCTTTAAAACATAACAAGCAGCCGATAAACCCACGATTTTATTAAGATGTGAGTTTTATTTATTTGTTTTCTCTGCTGTTCTTTTTCTTTTTGTTTATGTTGTTCTTCGGCTTTTTCTTTAGATGATTAACCAGTTTTTTCCTTTTTTTCCCGTTGATAGAGGCTCCAGGATGTTGAGTCGAAATATTCGGAATTTCTTGTTAATTAATGTCTTGTTGTTGCTCATGTTTTTATTATGTTTTAGTACGCCTGTCACTGCTTTATTTAACTTAACCCCGCCTTTCTCTCTTAAACTCGTGCCTCTAACCCTAGAATCAAAGACTTTGTTTCCAAATATCTCTCGATTTTCAAGTTCCCACGTGAAGGATTGATTTGAATGTATTTGTGTATCCAAGTAGGCACTTGGCAACGGATTTAGTGTGGTATCGATCATTTCCTTTTGAAACACCACAAAACCAACAAATTCTGTGGAAAATCTAAAAAAAAAAAAAATCGGCAAACCGTGGGTATTACGACGTGAAGGGGACAAACCCAAAGTTCTCTTTCCCTGCCTTCTTGGCTGTCTCTGAATCTCTCTTCAGTTCTATTTTTGCGTCTCCTGTCTTGCCCTCATGTCTTGGTGTAGGGTATGTGAGTTAGTGCATATCCCTTGTCTTCGCAAGGCAGTCCTGCATACAATAACATTCGACAATTTTATTCTGCCTTATGACAGCTGAGATCCCTCAGAAGGGATCTTAAACAAAGGTATTTGCTAGAAATTGTGAGGCTTAGGCTAATAAGAACATTTGAGGATTTGTCTATTGTGTTTTGGCTTGTGTATGTGTTTGCAAAGAGAAACTTCTTAGGCTTAGCGCGTGCTGAGTTATTTCTTCGAATAAGGCCTAATCGAACATCTGTGAAATTTAAAACTTGTAATTCTGACATATGCTTGTACTTTCCTTTTAAAATCCTTTTAGAATATGCTTTTGTATTTCGAGAAAATTACTTTTTTATATTATGGTAACTGCTTTCTGTACAATTTGTGAGATTGGTGCACACACCAAAGTGTCCAAGGGAATGAGGCATAGGAGAAAAAATTCGTTTTTTTTCTTTTGTTCAAATTCAGATTTTATTTTTCATATCTTTTCCTCTAATTTTGAGGAAATCCATATTTCAATTCTGAATGAAGGAAATAGTTGAATTTCTGTGCCATAGTCTGTAAGGCTATTAAGAAAAGACTAGACTTAATTCTGATTCCAAATAAGTAAAATTTCTTATTCATATTTTTAGCATCATAGTTTTGATATTCTGTTAGAATTCAATCTTTTTCTATGGATGATTGTATCGATTAAGAGGCTATGGAAATTCGAGAGACTTCCATCGAAGTCTTCGTTTCCACTCAAACGAAGTTACTTAATTACACCTATTGTACTTGATGACGATCATAAGAGATCTCACGGAATAGAAACATGACAGTGTCTAAGAGCCCACCAATTGACAGTCTTACATTTCTTTCTTAAGAAAATTATTCTACTGTGTGTAACTAATACATTTTAAGCAAGTTAAAAACTAACCTTTAAGCAGTTTAATGAATTCGAATAAGTGAAAAACTATTTTCTAGCCTGATGTTAAAGAGCAATGTTAAAACCTAAACCCGACATAAAATACTGTAAACTTGAGGTGGGATTTTGGCCCCTTAACCGCCTTGCTTTTAAGCTAAATCTTCAGCTGTAACTCTTCTGGAGGCTTGTCCAAATTAGTAAAAGTATACCATGTTGGTAATTAGGAGCTGTCAAGGTTCACTCACCAGTCTTGATACCTACCTTAAATTTATGAATAGGCCCTCTCATTTACAGTAATTTACATTTGCGTTATGTTTTAACTCTGCTCTTCTCGTACAAGACCTGGGTTTTCGCTTTGATCTTTATTCAAGATTACCATTTCCTTGAACTGTTAGAATACTTGTTTCACCAGGATGGAGAATTCTGGAAAACAGTGTCAATACCTTTAAGTAAGCGCACTAAAGGATCCCCACAAATCATTGGGCAATAAATTTAGTGCAAAATTGTAAGACCTTAACCCCTATTGGTATATCGTAGATTACAACCGATAGAAGGTTAATGGTGGTTGGGGAGCTACATGCTGCCTAAACAAAATTTTCTGTAAAATTAAGGTAGTGGAAATTGTCCAAGGCCTCCAAATGTCTACATCTCTGACAAGGACATATGTATAAGATCTTTATTATGTTAAGCTACTTGTTTCCAAGAAGATCCGTTTGTTACTGCCTAATCCATTTACTACTATCCGTTTACTACTGCCAAGGAACATTTTGCTATGAACGTTGAGAGAGCTAGATTCTGCCTAAAAAAATTTTCAGCCAAATTAGGGTTGTCGAAATTGCCTAGAAATGACCAACTCATGTGCACATCTCTGACAAGGAAATAGGCATAAGGCCATCGTTGTGTTAAGATATTTACTTCTGATAAGGTTTATATTTTTTACTGAACAGCTACTAAGGATCTTATTTGACAATATTGCCCGACCCCAAAAACGTCGCCATCGCCAAGAATTATGGTCTGACCACCTCTCAAATGAAACGGGGCAATAACCTGTGCATGGATTGTCACGGCACGGTCGTCACGGGCAGGGAACGACGCGAAGTGGATGAAGGCGTGGGTTGCGAGAGTTGCCATGGCCCGGGCAAAGATTACCTCAAACCTCACCAGGATGGCGACAAGGCCTTGGGTGTGAACCGACCGGGTTATGTGGCGGCTTTGGAACTCGGTTTGACCAGCTTGAAGAGCATGGACGAACGCGCTCAGCTTTGCCTCGACTGCCATTACATCACCGATCCAGGCCTCTTGACCGCAGGCCATCCTTCCGGCAAAGATTTCGACTTTGAAAACGGGATGGCGACCGTCAAACACTGGGAGTCCGCCAATCCGCCGGCGCCACAAATTACCAGTGCGTTTCAAGCGGTCTACGCCAATCGGGGACCGCTGCCGGCACATACACCGATGGCCCTGGATTTAAACCCGGTTACAGCGCCCAAACCACCAGCGAAGGATGATCCCGGCACCTCACAACCAACACCCGATGCCACTCAAGAGGACCAGCAATCGACACCCATAGCGGCCAAGAAACAGCCGAAGCAGCTCAAGGGCCCTCTCAAAAAGCGTGTACGGCCTGAAAGTCCCCACGCCACCCTGGGTCCCGCCCGTTGTGTCAGCTGTCACGAGGATCAGGAAAGCTGGTGGATTAACGATGCCCATAATTTAGCCGTCACGCCCTTTTTTGACGAGAACCCCAAAAATGTCAAGATTGCCCGGCTCTATGGTTTGAGCGCCGAAGAAATGACCAAGGGCGAGAACCTGTGTATGGATTGCCACGGCACCATTGTGACTGGCAAGGAACACCGCAGCGTCGATGACGGCGTTTCTTGCGAAAGTTGCCACGGACCGGGCAAGGATTACCTCAAACCCCATCAAGATGGCGATAAAAGCCTGGGTCTGGAACGCCCTGGATACAAGGCGGCATTGGCCCTTGGTCTTGTCCCCCTGCTCGACTTGGAAGTACGTGCCAAGTCTTGCGTCGAATGCCACGTCATCACCGAACCGCGTTTACTTTCTGCAGGCCACCCCAAAGGCACGAAATTCGATTACATCGCCGGCATGAGTCAGGTCCGTCATTGGGAAGAGCAAGCCTCACCGGATAGCCTCAGAAAAGCCTTTAGCACGGTTCTTGGCACGCCCCTTAAGGCCGAGCAAAAAGTCGTTACAAACCAAACTGAGGAAAGAAATGAATCTTTCTTTTAGTTTGTATCTAGTTCCTCTCTGTCACAGCTGTCTTATATTCAATTGAACTTCTAGACTTTATTAAGTTATGCTAGTACACTTATTATTAAAGATGTAGAGCTCCGACACTATGAATAATAGTGTAAACTGAGTGTTCTGATTACAAAGCACCTTAAAACGTCAATATTGCGCATATCCCATATATAGAGAAAGCTTAAGAAAGAATATTGAAAGCCTCAGTCATTACTGAGGCTTGTGACTGAATGGAGACTGATTTTGGTTCCCCGTGGAACATAATGAATATTTGTCGTTAAAATTAGGATAGCCTAGAAACGGATGGTATGTATGGTTAACAAAACATCCTAATTAAAATTTATACCACACATATAAAAGTATGAGTTTTGAAGTGCTATTTTTGAGTTTAATATGGAATATTTTAATTATTCAACCTTCAAATATTGAATTTTAACTAAATTATTAAATTATTTGAATAATTCAAAAGCAATGAATTATTACGGAATTAGTCGCATTTTTCCCTAAACAAAAGCTATAATAATTCTTGTACATTGTTTCTATTTTGGTACATAATCAGTTGAGCATATTTTATTGTTAAGACTTGCTTTTCTGTACTTGCAAAATTGCTGCTTTTCTTATGGTTGCATTTGTATAGTTGATGTTCTATAGTTGCAAAATTGACTATTGCAGGTTTTGAACTTTTTCAAACATTCGTTTAACCACCATTGAAGAATTTTACCGCAAACAGTATGAACATCCACATAAACATTTATGATGGTGGAAATGTCTGCACAATTTGTTTCTGGCAAGGAGGGGGGCTATCAAAAGGGTTGATACCCAAGAAATATCATAGTTTTCGCATTTGTAACATTTTGTATTTTTTTTCTTTTTATCTGAGAAGGGAAAATACCTGGTCTGGCTAAGTCTTCTCAATTTTATGCCATTAAGCTAGATACCTGTACTTTCTCTTTCTTTTTTTTAAATAAATTCCACCTTCTCTCCTCTCAGTGGCACCAATAATTCAAAACAAAGACTATTTAAAAAAGTGCAAAAAACTAAATGCCACCTACAAATGAATTTACTCAAAAATAGCAGCCAAAGAATGGTCTTCCCATTATTGTACTACTACCTGAACTTTCGAGGTATAATTCCAATGATTGGGTTAAGAATATAACGGTAACTTAAAAAGAATAAATATTTAGTAAATTAATACAGCATTTGCATTGTGGATCACATTTGGCACCCAGATGAAGTATCCTTCGAAACGCAAGCTAGAAGTTTTAGTGTCTGGTACACTTTTACGACTGTGTGTGGTACAAATGAAAATTTATCATCCAAATACTAATCCTACCTCTGAACACCTTGACATTTATCTTTCTGGTTCTTAACCTTGGTATAAAAAAAAACTAACAAAATAGTCGGTTCTGAATACAGATTTAGAGTATTTAAAGTCGGTTAAATATGAAAGATTTAATTGTTCAGTAAATGATGGATATGGAGTTTGCTAAAGTTGATGCTGCTAATTTGGCTGACAACTGATCGTGTTTTGACTGTTTCTCTAAAAAAAAACTTTATCCTTACAGGTAAACCCTTTAATACCTGTTTTATCTCCCCTCGCACCCCTCTTTTTCCAAGTTCAAGAGCTAGGATGCCTACTATCTTCATGGACCTTATTGCCTTATCACTGTTACCCCTGCTTGCACAGAGGATCCCAGCCTCCCTCTATCTTCGTCAAGAAGAGGCGTTCCCTCGCTCCGGAAATTTCCTTTCAGGCTGAGGACTGTACCACTTTTTTGTTGAGCTCTTCTGTTCTTAACCCCAGCAATCCAAAACCATCATTTGTCTACAACTGACAATTATTACAAATGTGTGTGGCTTAAACAAATTTAGAAAATAATCGTTGAAATTGCAACCAGAAATTTTGTATCAATAAATAGAGCTAAAATTTTCATTTAGCAAGCGCTTCCTCTCTCGTACAATTTTCAATTAGTCCTCGATTTAGACTTCGGATATATTTCATTGCTGGCTTACAACCAAGTTACCAATTCCGTTCATTCTCCCATAAATGATGTTTTATATCTTCCCTACTATTTACTTTGCTCCTTCGACTATGCTCCATTTCCTCACTTTCGTCTCTACTGTACTCTTGTATTTCGAGACTATTGCGCGTCTTCAAGTCAAAATTATTAGAAGAAGCTTATTATTAGAATTATGAGAAGCTTAAACAGTTAAAAAAGATAAAAATGAATGAAAGAGACTTCGTATGTGAAAGGTGCTGCTTCCTCATCAACGCCCTGCTCTTTACGCTAACGTTAGACTCTTTCTCTTAACTCTACTTTTTAAAACAGTAAAAAACTTTCGCGTAGCGTCGATGAGGAAGCAGCACCTTTTACATACGAAGTAATTTCTGTTCGTTTTAAGTTTTAATGTCGCTCCTTACTTTCCATTAAAAAAACTTGTTTTTTTTAAGCCAGTTTTTATTTTTGGCTAACCTGAAGAGAAGCCAAGTAGTTCTTTTAGAGAAGCCAAATAAAAATCATAGCTGAATCTCCTAACAAATATAGTCAGTAAAAGCCATTTTAACTTGAAATTTGTTTTCCATTTTTCATCCACAAGGATAAACATTATTTTGGTTCATTACCTAGTATTCGAAATTTAATTAATTAAATGAATTAACTGTTTTATTCTCCAATTAAGCAGTTGAGTTGCTTATTGTCCCATTTTTAATTTTTGAAAATAAATTAATATTATTAATTCACCTCGATGTTCCTCTTATTTGGTTTTCAAAAACATTGTTTACGCAATACATTGTGTTACGTAATATTTACGTAAATAGTTTAAAAATGGAGTCTAATATCAGAACCACTTTGCCACATCGCCGATGCCTAAAATAGAAGAACCCTTGGGCATACATCTGGTCTTTCATTACAGTCTTAAAATTCGAAATAAGTTTAAACATTTATATAATTCATTTACTCTGCAAATATTTATTTACAGAGGCAACACTGAAGCAGTGCATAAGTAAACAGTCTTGTGCCCTTAATGTTTCATTTTTCTTAGGACACTTCGTATAGATGGACGAGGTGTCGTAAAAACCTAAAAGGAACATCACGTAAATGAGATTTGGTAATTTTAGCACCCCTTTTAAGTGTAAAAATGGTTGAACGGCAGTCCATTCTTTCTCATGCCCTGTTTTCTACCCACCTTCCTTGCCCCCCCACCAATTTGCCACATTTTGATGCCTAAAAAGAAGAGTCCCTTGGACTCTTATTTTTAGAAGAGCAGACTCGAGCTTCTCTTTTAATTACAGTCTAAAAACTCGAAAGATATTTTCCATTTTGTCCCCTCTTTATTGAAATTTATATTATGTAACACATCGTCTTTACCTCGGACATTCTAGCTCGAGTCTGCTCGCACTTTGATTTCCACATCTTGCAGGGGCAAGGGTTGAGGGGTTGTCTTTAAATGAAGGGAGCTCAAATTTCATAGTCAGAAGATGACGTTTCATCATCCTTGGTTTGAGTGAAGTATGGTGGAGTCATCAAAACCTTCGTCATATGCTGAGCAAGTTGATCTAAACCTGATTTTGACAGCTTTTTTTTGGAGCCGGTGGTTGTATTTTTTCAGTAAAATGCAAATATGTTCTGGCCTTTGGAAGGCATAGGGGATTTGAGCCCTACTCATGTTAACTTCTGCTCGTTTCGAGTTTGATTGTGGCGGTCAGCTCCCGCTTCAACCACCCGAACAACCCTTTTGCCAGGCTTTCGCAGGTCTTGAGCACAATGTTACCGACAAAACCGTCGCAGACCACAACATCCACGCCGTCGTTGAAAAGATCATGCCCTTCGACGTTCCCAATGAAATTCAGACCCAGCTTCTGGCAGAGTTTAAAGGCTTCCAAGCTCAGTTCATTGCCTTTGGAATCCTCGGTACCGACGCTCAAGACGCCGACCCGTGGCTTTTTGTGCCCCAAAATCTCTTCGGCGAAGATACTGCCCATGATCGCGTAGTGGGCGAGATGAATGGGCTTGCTGTCGATATTGGCTCCGGAATCAAGCAGCACAAACTCACGGTGGGGGGTGGGAATGACCGTGGCGATACCGGGGCGATCCACCCCGGGTAGGCGGCCGAGGCGAATAGTTGCCACGGTCACCACACCGCCGGTATTGCCCGGCGATACAAAGATATCGCCTTGGTCTTCGCGGAGAAGATCGATTCCGCGGGCGATGGAGCAGTTTTTCTTGCGCCGCACTCCGTCGATCGGTTTGTCCTTCATGGTCAGGACTTCCGGCGCGTGGAGTACGCTCAGGCGGGAATCCCCCTGCGCTTGCAGGTGGGGGGTAATCGCGGCCTCATCACCCACCACGGTGGCGGCGGTGATTTGCTTTTGCTCGCTGAGTGCCTGATAGACGCCGGCAACGATCACACCACACCCGTGGTCGCCACCCATGGCGTCGACTACGATCCGCATAATGAATTGTGGGAAAACGGTGCCAGAAAAGGCTTCGGACAGGATTAACCGAAGGTTTCGATATTGACGACCTGCCGTTCCTTGTAGAAACCGCAGGCGGGGCAAACCCGATGCGACACGTAGGGCGAGGCACATTGGGGGCATGTGCCTAATTGCGGCAATTTGAGGACACTGTTAGCCGCTCGTCGTTGCCGCACTTTCCCGCGCGAAGGTTTTCTCTTTGGTACTGCCATACTGCGTTAAATCGTTCGTATCTAGTCAATCAAGCCGCAATTGATCCAATGCTGTCCAGGTGGATGACGAAGCTTCCGTCTCGGGAAAGGCCTCGGTTGAGGCTGGTTTCTGCCCCGCCGTTGGGGCAATTCCCTGACATTCTTCGGCGCACAACGGATGTTGCGGTAAAGATAAGAGCATATCTTCGCGGAGAATCGGAGTCAAGTCCAGGCAATCATTATCTATCGGGAGTGCGTCCTCACCTTCCATCGCCTTGGTTCAGACTGGAGACCAAAGTTTCAGAATGTTTGACCAGAGTAAGGGCTATGCATAATAATTTTGGCTTTACATTTACTTTTCTTTCTAGAGAAATGTATTCTGGGGCACTGTTATGCAATCAGTAACCAGCTTTCTAAACACTTCCTAAAATGATTGAAAAATCTTAGAATATTTTCTGAGTCTATTCCAAGAAGCACTGAGAGCTGATGTTAGACACAGATTTATTGTCTTAAATCTGTAGTATCTATAAAAATGTCGAATCCTATCAAATATGTTCCAAGAGGGTTTAACAGAAAGATGAAGACCAATATATAGTATTAAGCTTGGAACAGATTTTTTTCAGTATTTTGAAAGTTTTGTGGTTTTCAGTAGTCTTCATATTTTTGAATTTTTAGTCTCTAGGATTGTGATATCTCTGGTCCTCCTACATACAGCTTCAATGAAAACGAATGGGGGTCAGGCACGTATGCAGCAGATATTGGCCTTTGAGTGTGACCTTCCCCCCCTGCCCTTGGCGCTCAAAATCTCAAAGAGTTTTACAGTTGGTTCTATAATTTATTATGTCTTTCATCGGAATCATCTATTTTGGCCTTTTTCCCTTCCCAATAACCTTGCCCCTCCTCACCTTAAAAAATGATTCTTATGGATATGCCTGCCAGTAGCAGTAAAATGACATTTTGTTTTACTATAGCAGTTGTCAAGCAGCATTGCTCTATCATATTGCTGTTAACTTCAGTTTTTTTGTCTTACTTCAATGTGAGATATATTCTGGAAGGGATCACAACTGAACTATCTTCATTGTTAGGATAGGGAAGCAAGAAAATAAGTTCTACTGTTTGTAATTACTTAATCGTGAAAAATCCTCCAAACTTACAAGAATATAAAATATAGATTTAGGAAAAATAAACAGATAGATTTTATTCTGTGTGGTGTAGCACCAACTTCATTCACTTGATACAATTCATTAAACCACAGTCAGATTCTAAAATAGACATGTTAATACTACTGGTGTACCAACATACCTTTGGGAATTTTGATTAATTCCTATCCAATTTGTTTAATTGGATAAAAAAGATGTAAATTTTATGACCATTTATTTACCTGCCATACTTTACTTTTGCTATTTACTCTAAGTCAGTGTTATTTTCAGGTGCGATTATCTGTCCTGGTGGTGACCAGAGTTGTGCTGATGGATATACATGCTGTGAGATGATGAACCCTGGTTTTTACTCATGCTGTCAGGAAAAGGATGAGAGCGACAATGAGAAAGAGGACGATGAGTCTGCTGACGCCGAGTAGTAGGTAATGGTGTTCTTCTGCGATTTGTCCTCCATAGTAGGTAATCATCTCTTCCACAAGACCTGTAAAGGGGGCGGTCATAAGATCAATGACAAAGACAACGATGACAATAGTGATGGTGATGGGGAGAAGGGTGGCAAGTCCAGCGATAAATGTTTTTTTCATTTATTTGGTCTCGCCATTGGGTACCGGGATTGGATATTCAGGTGTGATGACTCCGCACGAGACGATGTATTTAATGGCGGCTTCAGGTTTCAAGTCGAGATAAATGAGCTCTTCTTTTTTATACATGAGTAGGAAGCCAGTTGTGGGGTTGGGTGTTGTCGGCACGAGAACAGAAACCATCGGAGCTTTTGCTTTGTCAGAACAAATTTCTGGTGAGTCTCGGGAAACGAGCCCCATCACATAGGTTCCATCTTTAGGAAAGGGGACCATGACAACTTGCTTGAAGGAACTTTTATCGGTCACGAAAATCGTTTTGATGATCTCTTGGGTGGTTTTGTAAACTTTATTGATGAGGGGGATCCGGTGGAGGATTTTATCGCTTAAGTTGAGCAGGGCTTTAAAGAAAAACCACCGGGCGATCATTCCCAAAAGCAATGTGAAGAGAAAGAGGCAGACGAGAATCAGGCATTTGCTTCCATACAGAACGACTTGTTCGGGGGAAAGGAAGAGAAATCCTTTGTTCAAAATGTCGAACTCTTTAAGGAAGCTAACAACAAGTCCTATGAAGGGTTTTGTCAAAAAATTCACGATAAAGACAACGATGGCAATGGTGACTGCTAGAGGTAGTAAAATCACTAAGCCAGTGATGAAGTACTTTTTCATATTGATATTCTCCGTAATCCTCTGATCTTATGAGAAAAAAATGTTATTTGGCAAGTGGAACCGCCAAGGCAGTAGAGCGTGTTCTTCTGCATAATCAATTCCAATGCGTGGCGAGGAGAGGATTTTTTCTTTTTCGATGGCAAGTCCTCGGTCCTCGATCCAAATTGTTGGATGGGTGAGGGGAGTTCCGGAATGTCTTGTTTGGATTCCCAGAGCTTGGGATAGGGATCCAGGACCTGTTGTTAACGTTTTGTCGAGCTTCGTTTTATTTCTCCGCTTAAGCATGGTTTCGATGCCATGTGTGGGAAAAAGCGCGCGGACTAAAATGGCGTGGGGAGTTCCCTCTTGATGGGTGACGGTCTTTTTGGTGTTGGGCTGCCAGTCGGGCGATTTCGACGTGGAGGGAGTGGAGGGTGAAATCATTGATGGCATCGACCCGGTCACTCGCGATGAGGGCGCGGTAATCCGTGTGGATTTCCACCTCGGTCTCGGGTTGGAACGTGGCGAGGTACTCGCCTTCCAACGCCAAGGGGTCGCCGGGAAGCGAACTCACGGCCGGCCGCGGTGGGTAGTTCGGGTCCGGACGCAGCACGGCCCGGGCGTCGGACTCGTTACGGGCGCAGAGGGCGGTGATCCGGAACTGATCCAGGCCGGCCTCGCGTAAAAGTCGATAGCCGCGTAGATGGGCGGCAAGAATCCGGCCGCAACCAATGATGCCGATCCGAATCATGGTGGCTATCGACTGGCGCGCCAACGATGGGTCGGAGCCGAGATTTCAAGGACGCGGGAGTACATGGGGGCATTGTCTTGAATCTCGGGTCTGGGGTCAATGGCTTGGCGTCGGTTTCTCGCCTGGTTGTGGGTAGGTTCTTATCGGGCTTTGGGTAAGCTCGGAGTGGCCGAGACCTGGGACCAGCTTTGGAGTCGGTCCACCACTTGTTGAATCTGCTCCGGGGGAGTGGAAGTTCCAGCCGTGACTCCGACGGTGTCGGAGTCACGAAACCAGGCCTGTTCGAGTGCGCGATGGGATATGATGTGGTGGACCCGATCACAGAGTGCTCCGCATAACGAGACAAGCTCTTTGGTATTGTTGCTGTTCGGTCCACCGATGACGACGACAACGTCACATTGGCCAGCCAGCTCTCGGGCGGCGTTTTGGCGATCTTTGGTGGGTTGGCAGACCGTGTCTCGGAACACGACTTCGCTGTGAGTGAATCGCGTTTGAATTTGCTTGACCAGTGCTCTTACTTTTGGAATCGGCTGCGTGGTTTGAGCGACGATGCCGAGTTTGGGATTAGCGGGGATATCGAACACGTCGTCCGATGTGAGCACGATCGAATAGGCGTCGAGATCACCGACCATTCCATTGACTTCCACGTGGCCCGGCTTCCCGATGATCACGGGATAGAAGCCTTGGGAGACGAGCCGGTGGAGATGTTTGTGGGCATGATGAACTAGGGGGCAGGTGGCGTCGCGGACGACGCGATGGGAGTCTTTCAATTGTTGACGCATGCGGTCCGAAGTCCCATGGGCCGTAATCATGACGGTTTCCGTTTGGACCGCCTCCAGATCCCGGGTTGATCGGACGCCGCGAAGGGCCAGGCCGATTCGTTGGCAAATTTTTTAGAGGAAAATGCTGAAATTGGTGATGACGGTCAATGCGTGCACAAGCAATCCGGAAAGATAATAAAAGCAGTAGTCCCGATGCATACATTTGGACATCCTGTTGCGATCGATCGGATAGCGGAAATATCCAAGGAGTGGGGTATTGAATTGATTGAAGATGCTGCGGAAAGTTTAGGTAGCCAATATAAAGGTCAGCACCTTGGTAATTTTGGGCGATTTTCCGCTTTGAGTTTTAATGGCAATAAAATAATTACTACCGGTGGTGGTGGGGCGATATGTTGTGCAAATGAAGATGATGGGGCGTTAGCAAAGCACATTACAACGACTGCGAAGGTTCCACACGCTTTTGAGTTTGTTCATGATCAAGTCGCATTTAACTATAGAATGCCAAATATAAATGCGGCACTTGGTTGCGCTCAACTACAAAAGCTGCCTTCCTATTTAAATCAAAAGAGAAAGCTCGCGGAGCGCTATGAATCATACTTTAAAAACACCTCTCTTGATTTTGTTAAGGAGCCAGAAAACTCATTTAGTAATTATTGGTTAAATGCCATAATATGCCCCGATTTTGCTTTTCAGCAAGAGTTACTGGAATATTGTAACGCTGAAGGAGTTATGATGAGACCAGTTTGGCAATTGCAAAACAAGTTGCCTATGTTTGGGAACGCAATTACTTCAGACTTAACGAACGCGGAATTTTTATCTCAAAGATTGGTAAATATACCTAGTTCACCTATCTCATTAATGGACTAACTCATGAAAAAAACTATCATTATCGCCGAGGCTGGCGTAAATCATAACGGCTCATTGGAGACGGCTAAAGAGTTAATCGATGTTGCGGCCGATGCTGATGCCGACTTTGTCAAATTTCAAACCTTTAAAGCTAAGAATTTGGTGACTCAACACGCCGAAATGTGTGATTATCAAGTTGAGAATTCGGGAGAGAGAACTAGCCAATTGCAGATGCTAGAGAAACTCGAACTTAGCTATGAAGATCATCAGGAATTGATAAAACATGCTAAGTCACGTGAGATCGGATTCATGTCCACGGCATTTGATAGCGAGAGTTTAGTCTTCTTGGTTGAAGAGCTAGGTATGGAATTGTTAAAGATACCTTCAGGTGAAATTACCAATTCCCCCCTGGTGTTAGCTCATGCCAGAACGGGTAAAGATATAATTTTGTCGACTGGAATGGCAACAATTTCCGAAATTGAAGCGTGCTCAGGCGATGGTCTCGGCGTCCAGGTGGTTGGTCGGTTCGTCGAGCAGCAGCATGTCGGGCGCTTCCAGCAGCAGCTTGCACAGTGCCACGCGGCGGCGCTCACCGCCCGACAGATTGGCGGGCATCGCATCGTCCGGCGGGCAGCGCAGCGCCTCCATCGACACGTCCACCTGGCTGTCCAGATCCCACAGGTTCTGGGCGTCGATCTCGTCCTGCAGCTTGGCCATCTCCTCGGCGGTCTCGTCCGAGTAGTTCATCGCCAGCTCGTTATAGCGGTCCAGGATGTCCTTCTTGGCCTGCACGCCCAGCATGACGTTTTCACGCACGGTGAGGTTTTCGTCCAACTGCGGCTCCTGCGGCAGATAGCCGACCTTGGCGCCCTCGGCCGCCCAGGCCTCGCCGGTGTAATCCTTGTCGAGGCCGGCCATGATCTTCATCAGGGTGGACTTACCGGCGCCGTTGACGCCGACCACACCGATCTTCACGCCGGGCAGGAAGGAGAGGTGGATGTTTTCAAAGCATTTCTTGCCACCCGGGTAGGTCTTGGAGACACCCTGCATGTGGTAGACGTACTGGTAGGAGGCCATCTGATTGCTCCGTTAAGGGGGAAATTTGCTGGCGGGAGTGATAGCCGAAGGGCGCAGGCGGGGCAATGAGGGATGCAGCGCGCCGGGGAATGTGCCCGGACCGCACAAAGGGCGCCCGCAGCCCGCCCTTGCCCGACTCACCCCTTCGGGCGCAGACTGTAGGGCACCAGAAACACGAGGGCGCCCCGGATTGCCGTTTGCCGCGCCCAGACCTGAAGAAGCCGCCGGAATGCGGACCGCACAGGCCCCGGTGAAACACTGGGCCGTTCCGGCCCGATGGCGGCACAGACCTGAGCCAGAGCGGCCCGGGGCCCTTCACAGCACAGGAGGACCCCACGATGATCGCCTCACGCCTGAAACATCATCTCGAGGCACAGGGCCTGCCGTTCGGCACTGTCCGCCACCCCTATACCTCAACTTCGGCAGAATGCGCGGAATCGGCGCATGTGCCGGGGGATCACCTGGCCAAGTCCGTGCTCATCCATATGGAGGAAGGCCCGGTTCTGGCCGTCGTGCCGTCCAACCAGACGGTTGACCTGCACGCGCTGCAAACGATGATGGACCGCCGCCTCAATACCTTAGAAAGAAACTTAACTAGAAAGAACACACAAAGAAATTAAAACCTTTGAAAGAAACTTAAAAAGAAAAGAAACTCGACACATTTTTTAGTATGCAATTTGAATTGGTTAAAAAACTCAAGCATAAATGGAAGAAATTTTATTTTCACAACTGAAAAGTCATTAAGACAATATAAATGGCCGACTTATCATAAGGTAAAACAATGGTCTCACCAGCTGTGTTACAAAAATAGTAGCAGAAATGTTTAATTACGGAAATATAATTCATTATACGAAACCACGAATTAATAAACCATAATATAAACTCTGAAAATCATGTTATTAATACTTTAAACTGTTTCTAAGATATCACAAATACGCCCTTATGACCAACTTGGATGTACATAGTGTCTTTTGATTTACTTGGGTTTCCCGAAAACATGACCTTAAAGTTCGAACGTAAAACCCCAGGTGTGATACTGGGCTTACGCTCTTTTGAAGCTCTGGATACACACAGTACCTTTTGATTTAGTTTTACACTCCCTCGACTTTCCCTGCAAAACAAAATTTTATACCCGGTTCTGTTTACGAGTCATTGCATCTATACCTTCTTGAAAACTAGATGCACTAAGCCCTTTTTATTTAGCTTTCATTCTATGAAAGAAAGTTTCAGGTTAATACCAAAAGCCTCATTAGTTGCAGTAATCATAGGAGCAGTAGTAGTAGTAGTATACGCATAATGCTTTTTGGTTGGTTCAACATCCCCACAACAAGCCTTAAAGTTTCAAATTATTAAGACAAAGCCAATCCTGGGATGATTCTGATTCACCTTTTTGACAGCCTAAATGCACATAATGTCCTTTGATTTGAGTCTTTTGACAACCTGCATGCGTATACCGTGTTTGATTTAGTTCAACGGCCGTTCATTATCCCCTGAAATTTTTAACTTAATACCCTTAGTTTTAGTTGTAATAGTAGTAGCAGAAGCAGTAATAAGCGAGAAGCTCGCTTGTCTTGACAATAGCAGTCGTCGAATCAACCTCAGTACTGTATTTTTGAAGCACCTGTATTTTTGAAATTTCCAAGGTCGTAATTTAAAAATCATGTAAAAACCATAATTTGTAAAAAGCTTTTAATATGGGTTCAGATTGAGGGTAGAAAGCTGACTCAAAAACTGAATAAATTACCAAGCTTTAAGTATCCCGTAAAAAAGATTTCAACAGCCAAAAATTTCGAAAAAACATGAATTTGAAAATTTCCACAAAATATATAGACTGGAAAATTATTAGATAAGAATATAATGAAAGTAAATTTTAAAAAGTAAGGCTTGAGGAAGCTTAAGCTAATAATAACAAATTTCCAAATTACATAGTTACACCGCAACCCATCAGGAAGATTTTTCTATGAAATTCTTCCGATGTTGAGAGCTGGTTTCATCATTCGACATACAATAATTCCATTTGGCAACACAATTGTATTCGGCAATAAAGTTGTCAGATGTTGTATATCGTTTCAGCATTATGCCTGTATGTCGCTTCAGCAATCGAAATTCCAACAATAAAGTAGGAATTTCATTCTAATAACTGCACGTTTATATCATGAGAAACAAAAATTTGTAAGCACACTGAAGAACACTTTCGACGCGTAGCTGAGTAATTATTATTTATTATCTTTATTCGATTTGCTTTATTCTAATGCATATTGAACATTAATTTGATGTTCAGTGTTAACAAGATAAACCACTTTGTTTTGTTTTCTTCTTTGGTGTGCTCAAAGTTTTAGTGAAGAGAAAAAAGGCGATTTCTATTTTTCGTTTAGCGTAATAGTTTCAGTGCCTAAGTTTGCCAGCAGGCATGTGCACTGCATTGTATACCTTTAGTACAAACTAAAAGTGTTCCACTCTGCTTTAAACTTCTATATATTATTAAAATGACTCCTCCTTACTCATTTTTAATTGGGAGATGTATCCGATTCATATTCTTTTAGATTTACTTTTGGAAATTGTTAGCTTTTTTTTCTATCGCAATCCAAATGTATTTTGGTAAATATTTTTCATTATATTTTAAACCAATTTTTATTTCGGATTCTATGAATTACAGTGTCTACAAATCTATTTTTGGCTTGTTTCAGCATTATTCAACCTTTCACAACTATTGCTTTGACATAATTCGTATTTTTTATTAAAGTTTCAGTAGCTCTAAATCATAAGCAGCGCAATGGCACTGCCTAAGTAAAGAGCGATGTAGGCACAACGTATTATTATTTTCACCAAGGCACTTCGTATAGAAGGAGTTGTCGCAGAAACTTCGAAAGGGGCTCATTCGATTGGAAACTGAAAGTTCTAGTGCCCTTTTTAATAGTCAAAAATGGTAGGAGGGCAGCCAATCAATTTTTACACAACCTCTTTACACAAAACACTCAGGGGCGGATCTATAGCAAAATTTTGGGCGGGGGACCAACGCGATAAGGGCGCCAATAATTGAACAAATTGATAAAGTCATTCTAAAAAAGAGTGAAACATAGAAAAAAAAGAGGGAAAGAGGGCGACAGAAAAATCTTAAGGGCCCAGCCCCCCCCCCCCTGGATCCGCCCTGTGAAAAAGACTAATTCGAAACAAGACTGACAATGAAGATGTATATCAGAATAATAATGAGTTTCTTAATAAGCGGTATGACAACACACATAAATTTGGGCAATTTAAACCTTAAAATTGACACAAAATACCCCCTTTCCCCCGAAGGAAATTTCTCGTGATTCTCGTTAAAAGTTTGAGCTATCTGGACCTAATTTGGTTTACAGCCAGTAACACGGAATAAATGATTTCAATATAATCTGGTAAAGATAAATGAAACGCCAAACTCAAATTATTTATAATAATCCCAACAAGCTGAATCACTTTTCTCTGAACTTTTAGAACTAACCTTTGTGAAGTTGAGATTATTAAAGAATTGTTTTGGAAAAAGACCCGTAGTTAGATGAAAAGAAAAGACTATCTTGGTCATGGGGTAATGACAGTGTTCACTATAATTATAGGTCTCTGTAATTTCTTGTATAATTGAGTAGATTTTGGTCTTGCTCCCGCTAATCTTCAAAACAGTTGGAAGTGATATTCATTTTCCTTAAGTCTTTCTGAAGTACCAACACATTTCAATTGAAAGAAAAGCTATTTAACTAAATTTTAGATGTATCCAATCTCAGCGTTATATATTTACTAAAGCCTGCAACAGGCACGTTCATGGAAATTTTTCGAGGAGATGGTACTGGGCTGAAGACGGGGTTTAAATTAATCTCAAAGCAAAAATAGGCGAGTCGCTTAAGCATTATAGAAAATGATTCGAATCATAAAAGTCAAAAGCAAAACAAAAAAGTAAAAATCTTAAAGCAAAAAACCTGTTTTACATGTTTTTCACTTTTTTATTCTTTTTATACTTTATCTTTATCAGGTTTGTCACGTAAATATTATTCAATTAACTGGTATGATTTATTCAATTAACTGGTTCAATTAACTGGTGTGATTTATTCAATTAACTGGTATTAATTCAAAAGGCCAGGCTATGGGTTTGAGAGGTCTGACATTTTTTCTATCCAAATCGTCTCAAGAAGCACAATTGAAAATGTCCTCCTGTTAGAACAATTAGAACAAAAGACATTGACAATGATATGGACCATCACTTTCCAGAGAATATTATCTTGGTCAATTCCCTTGTTCAACGACTTTTCGTTGTCAGCGGTCTGCAAAACCAGTTAAAAGTTTGACAATGAATTGTCTTTGGAAAAAGCAACATACCGACACATTCTCTGTGGTTATGTTTTTGGGAAGTGTAACCTTTAGTGCTGTTTACCACAGCACCTTGTTGATAAACAAACTGGAGATGAGGTCGTCGTATTTGCAGTCCACTGAGTACTCCGCAACAGCGCTAACACTGCTCTCATCCGTAGGTCCTGCCAGGAGTTCGGCGTCGACGTGATAAAGTTCACCTTCCACGTAGGTGCGGCAGAATTCCTTGTTGCCGATGTAGATGCTCAGCGTGTCGTCCCCGCACGCCTGCAACAGCCTGAATACACTTTCTCCCGAAGCAAGCGAGCCAATTGTATGCCGCGTGTCAGAGGCTGAATAGGCAACGTCCGTGATTGTGTCAAGGGAGGCGTTGTGAATCCTGACTGTGGAAGTGGCCAGCCAGATCAGGTTCAGCATTACCACGCTGAACAGTAAAGCGATACCCCAGCCGATAAAGCGCATTGATACTTTCGCTCCAGAGTTTCTGGCTCAAGTCTCAGCAGACGACAGGTTTTGCGCAATCTGCGCCACCGTAAGCACCCGTGCCTTGGTTCTGCTGAGCGTTTCGTTCTGCTCGCTAGTCACAGCGAGGGCTGCGGCTTCGTTGTCGCGCATGGTGCCGTGCGCGTCAGCCGCCACTGTGACCCCATATCCCAGATCAAGCGCTGACAAAGTGGTTGCCGTGACGCAGGCTTCGCTCCATATGCCGCAGGTAATGACATGGCTCACCGCTGAATCCCGCAACACCTCGTGCAGGTTGGTGTCGTCAAAGCTGCTGGAATTTACTTTGTTAACAATGGGGTCGTCAGGAGTGGGCGCCACTTGAGGGTGTATTTCCCAACCGTGCATGTCTTTGGCGTAGGGCTGGCCCGGGTACGCACAGGTTTGCAGGAAAACTATGGTGATGTCATGTTGGCGGCAGAGCCTGATGAGTTCGGCCACTTTGTTAAGAACGTCCTGTCCGTTGATGATGGGAGGGGTGATTTTGCCGTCAAAGGCAACTTGCTGCATATCGATTACCAGCAGCGCATACTTTGTTTTTTTCATTCACTTCATTATACCCTGGCATATCTGGAAGGCCATAAGGAATACCTGTGAGCGAGCCGATTAATGGTCCTGTTAATGAACAATGGTGGCAACGCACAGACGCTGTGATACCGGGCGGCGGCGTCTACTTTACCCGCTCAGCCCGATTTGCCGGTAAAGATGTAATGCCGGGGTTTATCAAGGCCGCCGAGGGTTGTCGTGTAACCGACGTAGATGGCAAGACTTATCTCGACTTTAATTGTGGTAACGGGCCTAAGGAACTTGTGATGAAATTGCTACTTACTTTTCTTTTCTTTTCTTATACACCATGTCACGATTAATCACTCATTGAAGAATTATTTCTTAGAAATGTTCTATTCACAATACTATGCCTTGTTCGTCTTAGTCCCTCTGCGTCTTTCTCGCTATTCTCGCTTATTGATTTGGATAAAGCTGCTGTCTTATCAAAGTCGATCGTGGCATAGCCTGATTGAGGAACATTTCCCTCAGGTGTTTTCTTGGTTGGAGACTCCGGATAGTAAGAACTTTCTGAGCCTTGGGGTGACAAAGGCTGGTTTTGGGAATTAGTTGAATCTGAGCCTCGATCAAGGTCTAAAAGTACGTAGTTAACAGGAGTAATTTCCGGTCTCAAAGTTAGCTCACTTCCACTTGAGAGGTAGTCACTTGTTGGTGATTTTAATGTTTGATCCGGAATAACATTTATATAAAGATGACTTTCTTCCGGAGACATTATCACTGGGTTCATATCCTTCTGTTTTATTGGGCTAACGTTAATATAACAGTGTTTATCATTATTTTCTTTATCGTCTAAACCAATGTAATGCTCCGGGACAACTGGCATTTTATTCCATTTGGGGGAAGTTTTCTCGCTTACGGGTGTATTTACATATAAATTCGTACGCTCTTGTAGGTCGGGGCTAGATGTAATTCTTAAACTCTCTCTGTCTAGTGAAGCTTGGCTTTGAGGT
Organism: Alatinidae sp. Z8VKAUB7J3; assembly: GCA_010016025.2. Classification (NCBI taxonomy): domain Eukaryota; kingdom Metazoa; phylum Cnidaria; class Cubozoa; order Carybdeida; family Alatinidae; species Alatinidae sp. Z8VKAUB7J3. The sequence continues at coordinate 99,561,328 of JAAAKM020073195.1, forward strand.
CTTGTTGAGGCTTGGCTTGATACTCTGATAGGTTCTAAATAGGGATTTTCAGATACTTCGTCCTCGTAAGAGGCTAAGGCTATTGAGGGTGTGAGATCTAGTGTCCTACTTGAAGTCATCTGTGGTCTAATTCCGGGAATGCTTGAAATGCTGCTCCGAGTTGAACTGGCACGTACTGCCTGCAAAGAGTTCCGATTTGTCACTGGAGGATGCCAAGACATCGAAAGCGGACGGTTTTCATCGTTTCTCTCATTTCTGGCTGCTATTTTTGCCTAAAATAAAATATAAATTGGAAATACATTCAGAATTGTTCCATTGCCTAAGTTTTGGTGCTGAATCTTTCAGTTTCTTTTTTATTGTGGATAATAATATGATTATTCAAAAACTGGATTTTTCTTTTAGGTAGGTTCCCCTATGTAGCTTTTTATACTGAATTCATAAATGCAGTGAGATGCTTTATTGACATTCAGTGCAAACAACCCTCATTCTTAATGGAAAAAAGCAGAAAGATGTTTATCGCTTATAATAATCGGCCAGCTGCGCCTCGCGCTTGGCGGTTTCCGCAGTGTAGAGGATGCCGGAGCGGGTGAACCCGGTTTCCTGCCCGGTGCGCGCCGCCAGTCCCTCCCAGAGACGCAGCGATTCCGCCATCAGCGGAATTTCCCGGGGGTCTCGGCACGAGATCCGCACCCACCCCCAGTTGCGCGAGCTCTGCTCGCCCGCGATCTGCCCCTTTTCGCACAAGAGCACCGAGTGGCCGCGTTCGGCCAGCTCCAACGCGGTGGCGGCGCCAATGATGCCGCCGCCGATCACCACGGCGTCGACGGCCTTGGGCAAGGCAAGATTGGATTGGAAATGAGGCAGTCTCGGTCCAGGCATGCGGCCTCTATGCCCGCTGCGGAATCGGCGGTCCAGCGTCCAAGCGACGCCCATTGCGCCGCTTTCCGCCATTGTGTTTTTTTCGCCGCATATCAGGGCGTTACCGCCACCGGGACGGGCTTTACCGAACTCGGAAAAGCGCGGAAAAGATCCGCGCCTTCAATGGGTTAACGCTTGCCTCAGGTCGGGTCGCGCCAGCGGTTCACAATCGGGTAGCGGCGGTCCAGCCAGAACGCGCGCGGCGTCAGCCGGGCGCCGGGTGCGGACTGGAAGCGTTTGTATTCGCTGATATAAAGCAGATGCTCGACCCGCTTGGCCACGTCGCGGTCAAATCCGGCGGCGCCGCAATCTGCGATTGAACCTTCCTGGTCGACAAGGATTTCCAGGATCGCATCCAGCTCCGGGTAGTCCGGCAGGCTGTCGCTGTCCTTCTGGTCTTCGCGCAGTTCAGCCGAAGGCGGTTTGTCGATCACGTTGGGGCGGATCACCTCGCCTTCCGGGCCCTTCATCCAGGGGCGGTGGTTGGCGTTGCGCCAGCGGCAGGTCTCGAAGACGCGGGTCTTGTAGAGATCCTTGATTGGATTGTAACCGCCGTTCATGTCGCCATAGATGGTGGCATAGCCGACCGCGACTTCGGACTTGTTGCCGGTGGTCAAGAGCATCTCGCCAAACTTGTTGGACATCGCCATCAGCAACAGGCCGCGCAGGCGGGACTGGATGTTTTCCTCGGTAATATCCGCATCGCGCCCCGCAAACAGCGGTGCCAGCGTATTGGTGATCGCAGCGCGCCCCTCGGAAATCGGCACATAATCGTAATGCACGCCCAGCGCCTTGGCGACGGCCTCGGCATCGTCGAGCGACTCCTGGCTGGTGTATTCGGACGGCAGCATAACGCAGCGTATCTATTTTGTGTTTATTTTATTGCCAACATTTTCCCAACTAAAAGAAACACAACGAGAAAAGATGAGTCTGTTAATGATTCCACGATTCTCAATTGCATTTATAATTGCTGTAGGAATTGTTATAATTACAGGGCCAACATTGATGTGGTTCTTAGAAAGTGATATTGGATTAATTACTGAGTCAATTTATGGTCAATTAATTATCTTAAAGATTGCAATTGCAGCAGTAATAATTGCATTTGGAGGATTCTTCCAATTCAAATTACAAAAGAATGCTGAAAATAATCTTAAATCAGGAAAAATTTCAGTTCATAGGAAATTAAAAAAATCACTCAAAGTTGACGTAGTGTTAGGAATCATACTTTTAGGAATTGTAGCATTGATTACAAATGCATCATTACCTGCAGGAGAAATTCAAAAAGTTGATGCACAAGAGATTATTTATGGATTCAAAACTATAGAATTTACAGAAAATCTAAAATTTGATATTGACATTTCACCATTTTCAAGTGGTTCAAACACGATTCTAGTCAAAGTTAGTGATTTTGAGGGAAATCCACTTTACGATTCAGATCAACTGAAAGTCAAGGTATCAAATCCATCAAAGAATATTTCACCAATCGAAGTTCCAATGGAAATAGTCAAACAAGATGAAAACAGACCAGTAGAGTTCCAAGGAGACATAACATTTGGTTTTTCAGGAGATTGGTTAGTTGAAGTTGAAGCACAAAGAACTGAAAATGCAAATGAATCAAAGCTTTTGAATTTACTAATAAAACCAAAGCTAAAAGATATCCAAACACAAATTATTGAATATGAACTACCTGAAGATTCAAAACCACTCTTTCCATTGTATGACGGTCGAGATACGCTTTGGGTAAGTGATGCATCAGCTCCGCGTTTGTGGGAGTTTTCACTTAAAACTCAAGAGTTTACATCATATTCATTTGATGTAGTAACTACCACATTTCTAACTCAAGATAAAGATGGAAACATTTGGTTTGTAGATACTCCTAGAAACCAAATTGGTTTCTTAGATCCTCAAACAAAAGAAATCACAACAAAAACACTTCCAAAACTTGCTCCTGTAATCTCAGACAATACACCACTTTTCATAAAAGCAGATTTTGATGGAAACATTTGGGTTACAATTGTCAACAAAGACATAATCATAAAATACATACCAGAAAGTGATGAATTTGAAGAAATTATTCTTCCAGGAAAAGAAAATTTGCCATTTGCCCTGCTCGGGGTCGATCAGCTTCGACATCTCGCTGTCGGAGGCCTCGGATCAGGACGTGACCATCACCTACGAAGCGGTCGCCGGTTCGGCTCAGGCAAATAGCGATTTTGTGCCGCAAATGTCGCAGGTCGTCATCCCGGCCGGCCAGACGAGCGTCTCGGTCAGTGTCCCTCTGGTGAACGACACGGTGCAGGAGAGCACCGAACAATTCGAGCTTCAATTGACCTCGGCCGATGGAGCCGAAATCACCGATGGCACGGGTCTTGGGCAGATCACCGACGGCGATCTGGGTGACCCGCCACCGGATCCAACACCACCGGTGATATCGGTGGCCGATGCAAGCGCGAACGAAGGCAACCCGGGCGATATGGGCAGTGGATCTTCCGATCCATCACCAGGTACGGGATCGTTGATTGCGGACGGACCGTTGTCGACATCGGGCAATCAGATCATCGACGTGAACGGCAACTCGGTCCAGATCCGGGCCGTCAACTGGTTCGGCGCCGAAAACGACGTGCGCGCGCCGCATGGACTGTGGTCCCGTCCAATGACCGACATGATGGACCAGATGGTGGCCGAGGGCTTCAACGCCATCCGCTTGCCGTTCTCGGTCCAGAACATCCTCGAGGATCAGGTGGCGACCAGTGTCGCCGGCGATCCGAGCCTTGCCGGGCTGACGACGCTGGAGATATTCGACCGGATCATCGACTACGCCGAGCAGATCGGCATCAAGATCATTCTCGATGCGCACCGGGTCACCCAGGGCAACGGTGCCGAAGGCATCTGGTATTCAGGACAGTATGACGAAACCGACTGGATCGATGCCTGGGAAATTCTCGCCAACCGCTATGGCGATTCGACCGCTGTCATTGGTGCGGATCTACTCAACGAGCCGCATCTCGGCACCTGGGGCACCGGGCAGCGCAATGACTGGCCGGCAGCCGCGGAGATCGCCGGCAACGCGGTGCTCGACATCGCCCCCGACTGGCTGATCCTGGTCGAAGGAATCGGCAGCTACAATGGCGACCCCTACTGGTGGGGCGGTCAGCTCCAGGGCGTGCGCGACCGGCCTGTCGTCCTGAATGCCGATGACAAGTTGGTCTATTCGCCGCACGACTATCCGGCGTCGATCTTCAATCAGCCCTGGTTTACCGACGGTTCCGACCTCTATCAGGTATTTCGCGAGAACTGGGGTTTCATTCACGAGGAGGGAATTGCGCCGATTCTTCTCGGAGAGTTCGGCTATCTAGACTGCAACTTTCTATCTAAAAACATCCAGACTTAGATACTTTAAACTTTAGAAGTTTAAAACATGTGGTAGTCCTTATTTAGTCTTTAACAATTTCTGCCCATTTGCAGTTTTACATAAATATTCGTTTTACCTTCTGTTCTTTTTAGATTTCATTGATTCATTCATAGTAATTTCTCTTAGTTTCAAGCTTGACTTGTTGCATGACTTTTTTAAATAAAAAAAAAAGAGTAACTGAAAGTAAGAAGCAGTATTGAAACTTAAAACAAACATAAATTATGCCATACGTGAGGGGTGCTGCCCCCTCCCCAGCTCCTCGTTCTTTACGCTAAAATTTGGTTGAACTGAAATAAGAAGCTTTCCCAAAGCACTGAAAAAATTAGCGTAACGAACGGAGGGATGGAATTGGGGACAGCCGCCTTATATGCGGCATAATTTCTATTCGTTTTAGGTTTTAATGTTGCTCATTATTTTCAGCTGAATTTTTTATTTTATTTTTTTATCGTTTCTCAAATCATGCCGGATCCCCCCTCCATCCATGGAAATTCCCCTCCCTCCCGTGGTAGGTCTTTTTCGTGGAAAATTCCTCCCGTAGAGAAGCCCCTCTCTCTTAAAAACCCCACAGGAAATTCCCTCCCCGCTGAAAATTTCCCCCAGATAATTCCCCGGAACATCCTCTCCACATACAAAATTTAGTGACCAAAGAGGAAGTAAGACAAATAAAAAGAATTCCGTGCCTGAATTTTGGAAAATTCACCCCGTGTAAAATCTCCCCCAACATTTTCTCCCTACGGAAAATTCTCCCCGCGGAAAATTTCCCGCAGAAAACTTGCCCCTGAAAAATTTCCATGTCCGGGCACCAAAGATCTGATTTTTGTGAGAACCCATGCACCACGCGATATGAAGAGACACAGAATGAAATACACATGGGATACTAATTTCGTAGCTTTTGTGACTCATTTAAAAATGGTCCTTTTGATTAGAAAAGCCAGAGAATACAAAAAGTATGCCTGTGACGCATAAACGATGCGTCTATCATCTACATGTAAGACGATACAATAACGATGAAATCTTGTAAGATTTTTTCTCTATCATCGTTAACGGTTCAGCCCAAAATGCCTAGTGCTGTATGTAAATTAAATACTATTTTTTACTAATGCGACAGCCGCCTTATATGCGGCATAATTTCTATTCGTTTTAGGTTTTAATTTTGCTCCTTATTTTCAGTTGAATTTTTTATGGTCCCTAATGTGCCTGAGTCTTTGGCTAAATTCTCTCCCTCTCGTACAGCAAGAAGGCTATGCTCATCGACCGTGTATTTATGGTACTGATTGAATTGCATAAGACCCCGGACACGGGAAAATGCCGGAACGAGTTTCTCGAGGAGTCTGGCACGGTGCATCGAAGTTAGTGCATCGGCTACCCGTCCCGTATCGGAGAGAATTTCACGAAATATCCTACTGACTATTGGCGTGTGAAATTGCTCATTAGGAATATTTTCCAAGTAATAATGGAGTTCGTCTAAGGTTTGACTTTTAATGGGCAACCCACGTTCCTGGCTTAGCCGAAAGAGTCGAACGAGCAGCTCGGGGTTCCCCAAAACCTGTGTCAGCTTGTCTGAAGGAACCGTTAAGCGATCACCAGTTTCCAGAAAGCACCCTTCGATCAAGGGTGAAGGGAAAAATTTCTTGAATCGTTTCCACCACGAAATCTCTCTCGTTCGATCGACGAACCGCATACATCGATCATGAAGGCCCATGGTATGGCGATAATACTGCTGCATGAATTGTTCAACGGCAAGCAAATGAGGTTGATCGACCATCCCACATTGCGAGGCCAATCGTTCTTGGTCTTCAAACGACAAAATATCTTGTGCTCGTTCCGCTTCAAAATGCATCAGGCATCGAATGCGCCACAAAAATTCCCGAGCCTCCTGAATCGCAATGGCATCCTGCCTGGCCAACACCCCACAATTTGCGAGTTCCTGAATTGTCGCAGCTTGATATTTGGCCATACCCACCCATTGGAGTAAATGAAGATCCCGCAACCCACCTTTGCTTTTCTTAATATTCGGCTCAAGTAAAAATACCGTTTCTCCAAATTTGGCATAATCTCTTTCACGTTCTTCTAACTTTTGCTGAATAAAGTGAGGCACTTTTCGCCCTAAGTTTCGGCGAGCAAAACGGCTTTGAAAATTTTGAAAAACCGTGGCATTGCCGACCAGAAACCGCGATTCCATTAATGCCGTTTTCGCGGGTAGATCAGCCTCGGCTAAAGTCAGCGCTTCGGTGATCGAACGGACGCTGTGCCCGACTTGAAATCCCAAGTCCCACAAATGATGGAACAGGCCTTTGGATAAATTAGTGACAGCCTCAGCTTCACTGACTTGGGATAAAATCATAACATCGATGTCCGAATACGGAGCCAACTCCCGACGTCCATATCCACCAACAGCCACGAGGCAGCTTCGTTGTAAATCAGCTGCTCTGCATTTGGCCAATCGTAACTAAAACTGACCAATGAGAAGAGAGGTCTGTCCTTGAAAATTACAAACCCTAAAAGTATGATTTTTGGTGCCCCCTACGGTAATCAACAACTCCAAGTGGCGTAGGTAGAGAAGGTCAAGGGAATAAGTCTAACCACAGGCTCAGCCTCTCAGGGCACCAATATGTTTAATTGTCGCCCAGCAAAAGGGGCTCTGATTACGAAAATTACGACTTATTTATATGTATTTAGTCACTCGTAACCAAGAGAAGGAGATTTATCGACAAAAATTAAATTTTCAGTCAATATCTTTTATTTTTAACACCCTAAAAATTAATTTTAAATGATTTCTCAACACAGCTAGCTAGTGCTTTCCCTACCCACTTTCTCCCATTTCAAGTAAAAAAAGAGTGTGGCTTTCATATTCGAAGAGTGAATATTTGAGATACAAAACTGAAAGAAATTTCTCGCTATTACAATCTGAATAAATTAAACACGTACCCCTAGTTGTTTTGCCAAAAACAAACTAAAAATAGAATCAAGAAAATTATGATTGAATGACAACTTAAAAGTTTTTTTTTAAATAAAGCTTATTCTGCCACAATCGCTAGAGTGCAGTTGTGCCACTCACACTTCCATTGTGGGCAAAGCCATATCCAGGATTGTTTTCCGGGTGAGGGGGTTGCAACGGATTTTTAGGGGGGATACAAAAAAACTTTAAACGCATCAAAATTTTGTTTATATTCATTTTGTTACATTTTCACGAGTCGGGAAAACATTTTGGAGGGGAAGTGGGGCTCAACCCACCCCCTGGATACGGTCTGGACTGTGGACATCCTGAATTTTCTCTATTTTATTCGGCTAAACAATATTTTCTTCTTTGGTTTCAACTATGTAACTAGTATTATCTGTTTCCGAATGAAAAATTGCCTAAGGCTGATCTTCGTCACTTTCGTCGTTCACTCCTGTTTCCACTGTCATATCATATTCACCGTCTTCCATTGTTTCATCCGGTTGCATTACTTCACTATTTTCATTATCGTTAGAGGCACCACTTAAAGATAAACCCTGAAATAGAAAATATATTTGTTTAAAAAAATGGATTAAGTACTACTACTACTACTACTACTAACAACTCACCGCAGCACCAAGCTGTCTGAGGCCAATACAGCTACGCAGGCTGGTGCAAGTAATTTAAACCCTTGTTCAAGTATCTTTATGAAAGACTTTAAACTTCAAAGAGTTAATTCATTTATGGTTTTTGTTATCTGTGGTTGTTGTGGGCTCATGGACTGAACTGCATAGGTTTTAGTGTGAAGAGGCGTATATTAGGTGTTTACTTGTTTGGTTGTTCATCCGGCTTGTCATTAATTGGGGGATTAATTCCGGGTAAAGCTTCTGACTCATTTCTGCTTGGGAGGGGTGGCCAGGCAAACCTAATCTCATTGGATATGGAAGCTAGTTTGATCAGCCTTGGCGATTCTCTCTGATAGGAATGTAAGCTGGGGTGTTTTGAGGAAGGAGTCTAGTGGGGGTGCTAGTTGCTTTGGGTGCAATGGGGTTGGGTGTTCTGTAAGATAAAGTACTGGGTGGTTTCATAAAGAGTTTAGTTTGGTGTGATAGGGCTGTATTTGCTTCCAGAGCTGCAAATGGGTAAGGTATAGCTTTCTCTGTTGCTATTTGGAGTGTTAGTGCTTGTTTTTTATATGTATGGCATAGTGTTTTATTGGAAGAATCATGGGGGCCTTTGCAGTTTATACATGTAGACTGATCATTTTTACAATTTACCATCCCATTGGGAAGGGAACTCCTACATTTACTGCAGGTTTGTAAGATTTCACTGCGCTTGTTTGTTGTGTGTCCTAGTTTTAGACATTTTTGGCACTGGATTGGTTTTGGCTTGTAGGGCTTGTGTGGTTTCATTTGTACAAAAAAGAATATCTGGCTTAGGAATTGTTTTTTATCTAAGTGTGAAAAAGAAAAACTTGCTTGACTTTTGGCCATTAGTGTCAGGTTTGCCCAGTTGGGTGACATCTGCAACTGGGATCGGGTTAAAAGTTCTGTCAGATAGCCCTTTATTTGGCTCCTGATTAGCTATTTCTGGAGGGATGTTATACGCAACTATTTTAGTTCGGCAGTGGTTTGGGGTCCATAGAGCAGTTTACTGGGATGTTAAGTAAGGGTTTCTAAGTTAAGTAGTATCTCTGCTGATTTAGAATCTTGGAGAGCTATTAGCAAAGATCCATCGCGGTTAATGTTAAAAGAAAACATTGATTTTAACAATTTGAAGATTCCAGCCCTTATTAGTTATCTTATTTATCTCAAAGGGGGTATTAGGAGAAATTTTTAAGCATATTCCGAGGTTTTGTGAAGGAGGATTTGGAGCAAGGAGAGGGGAATTATTTTTATTTGGGGAGATTTTCCCCTTTTTTTGGAGCTCCTAGAAAAGACCTCTTGAAAGTCATTTTCATCATGGATAGTGACAAACGCCCCCATTTTATTAGAAGAGTGTCAGATCTTATGTAAAACTGGTAAAAATACACCTTGAATCTATCCAAACCTCAAATTAACATTAAACCTCGATCTTAACAAGACTTTTGGGAAGTCAAATCGCAACCAATGCTATGGAGAAGTGAGAATAACTGTAAGTTTAGCTATTTGATACTATTTCTATGCAACGTTGGTTTCCCCAAATTGATGCCATTAATGTATTTGTCTCAAGTGTGTATGCTGTTGTTTGAGTGCTTGAACATAATTTATTCTCCACGAAGATAGAGTTAAGGGATAGAATTTCTAAGTGAGCTACACAAAAAACAGCGCTTTTTCTATTAAACTGGATGTTATTAAGATATTATTGAAACATTCAGTTCCGATTTTTCTGCAATTTAAATATAATTTTTATTAGAAAAAGACAATTCTACCAAGTAATTATTTTAATATTTTATATCTTATTATCAATTAACTAATAAATTTCAGCTTACCGACTATTGTGATCATAGGAGAAGAAAGGCTGTAGAAAATTATAGCGAAAACTTGATGGCTAATTTTGCATATTCCCCTCATTTAGTTCCATAATTAAATTCAGGGTAAGCCAGTCTTTTTCGTATACCTGAATGCTCAATTTTAGACTTAGAAAAGACTGCGTGTACTTTTACAAAACTTGAAAATCTTCAAGTGTTGTCCATCTTCTTCATTAATAGGCCCATAATAGGCCATTCATAGGTCATCAACTCTTTCAAAAGGACCACTGCCAGAAATAGTACCCTGTTGAGCAACATAGTCATCTAACAATTTTTTCATTATCTGGTTGTAGTCACTCTCAGAATAGTAGTATGTCTCAGCATCACTCACCTTAAAGAGAGGACGACCTTACTATTGTTTTTACTGTAACTAACTTGAATGAATAGAAAATCCCAACTAGCCTACAGTTGGTTCCTACATGACCAATTACATTGTCAATATTTATTTAGCATATAGTTATAGGGATGCAGCTCCAACTTATCTGTGTCCCATTTTCATGGATACAAGAATATACAAAAAATCTACTTTCAAAAATGTTTAAATCATCTGTGTTCCATTCATGACTGATGGGAAACCTATCTATCAAGGAGGGGAGGGGGAGTAAGCTTGATCCAGACTAACTATTTAGCAAAGAGTTTGTTGAATCAACGAACTTTCTCCCCTTGTTTAACAATGTTTGTGAAGTTGTGAAAATGACACGCTTCTGCGATAGCAAGATAACTTTACTTCTTGAGATTATCTTTCCCTTTTTTGAAAGTCAGCGAAATATTTTCTCAAGCTTGTATCTTTAGGTGAGTTGCTTTAAGCTTTATGAATCTTTTGGTATCGGAATTAAAATGTAAGGCCAATTGTAAATGTTGTTATCAAAACTTCCTTTTTTAAGACTTCGGCTACTATTAGTACGCGTCGCTCCTACCTTGCCCGTTACCTGTTGCCTTGAACTGTTTGATTGATGCCTTCAACCCTCTATACTATGTAAAATGGAAAATAACTGGTTAGTTAATAATGATCTACTGTTCAGAATCAATTTTACATTGTACGGAGCTTATGTAAGCCAGATACGTATGCGAGATTTTCTTTGGCGGTGAGTGGTATTAATTTTCTTTTTGGTTGGGGGCAATAATAAAAAAAAATCTCATTCGATAATCTAAGGAAAAATTACCCAGAAATTCAAGAAAATTGAGGGCTTGGGGGAGACCAAGATCCCGATAACCCCCTCCTCTTGCGTATCTCCCTGATGTAAGCCATCGTAATAGGTATATCTATTTAATGGGAAATAGCTTTTTAAAATTCAACTGCTTTTTTGTATCTCATTTCAGACAGTCGGATTACAATTATCAATTATGATTAAGTAACAGTTTTATTGTTTTTTTAGGTACCCATAAAAATTAACTAAAATTTCACTTTCGAGTCATTGACTTCTTTTTTATTTGTCCCCTTGGAGTAATGTTGTAGGCTATTATGGAGTTTTTCTGCACTTCTGGCAAATATTTAATTATAGAGCTTCGTTGTCAATGACGGCAGATTTGAATCATTTATTTTCCTTTTCAAACAGATCTAAAAAAAGAAAAAAAAAATAGTCGGGGAGAGAATATTAAGGAGACTGCTTGAATTCACTTCTAGGTCACCTAGCAAAAATAGATATAGATGCAATTTCAGTTGTCTCTTTCGGAGACAGATGACCTAACGGACATTGCTTAACACTTTAGCTGTGAGAAAAATATGCGGGGGATGAGAGTGATTGACCAAAAGCTTGGTCGGATAGAAGAAATACACAATAAACATTTTACATAGGTCAACCCAGTTTGTCAGTTCTTGCAACTAACTAACTAATTGCAACTAATATTGTAATCAAATTGGTCAATTATTGGCGCCCTCGTCATAATGTCTCCCCCACCTAAGATTTTTCTTTAGATCCGCCTTTGTCTTTCCAAATGACCTTATTGTGTCATTTTTCATTCTTTTCACGAAAAAAGATAGCTGATTGGTCATAAATCGAGTTTATGTTTGGAGGGTAGAGACAAAGTCTTCCATTTAAGTGCCAATTCTAGTGTTCTAAGCAATGGCAATTACAAAAAGTATAATTCTGTCGAGGGGGGGGGTATTTAAAGGTGCATTTTTTTATAATTGTGAGCTAAAACCAGTGAGTGAAATCTCACTGACCGAAAAGGCTGGGTTTGAGGAAGTCGAGATATCAAAAAAGTTGTAGAAGTACGAACTGCAGAAACACTAAGCTATTACATTCAGTTAAAAAGTCAGAATTTCACCTTTAACACTTGCAGTTTCCAGACAAAAAAAACAAACTAACAATTATGCGAATTGACCTATGGGCCTAGCTTGGGATTTTTCCTAGGATTGTAGCCGATCAACTAGAAAAAGACACTTATTATAGGGGCGGGGGGAGAGGGGGCTGGTTCTTCATATCTACGTCTTTCTTTTTAACTAGACTTTAATGTTAAAGCCGTTGTTTTCATTGACTTTATGCTTGTAGTATATTATTTAGTTAGAAATTCTTTTTGTATTATTCAATAGGTTCAAAATGATGCCTGTTTTATGGGGGAGGTGTATTTCTATGGATGCAACAGGATCAGTTTGGTATTAGAATCCATTTCTTCGGAGGTTGGAGGGTTATAAACAAGCAAAATGAATGTAATTTGCCTTTGTTGGGCACATATTTCTAAAGAATTAAGTTTTAGATCAGTCTTAACGATTCTAGGTATATTGTTCAGTGTAAACAGTTCTTGCTGGAGCTACTTAAATCCGGTATTGCTCTCGGTATCCAATTTGACCCAATATCTTTATTGTAATTAAAATTTTGACTTCATACTAAGGCTTCAAACCAATGGCAATCCACTTCTTTCAGACTAAACTTTTTTTGTCGCATGCTAACAAACGGTCTTCGTAGTGCAGGTAATGCCGTTATGGTTAGGGGCAAGTCAACCGATCTCTTTCAGAGGACATTCAAATTTTGATGCTTCAGGTTTAGACAATATTTCCCTTAGTGCTATTATTTGCAATTATTGGCGCTTCAGTTGCCTTTAGACACTATATAAGTGGTGTTATTTTCTGGGTTGGACGAAAAGAATATAAAGTCAGTTATTTGCTAACAATGGTTCTAAACAGACATCATAAAAGAGGCTGCTTCCCGTGAAGATGTCTGATAAGTGTTATACACCAGATAACCGATTTGGCTTCAAGAAAGTAGCCTACCATCTATCGGTTTAATGCTGTTGAATTTCCTAGAGTTCACTTCTTTGTAATCACGTCCTTCGATTTTTCTCCGAAGCACAACTACCGAGAACCGCTGTCCGCTTTTGTAAACACAAACTTGCCAGCAGGCATTTAAAAGTGAGCGAATGAATGAAACAATGAAACCTAAAATAATCAGAGCTTGAAATGAATCATTAAGTCAGATTGAAAAACCGGAAATAAGTGCAGGTTTGCCACATCATCAAACCCCCTAAAGGGAATAGTGTCATTTTTAGACCAGAAACTTTTATCCCCAATTCTCAGAGATGTTGGGAAGCAGATGTGAAGAGGTAGAGCATTGGAAAAATAGAGTAGATTTGGCATAGGAAGATGGAATACAATAAAAAAAACTACTTCTGTAGTTTAGCCCCATGATGGCTAAGCGTAATTTAGTGCTTTAGAAGGGATTCTAGAAAAGAATGATAACAAGCCATACCGGGAATTGGTAATTTAGGAAATGCCTTGCCAAAGTAGACAGGGCTGATTCCTCTTTATGCAAAAAAATAAGATGACTATGGTAACATGGTTACATCAGGTAGAAGGATGTCCATATAGGAGTAGGTACAGGCTGGAGATTTTCTATGTATTGAATGTTGAACTAGAGGATGTTAAACTAATGGGAAGGGAAGAGCTCAATAGCTTACAAATATATGGCAGGAGGGAGGAGGCTACCTAAAACTTTTTTCATGCTGACCAATGGTTTGTGTAGTGCAGGTGCCCATCTCCTGATTCTCTGCTTTTGGCTGGAAGTGCCAGACTAGGTAAATTGGAGCATCAAAATTAAATTTGACTATGTTTGCACTTTTTTTTTACATTATATCCTGATTGTGTTAAAGTTCTTCTATTGTTTTCTCATTCATAATGTTTTGGCGCTTTTGAGCTTGCAATTGACATAGCAAATGATGGATAAGTTGAAACTGCTAATTGCTGTAAAAATGACTATTTGTCTGATTTACGAAAAAGGGGCCAATACCCCCGAAACTTCAAGCGATCTTAATCAAAATTATGCCATCAGATTGAGCATGTGAAAGAACTTAACTGTAGAAATTTAAAGCTCCTATCTACAGAAATGTAGATAGGATGCGGTTAATTTATTTAATTTTTTTTATATTTCTTTATGTTTTTCCCACGGGTGGTCCTATCGAATCAATGGTCTTGCAAGATTGGGAGAGGCCTCATTTGAATGAAAACCAAAAGCTCTTATTCACTCAAAATTATCGGAATGGATATGTATTACCTCTTCTTGTAAATTGTAAATACAAATATGAATCTTAAATAGGAACATAAATAGATTTGTATTTATTTGTGTAATACGGCTATTTATCATTTTTATTTATCTATTCTTACAATATAAATAAATATAAACATATTGAAAAATCTTAAATTATTTAACATGGAAATATATAACTGTACCAAATGCTGGAGTGACTTAATTAATCTTGCGGGTGGATGCACGATTACTGCAGCGGAATGCAACATCGGCCAATCCTAAAGAGTATGGGTAGTTCAGAATAGTGGAAACTGGCAATAGTGTAGACAAAAAAACTATCGACGCCATCTAACGTTTGGCAACACTTGGCATTTTGTTCCATGTAATAACAAAAATGTTTTATTTAAGCAGTATAATTGGTAAAACTAGGGTAGCAGTAAGTGTTTGATCTCATTTCATGACAGAAAAACGATTACAGAGCAAGGAAAAACGCCATGTGTCCCCAGACGCTACATAGCGTCGATAGTTTTTTCGTCGACGCTAGCGAAATTTTCCACTCTTATACTTTACCCATGTTCTTAGGACATTCCAGTGAGTTTGATTGTGTCTAATGTGCGGCCCGTGACAGAGTAGCCCCTGTTGATGAAAATGCCAAGCTAAATGAATCTCAGTTCAAAGCGTTATTCCTTGATTTTAGTGCCACATATGTGCTACAGAGGGGGAAATCAAAATGACAAGAAATGGGTTTGTAGAGCTCGCATTAATAGTAGTTTGTTTCTCTACTATTACTAGCTATTTTGTTCTTTCTCCCAGACTCATCTTAAAAGATAGGAAAAGTGATGTTTCAAACATCCGCCTTTTCTAATTTCCAGACAATTCTCTGCAAATTTCTACGATAAATTGTAAATAATAATTTTTATGATTGAAAATTGAACACTCTCTAACTTCATAAATGATGAGCTGGATCTAATTGGGGCCATAATAGGGGGCAATTTTTATTTTATCTACAAGTTTGACTATAGTGTGGCCCGAGCATAATCCCAAGTCATGATTTTATGGATTGCCGGTCGCAATGAAGGCTTGAGCCATATTTTTGGGGAATTAGAATATATTGAACCAAGGTTAAGTGTTCTTCCGATATGTCTGATGAATATAAGAAAAGATATATTCATAGAGTTTGGGAATGAATAAGTGTTAAAATGAGCTTTTCAAACCAGGTTCTTGTCACTTTAATTTAGCTACCTTCATCCATCAAGGGCATTAGACTGTGTTCAAGGCAATACTCAATCCAAGAACGGTCTGCACTTGAGACACTGCAAGGCTTGTTTCGTTCGACCGTTTCAACCAATTCTGGGTTTAACTCCACGGTTGCCAGTGCTATAGCCACCCAGACACTATGCTCGGTCAAGTGTATATCCTGTAACATGGCGACATGCTGCTCTACGTCATCAATTGATAACCTTTCAAAATGCCATTGAATGTTTCTGAGCTTTTTATATACCGGTCCCACCAAATCAAAAAACAGCGTAGTATCTGATGAATCTTGGTGCTTATCAGTAACAGAAGACTTTGTTGCTAATGGCATTTCCTGTCGATGTTCCAAACAATAATGAAAGACTACAAGGCAGTATACCCCAGGAATCTCACTAAAATAGGGTTCATCGTATCAATAGATTTATTTTTTAGGAATAAGTTATGGCCCACAAATCGCTTTATGAGCATGCACGCTGTTTCGTCTGCCTTTAATGCGAAACTCAAGTGTTCCATATCAATAACCTCTATTGAGATTAAACGCAGTGAAACCACTCCTTGCTGTGTTTCATGTCAAACGCCGTCCAATTCTGTGCATTTATCTCAATACACTTGAGGTTCAAAACTGTCTTGATTATTTTTCATCCCACAAAGCTATTTTATCATTTGATTCAACAGGGATTGAGAATGCAGTTCAAAACGAGATTGTTATTCCTTTTTGCGTGGACGTTATGTGTCTCAGCGCCCGTATTTGCTCTACAGAGCAGTGACGACATCATTGACAATGTTGTCGAAGCTTATGGCGGCAAAGCCTTCAAGCGCCTAAAAAGTATGCGCGTATCCGACCAATATATTGGATTTCGCTATGGGCAAAGCTACAGTGCAACTGAGGTTAACCGAGTTAACTACCGGTCTAGCGTCTTGGTAGATTTCAAAAAACAACGTATTGATTTCAATTGGGTTCGCGGCGATAAAGCCCATTTCTCCACTATGCATCAACTCTTTGATGGTAAAGAGGGATATAGTATTGATCATACGCAGGAGACGCTAAGCAAGAATCCATCACTCAGGTTTCACAATACCGAGCGACGTCACCTCTATTACCTCGATACCGCTATCGCCAAGCTTCTATATCAGTCTCGGGAAACGGCGGACTACCTTGGACAGAAGCATGTACAGGGTGAACTTAAGCACGTTCTTCGTTTTAAGGCTGACAACTATCCAGCCATGTCAATATTACTTTAAAGGTGAAGCGGTTGACATCTACACCAAAACGATTTGTTTCCACATCAGCTGATTTTTAAAAGAGATTTAAAAAAAATAGATAGAGGTATGATTTTAAAGATTATTGAAAGAAAAGGGAAACATAATAAAAATTATCTAGATATTGTTATCGAACTATCCATTAAGTGTTAAATCATATTAAATTATTACATTTTATCTGTAGTATATATAAGGTATTGAATATAAGCGAAATATACATCAACTCTTATTTCAGAAGACTTATTTTGATCGTAAAGATAATGATGAGAAATTGCAAAAATGTCAGAAATTTTCATTTAAAATGGTGTGAATTTGATTGAAAATGGGGTAAGTTGATATGGTCGTCTAGGCGGAGCAGAATCAGCAATTTTTATACTAATAATAACCTTTGGCAATCCGTCATTCACAGAACGTTGTCTTATTCATCCAAACCCTTTTTCATTATAGCCGTGGGAAGCAGGACGGAACCATATTTTTGCAAAATTTACTGTTTGAAATAGGGTCAGTCAAACGTAATAAAAAAATCCGGACACAATTCCTTTGGAAAATACCTAACAAGTCCTCCTCCGTCTTTCGTCTCTCCATGTTTCAGAACTATTCATCACCACTGTCTTCCATATAGCTTCCATATAGCAATGTACCAATCTTGGTTTGCAGGCTTATCTTCCTATGAAAAATACCCTGAGCCTTGGCTATTCTACTTTTAATATATTTTCTTTATTACTATCTTTACTAGCAATACTACCACGTAAGTGAAGCTACCTTCTTTTTCGATCAGGGAATCAGTCAGGACTATTTTTTTTAGATATCAGTTGGTAATTAACATATTCTTTAAAAACCATCTGAATTGCTCGGAGCAGAAAGGATAGATTACTATTTGTGTATATAATTTTGTAACATAAAGGCTAGAACAGACAATACCAAAGGTAAATCCTGTGCCATATTTTTTTATTTAATGTATCTGAATAGAGGTCAATATGGCTAAGGAAATTTTAGATTTCTTCTCAGTTACTATTTGTTGCACCTCCTCTTTTGAGTCATATGCTTTGTCTCGTGGCAGGAAGTAGAAGATACAACACAGGGAACACATCTTCCAAGGCGGTGAACCTACAAAGATATCTTCTTCATGTCCTTTTCCATAAATTGAAAGATCTATGTACTCAAACGGCAGGTTCTTTCACTTTTTTATTGCACCGGCTACAGAACTGGGATAATGAAACAATGACTGAAAAAATTCCACAGCGGGAAATAAAAGAGTTTAACTTATATATTAACTGATAATAGAGCATAAAGAGTATATTTCCATGATAGAAATAATCAACCAAATGAGTGGTAGCTTACTTTGCTGCAGGGGCGAATCCAGGATTTTGGACAGGACAGGATATATCCTTTTTTCACGAAAGTTTGGAATGAATAAAAGCGAAATTGGCAAGAGAGTAAACTGGGCCTGTCAGGGTGTCATCTCCCTGGGTCCAACCCTTGCTAATCAACTCTGTTTTTCTCTGTAAGCTCTTTTACTCGTCTTATCTTACGTTGTTTTTTGTTTTTTAATTTATAATTATTTTTAACTTTTTCTGTTACATGGAGTACTCTTTGGTGATAACCCTCGGGGAAATGTTACACACTGCAACATCATTAGGGGGACGAAAGGAATTAGTCATGATCAATGCTACTTCTAGTGACACTAACACCTAATTGCAGCATTAAGCCACCTAAGGCCAACACAATTGGATACAATTCTCCTCCACCTCAATCTGTTCAACGCTTTTATCTCTTTTATGCCAAGAAGGTTCTATTTCCTTACAAAATACTTTCCTATAATATCTTCCCATCGCATTCGCGGACGTCCTCCTTTTCGTTTGGTTTGATATTAATAGCAGAAGGCATGATTTTGGCAGCCAACCATTTTTCCTCCTTGAGACGTGTTCTAGTCATCTTGACCTTTCTCTCATCGTAAAAAATGAGATCAAAACATAATTCCACTCAGTAACATTTAGCATGTCTTTTTCAACTTTTCGAAGGAACCATATTTAAGGGCCATGCTTGGCCACTCTTGTCGTCATAGCTTCCAGTATGCATTCTATTTTTCTCGAAAACTCACCTTGCTATTCTTCCATACTGTTTTCCATAATTGCTGTTCCATACTGTTTTTTGGGCATTCCACCTTTCACATCTTCAGTTGATCTTATATTCTCACGAATGATACCGCCCAGGCAAATGAACCTATCCGCTGAGTCAACCATCTCGTTACCAAACATCACACCTTCATTCGTATTTATTCCTAGCTTAAGCGACTTAGTTTATTTAGTATTTATTTTCAAACCACTCCCATAGTTGAAATCTTTAGACCTCCAAACCTACATCCATTGTAGATCTACTTTTTCTGAACTGTGTTATTTGCAAAAGAGCATGTGTATCTGATTTGTTTGAGGAGCGATTTATATTTCGGGAGGATAGAGGTATAGCTCGAACAGGAGTCGACAAGCGTTGGTTCGGCAATGACATAAGTGCCGTAACAAGTAAAGGGCGAAGTAGAGATGAGCACGTCTGCGGGCTGCTCAAAAGTCGGCCCGTCTTTATCCAGCACCTGAATGACCTGGATATATTCTCTTGGATTTTCTCCAAACACAACCGGCCGGCAGATATTTCTCACCTTCCAGGTACGCAGAATCTCAAAGCTGCCGTCGCAGATCTCAAAACGCTCGTCGGTATAAGAGTAAGACAACTGACAGTAGTCTTCTTCTTCAAAAATATCGGTTCCGCCCATCAAGGTCGGGTAGCCGAGGCTGTCGCGAGACAGCTCCGCCGGATCGGCCGCTACTATTTGACATTCCAGCGAGAGAGAATCCACATCGTCGTAATTGGGCGGCCAGACAATCTGATCCAGCTCAAAGGCGGCCACCGTGATGGTCTGCTCGCACTCGGAAAAGCGCCCGAGGGCGTCTTGCACGCGCCAAGTGCGCTTGATAATCAATCTGGGGCTTCCGCAATCGCCATTATCGGCCGCCAGATCGGTGTAAGTGATAATCGGCTCGCCCAGGATGCAGGAAGTTATCACCGGCTCTCCAGTGTAAGATGGCTCAGTCGAGGCATTACAAGCTACTTCCAAATCCGGCGGACAATCAAATTCCGGAATCTCTTTGTGATCTACATTGACATAACCCCAGCAGCACTCGCCCGATTCTTTTTCGCAAACTTCAGCGATGAGCTGCTTTCCTGCGTCGTCCAGACTGACATAAGGGCTCGCGGGCACTTGTCCGCCGCCCACATAACTCAAGCTTACTTCATAATTATCATAACAGCGATACAGCCCGCCTTCCAGCACCATATCTGGCGTGATAAGGGCCTGACAATCAAAGTTCAAGGTCACATTAATAGCGCCGTTACAACTCAGGATGGGCGCGTCGGGAATAAATTCCAGAATGCTTACTTCAAAAGTACAACTAGCCGTATTGCCGTGAATATCCGTTACCGTGAGGCTTACTTCATGCTCGCCAATAGGGAAGGCTTGCTCAAAGCTGGGCTCAAAAGTAATGGAAACTATCTCGCAATTATCAGAAGCCTCTATTTGCGGAATGGGTAGCAATATTTCACATTGTCCGGGAGCTAATTGCCGGGTCATATCGATAGGACAAGTAAGCTGGGGATCTTCGGCGTCTCTGACAGCGACGTCAAAACCGCACTGACCGCTATTACCCGCCGGAAAGATTTACCCTATTATCATCCTACCAAAAGCTGCCTTATTGTCATTGCTTTTTGTAGTCTACAGTAACAGGATTTAACATCCAATATTCTGCTTAAATTTGGTTTGTGGAAAACGCCTTTCACTAGTGGGCACTAGATGCTCTACTATAAGAGAATTGCCTACTTGAATTTAAATCAAGTAGTTGTGGGCATCAAGCCACGGCTAATTGTAGAAAAAGCTAAGACAGATAGTCCGAGTGAATGAGAGGCAAATCTGGTATAAGCCCTTTTTAGGATTGTATAAAATAATGTCAGTTCATTTGTTGATAGATAAGTTTATCCATCATCCGTTTATGCGTCATTCCCAGGACAGAACTAAGGTAGTTAGTCATAGAACTAAGGGATGAAAGATTGGATTGATTTTGGGTTGACGCATTACGGCCAATGTCCACTGGAATTGTATGCAAAATCTGGGACTGAATTTGCTTGGACTCGAAGGCGATCAAGTAAAAATTCTATTACACTGAAAGCCCCTCTTACTAAAAGCCATTACTACCAGCTGAATTATTTACCTCAAGGATAAATATAAGAAGCGATGAGATGCATCTTATTAATTTAGGTACCGTTCTAGATTAAGAAAACGTCTTTAAAAAATAAAAGTATTACCACTAGATTCTTTATTTTATGCTTTTTTCGAATATTATATTGGTGTTTTGACAACGTAAAACAAACTCCCTCACCTCCCCCTGATGGTCCCATGTGTAGCTCTTTGATATATACAAAACTAAAAGTAAACACTTCAGCAATGAAATTATTTGTAGTATACAGCATGTTTCTGTTAATCAGATTATAATGCTTCCTTTCGTCATTATCAACATCACCGAAACTGAACTTCATCGACTCTACGCTAGACCTACCCATTATTTAAAGCATTAAAAGATGAAAAACACCAACGACATATATTAATGGAGCTAGATATGGGACCATGTCATAAATGCGAATATGATATTCGAAAAGATCATAGGGTAAGCCATCTAATGGTATTGCTTTTGTTTTTATGGCACTTGGTATTAACCAAGTGACATAGGAGAGATCAGGATGAAACTTGGTGGGAAGAATAAAAACATATCCAAGATACGTGACTGATATAACCGGACCAGATCTGCTCTCTTTGCTGGAGTTGGGGGGTGGATTAATTCGGAAAAATCAGAAAAAATGAGGTATTTTTAACTTACGAACGAGTGATCAGAACTTGAATTTGATTCTATTGGAAATAAACTTTTAATGTTTTGTCGATTTATAATTTAATATAGTGTATTTTTAGGATATCGTTACATTGTACACAGCTATCGTGCCCAATATATTTAAGCCGATTATTTTTTTTTCAGGAAAAAAAGAAAGCCAACATGAAGCAAGACACAATACCAAAAGCGGTTTGTTTCAATGGGTCTAAGTTTTTGTCAGAACCGACTAATCAACCCGAAACCTCCTTAGCACCACATAATACTCGTGACCTAACGAAGAAGCGAGAAGACTATTTGGAATGGTCAGAATATTTCATGGGTTTGGCTTTCTTGTCGGCAATGAGGAGTAAAGATCCTGTCTCTCAGGTTAGTTGGTAAGACTTCTTGACACTACTATAGCTTTAACTTTTTTACAATTTTTCTAGATCGAATCTTTGCAAAAATACCCAGCGGTTCGAATAACCCTTGTGGCGCTAGCCAGCATGTTTGCGGTGGTGGAGAGCTAGTGGATTTTTTTGATATGCTACTCATTTTTAGTGACTCTTTGTCAACCGAGATCAAGCTTTTGGTAAAAATTGCTTTAAAATCGGTAAAATTGTCCTAAAATAGCCGTAAAATTGGAAACATCATGACTAGATGTGTTGCTACTTTATTTACTCTGTTTTTTTTTACTGACTATTCGAATGCTAGGGGGTGCCTCCCTTATCCTCTGATGCGTAAGGCCCATGGTTAAAATCAACTGGAAAGGTAAGCTGTATAATTTCCTCCTCTCATTTTAGTCAAATACGGCACATAGAGATATAGAAAAGGCTGACAAATTTTTTCTTTTTTTAAAGTCATTAAAACTTTGTAGATTTTAGGGAACTCAGCACTAGGTCGAGAAAAAAGGAAATTAACAAGCTCTTCGATAATCAGGGAATTCGATAATCAGAAATTTCAGTATACTTAAACTATATAGTTTAATTATATAGAAATAAAACTTGTTTCCTTTCAGTACGTCGTACGTAAAATTTAGTTGGACAGTCTTTGAGCTAGAGCTACTGAATTTTTTTTTTTAGCAAGCTCTGTGACTCTCCTCTATAGGACTGACCACTAGATAAAAATTATCTGAAGAATATTTCTCACTTTCTTAATTATTTCTGAAAAAGTGTGTGAGATACGATATTTTGTTCTGGGCACGACCTTATGTACAAGAATATAACACGACCTAAGGATTTTAATGTTCCAAAGGGTAGTTTTTTTCAAATTTAAAATCTGCTTTCGAAGAAAATGTTTTAAAAGGTTTCATTTGCTGCTTTAGCTAATGTTTTTATTAACCAGTGCTATATCTTGACCTCCCAAATAAAGAAAAAAAAATACGAAATCTCAATTTAAATCCTGCTAAATCCTGGCAAAACATGAAATCCTGATATGTCATAAAGCTTCATTTAACTAGCTTAATTCCTTGTGTTTTAAATATCAAAGTTTTTCCAGAAAGCAGTTGTTTACTGTAAGACATACTTGTCATTTAGAGTGCTATAGGAAGAGACGGTTTGTTCAATATAAATAAATATTTAAATAACTTTAGAAAATATACTGTGACCTATTTGAGGAGTTCTAATTTTTATTTTCATTTTATATTATTTGCTTGGCTGGGAGTACGACAATCCTATAAATTAACATGGATTCATTGTTTTAGCCCTTGCTTATTTTATAAAATGTATACCTACCTCCTTCGTTTATTTTCAAAAACCATGTTTTATGAGTACTTTGTGAGCTAAAGAAATCAGCCATATATTACTGCCTTCATCTGCTTGCTTAAGCTTCACCCCTTACTGATATTACCTGTTCTCATCTCCCTCCATTCACTGTGCTCTCATGATTAAATTACTTGCTATTGTTTGTCAATTGGGCTTGACAAACTGCTTGAGCAATTAGAGAATGTGTGTACAGATAAATATATTTGAATGCCGATTTTAGACCTATTGTCTAAAGTACTGTGCTCTTAATACAAAAAAATTCTGTTTAATTTAATTTCTCTGTGTTTCTGTTCTTTCCCTTTTCTTATTATTTATAGCTCCTTCCTTCACCTTTCTCCGCAAGCTTTAGTTTCTTTAATTTGATCAGTGTGTTACATTTGTATTTGTGTTTTTAGTATTCATAAAGGAATTAACCACTTTTAATTTTTACTTGTTTCTAGAAATGGCAGAAAATATCGAACATAATGAACGTATACTTCGAAAAGTTAGGAAGCAAATTGAATTTTACTTAAGTGATGCAAACTTGTCTAAAGACCGGGTAACTTGCTGTACTTACTCTGAGGCCATCTCAAGTGGAGGTAAGAAAGAGTTTTGTCTGATTCTGCACATTAGAGTGCACATTAAAGTGGTGCACATCTGGGTGCACCACTCATTAGAGTGGTGCACAGCAGAGTGGCCACTCAGTAGAGTCATGCACAGTAGAATGCACATCTGAGTGCACATCAGATTCTAGCACACTGCACATTAAAGTGAAATTGAAGTGTCTCCTGCGGTCAGGACGACGCGGACCTGCTTACGGCAACACTCATCGGCGGGACCGACGAGCCGCAGTGCGACGTGGACGGCAACAGCCTCATCGAACAGGCCGACCTCGACCTCATTAGGCAGCTCGCTCAGACGGCCTCAAGTTCCGCAGTCCGGATCCAATCCCTGTGTGTTTTGGACGGAATCGACAAACTCACCGAATCCATTCTCCGCACAGCACTCACCGACTCCGATCCCGACGTTCGACGGCACGCTGTGCGGCTGACGGGAAAGCGGGACCCCCTATCCCCTGAGCTAGCGGAACGCCTACTGCAAACAGAGAACGGCGTCGACGTCCGCGTAAAACTACAATTGGCCTGCTCATTGAGTAAAGCGCCTCAATCACCGGAAACCAGTGCGGTATTGGCTCGGGTGTTACTAAAACATCGGAGTGATCCTTATCTTTCTGCGGCCTGCCTCAATTCTGGAGCGGCGAACAGCAGCGCATTTGTGGCGCACCTCCTCTCAACCGCTTCGCCAAACGCGCTCCGAGATCTCTGGGCGCCATTGGTCGAACTAGCCGTAGCAAATCGAGACTGGTCATCGGTCGGGGCCTTGGCCACTTGGGGAACAAACCAATCCGGATCGGATAACAACGCAAGGAATCGAAACGCCGTTCATCTCTTGCAATCGCTCCATCGCCAAGGGCAAACCATTGATCATCTGCTTGAGCAAGCTTCCGTCAGACCCGCACACCGCGAGGGGCTCCGACGAGTCGCTGCAAGACTGAAACAAGCGCGTACGAAGCTCCTCACCGGCGCACTACAAGAATCCGAAGTCCGATCACTGATTCCGTTGCTGGGCTGGTCACCCGACGAAGCCACGGTCGCCGGCGATGTCAAGCTGCTCGCTCGCTTTATTTCTCCGCAACAGAACACCCCCATTTCATTGGCGGCAATTGAGAGGACCTACGTGCGCACGCGCGCGTGGACGCTAACACCTTCTTATGTGGCAGTTTCTTGAGCTCTTCGCTGTACTGCAGCGAGTGAAAACACCAAGGCAGCCGAAACTCGGACGCCTTTCGGTAAGGCAAATGCCGATCATTTGAAGCGCTAGGTACTTGACAGGGTGCTAAAGAAGATCACGGCAATAAGGCCGTACTGAATGTACTTGGCTAGGCCGACGCGGTAAAAAGAAGTTCAAAGGTGTACGCAAAGGTGGGCCGAGACAACACAATCCCACCCAAGCATTTGTATTGCATGAATATTTACGACAAAACACTCATGATTTTATCAAATTCAACCCATTTTGAACCTGGATATATCCAGCCATAAGAAAAGAACCCTTGGCCTTTATTACTGACTCTGCCTTGTGTGATTGTCTCTAAGCCCGCGTTATTCTTACCTGAACTGCGGTGATGCTTGTGAGTATGATCATGCGCTT
Organism: Alatinidae sp. Z8VKAUB7J3; assembly: GCA_010016025.2. NCBI lineage: Eukaryota > Metazoa > Cnidaria > Cubozoa > Carybdeida > Alatinidae > Alatinidae sp. Z8VKAUB7J3. Next base: position 99,586,933 of record JAAAKM020073195.1, read on the forward strand.
CGGAATTGTCTGAGGTGTTAAATTGACTTGAATCCCCCAATAAATTGAGCTCAATACTGTCCATGTCGGCTATACTGATAGGCGTGTCCTCAACGCCTAGCGTGCTGAGAAACGAGGTTAAATTCTCAAGCTCTTCGCCTTGATACAGATCGGATTTAGTTACAACTAATCTATCTGCTATTGTAATTTGTTGCTGGTAGATTGGATGTTCTCGATACTTCGCGATGTCGATTTTTCTAGCGTCTACTAAAGTAAGTGTTGCCTTAACATCTAATACATCGCGGTAATGGGCAGATGAAAGGCTATTAAGTACTTCTTTGGGATGACCTAAGCCAGTTGGTTCAATCAATAGTCGATGAGGCTTGGACTCTGCTAGTAATTGATTTAAAGCAACTTCCATAAAAAGACTAGAGGAACAACACATGCATCCGCCAGGAACTTGGCGAATAAACACACCTGAGTCAGCATTTTTGTCAAAAAGCGCTTCGTCAATGCCTATTTCTCCAAATTCATTAACTAAAATGGCCCAGCGTTCATTGGCTGGTTTGTTTTTTAGCAAGGCTTGAATAAAGGTGGTTTTACCTACACCTAAAAATCCAGTAATGACATTAGTTGGAACTGATTGTATTTTGTCGTTGCCCATTCAGGGTGGGTATCCTGTCTCTCTGTCCATTTCTTGTTATAATATAACAATTTTCTGTTGGGGAAATAGTATTATTACAACTAAGTTATCGCAAAGATCAACACGCTCTAGTCTTCAAGGATGGAAGTAGAATCGCAGTTCCCCGTCTTTCACTTTAACATCCTGTCCCAGCTCAATGAATAAGCTTTCTTCCATATCGGTTGCGTCCAGCGCATACTCTAAGTCACCGTTTTCAACCAGATCCTTCACGATGTCTTCAATCTGTGGTCGATGGTAATCGAGCACTTTTTGTTTACTGCCATCCAAGTAAATACTCAAATAGTTTTTCACATCTTTATATGTGCCATTACTCAGGATGTTTAACGTAGTTTTCATTGTCACACCAATAACGGCTTTAAGGGGATTAGGTACGATTTGTTGCATGATGAAAGCTTTTTGTATTTTTGCTTTTCTCTATGCTTTTGCACAGTGACCAAGCCAAGTCCTCTTTTAGTACTCTTCTTTACCATCTTTTGAAAAGTACTTTTATGAACTAACTAGACTAAGCTCTTCTTTAATTGCCTTTCTCGTCCTTCAAAATCTTTGACCGCGCGACTTAATTTGACGGAGCGCTCCTATTTGCATAAAATATTAAAAATTCACTTATGGCGTGAGCCAAGACAACTTGAAACGCCGACCGTTTTACTGCATGGAGACCGGTATTTATGCCCGCCTATTGAAACTAAATATGCAACAGTTTAGGAGTTCCAATACAGAACTGATGGTAACAAGTTTTAATGGAAACAAATAAACTGATGTAGATGTCTTTTTTAAACTAATTAGGAAAAAAACTTAAAAGTCAAGTTGTTCCTGGGAAAACCCTCTACAAGTCCGTGTTAAAACTATTAAATTTGCATTTACTGTTTTCTTAGAAAAGTTGAAATAGGATTTGCACGAAAAAGGTTGATTTAGAAAGGTCATTAAAAAATAGCAAACAAAGATTATATTACTTGATCAAGGGAACAGATAGAAACCAGAAGCAACGTCTTTATGTGTCTTTTCTCGCGAAACAAGCTAAAAATATTTAACTTGAAAGAGATAAAGGGAAGTTTTCTATACCGTTCCCCTTGAGTTTCTTTATTGGCATCTAAAAGTCAGTGTGCCTTATTATTTGGCAATTTAGAAAAATAATTTAAGTGGAAGTGTTTTTTTTTTTCAGCGTTAAAAGACATACCTGTGCAAACTCACGAGGCCTCCGGGTTTAATCAACACTTCCTGACAGTTCCAAAGTTTTACCCAAACACCATATTAACTAGATGCTACTGACCGATTCTTGCTATTTTGTTGATTCTACAATCCCTTGAAATATAGCCCCCTCAAAAACTATTTCAACTACAACCCTTCAAAGACCTTTCATTTCACCTAATATAAAAAATGGGCTTCTATAAAAATAATTCATGCATGCCCACTGCCTCACCCCCTCTTTCCCGCAATGGTGTACATATATTTCAGATGTTTATAGCACTTCCCCTATTAGAGATTAAAATTAATTTGCCCTAAGTGTCAGTTATCTTAGACATGTGCCTAAGGGACCATTAGAACAGTACTTATTTGAGGTATACTGACTTTTCACCATAGCTTTTTTTAATGTTAAATCAATTCATGTTTAATTTTTGCTGTTTTTATTTTGAATAGTCATGCACTTATCGGAATGTTGTCACTCTGTGCCCCCCCCCCTCAAACAAACCAGCCATCTTGGAAGGCAGTGAAAGCCATATTTTCCAACCGCTTTTTAGAAGTGCGAAAAAGATATATTTAGCACAAAAAAATTCACCTTGGGGAGAAACCTTAATAAAAGTGTAAAATTGACTGAAAATCGACACGCATCCAAAAGAAATCTTAACGCTTTTTTTAGGGCTATGTCCAAAGGTAGTTTTTTTCTTTATTTGGCACTGAGGACGACTTGGCAGAGTCTGGCTGAAATGTATTCTTTATTTTCGTAATTCATTGGTTAAAAAAATATATTGGTTACTCCCTTTTCCTTTTTTGATTTCATATATTTTGTTCTCCGTCTTTTTGTAGGCCATGTACATCCAGTGTGGTCTCAGAACCTATTTCTGAGACCACTTTCCAGAAAAACCCCTAGTTTCCAAAATAATTCAGCACCTCAGAGATTTACAGACATAAATACAATGTTCAATTAAGCTTATTTCCAACAAAATGTGTCTCTAGATGTGCACATATTTGAAAAAACAAACAAAAAAAACTAGTACAGGTCAGGACATTTTGTCATGAGTAGCTTGGGGAGGGGAAAACAGGTCTTCGATATGGAACGGTTTTCGCTTCAAGGAAAACCTTGATTTCAACAAATTGAGAGACCTTAAAATTTGAACGACTCGGCTTTTTTTTTTTTTACTTTTGAAAGGTACTTAGCTGTGAGTAGGTATGTCACAAAAATGAAGTAAGCAAATAGACGAGGTGGCAAAAAAAGAAAGTTGTGAAAAAAGCAATTTTCAAATCCGCAGACATTTTTACTAATTCAGTTTTTCGGTCCTTAAAATTTTTCTTTATCCAAAGCTCATATTTTTAAGCTTCGATGTATCGATATGACAAAGCCTCAATATTCACTTAACAATCATACCAAAAATATCGATCACCGAATGAATATACGTAAAAACATTACTCTTGGAGTGACCCCCCCCCAAAAAAAAAAAAAACACCAGACCTTTTCATTGTTTTCTAAAATATCATTTTTGAGACAAAACAAGTCTTTTTTGAAAGCAAAACATCAAGTCTTTTAAATATTTAAGTCAGATTCTAGATCATTCAGATTCTGCATAAATCCCCTTTCGTATAAAGATCTACAAATTATCTCCAAAGAGAACACTTGTGTACTAACAATAACTGCCGCACGAGGCTCGGATCGGTTTCCAGCAAGAGCATGAATGGTCACTTCGGGCATCAGACTTCCTCTCCTTCGGGCAGGTTGCGGGCATTGGCCAGCAGCGGTTCCAGCTTGGCCAGAACCGCGTTCACTTGAGCCTGGTCGCTGGCCTGGGCTGCGCGCAGGCCCTCAATCTCGGCTTCCATCGAGGCATTGATCAGCCCGGCATCGCCCAAGCCCTGGGCGTTGGCCTCGCGCAGCGCCGCGTTGGAGGCGCGCAGCTCCTCATTGGCCTGGCGCAGCTGCTGCAGTTCGGTGTCCAGCCGCAGCAGGGCTTCGTTCTGGCGTTCAATCTCCGCACTCATGCCGGAGTCTGCGGCCGGCTCTGCCGCGGCTTGCCCGCCATTCTCCTCAGCCTCTTCCAAGCGGGCTTTCAGGCTGTCGTTTGCAGCCTGAATCTCGGTGAGCTGATCCTCCAGCTTCTCTTTCTCGCTCGCCGCCGTGTTGGCGGCGGCTTCCAGCTGGCCCCTGAGACGCTCAACCTCAGCCCGCAGCGCTTCCTTCTCTGCCGGGTCGCCCGCCTCATTGCGCAGCAGCTGCAGCTCCGCCTCCATGGCCGCAACATCACCGCCATCGGCAGGCGTCTTGCTCTCGGCCTCCTGCAGACGGGCGTGCAGCACCTTCACCCGCTCTTCCAGCTGGGCGTTGGCGGTTTTTTCTTCGTCCAGCGCCTGCTCCAGCGCCTCATTTGCAGCACTTGCCGCAGCCGCTTCCGCTGCCTGGGCAGCTTCGGCGACGGCTTCAGCCGCCTTGACCTTGTCCGCCTCGCGGGCCTCCTGCAGCGCTGAGGTGCCCGCACTGATGCGCTCCAGCGCGGCCTGGATGCGGCCTTGCAATTCTTCGATCTGGTTCATGCCTGTCCCTCACCCGTCCGCCTCATTCCGCGTTGTTCGTTCCGGCCGGTCTTTGCGAATCGCAGGCCCCGGACCGGGTCCGGTCCGGGGCGCTGTTTCAGGAATAAAACACCCACCCTTGCCTTTCAACCACTTGCCAGCGGTGCTTCGCGCGGTTTCGCAAGGAATGGCGCAGCAGCGCTTGATCTTTGCGGTCCCGCTGGTATTCAGCGCAGCGAAGGCGACACCGCCCCAACCAAACGCCAGAAACGCCAAAGGATATTCCCCGTGGATCTGACTGCCCTGCGCACCGCAAACCCCGACCATTGGATAGGCTAAAGGCGAAATGTTTCGTCGCGGTCAGGTTACCTTAGATGAGTTTGTCGATAATTCGGGCAAAGAGTTTAACCTCTCTCTCTCTCTCTCTCTCTCTCTCTCTCTCTCTCTCTCTCTCTCTCTCTCTCTCTCTCTCTCTCTTTTTTTTTTGTCTGTCTCTATCAGGATTGATTTCCTATCAGGTCAAACAATTCAACAGCTGATCAATCTTCTTACGCATCAAACTTCATACAATAAGATTACTTAAGGTTCTCTTTCACGCCCCTAGAGACAGGCCGTAGTTTTTTTGGAGCTGAGTCTTTTATAGCCCTAATGGTACCCAGCATCACCCCCTCCCACTCTACTCGATTAGTTTCTAAGTTTTAAAATCTGTAGTATTTTTATCCGACCCAATGGCTTGTTTGTGTCCTCTTCGCGGAAGTACTAAGAATCCTGATTTGTCTCGTGTTTTCCGCTATTAATTCATGCCAGAAAATAATTTTTTTATCTTAGTCTTTTTGAAATGGCGAAATTTTTAATGCACTAGAGCAACACCACATTTTCCTCAGCATTACAATATTTAATTCCTAAATTTCATTTCCGATGTTTTTTTATCTCGTTACCAAAATAATAGGTTGTGAAAGTTTTCAAATGACCTATTTATTCAATTTGATTTCAATATTCTTATTTTTTTAGAGTTTGTTTCTTACCCTATTTCACAACATAACTAACATCTCTCTTTTTTCTGGTGTTATTTAAAGTTGCTCCTGTTGTACCTTTGCATAAAAAGGGTAATTTATCTCTAATTTCAAACTATAGACCTATTTCTTTTCTTCCCGTTATCTATAAGGTTATTGAAAAAGTAGTGTATCGTAGACTCTCTTCATTTGTATTTAGTACTAATACGACTGCAGGAAATTCTCTCATAACTAACCATCAGTATGGTTTGGTCCCACTTTCTCTACCTTCTATGATGCAACAGAGTTTGTGCATGTTAATATGGACAAGGGCTTGTGTGTTTTGGGTCTGTTGATTGATGTTTCAAAGGACTTTGATATGGTTGACCACTTTGTTCTTTTGTCTAAAACATCTTTATTTGGAGTGCATGGAGTCCCACTAGAATGGTTAAGGTCTTATCTGTCAGGGAGATCTCAGTATGTTTCGGTTAATGGTACTTCTTCCTCTATTTTGTCTATACTGAAAGGTGTCCCACAAGACTGTGTGCTTAGACCACTTTTGTTTTTAATTTATATATGATTTTGTTGATGCTCTTCATCCCCATACTCACCCTATTCTTTTTGCTGATGAAAGTAACTTTTTCATTGCAGCAGTGGACCTGAACTATGACTAAAACTCTAAGTTAGTTTGTCACTGTCCGAAAGAAATTTGAAAGAAGTCAGAGACATTGAACTAAGAAAAAGTACAGATCTTTACATAATGATATATTCTAGGCTATCTTCAGTTCAAGGAGAGGCCTGAATAATATTTACCTGAAGTGCTTTTTGCCCCCGTATTTACCTGAAGAGCCCTTGCCCTGGGGGCTGGAAGGGGAGTTTTCAAACTCGAAGGCATGTTTATTTGGCCTTTAGACTATTTTGAACAAAATGCCTATTTCAAAATTTTGATTCGATGCGTTCAGGGAAAATAATGGGGAAGGGGGCCTAGACCTAATGCCCATATACGTTTCGTAAATAAGCAGCGCAACTTTTGAGTACCATATGGTATAGAAACTGATGTTTCTCGGTGTATATTCTTCAAGAATGAAGAATGTTAAAACACTGGTTAGTTCTTCCTTAAAACGCTGTTATTAAGAATAACTGTTTAAATAATATGAGCTGGATCGGATACACGGGTGAAGTGTCAGATGAGGGTATGCTACATGGAACTAAGACTTAATATGTCGGTAAAGTTGTAGTAATGAATTAGTGGTCATATGAAACTGAGTAAAAGTGGTACTATTACCCCAATCCCAGAACCCATAACAAAAGTGTATACTAAAATAATCCCGGGAATCAAGAAAGATTAGATATCAATTTTCACCTCTCCCGCCTTCCCCAAACTCATTCTATATTTATATGAAGGTTCAATATCGGTTAGAACATTTGGGCATTAAAATGCACTCTTTGAGGTACCTGCTCCTCGCCCCTTCTTCATATAGCTGAAGTGCACTTACACATTACTTTGTGTATTTATTAAGAAATATGAGGCACATTAGTTTAGTTAAATGAAGCTTTAAAATAAACACAAGAAATGTTTTGTGTAACAAAAAGGAAAACATCTCCCCGCAGCACCCTTATCCAGGCTTAGTCTAAATAGAGTAAGATGACAGATCAACTCCTATGCTCCCCCCAGGGATTCTTTCCTATGTTTATCTGAAGAACCATGAAGAATTAGACGATTTGGGCATTGAAATATGCTCTTTTCATTTGGCAACCCTCCCCCAGCCTACGCAATGACCCAACACCTCTCCTTTATAGTACTCGATGCGCAATTATACATCACTAAACATAATTTCATGAAAAATCATTTGAATCGACTGAGGTAAATCTAGCATTAAGAAAAATGTCCACATTAACAACTTGTCGGAAAAGGCGCTCAATACCGCCGTGGCCGCCGAGGGCGGGGTGCTCGTCGATCCCGAAACCTCGGCGCGCATCGAGACCGTGCTGCGCGGCGGCGCGTCGATCCGGGCGCTCGCGAGCGTGGCGCAGGTCACCTCCAACGCCTATGACGCGCTGATCGATTCGACCGAATTCGGCGCCGGCTGGCTGACCGAAAGCGGATCGGTCGCCGAGACCGACACGCCGGACGTGCAGCGGATCTCGATCGCGCTCAACGAGATCTACGCGGCGCCCCAGGCAAGCCAGCGCCTGCTCGACGACAGCGCCTTCGCGGTCGAGGAATGGCTGGCCGAGCGGATCGGCGAGCGTTTCGCCCGGGTCGAGAACGCGGCCTTCGTCAATGGCGACGGCTCCGACAAGCCCAAGGGGTTCCTGGCGCATACGGCGGTCGCGGACGCATCCTGGGCCTGGGGCTCGCTGGGCTATCTCGCGACCGGGGCGGCGGGCGATTTCGCCGCCAGCGATCCGGGCGACGCGCTGGTGGATCTGGTCTATGCGCTTGGCGCGGGATACCGGGCAAACGCCGCCTTCGTGATGAACTCCAAGACCGCCGGGGCGGTGCGGAAGCTCAAGGATTCGGACGGGCGCTATCTGTGGACCGAGGGGCTGGCCGATGGTCAGCCCGCCCGGCTGATGGGCTATCCGGTCGCCATCGTCGAGGAGATGCCCGATATCGCCGCCGACGCCATGGCGATCGCCTTCGGCGATTTCCGGCGGGGCTACACGATCGCCGAGCGCCCGGATCTGCGGGTGCTGCGCGATCCGTTCTCGGCCAAGCCGCATGTGCTGTTCTATGCGACCAAGCGCGTGGGCGGGGATGTGACGGATTTCGCGGCGATCAAGCTGCTGAAATTCGCCGCCCCCGGCGAGATCGAGGAGATGGGCGGCCAGGTCGATCTTGCCCCGGTGCTCGGCGATTGCCTGGTTCTGGTGGAGCATGTGATCGACAAGGCCGGTGTCCGTGGCGACTCCCGGCTGGACGACGTGCCGCCGGTGCGCGTCGCGCCCGGCGAGATGCAGCAGGTGGTCGTCAACCTGATCATCAACGCGGTGCAGGCCATGGGCCAGGGCGGCCGGCTCGCGCTTCTCCTGACCGAAGCGCGCCGCAACGGCCGCCGCGGCACCGCGCTCAAGGTGCGCGACAGCGGCCCCGGGGTGCCCGACGCGATGCTGAGCGCTGTTTTCGATCCGTTTTTCACCACCAAACGCCATGTCTCACTGTGCACGATGCCACTTGATAAATGACAGTTGCAACAGGTTTTTTTACTTTTCCCGCGCCTGCAGTGTTTATAGAGTTTCCTCCAATTGCACTGACTCGAGACACAGCTTTTAAGTTCCTGAAATGCCAAACAACAAAAAAAGCTACATAAGTTTTGCCGATCTCAACAAATAAAAGATTTAAATGCCAATACCAGGAAATTAATATTTTTGAACTGTCATTGTCATAACTAGTGAAATAGGGGTGCGGAGAGTTATTTCATACATCCCCAAAGGCAATGAAGAATCACGATTTCCCCCCAAATTTGCATGTTTTTCAAACAAATTAGCTGCTCATGCTTTCCCCACTTTCCTCGACCTCTTAAGGAAAACAAAAATACTAGAAGAAAATCCCAGCGTCGATTCTATCTTAGTGTGGGGATAGTAAGGATATAGAGCACAGTATGTGAAACTGTAAGAAATGGAGGATTTTAGGGAGGAAATCTTTTGGTTTGGAGTATAAAGGAAGAACTGGATGGTTTATATTGTCAAGAGTAATTGCAAGCTGTTTATTATGAATGGGGAAAAGTATGCCCAGACAATGATGGATCATAGAGAGCGCTTTTTTGGAAATGGAAGGTTTCTTTTGTAACTACTGCCGATGTGACTTTTGTGTTGAATATGTCATATCGTTTTACTAGACCTGAGTCCATCCGATACATCGCACCAAATAATCAATGTAATAAAAGGACCATTACCAGAACCGAAAACACACCTTTTTTACAACCATCTAAATATTCTATCGCTGCAGGGTACAGAAAATATACCTGTAGGTTACTTAAACACAATGCATACATCTTACAAACATGTGGAAACACCATTTCATTTTTTATTCATTATAATGGAATTATTTACGTACCAGCAACAGGAGCAGAAGGTACAGGTAAAGTAGGTAGCTTAGCTTTGGTAGGAAGCTTGCCAATAAGTTCTGAAACTGGAATTTTGACAGGTGGTGGAAGTGTCGTAGGCTCAAGGTTCAGAATCGGTGCCACCTTACTCCAGTCAACGTCCTTAGCCCCACCTGGCCGGGGAATACCAAGTAGCTCCTCCCTAAGTATTAAAAACTAAGTTTAAACATATCAATATATGTCCATTATACTGTAACTAAGGGAGATTTTTAAGCCGCTAGAGGACAACTTTATACAAAGTTCATCGTTTACTGACCAAAACTAAAGACCAATTGTACAATTGAAACTGCCCGACCATCTGCCAGCCGGTGACATCCCATTTATCCCGGTTGTACCAGACCAGATCCGCCATCTGCTCCCACGGCATCACCTGGACTTTCACATCCAGGCCGAGCTTGCGCCATTCCTGGGCGATGATGTTGACGAACTGGAATTCCGCCGGCTGGACGGCCTGCGGCAGCGTGACGATGGAAAACTCGCGAATCTTGTCGCCGGCCGCCTGGGCCGGCAGGGCAACCATCGCGGCAAGGGCCGCGGCCGCCGTCATTCTTGTCAAGCGTTTCATGATGCGTCTCTCCCTGTCATTGTTGTCGCTAGATTATTGATTGGCGCCGGGCCGGCATTCACGCGACGCGCATGTCTTTCGCGGCGGTTCCGGAGGCCATCTTTGCCGGCAGCGGCCACGCGGTCTTGGAATGAGCCAGACCCATCGATACCAGGCTTTCGGCGTGTTTAAGCGCGGCCTTTGCGGCATTGACCGCCGGAGCGCCGACGGCGGCCGATACTTCGTCAGCCATGTCCAGGAACGACATTGTCATGCAGCCAAACAGAAACGCGTCGGCGCGGTCTTCCTCGACACAGGCGCGGGCAACTTCGATCATCCGCTTTTTCGTCGCCGCCGGATCCGTCATGAGCTCAAGCACCGGGATGCCGGTCGCGCGCACCGAAGCCAGCTTGGCATGCACGCCGACCCGGTGGGCCAGATGTTCCTGTCCGGCGATCAGGCTGTCAAAGATCGTCAGCACCGAGAATTTGTGGCCGAGCGAGGCGGCCAGAAGCATCGAACTTTCGCATGGCCCCAGCACCGGGATCGATACAAGTTCCCGCGCCGCTTCCAGCCCAGGGTCGCCAAAACAGCCGATGATCACGGCATCGTAACCGTCCTGTTCGCAGGCCATGATCAGGTCGAGCGTCGGCTCCGCCGGCCTGTTGCGTGCGGCGATCTGCAGGCGGATTTTGTCTGATCTGTCCGGACTGACCATAGGGCTTCCACAACTCCCAGCGCGCGAGAATTGCCGCTTGACCTAATCCTTTGATGGCCCGGAGTAAATCGAAATCTTGGTTGCGCGCCGGCGCATGAGCGCAATTGCGTCAGCCAAGCAACGATTTCAATTCTCGTACCCGTTCCGCATTGTCGGTGGCGAGCGAGCCGTCCCGGTTCCAAAGGCTGTTTTCAAAACCGATGCGAGCCTTGCCACCGCGCTCAATGGCAGCCACCAGGCAGTCGGTCTCTGCAACACCAAAAGCGCACAGTGAAAGGGGATTGCCCTCGGAGAATACGCGTACTAAAGACCCGGAGCGTGTCGAAAAGCGGGATAATCATGACGCCAAAACCTACGGCGGGGATATTTTGAAGCTTATAGGCATGTTTGGAGGGTAAGTTGTAGCTAACGTCGATAAATTCGATTACTAAGAAAGCCGAAACTAAACCGACGAGCAGCGAACCCGTATCGCCCATAAATATCCGGGCAGGCGTGAAATTATACTTTAAAAAGGCCAGTATGGCCCCTACGGTAGTGAAGGCGACGATCGCCAATTCGACGCGATCGATAAGGAAAAACCAGCACCCCAGCGTACTGGCGACGACGACGCCGATACTACCGGCCAGCGCGTTGATGCCGTCAATTAAATTGAAAGCGTTAATGATTACCAGGATCGTAAAAATGGAAAGCAAAAAAGATAAGGGCTCCCAAATATCCTGAGCGATTCCGAACAGACCGTAAAAGCTCTTCAATTGAATATCTGATTTGAAAAACAATATAGCGGCCGCCAGCACTTGCGCGATCATTTTTTTATAAGGCGATATGGGCATGATATCGTCTTTCGCGCCAATTAGAAACAGAATGGTAAAGGCGCAGAGAATGTACTGTAAGTCGCCAAAATCGTCAAAGGGCGTCCAAAGAACAATAGAAAAAATAGCGCCTGCGAAAATACCTATCCCTCCCAGCGAGGGCGTGCGCCTGGTATGCGAACTGCGCGTATTGGGCTCGTCGAATAAATTCTTTGCTTCCGCTACGTGAATAATAGAAGGAATAGCGAAATAAGTCAATGTAAAGGCAGTTAGAAAGCTTAAGATGATGACGTACATAGGCTGATGAGGAATAAGTAGATAATGCGATTAATATAAAAAACGGCGCTGTGTCTAACGTCTATCGTCTCCCAAAGGGACGTCCCGGCGTAAAATCTAAGGTTTTTCTCTAAGTTCTAAAAAACAGAGATAAAGAATCTCGTTTATGATCAAATGAGACCGATAATTTAATAGCAATAATCAATATCAATGACAATCGGCGTCCGACTCAACGACCTAATGTCGTCAACTTAAGGAATTTGGTCGAAACTATCAGGCGATGACTAGAGCTCATCGCCTGCATCTAATGGACTTTTATTCAGGGCATGAACTTGAAGTCATACCCTGAAAGCGTTAAGTTGACGACATTACACTTTAAGGCGCCTGTTTTTCTTTTAATTCAATTCTCCTTCCATCTAAATCTTTGATTACAGTACCGTGGCTTCTAATTTTCTTATCTTAGTTCGTAGGCTTCTCTCCTTATTCTTCCTAACTTTTAAAGTTCAATATAATTCCTTATGTTTTCTGACATTTTCAAAGATTTGATCAAATGTCTTAAACAATTTATTGTTTTGAGCCCCTCGTTTGTTTGTCACTTTATAGTTATGTTTTTTACCTCCTTTTTTATATTTCCTTTGTTGTATTCCAGCTGCCTTTAACGTTCATTCAAAATGTGATTTCACTGTTACTTGAGATTCAGTTAGGTTTAAGACCAGTATCATCTAAGCTAATAATCTGAATTTGATATTCATTTAATATTCCATGTAGTTTCAAAGATGTTAACTAATCAGAATGATCAGATGATGTTCTGATTAGCTAGCGTTAACTAAGTTAAGACGATTTGATCGTCGGTTCTAGATAAATCTAACCCTTGTTTATAGCTAGATCTTGTGAGTATTGAACAAGTTTGAACTCAGCTGATTCCAGTAATGAATATTGGCCCCATCCCTCTGTGCTAGTGATACGTTAATGTGAATAAAACGTAAGTTTTTCTATTATTTTCAATAGGTATCCTCTTCAGTTATGCGTTTATCGAAGCTAACAGTCAACGAAGACACAAAAAAATTGGATGTTGATTCAGTTTTTCATAGTGAATGTGATCCGTTTTCAAAGTCTCAACTGGAAACTGAATTGAACTCTGTTGCTGTTACGTGGAAAAATATTGGTGAGACGACGGAGTGTCCCTCGTGTCAGACGCCGTTTAGTCAAAGTGTCACAAAAGTGAGTTCGACTGACTAAGAAATGGATATTTTCAGTGGTAATACTTCTTCAAACGCTTCTGCTTCCATGTCTGTTCTGTCTTGTTTTCTGTCGGTTTCTATTTATTTTATATTTATCAATTTTTTATTCGGCTATGTATAGTTCTTCGAAAAATTTGCAAGAATATTGTAGATCGAGGATGGGTCATTGTTTTCACTAGGTAAACTTCATTGGTAACAGGGGTAGCATATAATTATTTATTTGAATTAACGCTCTTGCTCAGTGGAGTTGCTAGGGAAGAGGAACTAGTTGACAGCACTGTTAGTCTTCTTCAAGTGGTGCTGTGAATGACTAGGGTTGAGGTCTTATTTGGGTTGATATGGTCGCTTAGGGCTTGGGTATATTGTATCTGCTCATGGGATGCGTGACTTTCCTCGAATACTTCGCCAGTCGTTTTTTTAAGGGTCTTATTCTGTATAGCTACCCAGCGGCCGTCCATGCCTGGAATGGCGGAAACGGCGTCGCCGGCTACAGTCGTCGTAGCGGCAATAGCGTCTAAGGGCAACAACATCATATACCCCAAATTGACCAACACATAGGTAATCGTTACGATTAGAGCCCCTAACACCATAGCTCGCGGGACGGTCTTCTGTGCATTTTGCGCCTCGCCTGCCAGATAGGAAGCATGATGCCAGCCGCCAAAAGACCACAAAACGCCAATCAGCGCTACCAAGAGGCCTTGCCAAATCGTCGAACCTTGCTCGGGAGAGATCGTCCAATCCATTTGTACTTTATCCGGATCGTAATAAAGAAAACCTATAACAATAATACCGGCGATCGCCAGCAACTTCAGCCCGGTAAAGACATTGGCAAAAACCTGACTACTTTCTATGCCTGTAATATTGATAGCGGTAAGGCCGCCGATCACCAATATCGCAACCAGAATTTTAGCCGTTTGATCCAGCGGAACAAAAAAGGAAAAGTACTCGGCAAAGGTTATACCCAAAGCCGCAAGAGCGCCGGTATTAATTACCAGCAGAATCACCCAGCCGTAAAGAAAGCCCGCCAGTTTTCCATAAGTTTCCTTTAGATAGACGTATACCCCGCCTGAATTGGGAAACATGCCGCCTAATTCGGCAAAGGTTAAAGCGCCCGTCAGCGCAATGACGCCGCCTAACAACCAAACAATTAACACCAGACTGTGATTAGGTACGGCCTCCACTACTTTATATGGGGTCACAAAAATTCCAGAGCCAATACAGGAGCCGACGGCGATCATGGTCAGTCCATAAAGATTTAGTTTGCGGCGAAGTTGGGTCATAATACTATTAATGAAAGAATGAAGAATAAAGAATGAAAGAATTATAGCCTTTCATAAAGGCTTCGTTTATCCATTTCCTTCTTTTTATGTGGAATTCCTCGTCTTCCTTAAATGAAAGAGTCGGAGTTTTACATAATCCGCCGTCAAGATACTAAATTTCATTTTCGCCGCGTTGGAGAGAAGCTACCATAGGTGGAAAAACTATCGGAAATATAGAAACAAATGTTGAATTATCTACAGACCAACCTTGTATCCAAATAAATGTTCTTTATAAGGGGGCTAGAAATAAATAAGATACTCATTATGGCGCTGAAATTTTTTCTTCTGAGGAATTTTAAAAAATTAAGCATAGCCATAGCTACGTTTGATTTTTTAAAGTTTCTCAGAAGGAAAAAGGGCACATTCTTGGCAAATGCTTTCGCAGTTGTTCGTCTTGCGACGGTCCAAGAATTTCACCTCTAGCGTCGCAGTACGAATCCCGTCTGTCTCTGTTAACCATTACCTCAAAAGAATTTTTTGGCGGAGGAGTGAAATCTAACACCCGGTCAAAGAAACGAGGCATTTTCATGAAGAGCTTTCAGAAATAACTCTTAATAAGGTTTAAATTTATCTCTAAGAAGAATCCCCCTGTAATTGCTTTCAAGGGGCCCCGATGGAATCGGATGCTAGGCGCCTTCTGATTGAATTGGATGTTATTAATTAGTTGCTTGACCTGATTAGTTGGAATTTACTGCTAAAGGTCTCCCATTGGAATTGGTTGCTATGGGGTTCGGTGGAGTTGGAAGCTAGGGTGCCCCCGCTGGAATTGCTCACTAGGGTCCCATTGGAATTGGTTTCTAGGAGCCGATGGAATTGGATGCTAAGGGGCCCCGATGGTTAGGTTAGGGGGCCCGTTGGAATTGCTCGCTAAGGGACCCCTCATTGTGATGGAAATGCTAGGGCCCCCCGTCAGAATTGGTTGGTAGGAATCCCACCTTTCTATAATTTATGGTTCTTTTTACTTATATTTTATCCTTTATAAGTTTTTTCACGTTTTGTTTTTCCGTTGTTAAGTTTTAACTGCTTTTTCAGTGATTTCGTGATTTTATAGCGTTTTTTTAATGAATAAAATATGTATGTGTAATAAAAAGCCTTCATTCTTTCGATTTCTTGTTCCGGGATAAAACTTCGATAGGTAATCGTTTATGCAATTTAAGCACTTTGTAGCCTATGCACCTATGTATGCTCATTCAAGAATCCTCTAATATAAGTGTAAATTTATGTGTAGTGAGGAAGAAAAAAACTTTTTAACGTATATAAAGGTCTACCATATTATAACCATAATAATACTATCGGTTTTATTTCATTCTGATACCAAATTCAAGTTACAACAGAGTAAAAGGCTATTAGTAAACAAAGGCACTAAGAGCAACCCACAATATTATTTGATAATACTCTCGAAAGCATTACTTAAAATGCAGGTGCATACCGAATGTAAGCAATTTCTAGTTATAGATTTTCCCCTCTGCTTGTCAATTATTGTAGCCGTAAAGAAAAAAGCAATTCATTTAATAATTTTAGTATGCACAAACTAGGGATTATCCTTGCGTGCTACAGGTTATCAAGTAGAATGTATTACCAGAATCACAATATTAGAAAGACTTTCTATGCCACTTTTACCCACAAAATACAGTTTAGAAACCACATACCCCTTCTGTCAAGCACAAAAGTGGGTTAATTCTGCACAATTTGTGGGGTGGTAAAATGTGGGGAATTGAAGTGTTTGAATTTATTACAATTTATTGGATTGCTTTTTTTTCAATCAAACTGACAAATTTTGTGACAGCCACTATGGTTATACAAAATCAAATATGACAAACTGAGTCACACCATTCTTATATCAGACATAAGAGTTAAATTATGAGCCATTCCAATTGCATACTCGCCATTGACCAAGGTACGACTTCAAGTCGAGCCATTATTTTTACCAGCAAAGGAAAAGTCCTTTGTTCTGCTCAGCAGGAATTCCCGCAACATTACCCAAACGATGGCTGGGTAGAGCACGATCCTGAAGATATTTGGCAATCAACACTCAGTGTATGTAAACAAGTACTTCAGTTGGCAAATGAACTCTCTGCACAAGTGGTGAGTATTGGCATCACTAACCAACGTGAAACAACTGTGGTTTGGGACCGAGAAACTGGCGCGCCTATTTATAATGCAATTGTATGGCAAGACCGCAGGACCGCAGATTTTTGCGCGAATCTAGCCTCGAAACACGATCCACAGTCAATTAGTAACAAAACTGGTTTGTTATTGGACCCCTATTTTTCTGCAACTAAGATTGCGTGGATATTAGATAATGTCGATGGCGCAAGGGATAAAGCTGGAGCGGGTAAACTCGCTTTTGGGACAATTGATAGCTTTTTAATCTCTCGACTGACAAATGGGAAAGTACATGCCACAGACGTCACAAATGCTAGTCGAACCAACTTGTACGACATCCATAAGTTACAGTGGGACGACGAACTACTAGCTATTTTCGACGTCCCAGCAAGCGTGCTACCGGAAGTCAAAGAGTGTGCAGACGATTACGGTATCACCAGTGAAGAAGTGCTTGGATATGCAATTCCTATTCAAGGTGTTGCTGGCGATCAACAAGCTGCCACGATTGGTCAATGTTGCTTCAATGAGGGGGACATCAAAAGTACCTATGGAACAGGGTGTTTTGTGCTACTCAATACCGGTGAAAAGGTATTCCAATCTCAAAACAAACTACTTTCTACCATTGCTTATCAAATCAAAGGCCAAGTGCATTACGCACTTGAAGGATCTATTTTTATCGCAGGTGCGGCGGTGCAATGGTTACGCGATGGCATAAAAATCATTCAATCGGCAAAAGATACGGAACCCTGCATGGATCATACCAGAAGAAGGTTTTGATGGGGTGAAAACACATCACAGCACCCAATAAGTCGCAAGTTCCCATAAGCCTTTGGAGAAGAGGCTATCTATATGAAAAGCAAACCATAATCCTTCGATGACGTGTTGGTCTTTTGTCCCATTTGAAATTTGCCTCAAATTCAGGTTTAGTTTCATCTTAAAAATAGAGTTGGAAGCCCCTTAAAATGACGCCGAGAGCGTAGACAAGAAACAACAAGAGTTAGAGTAGTGATTAATTAAAAGAAAGAGAGTAGGTTCGCAACGCAAGTGTGAATACATTAAAATAAAAGCTAAACAGGTTCCTGCGTGTTATCAATGTTGTGTATTCAGTCAGGCCGAGCCTCGATCCATATTTGGCTATTGAAGAATACAAAGAAAATCAAATAATGGTCATATTTATTTGGTACTAGCTGTAGATAAGCCAACCCGTCTTATGCATCAATGATTATGCCAAGCTAGTAAATGTGAAATTTGGGTTTAAATTTTCGAAAAACACTTCCTGTGCTTCAAAGATTACTCAATGGGATGTGGCATTGATTTTCAAAAGCCAAATTTCTTTTTTGTCCTCACATTACTGTAATTTATTAGTAGTTTATGAGTTAATTATAATTGAGGCTTCTCAGAATCCAGCAAATTATTCAGTCATGACTATCATTAAGCTGTTCCCCATCAAAAGTAGGCTATTGCTCCTCTTACAAATAGTGTAATCATCTTAGGAAGCTTTAGTGAGACTTACACATCCTCATTAACTAGAGAACCTTTCCGTAAGAAAGACGAATAATCCAGGACCTGATAACCGGGATTTCTCCAACAAAAGGGCGGGTGATAAATTAAAAGACTCTTTCAGCCCTTATATAGCCGAAAAATACATATTTAAACGGGATTTTACACGTATCAGGGGGTGGGAAATAGTCTGAATCTTATTAACCCTCCACCTGGATACGCCACTGCTAGTGGTACGATATGCCTGAGCACACAGACTAGACATCCAACTCTTAATGGCTGCTGAGACACAATTTTCATATCTTACGCAGTGGTGTTAATTGGGAGGCAGAGGTAAATTTGCTCCTTTTTTCCCCAAAATTCATCCGATAAAAATTTTGAGATAGCCATTTTGGCAAAAATAGCTCAAAAATCAGATAACAAAACCTCCAGAGTCGACAGAGGCCCCCCCCCAGGGCCCGAGGACGGCATTGTAAGTTATACCCCGGGCTATTTGCTGTTTTGGGGGGCCAATCCTAAACAAGTTTCCGAAAACCAGCCTCCTCTTTCAAAAAAGCTTTTTATCTGTA
Source organism: Alatinidae sp. Z8VKAUB7J3 (assembly GCA_010016025.2). Taxonomy (NCBI): domain Eukaryota; kingdom Metazoa; phylum Cnidaria; class Cubozoa; order Carybdeida; family Alatinidae; species Alatinidae sp. Z8VKAUB7J3. The sequence goes on from JAAAKM020073195.1 coordinate 99,605,515, forward strand.
ATAAGAGCTGGAATCTTTCACGCTCACCTTATTGAGACAAATCTTACGTGTATGTCAATCGATGTCAGTCTTGAAGCTTGCCACGGTTCAATTTACCTGCCTGTCACTGAGGTTGACTTCCACGAATACCAAACTGCCCTTAACAACTCATCAAAGTTGCACGGAGGTGCTACAACTTTCCGTAAGTAGCGTCTTCTGAGGGAATGAAAGGGTTATTCCAAAGCCTTACGCTCCAAAAGAAGATCAAAGCACTCTCCTCTTAAATTTATCTGGACGCTACTGTGATGCCACGCTTCAAAGAGTTGCCAGGTTCCTTTCTTAAAGGACGTGACCTGAGTGAACTGGAAAATCAATGGTGAAATTTGTTTCAAGTGGACTGGGCTTAAATTTTCTAAGGCGGAGTCCCGGTAACTACACAATTGTTCTGGATTTATGTTAGCAAGTACTAATACATTATGAATTCTCGACCATTATAAGTATAAGACCTTGTCCAAGTAACTATTTTAATCTTCAGCTTTCTGATCACCTATGTCTTCGTCGAAAGAACATTTTTGGGCCGTGAATGTCGTCAAGCACGAAATTCTAAGTAGGACGCAGCTGAAAATACTAAATTCTACTTTCGGTTTTGACTAAATTGCCAGAGTAAGTGCAGCAAAAACCTCGATCCTATGCCCACCATGTTAAGCAGATTTACCAGTAATATGTGTAATGAGTCCAGGAACTATCCAAAGTGACTGAAAATAAGTACAAAAGTCACCTTGGAATATTGAGCGATACTGAAGAATTGTTTTCTGATTTCTGAAAACCAACTTTCTCCTTTCTCTCGGTCAAAACGATTGTAACATTCGATTAAAAAGAGCGCAAAATATACATGGTTTTCATCAAGGGTGAAAAATAAGTAAAATAACAGATGGTACTGCTAAAGAACGTAACTTACTCATGTGTGTATTTAGCTTCACTCTTGCGAAACAATCTTAAAAAAAAAAACTTTGGCTTGTGGTGTAGAGTAACATTGCATGATAATGGCCGATACTGTTACCTATGTCAAATAAATGCAAAAAAGACATACGGAATAATCGATAAGAAATGAGCTTCCGACTTCCTTCGGTTTTTTAATTATTGCTATTTTTTCTACAATTACAAAAACTAAATTTAAAATCAGAGCCCTAAAAGTCAGAACCATGAACTTGAGAATTTGTCCTGACCAGAATGTTTTCCTACTGTGTCCTAGATTTGTTACAGTCTGCTCTTTCAGAGTGAAAAACTGCAATCATTAATAGTCCCAGAATTTTGGGGAATATTTTTGCATAACGGAGACTAGTTTCTGTACTTGAATTTGACCTTTTTGATGAAGAATATTTGTTTATTGCAAGGCTTGGACTCTAATTCCTGTTCCAGAGTTTGAAATGAGTTTAATTTGAAAAATAACAAAGTACAGCAAGAAAGTTTTGCCTGGCTTCTATTGGGATAAACTTAAATTTGATTTTTTTTTTTTTTTTCCTTAGCTGGACCTATAAATTGGTACAGCTATTAGAGCCTGAAATGGCATTGGATTTCTCAGAAACTTAGCTAGTAAATGTTACTTAAATACAAGCACCATGGATTTAATGCCACAAGATTGTTAAGAAATGTAAAGTAATAAATTGTTTGTAAATTAAAGTAAAAGACAACCCTACAATTCCTGGGGACCATGATGGACATAAGGGCCCAACAGGTATGCTTAGATTTACAATTTCTTTTATTGTTTCTGGTTCTTTACCTGACCAGCTTGCAATTCTCCTATTGCCATTGCTGAAACTTTTCTTAGAATCCTTAGTAATGTTGCATCTAAAAAAAATATGGGAGACCACCTTGCTAGAAGTAGTTATACCAAAAAAAAAAAAAAACTGGGCTGGAATCCAAAAACAAAACCCATAAATTTTTCAGCTAAATATCAGTCTAAATGGCTAAGAAATCTAAGCATTGAAAAGCTAAAAGCCAGCATCACAACTGACAAAGATGATAACTAGTCCGGTTATTACTAGTTGTCATAAACGTCATTTATTGTTACAAGTAATGAATTATTTTTTTTTATAAGGGATGAGCTAGAGCTGCATTTTGGAAGTTCAGATGGCTCCCTAGTATTTTTCTATTATTATCCTATTTATTTGATATTCTCATAATTTTTGTCTTTCCAGTCAATTAAAGTTTTTTTTCAAATTATCAAATAATAGAAACAAGTTAAATTCATCTGGAATTTGCCTGGTGTGAATGATAGGGTTATGCTAATGCTAGACTGCAGGCATATGTGTGCAGTCTAACCTTAGATCTCATTTGTCTGCTGTAAAAAAGTTGTTTGAATTAGGATAAAGTAACCTTTTTTGAGAGCAGGGAGACAAGGGTATTGTGGCACTTTCTTACAGAATCGCAAACCTATTTGGCATAAATAAATCACGCGCTGAAGTGTGGAAGCACCGTTCTTCTTCGACGTGTTCGTAAAAAGTCTCAGGTACAAGATTGGTAAAAAAAAATAAAGATCTAGTGAATGCGTGCAATTCGGCCAAGCTATGGTTTTCTATTTGGAACGACTGTGGTCGCCCGAGAGATGGCTTAGTAAATGATTGGAGGCTCCGTACGAGACGGAAAAAACCATAAGTTAAGGCTGATCCAGAAAAACGTAATCCGTACTGCTGAAGATCCCTCCAAACTCTGGAAGTACAGCAAGGCTACCAAAGCCCAGAGTGCTAGTGTGCCTGAAAAAAAGTGGGTTAAACATTTCGCGAGGGAGTTAGGGGCTCCCAACAAAACAAAGAGGTGTTCTTTGAAAAACCACTTGACCTTGTTCTTTCAAATAAAACCAAATCTCTCCTCGTTTTGTCACCAAGTGCTGTCCACTATTTGACTCCGAAATTAAAGGAAAAACTTCCTCTGGTGTTGATTCTATTTCAGCTAGACACCTGCAACTCGCAGGTTCTTTAATCGAGCAGCATTTAGCACTATTGTTTCAGATGATCCTTGTTTGTGGTGTAGTTCCTTTGCAATTTTGTATCATAGTGAGCAGCTGATTTACGAAACTTACTAAATAGACTGGGGGGAGATAATCTCCATTTAAAAGTTTTGATCATTGAGGTTAAAACTGCATCCTTTTAATGCTTACAATCCGTTCAACTCGAGAAATGGCACAAACAAGTGTTATTTTTGGTGCTATACAGTCGCAATTTTTGAGGGCTTTCGAGACCTTTTGAAATCACCATAACTTAATTTTTGCAATGAGCTTTCAACACTAAGATTAACGGAAACAATAATTATCATTCCAGAATCAGTGTAAAATGACAGTTCTTCCCCGTAAGATACATTCTTTAAAGCCAGGTTCATCTCTTTATTTTTTACTAGGTTGCAGCTATCACTACCAGCATGATTCTGTCATCTTGAGACCGTGCGAAGTAAATTTCGACCACATTCACTTCCTTCTGTTGAAGCTTTCGATTAATGCTTGACTCCCACCAAACACAAAAGTTGTAATCGCGAAATAATTTTTATATCACACTGCGAAAGCCATAGTCTTTGCAAAATTTTGTTACATACACTCCAAATTTCTGTGTCCGATCAAAATTGAATTTTACCAACGACCATTAGAGTTGGTAGGTGAAACTAATAATTTTCGTTTGCTTTATATGTACAATGGTACATGCTGCTTAATTCGGTCAACCAACCTCAAAGTCGTGCGGCCAACGTAGCCAGCCTCACACTGGCACGAAAATTGGTGAACTACAGAGCTTGAATTTGTGGAAGGCACACGATCTTTGTGGTTGGTTGATAGTGCTTTTTTGGTTGTTTAAACTATGGGTGGAGTGAATGTGCCAAAACACCTCCCTATGGCCTTTTTGATCTGGTTTTCAAAGCAAGTGAAACGTTTCCATGCCACTGTAGTTTCAAGTATACAGGACATTTTTGAGGTCCAAATCGTTTTTCTTTGGAAAACTGTGAAAATTTAAATCTAATACAGCTGTTGACGATGTCTTCAGGATAGCCATTAGAAAGAAAAGTTTTATATCGGAGCAAATCATGAGAGCGAGATGAACTAACATTTTGTTGAGGTTGATCTTCCGTATTTTGGGGCAGAATGAATTCCATGAGATATATTGGCCAGAAAATGTAGGTTTTCTATACACGCTGGTACGGAATTTAGTGCCATCTTTTTCGATCAAGGAATGGTAGTGAGTTGTTGTGTTCCTTCTCAAAGGTAAATTTTAGAGCTTGGTGTAAGCTGTTTAAGTTTTTGAGGAATTCGTCGCATTCGGACTCCTTTTCAAATATTGCAAATGTGTCATCGACATAACGAAAATAAACAATTGGTTTTGGCAGGATTCAAACAGTTACTGATTGGGTGGACGGTGAATGATTGGGACCTAATGTGGCGGCTAGAGAAATAGAGCATGTTAAAATCAGATGGCACCTAGCTCAGTTAGTAGAGCTTACACCGCAAAAGGGTGGCTCATGGGTTCAATCTGCTGTAGTGACATATGTTCTATTTCTGTAGTGTTCTTTTCTAACCTAAAAGTAACAAGAGGCCAGAAGACCATCCTCTTTACAAAGGCAACTATCTATTATTTGATTTGGGTCTGGCGTCACTTTGATCCCCATATCAATTTTGTTCCTTGCTTGTTCTGAAGCTACTTGTTTACTTCTGTCACTGTTGTCACAGGTGGTTATTAATTTTTCCATTCCTACAAAAACACAATCTACCAGCTCAGCTTTTCTCCCAGTTACTCTTTCAACTTCTATTCTTTTGTCACTTAAATGTTATCAACTTATCTTCGTAACTGATGTCTCAGCACATGTTAGAAATTTATTACCCTAAACTAGTCCAAGACTACCACTGATCTTCACTGTCAGCAAGGCTGCATTGGTGTATTCCAATTATCGACCTCGCAGATTTTTACATGCATAGGGAACTTTTTCAGGCTTTAAAATCGCTTAGGAACAACAAAGAGATCCGCGTCACAAAACCTGATAAAGGATCAGGGGTCGCTATCCTAAACCAAAAAGATTAAATCCTCAAAATGGATAACATACTACAGGATTCCAGCAAATTTCAAAAATTAGGTAGTGTTGAAAAGAACGACAATACAGCAAGAATCGAGCAGCGTATCCAAAAACGATTACTTAATCTAGTTAAGCAAGGTCGTCTGCCTCGCGATGTTAACGATAGGATCAGACCCTCTGGGTCACAACGTCCACGTATGTATGGCCTCCCTAAAACACATAGAAAAGAACTTCCTTTTCGACCGATTCTTTCTATGATTGGCTCTTCACAACACGAATTGGCCAAATGGCTTTCCGAAATTTTACAACCCGTCCTTTATCTTTATTCGGAAAATTGTGTTAAAGACTCGTTTACTTTCGCGAATGATACCCAAAACCTTGATCTCGGTTGTTCCAACGAAAATTTTTTGTGTTCTCTTGACATCTGTAACTTGTTTACAAATGTTCCCTTAGATGAGACAATAAAGATATGCGCCGATGCACTGTATAGAGGTAACCTTGTCCCACCCGAATTCCCTGAAGAAGTTTTTATCGAATTAATGGAAGTTGCGACACGTGGTGTTGATAAAGATAAATGCCCAGCACTTCTGTTTTCCGCCTGGCTTGTCCATCGCAGATGTGGTGTTGAATTCAGGTTCAATAATGAAATGTACTGACAAAAGAACGTGGTAAACATGGGAAGTCCCTTGGGTCCAGCATTAGCAAATATCTTTGTTGGCTTTCATGAACTTCAACTGTTTGAATCTTGCCAAAAGCCCATTGTTTATTTCCGTTATGTCGATGACACATTTGCAATATTTGAAAAGGAGTCGGAATGCGCCGAATTCCTCAAAATTTTAAATAGCTTACACTAAGCTCTAAAATTTACTTTTGGGACGGAACACAACAACTCACTACCGTTCTTTGATGTTTTGATCGAAAAAGATGGCTCTAAATTCCGTACCAGCGTGTATAGAAAACCTACATTTTCCGGCCAATATATCTCCTGGAATTCGCTCTGCTCTTAAACACGCAAGATCAACCTCATCAAAACATTAGTTCGTCGCGCTCTCATGATTTGCTCCGATATAAAATTAGAATCGGAACTCAATTTTCTAAAGCAAACTTTTCTTTCTAATGAATTCCTTCAGATGTCAACATCAGGCGTTATTGAGTGTAAAGAATTACAAATTAGAAACAGCTCTACTTAGAGCTTTCCTGGGCATTTTCTGTCCACAGGGGCATCTACGATGCTTCATAAAAGCAGGGATATATTGTGATTTTGATATTGTTAAACCTTGCGCATCAACACTGAGATCTGGGGGATAACAGCAGCCGACCAAAGCAGACTGCCGAGTGTAAGGAAGAAACAGGTCAGGGTGGGAGAGAAGAAGATTTAGAACCTGTCAGAGGAGAGGAGAGCCAGAAGGACGGCGCATTGTTAGGAGATAAACCATCGACTCATATCTGCATCCACTATGGCAGAGTCTGTCGTTACCGGATTGACCTCTTACTTCACAGCATACGCTGTTCCAGCAAAAAATATAGTAATCTATCTAGGACGCATCATTATCTATGGTCGATTCTGATCGACAGAGGTCTACTACTGTTAAAAATACAGCGTTTGTTATAATTCATCAACAGAGCGTGCGTTCTTCCTGTATTTTTGCTCGCTTTCATTCTTCTAAACGTTTCTTATCCTAATCAGTTCAATGTCAACTGCATCATTCATCTCAGTTTGGCAAAGTCTCATAATTTTAAGTCGAAAGTAATAGAAGGACTACTGTTGTAAATGAAAAATGATCTGTATGAACTTTAATGAATGGTCAATTTCTCATATCCTTGAAATGAAACTTGTCAACTTTATTGAATTAAGGACGCGCCAAATTGAGTGACTGCAGAAGGTAATGAACGATTGAAGTCACCCAAGTAAGTAATGGCTTTGCAATGTATTCCCTTATTATTTATAATCTTCTTTCACTCTGCAGTTTCTTAATTAACTACGCCTCCTGTTCTTCCATCTGCCCCTTCTTAACTTACATCATGTTCATTAGAAATCACTTGGTCGTCGGGACTAAGATATGTTATTTACAATACATTTCAATTCTAGCTACAGCAGTTATAAATCTGTCAACAGTATAAACTAATTACATTAATGTTATTAAGGTATATTCCTTTTTTAACTTCTTCTCTTCGTTCTTCCACTTTCTAATTCGACGTACTTTTTGAATTGCTAACGCTTGCATCAGCCTCTCCTTCGTTTTCTCCATTATCATCAGAAACCTTGTATTCGTCAGCGCTGACTTTAGGTTGTCCTGGATGAAACAGCACAAGTTTGTCATGAATGATCAATCTTCCATGGAACATCTTCCCAGTCACAATATACATTGCATGAAAGTGCTCCCATTTTGATTGGTAGCTCTCATCTGATCCAGCCCCACTTCTAACCTCCTTGGTCTTCCTGAGTTCCCTCTGGTAGTACGTCCTTAAATTGGTGAACTTAATCCTCACAAGATCTGTGAATTTGAACAGAAATCTATTGAATAAATATTAGTTTGCTACACAACATCAGACTCAAAATGTCATGAAATGGGTCTTCAGGTATAGGCCTACATAATATATCTTGTAAGCCTAAATAGGGCCCAGTCTATTGCAGTTCTAACAATGAATATATCTAATAATAGTAAACTTCAAATTTATCGCTTAAAAATGTGTTGCAAGCAAACAAAATGACGTTCAGGAAAGAAAGGAGTTATGCAGCTTGATCCTAGTTTGTACATCAGTATGCGATGCCGTATACAATTGCCTAAACTCGTCGAAGCTTCTGATCCTAGTGAGCATACTGGCTAAATTATATAACTAGGGACATGTAAAAAGACAATGCTATAGGCAGAACAGCAACCCCTTCTAAAGATTCCATCCTACGTTACGTGATTATAAACTTACGCTATTATGAAAAAGCAGTTACCACCACATAATCAAAATAAAGAGGCATAATTCAACTGCTTCTTAAGACTTCATGGACGTGGAGTTAAGTCAAATCGCTAGGATGTAAATTATGGGTCTGATTTAAAGATAATGCATATTCCTATTGATGTCCTAACAATAAAATCAAGCGAGGCTTCAACACAATTATTAATTCAAAACCAACGTTTGCTGCAAATCATTGGTCAACGATAGGTTTCGCCAAGATCTGATCTACCCACCTCCGGTTAGAGCAGAAGAATTTTCTCCTAAATATTGGCTCAATTCTGTTGCCACCTCATCATAAGCTACTTTCTTTATAAGCTTTTTGTTATAGTGAGCATGTTTGGGATCCCATAAAAATGGTCTCTCCTGAAACATTGCCAGTAAGAATTGCTCCATTTCTGATGTCCACACAACTTTGCTAGATGCGGTCGCCATGTTGGTCATGAATGTTGTGAAATGAGAGATTCTGATTGGCTGATCGTGAAAGTTGACCGAAATAGTTGATCGAAGTTGAACCTCATGTTCAACTTTTCAAACCGAGTCGATCATAGTTGATCATAGTTGATCATTGAAAAAAGGGTTATCACACTATGAAAAATGATCAACTTTGGAGATAATTTGTATTTTAGTTGACCAAAGTTGATCAACTTTCTTGTAGCATTATTATTGGTTGTTGTACGAAGTATTGCATGAATCGAAAAACTGAGAGTGACGAAACGTTTCACCTAACAATTACCCCACCTGATGTTCACCAATGATGATATTGTTTAAATATGTACTACTAATTTTGGATAATAACTAGAGGACGGGACTGGTAATGATTTAGAGAATGTCCCTCTCCCAGTTTAGTTAAGGAAAGCATCAAATGTGCCACCATTAAAACAAGTATTACTTCCACTTAGATGTTAGCTAAAGTTTTCAATTTCCATCAGCTAATTAACTACCCACTGCCCCTGACAGCTCATCCCCCTCCCCCCTCCGCATACACCTTGATGGGCGTGCCTAGATACGTGCATGATAAACATCTCCATCTCATTATCGGGGTCAAAGCCTATCTGGCATTAATTAAATAACAACCTTTAAGAATGTTGGTTTAATTTTTATGTGATTTTTGCAATGTTTCTCCCTTATCACAGATTATAATTAATAACAAACATCTATCGAGCCCCTACTTTGATTACTTGCACCGCAATCTGTAAGTGACAAAACTAAAATTGTCGTAAAACAATCTGAAGTAACGAAACACACGGAGGCACAAATTTCGCAAGGCACAAATTTCGAGCCTTAGGCGCGAAATTTGTGCTCACAAGAAACTCACGTATGTATGGGCATGCGCATTACCATCATAGGCACAAATTTTGCAAGGGCACAAATTTCGCGCGACACCGGGACCTCATGATTACTAAACCAACGCCTTAACCATTGAGCCATCGAGGCTCAAAAAGCTAAGGTGAAGATTTTTGGTGTCAATCTTTCGCGAATTCTTCTCCAGTCACTGGGTACGGGGAAATCATTAATTAATATTTATTGTGTTTCGGCTTTGAGCCTTCATCAGTGCAAGACATATACATATTCTACATATACATATATATAAAAACGATAAAAACTAGCTTTTGCTCAAGGCCTTGCTTTTGCCTTGAGCAAAAGCTAGTTTTTATCGCTTTTATATTGTAGTTTAACTTAAGCTTTTATAGTCTGTTTTAGGTTATATATATATATAGCTCAAAAGCTCAAAAACTACACATTATCCTAACGTTTTGATTTTACTTTCATCAGATTGAATAAATATTTTCAATCTGATGAAGATAAGATCGAAACGTTAAGATAATATGATAATATGTCTTTTTTGAGCTTTATATAATATTTATACGCATAGGGCATAGACGGCTTTTGAGAGCTAATCTGTGCTACCATTTTTATCAAGGCTATTTGAAAAGTTGATGCACGATCAGCTATGCCAGTATCTTGAGAACAAAAATTTACCACAGCCCTATTAACATGGTTTTCGAAAACATGATTTCCTGTCTACTTAAAGCTACTAATGATTGCGATATTAATATAGACAAAGGGAAAACACAGGGATGTTATTTATAGATTTAAAGAAAGCTTTTGACACGGTTGATCATCATATCCTACTCAGAAAATTGAGTTATTACGGTTATAATGGGACGGAGTGAAATTGGTTTTACTCCTTCTCCGAGAATCGTAGGTAATACTCGGATGCGAAGCTGATATTAAAGCGATTAATATGCGAGTACCACAGGGATCATGCTTTGGGCCTCTCTTATTCTTAATATAAATGATTTACCTTTATCTTTAAACAAAGCTACTGCAGTTATGCACGCTGATGACACGGCTATAGTGTATTCCTCGGAAAACGTGGATGAACTAAAGACAGTGATTAATGCTGAGATTGCTTGCCTTGAAAAGTGGCTTAAAGGTAATAAGTTATCCTTAAATAACCTAAAAACACAAGCAATGGTTATTACATCATCTCAAATACTGTCTAGAACAGAAACATCAGTGGATTGAATGTTTCACTTTAATGGGAATAATATCGATCTTGTCAGAAAAACAAATATTTAGGTATTATGATTGTTGAAAACATGAAATGGGAAAGCCCTTGGCCACCTGAAATATGCCCGGCACTACTTTCAAGAACCGGCGTTAAAAATATATACTCGAACATAGTTGAACCATATTTTACTTACTGCAGTTCTACTTGGGGATGCTTTAGCGACACTGAATTACACACCTTGCCAAAACTACAAAATAGAGCAGCTAGAATCGTAACAGGTAGACCCTTTGACACACCATCAGCACCGTTACTACAAGAACTTGGATGGGCTCCTGTGGAAGAATTGGTTCATTGGGAGGCGTCAATTATGGTGTACAAATCATTAAATCTACAAGCAACGGAGAAAATTTGCAAAATGTTCTCAAGTTTGTCTGATGTTCATTCGCGATCCTTATGTAACATCCAACGCAACTTAGCTGATACTAAAATGAGAACAGCTTACGACCAGATGCCTTTTGTGGAGATTTACAGATTTGGAACAGACTCGATACAAATACTAAATTGTCCAAAACTTTCAAGGCACTTACGAGAAAACTCGGAGATGGCGTGTTAACATTAATTTAGGACGCGTTCCTCTGCTTTCTCAATGCTGCACTTCTCCCAGACTTCATGTTCGACTTCTTTTACTTTACTCGGTATGCCTCTAAAACTTTCTTTTGCGAAAGTGACACTTACGATGACTTTTTTCGTCTTCAGATTGTACACTCTGTAGCATTTACTCTCAAAACTGTGACCAAGAAATACATGTTTCTCTGTCTTACCTTCCCTTTTGCTTCGCTTAACATCAGGTACATATAAGTAACAGTCACAGTCGAAGGTTTGGAAATGTAAAACCTTAGGCTTCTTCCCCCAAAACAAGTCATACGGAACTCTACTCTTTGTTGGCACTTGTGTAACTACTATTCAAAATACAAATCGCACTGCTCCCTGCCTCTGCTCAAAAAGTGTACAGCAACTAAGCATAATGTAACATAGAATGTGTGCTTTCAATAATCGTCCTATTCTTCCGTTCTGCCACTCCATTTTGTATTCGCTGAGCTGAATACGGTACTGTTAACTGGTGCTTAATACCTCATTCATACATGAATCTTTCATAGGTCTCTTTTACATACTTGGAACTGTTATTCTTTCTTAAAACTTTTACTACTTCAACAGTTTGACGCTCCTCTAGTGAAACAAAGTCCTTGAAGCAAGAAAATAATTCCGACTTCTACCTCAAAAAATAAACAAATGTAAATGTCCAATAGTTGTCGATACATGTGGCAAAGTAACGCTTGCTACCTAATGATTCATTCCGCATTGGCTAACAAAGAGCAGAAAGGATCAGCTCAAAAACATCGGTAGCACTGTTTTCGCTAGATTTCGGAAATGGCTGTCTTGTTTGTTTTCCCTTAATACGGGCCTCACAAATTTGTGTTTTCATGCTACCAAGTAAATTAAAACTTAGGCCATCAGCCATGTTTTCCTTGCGCCTCTTACTTAGTGTTTCTGGTGATGTGTGCCCCATCCTACAAAGCAACAGAGTAATATCAGTAAAGTAATTGCTTTTACATGGCCTCTACTCTGTGCAAAACTCTTAAAATTACTGCGTATCCTATTTTCATTGCTACTTGCTGACAATGCTTCGTTTTTAGACTTATCTTTCTACTTTCGCCGCTGTTCCTCCATAAAGAAACGCTGTGTTAAAGATTGCAGTGTCAAATCTCCTGACAATTCTGACGCATTGACTAAGTACTCATCATCATCATCATCGGATCGACCTCGGTCGGATTGCCATGACACAATCTCTCCACTGTTCCCTGTCATCCATGGTATTAAGTAGGACTATGAAATGCGTATTGGGAACTAAGCGTCATAAACCACAGGATTACACATGCTTCTTCATGTTTACGTTACCAAAATTTCAAACAGAGGTAAAGAGTCGGTCTTATTCCCATTTCCTTCCTTCGTTTAAATCATCAAATGCGGTTTTAATAAGGAATAGAGGCAGATACAACAATCTATAATGACCCATATTTTCCGTACTGAAGTCTTTCTGACAGGCAGATTTTGCCAATGTTTGTCCGGCTTTTTCCATCGGCTATTGTTTTCAAAAGAGGATGGAGCACTGGCCGCTGTAATCTCCCGGAAAAAACCCACACGTTGATATCCCAGACTGTTGCAACAGAATGTCAATTGCAGTGACAAAGAACATTTTATAGACTATAAAGAAGGGCTTCTAGGCAATGAATACTAGTCTCAAATTTTAATTCTTTCACAACTATCTTGCGCCAGATATATACAAAAGTGCTCTAAGGACTGATTATTTCTATTCTGTGAGCATAAGAACTTTCAAAAATTGTCACTGCCATACAAATATGGTTGCTAAAGAAAACGGGCAGAACAAAAGAATTTTTTGTAATGGATTTTATATTTTATTATCCTTCCGTTATTGCAAGAAATTTGTCTTCTTGTGGGTTCATTGCTGATATCTGGTCAAGTGCTTTCCATCGTCAATAATTCCAAGGAGCATCTCTAAATTTAGCAAAGGCTACGTGAACGGTAACATTTGTGAATTTTGTAACAACGTGTCCCAGCTCTCAAACAAACCCTGATGTGTGTACATCTTCTTTGATATTTACAAATTCGTCTTCCCTTTACGTTAGCACACAGCACTTGACGATAGCATCTTGGTATGCCTCTACATTTGCCTTTTGTTCTGAAACATCTCTTCACATGTGTGCAATGTTTGCCTGCGAGAGAACATCTTCGTATGTTCTTTACATCACTCTGCTGGCCAATTTCCACTTGTTCTGCGATGAAGAAAATAAGAAAGATGAATTTCATGATGCATGATGTTCATTCACACCACAGATTTAGTCACTGTCTAAATCAGTATTTAGCCTACACATTATGGAACAGACAGTTACCATTATGAGATGCCAAAAGAGGAACAGGGGCAAAAGTGAAGAGAACCGTCTCGACAGCGTTGGCCAAGTGTGGAAAGAAAATGTTGGTCATTGATGATAGAAAAATGCCCTGATAATTCAAGGTGAAGGTGAACACCACAACAATACGATTCCAATGGATTTCTCCATTCTTACTTCTTTTTCTCAGGAACTGCTGTCGGTATTAAACAATACCAATCAGAGATCGTAGGCGCCGTGTGTGACCATATGACAAGTCAGTCATGGACTATTAGAGCCCAGGCTTCCAGAGCTGCAGGAAAAATAGCGGAATCTCTCGGTGAGTGACTTGATTTACGAGAAAGTCGTACATTTATGTTAAAACATTGGCAAGTTTATTTCTGGTTTCGATGTTGTTTAGTAAGTATTTAGTACAGCTTAGAGAATTGTAAAAGTCAGAAGTGGGTTTATATCTTCTAGTTGCGATAAGGACATCACGTTTTTTGTGTTTGAGGTACGTTAACCGGTTCCCTGGTGTTCGCGATATTCATTGATGATGTATCGTTCGCAATTAAGAAGAGCGTTAGTAGCTCTAATCTACGTGAACGTTCTGTACCCAATGGATGGGGAAATGGCACTCTGGCCAACAAGAATGTCATGACAATAGCATCACATTGATCGCCCGTTATGGATAAAAATATGGTTCCGACGTCCTCGACCACGCGAGGTTGCCAGTTATGTTTGAAATTGGAAAATAAGGTGGTAAATGAGCTTGGATGTCCTTGCATCAAGGCTGGAACGTCGAGACACCACACGCACAAGGCACTGAACGGGTACCAACAGAAAATAGAAGACCGAAACAAAAAAATAGCAACATAAAGGAGAAAAGATAGCAGAATAAATAACGAAGAAGAAGAGAAATAAATAAGTAGCAAGTAAAGAAGTTGGAAAAACTAATAGGGAAAGAGGGAAGTAAGAAAAGTGAAGGAAGATAAGTAGAAAGAAGAAGAATAAGTGAAGGAAAGAGGAAGAAGTAATAATAGAAATATGTCGTTACAGCACAGTGATGTGCTTTGTTGTATTACGCAAGGTGAAGATTCATTAAAGTTATTGGGATGTTTTCTGTAATATTTCTTGGCAAACGTTTACACATATACTAAAGTACTTTGCGCACTGACAACTATTTCTGGTTAGTTTGAACAAACTTTTTCGGGGCATATGGCAGTTGACTATTAATTCCTTTACATTTTAGGTACGTCTCTGGTCCAGCCATATCTAGGTGATATCATCACAGCATTACTGGCTGCGATACCAGGAAGAACTTGGGACGGAAAGGTACTGATGTCATTTAATGAATTAATGAAATTATTGGCAGTGCTGTGTGAAATGTGACGACAACGAACGTTTTCCCATTACTTCTCCTCCTTCTCCTCCTTCTCCTCCTTCTCCTCCTTCTCCTCCTTCTCCTCCTTCTCCTCCTTCTCCTCCTTCTCCTCCTTCTCCCCCTTCTCCTCCTTCTTCACCTTCTCCTCCTCCTCCTTCTCCTCCTTCTCCTCCTTCTCCTCTTTCTCCTTCTTCTCCTCCTTCTCCTCTTTCCCCTTCTTCTCCGCCTTCTCCTCCTTCTCCATCATTCTGGCGACCTGTCTTGTTCACTCTTTGTCTTCTTTCTCCCATTCTTTAGCTTCTACTTCGGTAAATAGTGGTTGCCGTTTGTGATCTTTATAAATACGTGCATCGTATTTGTTTCCTATCCATTAGGGATGTGTATATTTTATTTGTTTTGTCTCCACAGGAATGTGATAGCCTCTTGTTACCGAATATCAAATGTCATCACAGTCAATAACTTTGGGGTAATTGATATCAATTGGGACAAGGTAAGAATCAAATCCTATCTAGTTATGTGACCACACCATTGAGGAACGGTGAACATTAAGATGTGTAGCAACACTTTGGTATCAGCATGTAGCCCTTCTCGTATTCCTAAGAGTGCACAAGATTCGCTACTTAGTTGGGAAAAGAAAGCCACAACCTTGTAAAATCAAAGAAATCTTGTAGCTAAGAAAACTGTATTAGTTACCTTCAAACTTTCAATTTAGGGTGGACACTCTTTAAAAAGTGTGATGAGACATTATGGGATAGAAAGGAAGCTATAGAACCTTATCAGACCCTGCCCTTGAACTTTTACATCATCCCCTTGAACTTTTAGATCCTGCCCTTAAACTTTCAGATCCTCCCCTTGAACTTTCAGATCCTCTCCTTGAACTTTTAGATCCTGCCCTTGAACTTTCAGATCCTCCCCTTGAACTTTCAGATCCTCCCCTTGAGCTTTCAGATCCTCTCCTTGAACTTTTAGATCCTGCCCTTGAACTTTCAGATCCTCCCCTTGAACTTTCAGATCCTCTCCTTGAACTTTTAGATCCTGCCCTTGAACTTTAAGATCCTCTCCTTGAACTTTTAGATCCTGCCCTTGAACTTTCACATCCTCCCCTTGAACTTTTAGATCCTGCCCTTAAACTTTCAGATCCTCTCCTTAAACTTTTAGATCCTGCCCTTGAACTTTCAGATCCTCTCCTTAAACTTTCAGATCCTGCCCTTGAACTTTAAGATCCTCTCCTTGAACTTTTAGATCCTGCCCTTGAACTTTCACATCCTCCCCTTGAGGAAAATTGAGAAACAAATAGTTAAGATATGAGCCTAAACCTAAACATAATAATTTCTGGAATCGCAGAATATATCCGCATGCTACCATTTCCCCTTCAGTTTTTTTGTGGACCATTTACAACGAAGCAACACAAGCCGGGGTTGTTAAAGAATTTTACCAAAAGTAAGAAATTGTATCATTGTATTGTACATGGTCAATTTTTAAGGCAGATGGTGTAGGGTTTGGGGTTGGTATGGTATAAAATAAGTAATTTGTAGGATAGTACCATGCATTGCCTTGGTACTAAGGGGAGGGTGCGTATGGGCTGAGCAAAAATGTAGCCAAGTACCCATAGGTGCCGTTTTGTAGTACCCGTGCCCCCCCTGCTGCCACATAATCATCAGCTAATTTAGCTGCTCCCATTAATGTTTTGGGTTTCTTGTCAAGTTTCTAGTCAACTGACTAGAATATTCTGACTACTACATTACAGGTATTCCCGTTTATTAATTATTAATTATCAATTAATTAAGGAATATTCCCAATACCCAAAATGCATATGGGTCTGAAAACACCTGAATAACTTCCCACGCAACATTTGACCCTGAAACAGAAGCTACTTAGTCAACTAGTACGATTTTTGTCCTCATGTATCTCATCCTTATTTAAAACTTTCACGAACACTAGACCGGAGTTCCGACCTTACTGTCTATTTCGACCCCCGTCGATCAAATTAAGACCATAATGATGAAGAAACGGTTTCTTCAGACCCCCGTTCATTCGGCAGTCCAGAGTATCTGGCTCAATACCTAAACGTGCAGGTCTACAAAATCAAAGTTGATGGTTCGAGCCGATGCTCTGTCGTCTAATCCTTACCTTTCTACTGAAAACGCAAAAAGCACGCACACAACTTGCCACGTCACTCCAAAATGCCATTCTCTACTATATATCATGTGGCATGCTTAGTAAACGCTACTTGGCTACTAAACTCGTTTTTGGAAAATCTTATAAGCTTCACACCTAAGGTCGCCAACTGACATAGCCGTCATTTTCTCCAGCGCTGGTTTTTAAATCAACGTCTTTGTATGTGAAAGAAATGGAAAGGCCCGACAAAACCACCCGGCATTAAAATGAGCCTTAGTTTCAATGCATTTTTTAGGAATAAATTTTCCTTCGGAAAATTTAGGTTTCATCAAGTTGACACACAGAGAACGCTGTCACTTTGTGAAGAGCACTATGCTTTAGAAAAGTCGAAAAATTCGATCTTTTAGCTATTTTTATTATAATAATCACAAAGGCTATGAACTCACCAGCAAAGACTTTTTCGGCGTCTTCACAAAGGTGTAGGCCTACATGTTTTTTTTGAGAGATAACCCCTCTGTTCAAATTTTCCCGGAATGTCTTCCACCCAGTATCTTTCAGTGTTTATTGTTTACTCCCACAGTATCATTTTTAGACGTCATGGCTGCATACTTTGTTACGTACTATATTCTTTGCAAAGTATGCCCCAGTACCCATAGGCGGCCAAGCCTATCGGGGGAGAGGTAACAGTGGGTGGTGTAAGGCGAACGGCAGTTAATTTGTTGGTGGAAGAAACTTGAATTGATTAGCAAGTGTTACTATTTTGGATCCCGTATGATGATGTAAGCGAATACTATTACTGAAAGATTCGTCTACAATACCCGATATCACTATGGTACCGAATGATAGAGATTAGGTCAGAAAAGTGTTTCGGCAGTATTTAAACAGGAGTGAAAGTTTTCTATCAGAGCGCATTATGATTTTTTTGTTATAGTTATCGTAAATAACCAAAATTAGTTTTATACATATTTGAAATAAAATTACGTTTCAAATGATGTCAAAGTGTAAATTTGTGTCAAAGCCAAAATCACAAGTTTTGATAAGCATTTAGAGATTTTTTAGGCGAAAAGGGGACAGTCCCCCTCCCCCCTTGATTCGTTTCTGATCGGATACTGTGTACTGAAACAAATTTCCCACGTTTGTAAAGCTTCTTTCGCTGAGTATATGTTTGTGCCGAGTTGATATTGCCTAGGAGTTAATACTGCCTCAAAAACTAGTCTTTAATTTTCTCTTCGTCAGATATGATTCCTACAATTTTGTAATGCTTGCTGCCATGACTTATAAGAACATTTATGATTTACATTTCGCTATACTTTTCGAAAACAAGTGCTACCTTTTTGGTCTCTCAGAAAATATCAAGGGTTAGTTTTTCTCCCAAAATAGGGGGTTAATATAAAGTGTGTAGGGGGTAAGGTGCCAAATGACCTTCTCCTCGGTACAAAAGAACACAGCCGCAACTTCAGCAAATTTCTCAAATTACAGGTTCGCAGTTGAATATATCTTGGACTTCTAGGAATTGGTAAATCTCATTCCCTGGGTGAAAAATTCAAGCAAGTCTAGGCTGTATTTCCCCTAATTTAACAAACCTTTGGTATTTTGCCACGTTGGCACTTTGATTCCCCATTTTACTCAGCTGTCAGTTTGGTACCTCCATATTTATGTGATGTGAATACTTTCCTGTTATCTGCTTTCCATATATATGCAACCAAAATACAACTGTCACAGGCTGGATTAATGTCTCCTATTCCCTCACTGCCCGTGCAACTTGATGCAATGTGAATACCCTCAGTGAGTGAAATTTAAGAATATATTGTGGAAAGAGCAGAAAACGAGGCAAAGATGTCAAAAAAGATCGAACTATGTTCTTGATAACACAATTTCGAGATATTAAAATATTAAATCTGGAATAATTGCACTCAAAAACTTGATATAGCCTCCATATCAGAAAAATACCTATACAAGAATTAGCTATTTCCGTTTCCATTGATACCTGTGTCTTACGATAGGAAATGGGGACTATGATGGCAAATATACGGTCTATTTGAAAATGATGCACAAGTCAAAGGGGAAATGCAAACTTACCACTGATTGTAAGTAGCAAGCAGAAAGCTGCAAAAACCACAACGCATCTCAGTGACAACATGATCAGATGATTGTCCTTCAATCAGAGGATGCTATTCGAAGGAAGGCTACCTTTTTATACAGAATCAATAATTTAAGGAATTTTGTTTTCTACTACTTCTGAGTATTTCAGAAATTGCAATGACGCCATAAAATGTTTTGAGGATAAATATTATGAACGTCTTGTCATCAATGAGAGTAACTAGCTGAAGCATTTTGGAACGATGGATAAAGCTTTCGCATGAAGATTTACGTTGCATTCTTATGGGTTGTATCTCTTTTATTTGCTTCTTAAACGTCCAGAAACAAATTCCATGAGGTTAAACTGTCCATTACCAAAACAGAACAATACATGCATTGCGGATGTATTTTGCAGAGGTTATTGGCATGGCATTACAAACCATTCGATAATTTGTTCATTTCAATAATAATAAAAAATAATAATAGGTTTATAAGATATATTCAGAAATGTTTATTTGCGTCATTTAATTATTCAATTCTCTCAAAAAACAACATTTTTTGCATTAAGAATTTTAAAATTTTGGTGGACTTTCTGTTAATACCTCAGCTGGACAGCATTGATTAAGCAAGCTCTGTACAGACTAATAATGACTGAGACCAAATACGTTAGTGTAGGTTTATAAGAGTTACTCAGAGGTGTTCATTTGCGTTATTAGATTTTTCAATTCGCTTTAAATTATAGAAGATAACTTCTCTGCATTATCAGTTTGAAATAAAGTAAAGAAAGAAATACGGAGATAAAGAAAGAACAGTCTATATATATACGTATATATATAAATTTCAAAGAATGGAGCATTACCACAATTTTCGAGGATTTTCAGTGTCGATCTTTCATGTATTCTCCTCCACTCAGTATATATAAATGTATCACTAAAACCAATATAGGGTCTTCTCAAGGCAGTTTAAGTTATGAACTTGAAGAGTATAGCACTTTGAGTATCTTGTACAGAACGTCAGTCATTGTTTTGCTGAGATATTTTTAAGAAGTCTTCTATTTAGTGTGTCATTGTAAAGAAATTCACAGTTCGGAAGTGAAATGGCAGACCAAATGTTGCAAAACCAATGGAAGTCAAAGTCAGAAGAGTTATACAAGTCAACTACCTGGTCTTCTTTCCTTTTCCTTGTTAATGTAGACATTACAACAGTTGTCTGGAACATTGAAAATTGTTAATACTTTATTAATATAAGTTGATCTTCATTGCGTTTCTGTCAAGCTAAGATACATTTTTAGTGGTTACTGTGAACGCACAAGGATAGTCAAGTAATGAATTCGTATTTTAACCTTTGGTTTCTGTAAATTTGCACCGTCTTTTCTCATGGTAAAACCTACTTTTTCTACAGAGAACAATGTGAGGAATTGAGGTCAACTTTTACTAAAAGAGATCGTGACAAGGTTTTCCAGGATAGACAGTTGCAACTCGAGATGAAACAACAGAGCAAGGAAAAAGAACGGGAGATTGAAACAATATTTGCCCAGTTGTGGGATAGTGACAGAGAAGCAAAAGCAAAGAGAGAAGAACTTGAGACTTTACAGAGAATGGAAAGGAATAAAGAGACACTTGAGGTACTTCCTAATTGTTACTTCCACCCCAACAATTGAAGTTTTGGTCTTGTTATGTACACATGATATAATGTTTTAGGGGCTTTTCCACACTTAAATCTTACCCTAGTGATACGGTTTGGCATTGTGCTTCACAGACTCATGGTAAAATTTAAAACCACTCGCAAAGAATTTTATCCTTTTGTTCAGCAGGCCTGGTGTTGTTGGTGAAATTACATATATTTATTTTGACGGTTCGTGCAAATTATCACTGCATCCGGCAAGTGAAAACGCTGTTGTGAGAATGACTATTGCTAGAATCGATCGAGTAGTTAAATAGTACTACAACACATTAAAACTTGAATATTGTGGACAATTTTATTGATGTGAGGTACTCTTATTGGAGTTTAAGTCGTAAAAATGTATCTACTATTTATTTGAGTTTCAATTAGCATTTTCAGCATTTAGACGAATACTAGAAATGGAGGGCTAGAAAGCGTTTTGCCAGTTAAAGGTGAAACTCTCAAATGATGCGATAACCGTCCACGAAGAATAAGTGAGTGGAGCCCTGTAAATGGTAAAATAATGTTACACTTTAATGAACCAAAGAGTACTTAGGGGTTACAGAGAAAGAATTTAGAACACATTTTATTGAAACAAAAATTGAAGAAAATAACAGGGTAACAATTCTTCACAAGCGAAGTACGTAATTTACAAAGTTTTTCATTAAAAGACGCGTACGTTGAACAAATATCAAAATACAATTGACGAGTATAAAAATAAGACTCTTCTTATATTCTATGAGAGGAAAACTGTCAAAGGGTGTAAACAAGCCTGTAAAAGTGGGTTTTCGATACACAGCATCATAAAAAGTCAACCCTGTGAACGCGAAATAATGGTATCTAGAAACGGTAATCGTTTATGACGTGCAACCTTAACTGTAAATTGGATACTCTTGTGCCGTTGTACATGTGATGGGGTTGTACATGTGATGGAGATGAGAATAATAAGAAACAATCATCGACTTATCTTCTGTATAAAAGAGTGCAAAAAACAACCGAACAATTCTCGATCCACTTACTGTCAAGATGGGCCAATAATACATTGGCAAATAAAGAGCCGGTGAGCCCCATCGCAACACCATCTACCTGTTCTTGTTGAACGATGAAACCAAATTCCGGAGACTTGACGACGATCCTGTCAAAGTTACCATTCGGAGAACAAGCTACAGTCCTTCCTGTTAAAACTCAAGAACCTGCGGGTTTTAACTGATGAAATATACAAAAAGCTCCGTCCCATCGGCTCACTTCCAGGTATTTTGTATGGCCTACCAAAAGTCCACAAACCTAATGTTCTTTTAAGACTTATTTTATCTGCTATTGGCACACATTCCTACAATGCCGCCAAATACCTTGTGTCTATTCTTACTTCTTTTTTCCGTTAATGATTTTGTTGTCTATGACACCTTTTCCTTTATTTCTGACTTACGTAACCAAATTTTGAATTTTAAACAAATTGTTATGGCTAGTTTTGATATTAAGTCACTTTTTACTAATGTACCTTTTAATGAAACACTTAAATTAATCTTAGATAAGGCTTTTTCTTCTCGTCGATTTTTCCGAGGTTTTCGCGTCAGCAGTTTTCACGCCTACTCAACATAGTTACTAAAGAGAATCACTTTTTCTTTAATAATATTCTACTCG
The DNA here is from genome assembly GCA_010016025.2 of Alatinidae sp. Z8VKAUB7J3. Classification (NCBI taxonomy): domain Eukaryota; kingdom Metazoa; phylum Cnidaria; class Cubozoa; order Carybdeida; family Alatinidae; species Alatinidae sp. Z8VKAUB7J3. The sequence goes on from JAAAKM020073195.1 coordinate 99,627,836, forward strand.
AGTCCTTTTGTGTTGCTTGTTGAAATTCGGCGAGCTTTGTCTCGCTAATTGGCAAGTTTGCTTCGATAGACAGAACATAAGAGTTTATTTCCGCTTCAGAAATTTCGGTTGTACAGTCACTTAAGTACGCTCGACTAAGTGTATCAGCAACATACAAATTTTTGCCTGGAACATACTCCATAATGAATGTGTACTTTTGAAGCCTGAGTAAAAAATGTTGTATTTGTGGAGGTGCCTTGATAAGGGGCTTCATAAAAATTGCTTTCAAAGGTTTGTGATTGTTTTCAACTCTGAAGTTTTGATTGTACAGCATGTCCGAAAATCTTTCGCATGCAAAAACGATACTTAAAATTTCCTTTTCAATTTGACTATAGTTACATTCAGACTTCGTTAACGCTCGACTGGCAAATGCAATCGGATGCCAATCATCTCCAAACTGTTGCTCGACTGATGCACCCAAACCCGATTTAGAGCTGTCACAACATACCTTAATGGGTAATTTAGGATCGCAAAATTTCAGAACAATAGCTTCACACTGGAAAAGTACATCAATTGGAACTGTCCACCAGTTGTATTGATATTGGTCAAAACGCAATGTGGCATATTGTATATGCACATTTTGTCAGATTACAGGCAGGCCTGATTCAACAGGCCTGCTCTAGGGTAATGACACCACTCCTGATCAACAGAACAGTCTTAAATTCAATTCTAAACTTACATATATAAAATGTTTACACTTGCAGATTGCTGTAAGTACAAAACAGTGCCCCTCAGACTCATCCTAGCTAGAAAAAGTTGGAAGAGGTTATACCTTCTTTCGGACTGAAAAGACTACTCACTCCTCTCATCAATCTGGTAACAGCTTTAAAATAAAAACATGTGGTAAGTCCCTCATGTTGCTACTGTTGCTGTAAGTGATGCAATCAAGACCCTCTCTGTCTAAATGTGACTCCAAATAATCTTCTATGGTAATTTGCAACTATACTCCAACCTTGACTGCCTCTGAACAACGAAAGATGAAACTATTGCGTTTGGGTGCCACATCAAACATGCCCAAGATTAATAAGACCACCAGACACTACCCTATATATTGGGTAATGCTCCTTGTAAAAATCTGACAGGTGCGCTATTCACTCAACAAGTCTGCAACTGGCCTTGCATATCGTTATCAAAACCCTCATCAAAGGACCTGAACATAACCCAGTACAGTGGATAACCTTCTGGTGCTGTGATGATCTGGCAGCTGAAGACAGGGAAAGATGGAGAACCATAGCTGCCAACCCTCGCCTCGAGGACGGCACCAATTGATTGATTGATTGATTGATGTGGATGATACCCTTACCGTTATGACTGATATGATATCAACTTATAAATATTCAAACTCGTAACGATGCACAATAGAGGTTGGTGTTGATGTTGTGCTCACAATTACTTGGTACTTAGTTGCTTAATTGAATAGCCAGGATTTGAAATAAATATTTATCAGAAGCCTAACAACGTTGGCTTCTTATCAGAGCAACGTAGATAGTCGATGTACGTTATGGGCCTTAATAACGCCGGCCCAAATTTAGCGCCGGTCCCTTTAACGCCGGTCCTAATAACGCCGGTTTCAAAAGTCTCCTTACCGCCATGTAAGGCTGGCGCCAAAGGGAATATTTTTTGCCAAAAATTGTTGTTGCAAGTCCTGCACACTCAGAGAACCAGCAACATACTTTAATTTGCGCTAAAAAAAATAGATTAATATAAAAATTAATCGAGAAACAGAGAAAAAAAAAATGGGCATCTTTTCATGTGAGATACTGTCTTTCAATCATTGCATACATTCAGAAAGTTCCCCTTGAGCATTCATGATCGTATCAAGATTTATTCGTTTCCGATATTTCGCAGGTATTAGTTTTTGCAAATTCGGCTATTGATATTAATAATTTCTTTAAAAGTGTAGGGAATGATTGAAACTTTCGAGAGATTTTATATTTCTAGGATATTATGTTTCGCGAAATCGGAAAAAATCGCGAAATTAGCGAAATTAGTAAGCGTGAAAATATCTACCCCTAAGGTACAGTGAGAACACAGCATCTTATTTCGAAGAATAAGGGTCACTTACTTTTAGAAAAGCGTCAAAATTGCATGATTTCAAAGATTTTACCTAAAGAGCCATTTTCCTAGTGATTTTCCAATTGGCAGCGTCCGGCTGTTGGGCCCTTTTGAGCCTACATTAGCCCTGGTTATACATCAGAAAACCTGCTTATACTGATTAATAATAAGCAAAACCACAGGCTGGTGTTTAATTTCGTTTTATTTTTGAAGAGCTACAAGATATAGAACATTTGACAATTACCGCCGCTTTTTTGCTTTTTTATATTTATAAAAGGTCCTTTTAACACCGGCCCTATAACGCCGGCCCTTATTCTCGCCACTCGAAAAAATAACGTCGACTTAGGCTCATAAAGTAAGCGAAGTTTGCTAAATACCATACTAGTTAACTAAAACAATTATATTGCAGGATATTGTGCATGGATAATATTCATTTTTCCTACTTAAAAAACTCTTTGCCACGTAGCAAGGTTGGACCTTTTTTAACCCAAGCTATAACATCAAAGGAATATCTTGCTTTACCTCTTTTTAGAATTAAACGTAAAATCGTAAACCTAAAAAATTTTGTTTTGATAAAAAATAAACAGATTCTTGGGGAAGCATGCAGTTTTGTGGGATTGATAGGATAATGGATTATTGGTGAAGGCATTAAATATGGAATGCTGCGTTTAAAAGAAAGAAAACATCAGTGTGATACCAAAGGAATATTTTACTTGGTACTGAGTAAACATTCGAGTTGTATCTTGGTTTAAGAACATTGTCGTTCATTGGTATTAATCACCACATTTTATCTTTCGTGACTCACATTCCAGAGTACAACCCTAATCTCAGAGAATAGAAGGTCAGGTCCATAACCTAGAAACCGATATTTTGATAACAAATTATACAGATTTAGGATAAAGCATGTAAAAGATCGTGAGAGGTAAAATAAAGTGGATTATTGATAAAGATGAAACATATGGAATACTTGGATGAAAAGCTACACGGTCATTTAAATATAAAAGTCTCCTAAAAATGTCAGTTTAAGTCTTTTTAAAAGTTAGTCGATATCGGAGATACTAGTTATCATTGGTCTAAACAAGAACAATTAACTACTAAGTTATTCGTGATTGCTCTTGCTTCTAAGAATGACCATATAGGAAACTTTTGCATATAATTCGACAGAATGTTTTCTCTTGAGTTTTGAGTTACATTTTAATTCGCAGTGACATGTAACAAAATTCCAAACGCTTTTCCTTAAGTCTTCACATCTGAGTATAGCTTATTTAAATTAACTACGATGTGTTTGCACGTGTAACAATTTTTAAGTTACAATTTGGCTGGTAAGCTCATTACATATACAGTGAACTCTCTCTATCTCGAACTCGCAAGGGACCCAAAAATTTGTTCGAGATTGAGAAAGCTCGAGATAAAAAAATTAATTACTGGGGAAATCAAAATTTTTACTTGAAAATCAGGTCGAGCTAATGAGGGTTAATGTAGAACTAAAAGGCTTCAAGTTTAGATGCGAAGAGAATTTTTTTCTGAAAAAAAAGCTTTTAAATACTACATGTAGATAAAGGTCGGAATATTAAAACTTTCTGCAAATTGAAGTGCCTTTTCTTTTAGCATTGGACCATCAATCGGAACGTTTTTATTAGTTAGCCTGTTTGGTGGGTTTTCTGTTTATTTAGGGTAGTTTCAATGTCGGGCCCACTGCTCATCAGGGGTATTTAATTGAGAAATTGTCATCAGTGGAACAAACTCGGTGTTTGGCTAAGCTTCTTCCGCCCACTGCTCATAGCCACCTAAGAGACAGGTATGAGTTTACAGGTTCCCTCACGGACGACCGTCGGACAGTAAGAAGTCGTAGACGGTTCTGGGTAAGCGCAGAGCACAAAGCAAAACACTAGATTTCTGTCCAACGCATGATAGCAATCGAAATGGTCCTATAGGCGAATATGACGATTAACGATGATTACGTACTGTGTGTAAAACATGGCAATCAATGAGTTTTGTAATCTAAAAAGTGCAATCGACGATTTTGTTTACCGACTGGTAGAATATTTTACCAATTGACGCACTGAGTTCTGGGTTTAGCAAATTTATGTTAATCTTCCCACCCTCCACCCTCTTACCGATGTGTGACGTTAGTATTTAAGTTTCTTAGAACTTTCTCTAGCACTTATTAACCTATGACTAGAACACACTCCCCTCCTTGGTCAAGTTAAAAAGTTCTGTGATATTGACGTTATAAACTATTGCTATTGTCCACAAAAAAGGAACTCTCTTACAATTACAGGTGACTACGGCGTACTACAATGCTCTTCTATCCTCCCAAAAATTGTTCGTCCTTTGTTCCTCAGTTGCTTTGAAGTTCAAGGCTTTAGGTTATGCAGCTTGGGTAACACAAGAAGTATTAAGAGACACCAAGCTAAGACTACAGTGAGACTGCAGTGAGACTAGTATACAGAGCTATGATACTGTTGTTATGTGTATCTTGTTTTCTTGTTTGTGTTGTTGTTAATAGATTAGCAGTAGATTTATTAGGCGACCGTATTCGTTTACATTTTCAAAACGCACTGTGTATTTATTTGTGCAAATTGTAGTTTGGGCATACCATGTTCTTTCTCATTAACATAAACCCCTAAATACGATTGTCAGTTGTTACATGCAGTGCGTTATAGTGCCTTTACCTTGTGCCAAGAAGGGAAGTGTTGATCGATTGTGATGGTCAACTAAGTAATACTTCGTGTCACCATATGTTTCATAATTCTTTGTCGGCCACCCTTTTTTCTCGTTTGCTTTTTTTCCTGCCCATTTTCCTTTCTTTCTTTCTTTCTTTCTTTCTTTCTTTCTTTCTTTCTTTCTTTCTTTCTTTCTTTCTTTCTTTCTTTCCCCCAAAACAATAGGTACGTTTCTAGAGTTTACTAAAAAAGGACAGACGGAAACATCAATAGAAACAGATGGCAATTAAGGTCCTTGCTAAATGCAGAACGAGAAAAGCAGGAACTATAACAAGGATAAAATAGAAGTATATAATGTTTATCACATGTAGCAAACTAAATGCAAACAAAAGCACAAAAACGAACAAATATCGAGACTGACCGAACCTGCATGCTCTCTGATTACAGATTACTGACTCGATTGAACTCCCGGGACAATAGTTTTCGCTGCGTCCGGTTCTGCTGTTTCGGCAACTTCTCCTCCTGCTTTTTGTACCTCGGCCACAAGACACAGAACATGAGGAGTAAGCACTCCATCGACTCCATTGATATGATGCACGAACTGATGAAAAGTATATAAGAAGCAATCATGTTTAAACTCCCCTATTATGTATTTTCAACAGAAATTCTGATTAAAAAGTAGGACAGCAATTCTAGTGTTGACATGACCCTATTCAGGGGGTCAGTGGCATAGATAGATTGTGCAGGACTGAAAGTAAATAATTATAGTAAAAGAAAAGGCAGATAAATTGTGCTAAGAGTAATAAAACCAAAGATGTTGCCAATTACGGACATACTTTTCTTTCTTAGTGTAAAAAATAATGTTTTCCTTCTCACCTTCCAGGCTCTGCGCTTCCTTGAGATGCCTTATAAGATCGGACTGTAAACCAAAATAAGCTTCTAAATGGTGTTATTTAAAAGACAGATGAGGTGAAGAAGATTTACTGGGTAGTGTTACACCCTCCGTTAGCAAACTTTGATTATCGGGAGAGAGAACTATCACTACCCAAGCTAGTACGATTTTCAAAATTGCAATATTAAAGTTTAGACAATAGTTTCTACAGTTTGTTGTTTCGGAAAATTGAAGTTCTATACTAAATACCTGAACTACAAGACAAAGAGGAATGTGAGTAGACATTTGACCAGTTCCGTATAAGCACTGCATTAAATGATGCAAGGCATGGGAGATGAAATGGTGAATTTGGCGTTGTGTTTATGAAGTTAAGATCGTGAAAACGAAGTGGGATTATAAATTGATAATGGAAGTCTTCGTAAGATTTTGTTAAGAATGTGTCAAAGGGTATAATTGATTTGATATTTTATTCAAATCATCATTACACACTGATAGGAAAAGATAGACAACATCATAAAAATAGGCGAACCACAAATATGCTTGTGACAAGACTGAATATCATTCTACTAAAATATGGATGTCCAACGTACAATCTCGTGACTTTAGGTGTTAAACTGCTCTGTGCTTTCCAAACAAGGAGTAAGTTAGATATCCAACATATCCATGCTTTTTACTTGTGTCTCTCATCTTTCTGTTAAAACGAAAAGCTTCCCGTCGGTGTAATGAGGGTTGATAATGTTCCTACGATTCCGATGCTTCGAAATTATAACAATGGAAGCCATGTTTGAAAAGGATACTACGGAATGGAGGCCAACGTCTAACCTCGTATCAATTTGATTTTAAACAACAAAGAGCACTAGTAATGACGACATCCAGCACCACTCGTAAACCAATGAAATCTTGGCAGCAAAATCCAGCACTAGTCGTCGAGAAATATCATTGGCTTTCAATTTTTAGTCCAAAGTTGACCGCTGCTGAGAGAAAAATCGCGCCAAAATGCTTAGTAGAACAAGCAAGCAGACAATTAGTAACTACGACGATCGAAGGTTATCAAATGGCAAGTTTTTCGGTCAGTTTTCACAAAAGCAGTAGTAAAATGTTGTCGAGGTAAGCAATAATTACAGTACAAAAAATATAACAAGTGAGTTGTTACAACTATATTTAGGCTTAGAGACATGTTACTGCGATTCTGACAGGGGCTTTAGCACCACCTGCACCCGTCTGGATCCGCCGCTGACTTTGTTGATTGAACATCAAAAGATATACAAATCAGATTTGTTTAGAGGGACAAGAACTGGTTTTCTGACAATTTACTCAAATTGTCCAAGTTTTATCTAAGGAACATATTTTCAACATTTTCCTCGAAAGATGATCAATCATAGAATATCGTGTTAATGCTTCAAATTAATACCTCTTTTAATAATCTTCCACTTAGCCTACAGCTCTCGATGAAGTTCTATTTCGTCGATTTTTGGAATCAATCGTGATACATACTCGTCGCTCCGCTGCTACATCGTCGTTCGGCTTTAATCGCGAAGACTTCAATACATTGATTGATCTGCATGAAGTGACAGTCACCAACTATGACCAGAAAAAAAAGCATTCGTGCAATCTGCTCAACAAAGCAGTGGCCAAACGAAATTCATTTGCACGCGATCCTTTCCCTCGGTGAGCACATTGCCACTATCATGGCCCCTCTACACTCTGTTTTCTCAATTGAGCCCACCAGCCTGTTATACGCCATGCCCGACTTGTACGCTTGGGTACCTAATAGACTCCCCCTCGCTAATAAATTTTCAAAAATATTACTAATGGAGCCAAGGGGATTAGAACCCACGACCCATTGGTTTGAAAACCAACACCTTAAACATTGGACCTTTAATGCCCAATAATTAAGGTGAGGAATTTTCAAGTCAATCTTGCCATGTTTTCGCTTCCACTCAGTGGGAAAGGGGAAATTCATTGATTATTATTATTATTAATTGTGTTTCTGCTTTGAGCCTTCATCAGTGCCAGAGATATATAAGTACTCAGCAGACACATAGCATTTACCATATATTTATCACGGGGTGGAGCATTACCACAATAGCTTGCTTTTTATATATATATGCAATGTAATAGGTATACAGTTGGCATCTTGCAGACCAAAGTCTTATAACATTAAATCAGATTAATGTCAGAAATACACACAAATTGTTACCACAACTGTTCTAAAGGCCTGAAAATCCACTACACCTCAAATACACCAAACCTACACCTAAGCTTGCTACGACCTACACTCTACAGGTGTGTGTGTAATCGGTTCCCAACATCTATGTCCATTACATAAAAACACAAACTGAAGTTACAAACCTAATAAAATCATCAGGGAGTAAAAGCATTAATTTTGTGCGTGCTTAGGTATTTGAAATAAAAATAACTCGGCCTACAAAGGTATCCCAAATAATAAGACTAAGAATACATGCACAACAAACCAACAGATCTCAAAAGCCTTAAAGATCTTCATATCTCATGCACAGTAATGAAGTTCTTCACCGGACGCCATTTTGTGTCCATTCGCGGGCTCGATGTTTTGAAACGGTATTTTCATAATGCTAAATAGAAAACTAGCCAATAAAAACGATTGATTCTGAAAGAGTGATACTTCAAGCCTTCTCAAGACAAAATATATTGAGATAAGGCCATCGGGAGACGAGAAATCTTAAGAAGTCGTTAACGACCCCCTTTGTAGCCAAAGGGTTAAGTCTTGTTAAAATCCAGATGCACTCAGCACAGTGCACGGTACACCATCTCGTTCAATTTTAGTAAGGATTGGGCGTCGAATCCATCACTAGTTTTTACTACGGCCATAAAAAGGCTCATAATAAATCACGACATGTAGTCGGTTGTTGTTCCTAACGACCCAGTGAAATGTTTGATTATATCCTCCGATACGCACTGCATGTGAACTTGGTCAAACAACGTCCTATAGCCCTGCTCGCTACTTTCGATGTTTTGGTTCCTATTTTGTCCATTCTCAAAAGCCCAAATCTTTCTTTCTTGGTAGACCCAAAAACTCTCAACAGTATAGCCGTTTGCAATCTTTTAGTCTCAGACCTTTGTAATCGTAACGTTATCCGAAAATAATCGCATTGTAAACGTCATAATATGAAGTTCTTTTTATCCGCTCTGATTTCTTTAGCAGCAAAAATATAACGAGCTTTGCTTGAGAACGCCTGGCCAGTAGCTACGGGGAGAGGAGGGCTAAGCCCCTCTAAATCCTCAGTCAGCGCCTCAAATTTCCTGTCAAGATTCAAGCATCTATAACGATTTATTGCCAACCCCTATCTGCGCTAACCCTCGCTCTGAGAGGGCTCCTGGTACAAAGAGAAGCAATATAGTCTCCATACTTTTTAACCAAAAGGGCTGCTCTAGGGTAACATGGTATTTCACATCTAATTGGAGGTATTGTTGAGCTAACATGCGTCACTACCTAAAGTTTTCCAATACTTTTTTTAATCTTATGGAAAGTTAGCAGTGATTATCATAAATTACTGATTGGACAATTAGTTTGATTTCTGCGTGACATGTGTGAGTTCTTATTGATTGTTAACTAGTAAAACCAAAGTATGAGATGGAGCTACGTGCCGAAAATGGCGGGAAACTAGAAGCTGCACATAAATTTTACAAAACAAGGCCAAACATATACTTTAAAATGTCCATTTAGACCCTAATATAGAGAAAAAGGGGGCATTGTGCACCTATCCCTCCCTTTAATTGGCGCTTGCTCACTTTTTCTAATATATTGTGTATTTCAACATTATCCGGCTATTTGATGCCGAACAGTAATTGCACGGACGATTTAGGATATTTCTTCAAGAATACACGAAGTTGATATGTTTGGTCTTCTATTAACGACGTTGCATAGGAACATGTCAAGGAAAATGCATTACGATTGATGCCCCAAATTATGTATAGTGCCATTCGCAATGAGCCTTACAGAAGTCATTAAATTGGTAGGCAGGCATTCCCATTCTAAACCCCACTAGACCATACAATCATATTCAGTCCTATCTATAATATGAATTAATAAGTTAAAGGACTATTGTCCTAGCATAATGTTAAATATATAAATCGCTAGTTGTCGGATAAATTGGCGCAGTTACTTGTGAGTCAAAATCAGAGAAGACGCATCTCATTTCTTTCCGCCACCACGAGTGGCAACTCCCCTTTTTCCTGCTAAATCAATTCCGAATAATCAACGACACTTCACTACAATCGTGATTTCAACTACCTAATTACAAAATAACATCGAATTTCTTTCTTTCTTTCTTTCTTTCTTTCTTTCTTTCTCTCTTTCTTTCTTTCTTTCTTTCTTTCTTTCTTTCTTTCTCTCTCTCTTTCTTTCTCTCTTTCTTTCTTTCTTTCTTTCTTTCTCTCTTTCTTTCTTTCTTTCTTTCTTCGTTTAAGCTATGTTTCCAGTGCCTTGTTTTTGGAAAAGGTTTTTGTACAATAATATTCAAAAGTACTTTCATTGAATTATGAGAAAGAATTATGAGATGTATTAAGAGAAAGAAAACAACAGGGCAGGCGGATCTTTAAATATTGTGTTAAAATAACCGTCATCTCATTGAAGAAATTTTCGTTTACATGATTCGAAATAAAAGTAGTGAATTTCTGGCTAGCCAACAGAGTGGTTACACACAACATCCCCGGTATTTTTGTGTATCAGGGACAGTAAAGCGACGAGCGAGCACTACAAAAAGAAGGAGTGGCCATCTCAAGAGTTAAAAGTCAGTGAAGAAAACGTTATCATTAAAGCTCTTGTTCCCGGGGACTAAAGTACCCCCCTCTTTTGCACATTAAACTGGTGCCGTGACGTCAACTACAACAAATTACATACCAAATTTCTGCACAACTCAGAACTGTAAGTTACTAAAAAATCTTATTGTAACATTGTTCTTGTTAAAGATTATTGACATGGCCTTTTATTTTTGGAAAACGTAAATCTAGAAGTTTCAAAAATCTCTTTACTACGTTTTTTTAACAATTTTTCGATACTTCTTGATGACGTCGCCATCTAAACGACATGTCGACAGTTCTTCACGATTCCTTCTAATTTTCACTGGTTCTTTGGACAGATAGACGGCTCGAATGACAGTCCTTCCTTGGTCAAGTCACATGGCGCTGAGAGGCTGGGCTCCAATTGCGTTGAACTGGATGTTGATGGTAGATGATTTGGAGCTAAATTTGTTGACTATAGAAATAGAGCATGTTAACATCGATGGTCACCTAGCTCAGTTGGTAGAGTGCACGCCGTAAATGCGTAGATCATGGGTTTGATCCCTGGTTGCGACATATTTCCTGTTTCTCTCGCATCTTTTCAAAAACTCCCTTTTGCAATGGAGACAAACACTCCATGCTAGCGGATACATAACATATTCTTATTTATCATCGAGAAGAGAGGATTTGAAATGTTAGTTTAAACTAACATTTCAAATCCTCTCTTCTCGATGATACTTTCTAACTTAATGGGCTTTGGATTGATGACGGGCCGGATAATAGTCTCTAATATATGTACTCATTACCAACGTAGATAGACTGACGAGAATCGGCAGAATCCCAAGCCCTGGGATAACTGAAATACCAAGACAGATTTGACTTCTTGGATTCCGAAGCGGAAAATCCGTTTCACTCTGGTGTGTGTGACCGCAGCTAATATTAATAATGTGTTCAAGACGATGGAAGGTTTTGGAAATGTTCAACTTCCATTAGAAAATTCTTTGACAAACACAAACAAAATCAAAGATATTGCACGTCAATGATGTGACCCAGGGGTCATGATACTGCTGCAAACAAGATATCAATTTGATCCTAAACCCAACTACGACGCAAATGCTGCGAAAAATCATAAGTGTACCAAATGGCAACCCGTTTTACTGCAGTATGTGTGACAAAAGCTAATATGTAGTCCCCTTTTCCTTCTAGCCTTGCCACAACTTACAGATATTTGAAACTCATCTTTTCTAAAATTGTGATCCGAGCAATGAGGTTTTCTCATCTCCTATGTGCTCTTAATTCAAATAAGCATACTCGAGCATATCAGGAGTATTATCAAGTATCGAGATCCTACGTAGGATGGCGGGAAATAGGCCCTTATTAACACAGTAACAGAACTTAGAAAACTAGAGTCCTGTATGCACTTTCGTCAGGCCATTTCCTCATAATGCTGATGCTATCAGTTCTAGTCCGTGTACTGTATACAGATCGTCCATTGCACAGTCTATCCCCTCGTTGTTTCCTGCTTGTCTTATATTGTTAGTATCGAGTTCTCCAAACTATACACTATAAATATGGCCCATAGAAGCTATACAGGGCACAAAAGCTTGAAATCTACAGTTCCTTTTTTATAAGGATTCTTTTTATAAGAATCATGAGGCTCAAAATCCTTAAAATCTAAGAATAATTTAAGAATCACCCTCAGGCTCAAATGATACCAAACAAATATTTAAAAATGGCTTTATCTTGTGGTGCAAAGAAATAAGGCTTCTGTCGACTCAGAAAACCTTTCCGCAGAAGGTCGGACAGGAAATGTTTTAATCGGAAACATTTTCCAAGGAGAGTTTCCACTCACAATTCAAATTGTTGGAATCTTTGTACACCAGGGTAATAATTTCTTGGGAACATCTTATAGGATTCCGAAATGAGAACAGCACTTGCACGGGTACGGTAAAAAGTGACGTTTTACTAGATACTGGCATTAAGTGATAAACTAGTCAACGTACCGCTTTGCAACAATGAGCTTTTTTCAGAGAAGTTGTGTATCCATCTCGAGCAGTGTGCGAACATGCCAATGGCGAGTCGGAGAGCCGGTGAGCCTTGAGGCAATAGTAGATCTATAGCAATAGCAGAGGCTGAAGACGCTCAGAATCGGGTTCAGTTAAATTGTTCTCAATAGTGTAACCAAGAATATTGCTTGACTTTGTGGCGAAGGTACATATGTCCATGTTAAGTGTAATATGATATTTCCTTACAGTGTGTGTAAAGTTCTCCAAGTTCCAGTCATCCTCATCTTGAGTGTGGCTACAGATTGTAACATTATCAATGTAAGAGAATGTTCCTTGGAGCATTTTGTTTGCAATTACGTCATCAATAACATGTTGAAAACTAGCTACTCCATTTGTCGCAATGGAAGACACTTAAATGGATTCTCCAAGATGATCAAACTTATATAGTTCAGAAGTAAATATGGACTGAAAAGTAAAGTGCTGGATAAACAAGATGAATATTATGGAAGATTGAAGAACGGTCCAGCAAATTTCAACAAGTTCCAGGTGAGAGCAAGAAGATACTGCATCATAACTAGCCTCAGATATCATGAAGAGCCTTTAAAGACTTGCCCATGGAGCTGCAGAACCTAGAATACGAGGGCAGCACCAGTAGCAGTGTACAGCCAACTGGATGCAAGGATGGACAACATACAGGCAGCTGAAAGGACTGTACTAAAGAAAATGGGTGGAGAATTGAGACCCTAATTAATTTGCAGATTCAGATTAAGAGGACTAAAGAACATAGGAGTAGCAAAAAGTTGCAAATGATGTGGAAGGCAGTATTCCGCATAATGGAAATAAATGCAACTGGTGTCACAAGAAGAACCTTATTAATTTGATGTGCAATGCTGGAAAAACATAAACTATCCAGAGATGCACAAGAGGTCAACCAAGATGTCAGCAGAAGTCCTTGAGGTGGGAGAAGCAGAAGTAGATGATGCTACTGCAACTGAAGTGGGGAAGAAGAACTCAACAAGTTCAAAATCACAGAAAGAGGGAAACAAAATAAGATTAAGCCTTAATGAAGATGTGAATACAGCAGAAGGTGAATGAAAATGAAAATAGACAGTGGATTGGAAGCTGACTGCTTAAGGATGTCCGACCACCAGAAGCTCGTAGAAAAAGTCAAGGTCAAAAAGCCTTTGCTGTTCAGAAGGTATCCAATGGAGGACCACTCATTCCAAAGGGACAAGCCGACCAGATCATCAAAGCAGTGGCCTAACTTAGTTATCAAGTTGTTTTTCCTTACAACGATTTACAGCTAAGAAATATCAGCTATTATAAATGACTTTGGTGATTATAACAGTAACAAATACATATGCACTCCGTAGAATAAATCAGATAATTGTACCATAATGGCTCTAGCAGTCTCTTCACTCTTTTGTGTTGTATTTGTATCTCTTAAAGGCATACAGAATACTGAACCCTTCGGTTCAAACTTCGCTCTACTCGTAAGAACATCAAGTCATCACAGTAGACAATTTACCTAGATATATAATACCTTAACGTAAGTATGTTTAGTTGAGATGTGTGGCAGCGAGAGACTCTTTTCTTTATATTCGTCTGTAAAATATCTAACTCCTATCGATCTCTATAGATTAGTAATGTACGTTAGAATCAACCGCGCTCAACGGAAGTAGCGGGTATGACGTGATTACTGTCACGTTAGGAATGAGGCAGACCAGAGAAGAAGTCTGAAAGTACAGTTCGCCCCCATTTCTTGCCCCCAGCTGCATGTTGAATAGGCCTGTAGTAAAGAACGCCATGGCCGACTTTTCTATTCGTGGCATCTTTTATGTCATTAACTTAAAAACATGTGACAGGAAATAGAGAAATTTCTGCGTGAGTTATCACATTTGTTCACTTCCCATAAATCATTGGTCAATCAGTTACCAAATATGCTCTGGCGTTGGCCTCCATGAGAGGGTTTGCCCATGGCAGGTTCTCCATAGAAGAGTTGCTGAGGGATGCGCCCATCGTCCATACGCACAAAGTGTCTAGCCCAACGCAGTTGGTGTTTCTGTAGCATCGTGCGAATGGACACCAGTTTGGCTTTGCGAAAGACGTCTGTGTCTGGTATTTTGTCTAGCCACTTCACTCTGAGAATTTTGCGCAAGAAAGTGGAGTAAAAATGGTTTAGTTTACATACGTGTCTGGCATAGATCACCCAGGTTTTACTACTGTACAGCAGTGATGTGAAAACCACAGAGCAATATACTTTTAATTTAGTCCAAGTTAATATGCCTCTTATGTCCCAAACAGCTTTATCCAGCCTACCAAAACTTGCAGTAGCCTTGGCTATTCTACTGTTGACCTACAAGTCTATGTGAACATCTCTGGAAAGGTTGTTGCTAAGGTATGAGACGTTTTCAGTGATAGTTACTGGTCTTACATTGGATCAATGTATACTTTCCCAGATGCTTGCTGACGGACAATCTCTATTTTCTTGGTACTGGTAGTTAAAAGCATTCCATAGTTCCCTTTCCAATCTCATTCTTCCCTTTTCTCTTCAACGATTTTACTATTGTATGCCTCTATCGTAAACTAAAGGGCTTGTTTGCCATGCTAACTATTTCATTGTAGATTGCAATACTAATATCACATGGAGATCTTTCTGAAGTTTTTTCTCCCATTTTATTGTCCACAAGTATTATATATTTGCAATATAACATTTATACTGTTATACATGTAGAATATTCATACCAGTGGTCGCTGATCCAAGATAGAGATGATCAAAACCTTATCAAAAATTTTTAAATCCCTTTTCTACCATCTGAATAGATCTTCTTCGTGTGTACTATTACCTCCCCTACTGCTCTCTTCCTCGCTGCTGTTTTCCTTACCTGTTAACGTCCACCTATGACAATAACCTGCTCTTTAGAGCACCGATTGACACCTACCGTATTTACATGTGTTTTTATAGGTGCATCGTGCAGAAACCTTCAACAGAAGTATAAACATATTCACTTACCATCTGCTTACTATATGATTGTGATAGGCGATGGAGCAAAAGAAGCATTTTGCGATCAAACTACTGACGGAGGTAAGAAATACTACAAACTCAGTCGCAAATGTGTTTCTTTCTCTTTCCATCTCTGAAAAAAAAGAAAGCTTAGTTACAGAAAAACGGCCCTTCTTTAACAAAGATTTTTAGCAACTTTGTATACATATATCAGATGAAAGAAATTTAAAAAATTGTAATAAAACTTCATGTATTTATATATATATATATATATATTCATCTTTAATGGAGCATTATTACAATGGCTTGCTTTTTTCATCAAGGGATTATAACCCACGACCCCTTTGAAAATCCAAGCACTAAACATTGGGCCATCACTTCCAATAATTACGATGAGAAATCTTCAAGTGTTAAAATATCTATAAGTACTCAGTAGACACATAGCAATCATTGCATATTCCACGGAAAAGAGCAAACTATTGTGGTAATAATTCTCCACTTAGTAATGCTCCACTCAATTATCGAGTGTATTTACAAACTAACGTATCCAGTCGTTAGGGTTTTATGCCATTGACCTTTATGTTATTGAATTGGAACGAAATAATTTTATTCTCGGTATTTTTGGTAGCTTTATGAAGTGCATCCTGTCCGAAGAGACACTAGAGAAATAGAAAACATGTCACCACCGGAGATTGAACCCGTCACCCACGCTCAGCTTGTAACTGTTAATGAAAAGTCCTAATTAAATTTCTTCGGACTAGAAACTCCTGTATACCAATCCTGCTGTCCCATGTACTACGCCAGGTGACAACAGCGGGAAAGGTTTTTGTGAAGAGATCACCAATAAAGGCATTGAGTTTAAAAAAAAATATATTATTAGGAGGAATGTTTTTGAAAGTAAGGAATCAACAAATTAAAAGTGTTGATTACTTACAAATTATTACTATTATTCTAATAAGGTCCATTAATTATGGTTTGAAATCAAAAGCCACGCCATTAGATCGGTAATGTTCGTCTTGGAGATCTAGTGGAAAAATTTTCTTTAAGTTCCAAGACCTTTCTTATCATCCTACCCGTATGCAATAGTAAAATGGTTTATACCTGCCTGATTGCGACTGGTGCTTCAACTTCTTGCGATCATTTTCGCAAAGTTTTCGTAATCGTTCCAAGAACAACGATCGCTATTAGCGTAATGGTTTATTTCAGGTTTAGCAGCCTCTGTGATCCTCTTCTAAGATCTTGGTACTTTATGTTTTCTGTTGCTTTTGGACGTTTATTTCATAATATTCCGGTAGTACAAAATCTACTGTCTGGCATTGTCTTTTTTCCTGGTCAATTATCATTACATATTGGATCCATCTTCCTCGTGGCTAACTTGATACTTCTCTGCTGTGAAGAAACAAATTTGCTTTAAGCTTGTTAAACATAATAAATGATAACATGCAAAAATATTCCAATGGCATCTAGAAATGCAAATAAAAGCCATAACATGCAATACGATGAAAGAAAATGACAGAAAAGATATCATAAGACATGCAGGATCCGAATGAGTCTAGAGTTAGTAGTTGTTAAAAATCCCAAGGCCTCATGGTGAAGGTTGTTTGAATGACACATGTGGTGATGTACGCAAGGGGAGGTATACCACTTTCAAAAGGTACACTTTCGGCGCCCGCTTCTAAGCGTTTACCAGCTTTAATAGGTATATGCTTGTAGATCCCCATCCTTGAGGCAAGGTTTAAACAAACATGTGCTGTTCAGAAGGCAATTATCTCCCGTTTACTTATAAGAGTGAACGAAACGCTGCTTTAAAACCCGTCTGGAAAGCAAGGATTTGTAGTAAAAACTAAGTACAAACAATGAAACTTGTTTTCTTACTTTGAGCAAAAGTTTGTTCAAAGTAATATCCAAGGATAATAACTGTCCAAATCCTAAAACAGCTAACACCTAAATCAGTTAAAGGCCATCAAATACCTTGGGTCATTCATAACGGTGCCACTACACGTATATGAGTGCAATCCATGCACCCAAACACCTCGGGGAATCTCACCATTGTGGAAAATCCATGCTTAAGTCTTACTTTTTGCAACGTCATATAAAGGAAACGTGATAAAGTCACTGAGCTTATCGCAAAGGGCACTATATGTATCATTCGTGAAATTGGCTGAGAGAGCCCCAAGTCGTCGGAATTCCAATCTGAATATCATCGGAGGCTAAATAACGAGGACCAGTCATAAGCTACATCTCCACGCTTACCCCACGTCCATTATTGGATGTCTGTAAAGCTGGCCGAAGTAAGTTTGAGATGTAAAGAATTCAAAATCGGTTAAACCTCAAACGACGATGCAATTCCTCATTCGTGTACTCAGCCAATGGATCAAACAAATATCGATAAATCTTTCGTCTCCTCCTCTCATGAAGTCCGGTGTCCATAAACACTGCCATTTCAGTGTTTCAGATAAATATAAAGCTCTAATATTGCAATAGGTGTTCAAAATTTGCATCGCAAATACGACAAGCCAAAATGACGGGCGAAGGGAATTTGAAATTACACTGAGCTCGCCGAGGGTAAACATTTTCCACATAGCTAAAGGGAATATAGCTGAGGGGAAATTTTATGAATGCAAGTTTACCTGAGGCTTCAGGGAATTACGCTGGGCTTTGTGGAATTACCTTCGGGTAATTGGTTATGAATATGGGCCCTGAATTTGAGGCGTCGAGTTGCTTTGATTTTGGGCCAAATCGAGGCCTCACACGTAAGCAACTGAGTTGGTTATAAAAAAAAAGTGTACCACGCCCATTCCGGTGTTTCATACCAGTCGCCCTGATAAGCAGCGGGGACTCCACGCCCATTCCTAGAAAAA
Source organism: Alatinidae sp. Z8VKAUB7J3 (assembly GCA_010016025.2). NCBI lineage: Eukaryota > Metazoa > Cnidaria > Cubozoa > Carybdeida > Alatinidae > Alatinidae sp. Z8VKAUB7J3. Next base: position 99,646,120 of record JAAAKM020073195.1, read on the forward strand.
AGACCGCGGTGCTTTTGAGTTGGTCGTGCCTCCCCTGCGGTTCACGTACAGTCTACGCCTGAAATCGTGTAATTCTGAAGGTCCAAAAACCATTTCCCTGCAAGTGAAAAGTTTCAGGCCGGAAATCATTAAATTTTGACGAAATTGCAAAATAAAAGTTGAGGCTACGCAATTATAACAGAGAATAACGCACTGTTTGTGCAAGGTTAGTTTGAGGAATTAGTTTACAAAATACCTTTCCTTAACCTTGTTGTAATGGGCGCTGATTGGCCCAAAAACACAAGCCATCAGGTTGTCCAGTTTCTGATTGGCTCCTTCAAAATACAGTTGGGTATACTCTTTCACACATTCCATTTCGGTCATTCTGACGTGTTAGATCTTGACCCGTTGGCAGTCACAGAGTGAGCGTAAATAGAGTAAGCATGTTTCTCCGGAAACATTTGCAATTTACATATTCGTAATGGTTTCCTACAAGCTTTATTGATTCAAGTTTCAATCTTATTTTAAGGACGTTTTTCACACCTTATGTGATAGTTTCATCAATTCCCAAACCTACCATAAGATTTTTGTTGACCATTTTACATTCTTTGGAGAAAATAAGGAAATTTTGTAGAAAATTAGGTCAAAAAGCTTCGTTTCTGCTTCTTTTGAAATCTAAATGCACGCTTTATTCCCACTTCACTAGTTGTATCTTTTTATGCAAAGGAAAGGATCCCTAGAATATTACAATCAGGTGTTGCTTATAAATATCATTATTGTTGCTGTAAGAGAAAGTGTTTATTATGGTCGACTTGCCAATTTCAGAGACGAATCGCTGATTCTTTTGAAATCTCAGCCGTAATTGGGAATCTGTTCACAAATTCACCAATGTCAACCATTCGCTTTCACTTTCTTCAAATTTTGCCCCATTTTTCAGAGTCTGATTTTAGCATCTGCCTCTTCTTTGTTACTGTCCCTTTTCAAAGTAAGTCTTCTTTGCTAAACTAAGTTCCTTTTTGCATTCAACAGTAAGCTCAACCAATCTTCTAATTTCTCCTTTCGTGCTTACTTATTTATTACTAGTCATGAATTGCTTTTTTTGGTTCGGCCATTTGGTCCTAAAATAACCTAGTTATTATCAAAATTTTCACAAACCTGAGAATAAGTTGGTATCTCTTTTTTAAAACGTTTCCCAAACATATGCGCATTCTTTGCTAGACGTGGCTGTTTTTAACAAAATTACGCCTTCCGTCTAGTAAGTCAAGTGAAGGCATCTGAAAAGTGTTATATTTTGATTACAAGAATTTTATTTGCCGAGGGAGCACCTTGGAACGGATAACAAATATTAGAGGGGGAGGGATATCACGAGTGGAGATGCATATCTCGATAATAAACAGATATGTAGTTTTTCGACGTTATTGAGCATGACCCAAATACCATCGAGATAGAGACATTGTTGATGTTATGATTTTCAATGTTATGATTCTCACTGCCAAAGGCTTGCATGTTTAAGTAGAACCCAGATTTTATAAAACCTAAAGAAACAGCCCCAAACCCGCCCGCGGCTGTAAATATTGTTTAATAACTTTTGAATGGCTTCTTCTAAGTTGCTGAAACTTTCTGACTTTTCTTAACTGTGCTTTGCTGTTTCTTCTTAACTCTCTTAAGCTTGAAACCCGAGCACTCTCTATGGCACTTTACCATGATCAAATAGAGAAATATGCAGAGAGCAATTTCAACAATCGAAAATAAAGCTAAATATGATTTTCTATCATTAACCTGTAGTACACATTCGGAATTATTCTGTGGTACGCATATTTTTTTAAATATATGCAACCAAGTTGCTAAAGCCTGAGCCCTCAAATTAACCAAATATTAAGCAACTTGCATAGCAACCCTCAGCCCGGACAGTTATTAAGTAAATTTTTTTTCACAGAACCAAATTACAAATTTTCTTAAAAATAAAGACAGAAGAATTAGTTTTGATTTGAAAGAAATATATAACGAATTGTTAATGTAAGTAGACAGAAGAAAAACTAGATTTTGCATATATCCAAATGACTCGGTATCATACCCTTAGCAACCTCAGCTCTGACTCTGAAAATCGAGTTGCTGATATTAAAAAATATGTGTATCTGTTTCTAATAATTCAAGGAAATGTAGAAATTCATCGCAAATGCCATCCTTGATATATCTCAAACCAATACGGCGATAGTGTTACTTGGAATACATGAATATTGTAATACTCACGATACCTAACGTATGTAGAATAATGGTGAAGGAATAGCGGTAGCGATATAGAGAAATAACTCGAATTACTGGAACTTGATATATTAATTCAATACATAATGATTTGGCTCAATCAAAGAATTACACGTCAGGTTATCAGGCTACTTCGACGCTGACTATGTCTCTCTGTTAGGCAGACTGATTGCCTACACTTTTTTGAAATACCTCCGTTAAAAGATACAACCAGCAATAGAACACAGAACAAAATCTATCGAAAACAGAGAAACATACAGCAAAATACAAAATGAATGTGTTAAAAATGCCCTATAGTTGAAGATGGAAGGGATTTCATTGTGATCCCGTTGCAGGGGTGTTAACGTGAGATTGTAGTAAGAAGAAAACAAGACATGAACATGGAAATGAACAAGTCGTTAAAACTGAAAAAGAGGGGAGTCATATTTTGAATATAAACTGCCCATGGGAAAGATTTAATTTTATCAATATCAACCCTCATCTTTTTGCTTAGGGTTTTCAAAAACGTCATCATTTAATTTGTATGGGGTTCTTTTATTTTCGTAGATGGTGAAAGTTGAAGATTTGAAACCAAGTAAGTTAGATATTCAGTTTGATTCTCTAATTCTTGGGTATTGATCATCATCATCATCATCATCATCATCATCATCGTCATCATCATCATCATCATCATCGTCATCATCATCATCATCATCATCGTCATCATCATCATTATCATCGTCATCATCATTATCATCATTATCATCGCAAGCATTCCATGCTAGTCGTCAACTTGGTTTAAGTCTTTGCCAGAGAGAGCTGACATTGTTGAGGGTATGGAGGAAAGAAATTCTGTTTTTGGTTCATTGCAGTAGCAGTAGCAAACTGACTACTGCTTCTTCCAGGCAATTGAGAAGATCTTGTGTATCTTTGGCAAGATTTTCTGCTAGTGCTTCAACAAAGTCAAAATCAGTAAGGTGTTTTGCTGGATGTAACGACCCATTTCGTGGAGTTAATTCAAGGCCTTTTGAAGCAACAGTGTCAACTGATATCCTAAGAACATATTCTAACACAACAATGAATAGCAATTTAGCTAGTGTATCACCCTGCAACACACCAGCAAGAACATTAAAGCAATCAGTGGGGCCATCCGGTGAGAGGACGGTGGCTTTGGTATTTGTGTAAAGTGCCTTTAGTGCATTGATAATTTCAATTGATATACCATATATGGTCAGTATTTGAAACATTCGTTCTCTGCTAATTGAACCAAATGCTTTCTTGAAATCCACAAAACATATTGTAAAGTCCTTGTTACAAATTTTCATTTCCTCGATGATACGACGTAAAGACAAAAATTTGTTGACAAAAATGGTGAGGAATGATTGTTGTTTTCAATGATAAATTTGATGGTTATTGTGAGGAATGATGGTTGTTTTCAATGAAAATATTGATGGTTTATAGTGAGGAATAAAGGTTGTTTTCAATGATTAATTGGATGGTTTATGGTGAGGAATGATTGTTGTTTTCAATGATAAATTTGATGGTTATTGTGAGGAATGATGGTTGTTTTCATTGAAAATATTGATGGTTTATAGTGAGGAATAAAGGTTGTTTTCGATGATAAATTGGCTGGTTTATGGTGAGGAATGATTGTTGTTTTCAATGATAAATTTTGATGGTTTATGGTGAGGAATGATTGTTGTTTTCAATGATTAATTGGCTGGTTTATGGTGAGGAATGATTATTGTTTTCAATGATAAATTTGATGGTTATTGTGAGGAATGATAGTTGTTTTCAATGAAAATTTTGATGGTTTATAGTGAGGAATAAAGGTTGTTTTCGATGATAAATTGGCTGGTTTATGGTGAGGAATGATTGTTGTTTTCATGTAAAGACGGCGGAGTAAACAAGCAGTAATCTGGCAATGCTTTGTCGTCAGCTGTTGCTATCTTCTCATTTCCCTCCTTGGCCTCTTTTAAAGATTGCTGTCCACCTGAAAGAGTGATTCCTGGATTGGCCTTAACTGTCGCAAGCTCTTGAACTTGTAGCAAACTTTCCTTTTTCACTTTCATATCTTTACACACAGCACAAGTTGAAAAATCGCCTCACTTTACTACAAAACAGCGAACGCTTGTTGAATTTTCAAACTTCTTTCCTTTGCCTCCAATTCTGAGATAATGTTGGCTAACTCCGAAGATTTCGACCGAGCGGATACTAGTTCTTCATTCAGACATGTCTTCTTGACCTCCCATTCTTTAACGGTCGTTTCTGACCCTTTCCCAAGCTTCTTTTCCTTCGTTAATGCTTTTAGCGTATCCTCCTCAGCAACATACATTTCAATCAATTCAGCATATTGAATTTGCAAATCGTAGCAGAATTCATAGCCTTGGCATGGAAGGAGACAGTCTCGAGAGATTCTCACAAGCTCTTTTTTCCCAGTTATTTGCACTCTTCTTAACATTTCGATTTCGTTTAAAAAGAGCAACTTTTGTCGCTTTCATGTAGAAGCGTTCACCAACTCCTGCACTGTACAGCTCCATTTGCTCTTTCCTCTGCATATCTTAAATCAATTCACCATCAAACTATTTTCTCTTCTCTAACTTGGCACCTCTCTCTCTTGTTTCTCATCAAGGAGTAAAGATAGACCAAAAGTACTTTAAATTCTAACAAAGTAATTAGTGACGTCAATTTAATCAAGGTGACGTCCAAATGCTTTATTTGGTGAGAAGATTGAAGGTCAGCGGTAGCCATATTTCTCAGGGCAATCTCAATCTTCAAATTGCAGGGTTTGTTCTTTTGTCTGTTTGCATATATGTTTTTATGGATACACGGCTGATTTAACCTTGTCAGCCCCATAAGGAAACCAGCAGCCAAAAATTAATGATATTTATCTTTTGGTGATGGTTGTGTATGGTGATTATTAGTTCATGTTTGCCTTTTCCCCAACATGTCCCATTTCTGCCTTTTTAATGGGACACTGGTTTCCCTGTGGTAGGGAAAGTGAGTAAAATTGTCTTGTTGACTTGGAACGTCAATTAAAGACTTTTGCCACCATATTCTAACTTTGTGTCACTCAACATGAAAATTGAAGATATATTTCACCCTTCCCTTTTCTCCAACGCAAGCAAACTTGGTAAAGTAACTGTGCTCTGGCAATTCCATTACTTACGAGAGTTGAGACAATTTTTTAGTAGTTGCCTTATTTTTAACATATTTTACTTCTCGGATATTAAACTTTCCACTCGCCACGAACAGGTAAAAGGCACCTCTCTCAATCGAAACAATTTAAGCTTATCTTTAGCAAAGGGTTATTCATAAACATTGTTTCTTGCAGCAAATGAAACTAAAATTTATTTTGAAGTTGGGCACGTTGTATATTGTATAACATCATGGACTATTTTAAGGTATTTTCAACACGGCAAAGATAGTTTCGCATTAAAACATAAAAGATCAAGTGCAATCAATGTGTAAATGATAATTAGTTTTTTCTATTATGTAATAGAGGTATAATATAAATATAATATAAAAAAATCAAATCATCTGTATTGCAAAAGATGGCTAGTTTGAAGAAAAAAAGTTCAATATCGTGTTGCATTGATCTGTTTCCTGATCGAAGAGGTTTGCCTTCAAGACTTGTTCGTAGATGGCCCTTGGCTAACTTTTATATGACATTTTATGACATTTTATAATAATAAAACTTGGGTTTACTAATGCTTATATTCGAGAAATCACAACAGCGTTGATTTGATTTCATGAAATCGAGAACATTCATTCATTTCTAATTTCTTCATCATCTTTCCTTATAGTCAGATTTCTAACCATTCCTTACATTTCAATATTTGTGACCTCCCATCTCTTACTTTCTGACGAAAGCTTCTCACTTAATTCTAATATTTTTTTTTTCTCGATTAATTCTGTTTCCTTCTTTGCCTATTATCTTTTTCCTCACGAAGCCTACAATCTGTTCTTGATCATGTTTCTCAACTAAATCATGAGCATACCAAACTTTAAACTTTTAAATAGTGCTTATGTTGGATCCAATACTACGAAAGGTTAGCGCTGCCATAATAAAAAATAGGCAACGAAAGGACACAAGGTATCTTAGATGATGACGTCATAAAATACGTCAGTGACGTCATGATGCAAACGTATTTCAAGAAGAGTTTTTCAGCTACAGGCAAAGAAATACACCTGTTGAGAGAGACAAAATAGTGAGCAAAAAGCAAACTCCTTTACTTTTACTAATTCAAAAGAATTGCTATTTCTATAACAATACAATTAACTGCCTTTTCCGTGTTAAAGTCCCCTGCAAAACGCCTGTCTATAGATTATTTAAGAATATAATATTTCTCGTGATTCAGACATTTATGTTAACTAACTAACTAACTTTTAAAAGGAATTAACTTACTGACTATTTAACTACCTAACTAATCCGCAGACTAACAAAATAACTACAAAAATAACTGATGAATTAACTAACTCACTAATTAACTGACCAATTAACTAACCACTGGCCAACGAACAAACCACCTAATTAACTAATCAACTGACCAACTTACCTGCATTACTAACTAGTTATTAGCCAACGAAAAAAAATTAACTAACGAACTAACATACTATGTAACTTAAAACTAACTAATGAACTAGATGACCACCAAACTAACTGTCGAAGTACCGAACTAACTACTAAGTAACGAACTAACTCACTGATCGAAGAATTAATTAACTGACAAACTAACGAACTAGGGACAAAGTAGCTATGTAACTAAACGAATTCACTAATTAGCAAAGTAACAAAGAAACTAAGTAGCAAAGGAATTACTCAACCATTCATAAAATTAGTAACTAACTAACTAACTGACGAATTAATTGTCAACTTATTTACTTACTAACTAACTAAATGAGTAACCAATTAATTAACTAATTACTAACGAAGTAGATAACGTGTACAGGATTACGTTCTGCTCACGGAAACACTGCAGTAGTAAACGTTGCTACTTTACAGGTTATGTCGACATCGCGAAGCTCATTTCAGATTTCGAGGACCAAGGAAGGACTTTACCCTACATATTACAGCAAAATCACGTTAAATATGCCTAGGCAAAACTCACTTGCTTCGAAATGAGCAGAAAACATCTTATTAGAAGTTTGCCATTTATCAGCATAACAAATCTTTAATTTTTTAAAATGAGAAGGAAGGTTAACTATTTCAAAGTGAAAGATGATTCAGGAACTCTTGCTCGAGCTGTGTCAGACAAAGACGTTTTTTTAATCCATTTTTTGTAGATTTGTTTCATTAGGAGTGAACCTCAGTACTTCACGCAGGCACGCAGACAAGGGGGGGGGGGCTGTGCCCGTCCAATAGGTAAAACTTGCCCACGTTTACCCCCCTCCCCGAAAAATCACTTGTGTATTTAAATTCACTTATGCAATGAGATAAGAAAGACGAGAAGTCTAAGCCTCTCAAATGCAATTTTGAGCCTTCTAGGAACAGTAAAAATTCAAAATTTCCTATGCCAATAAACCATGGTGCAAGGCTGACTTCACGTTTATAAACTGGTAGAGTTTCAATTTTTGGAGGTCTTAGCCAAGCATATACATACGAAAAACACTTTTTGCAATTTTGTCTAGGTTTCCAAAGTTGTTCATATTTATGACTGAATGATCTCTTAAAGCTCTTTAGTATTTTGTTTAGCCAGGTAGTTTTTGGTTATGCAGTGGTTTCCCTTTGTAGGTTTAATGAAATATGCTAATGATTTTTGTAATATAGCTTCAGGTAGTGATCATATGAAGTGATCACACGTACTCAGACGCTTTCTGATGATATTTAGGCTGCAACTGAGCTGTTGTAGTTCCAGGCTCTGGGCCATCTGAGAGGGAGTAGGAAGCACCTGAGATGGAGTTGCAAAAGTGTAGGAAACGCCATTATTTTGGTATTAGGATAGTAGATAGTAGATGGTGCTTTCTGTACTTCTGGCGTGAGTCAACAATTCGATTTTTAATAGAGGAATATTTTTAATGTACGTTTTAAGTAACCTTGGGCGTGTTAGTTCACGAAAGTGTTTGCTATTAGAGAGGTTATCAATATTCTTTTAATTTCCTTGTTCTAGGTTGTCAGCGTTTAATGACTTCTATTGTGCCTAATAGCAACCCAAGAACTTTGCATATTTTCCAGATTGTATAATGACCATTTTCGCTAACATCGCAATGCTCATAGAATGAAAAGTAGCGCAGTGAGATAATCTCCTTGACGAACACCCATGGCAATTTGTATGACGCTGACCTTGTTCTTGTGGATAACAAAACGACTGACATAAACTTCAGTGTACTACATGTCTTGTACACTACAGGTATTATTTTAGTGCATTTTGATTTGCCCGAAAAGCTTAGCGAGACAACTTTTTATCAATTCTGGATGCATATTCTTTATGCCTTTGGTTTCATTATTTTTCAGTTCCTTTGCAGCTAGCTAAACCTGTAAGAAAGGAGGAAGCGAGGAGGCTGTATTGGTTAACTTGCTTAATTGGAAGAGATGGAATTTGTAAAATTGTAGTCTGCACTAATGACTGTCAGAACATTTGAGGATGTAACTTTGATGAAACTTTTATCATCCTTAAAGTCGTTTCTGTGTTTTTCTATTTTCTTTTAGTGCATGAGTTTGTTGATAACTTGTTCACTTCATGAACGTATTTTTTGTTGAAATCCATTCCTTTTCTTTCAAAAGTAATTATTGTATTGATGGAAACTTAAGATTTTTGCTTTTCAATTCACGCTTCACTGCAGGATGGGTTTTCATTTTCTACTTTGTTCATAGAGAGTCTGGTTTCTATTCTGCAGAAAACGGCTTCTTAGATAAAGGATGCACCCCTTTATAGTAAACCCACTGGATCCACAGGTTGATTTGAAGACCACTTACAATTTTCAGCCTCCACGTTATATCAACCAGGAAATTTCCCTTGTTTGTTGTTGTTAGGAGTGGCCTGTACATAATACTGTCTCTGATAAATTGACGGAACTCTTATGCGTTATCCATGATTCTAATCTCATGTCGTAAGAACGGAGACAAATTGCCGGCACTAGCCTCCTCATTTTTATTGCAGTGATGCTACTGGAGTTGGCACCTTTAATTTATGTGGCAAATGTTTTTACATAATCTGCTGCTCTGAAAAATACATCCTGATAAATATGGTTAAAAATCTCTGTATCTCTGCCTCATTTCTAGCCCTCATATACGTTAGCTGAATCACTCCGCCCATCTGGCTCAATCTGACCAGATTTCACTTTAAGCGTCAGCGGAAACAGCATGGCCCCACTGCTCATCAGGGAACTACACAGAGAGATCGCAGAGACAGTCCTGCAAATTGTGTAGGGCTGGATGCACATGGCCACTAGTAAAAATCAGAACGAGTTATGCGCCTAGGGAAATCAAGAATGCTTCCTATCGGATGGTCATTGAGTTGGTACAAGGCCATGCACGGAAAAGCGTGGCTCTCGGTTCCACTTCAAATGGATAAATTCTTTAGATATTTCATTCCATTCTCTACTCTGAGCCTGTTTTATTATACCACGCATATCAGGTATGTAATTTTGAAGATCATGAAGATCCACACTGGATCTAGTGTAAGTGTTTAGGGTGACAACAACTGGACTAGAACGAGGACATTGATTTTCTTCTTAATTCTAATTGTAATCGTCTCTGTCTACGTAGAGAAAGGGTACAGCCATTGAAACCCCTGCTTCCACCTTAAGGGTACATTCCACTACCACCCCATTCTTTTGGAACCAACTACTACTCTATAATCTTGTCTTGATTGCTTCGACGATTTGATATTTACGCGTTACGAGTTCAGATTTCAGTTTGCAGGTGTGCCTGTAATGTCATTTGGTTAATGTGTTCTATTTGAAAAGATTGTTGGTGGTACAAAATCCGACGCAGATGTAAACTACGTAAACTAATGTGTTCTACTTATACAAAACTTAGTTTGTGGAGTGGAAACAAAGTTTGGAAACTGATTAGATTAAAACAAATACAAAGTGGACACATTTTAATTTTCGGGCGGCGGTGGTCAGAAATAAAGTTGCTCCAATTCTCAGGTTTTCAAAAGTTGATAACATAAATATAGATATAGTCCGTAATGCCTCAAAGATAATTTGAGAATGTAAAACATGCAAAATTGAAACTATGGCTTCCAATCATGGTGTACTTTATTACGTGGTGTAATAAAGTACCCCATGGTTCCAATGAATTTAGTAGAAAGAGTGTCTCTTGAATTGAAGCAGGCAGTAGCTATCCATGCATGTGTCTTACAAATAGCGCAATGGATGGGTGCTACAGAAGTTAATGAACATGACAGCGATAGAGATTAAGTGCTTAAACTTTCTTCTTCCTTCACCATATACATACACTTGGTATAATACCTTACTCTTTCAAATACAATTAGCATAGTGCTTGTTTTACAGACAAAAAACATGGATAACTTCAATTTTATTCAATACAAGCTAAATTCCCATTATCAACTGTCTAAATAAACTATTTCTAATGAATATGTATGACAGTGGTACCAATTTGATACATGATAATGCCTTAAGTTTGAAAGTCCACATAAAACTGTACTTACCTTCTCCATCAATACTGCCAGCTTTATCTTCTTCCTTGATCAGGTCCACAAGTCCATCTACAATCTCAATTAAATGACTAATTGCCAAGATATTGCCAGACATAACATCATGGCCACTGATATGAGATAGATCATAATCCAGTATATCATTTGCAATGTTGTCAATGACAAGTTGGCAGTTGAAAATCTTGTCATCATATGAGATGGGTTGTTCTATGGCACCTATAAAAACAATGACATTAATCAAGTATAGTTCTAAAATGCCTGTTACTTTGAAATATACATATATATATTTACATAGATTTGATTCCTAGATATCATGTTCATATATTACCCTCAAATGAATGCAAGTATCTAGGCATGCCCATTCACAAATTCAATTATGAAGCAATCATTAAAAATAATATATATATACATTACCTCTACAGTATTATCACATTCAACTTGTTTTAAAGCACACTGATAGGTCAAAATTGTTCTGAGGCCTTAATTAGCCAGTAGATGTTGGCAATTTCTCAGTGTTTTCAACTTCGATTGCAGGATTTTCAGGTAGACCTACGCTCACTTCATGTACTTAGGGGTTGAAGGGAGCAAGTCAGCTATACCTTGACAGCAGACAGAGGTAAAATGCATATATTTGCATACCTTCTTTACAATAAACTATAACATAATATTATGCAAATACACCAATAAAAACATTACCGTCAACTTGTTCTCCAATTATTGCATGTAATTGCTGACATCACTCATGTCGAACCGCTGACCAAGACTTGGGGTGCTCAGTCTGTTTACACCAGTGAACTCTACATAAAGGTCCTTAATATAGAGCTCGATGGTTTACACCCGTTTCGACAAGTGAAAGGGGTTGCAAACTTGGAGATCGAACGTGTACAATTAGTCATGTTTCAATATCGGGCCCACAGCTCATCAGGGGTCTTTGATTGAGAGATTGCCAAAGATGCTGCATGAGGCATCTGTTTGTGGACTAACGGTCAGCTTTACACTTTTATCAGGTTTCGAGGACACAAAAAAACTTTATGTGAAAATAACTCAATACTCTCACAACTCAAGTTTGTGGCGCATTATTGTATAAAGCAAGGTCAATTGCTGACTATCGATCCACCCACTGAAATGGACAGGGCCGTCCAATATGCTTTGATCACTGCAAAATAATCACCATTAATCGTCAAATGTATTTTACAATGGATGTAATTGAAAACATTGCAGTGAGTGCAGTGAAGGATATTGAGACTATTCGCTATAAAATAAAAGTTTGTGCAAAAGATGCAAAATAAGATATCAATGTCAATCTTGGCAATTCTTTTACAGTACATATGGTTCAAATATTCGTTCTGAGTTAAGTGACAAACACACACCGGGCAGATGGATCACATGTTTATGGTGATAATGAGTAGGTGCCATTGTGATGATGGTAATGATGATGAAATTAATAGTGATCGTTATGAGTATAATGATGGCGATTAATATTATGATCAGACGACCATGCAATTTAACAGCCAATCAGGATAAAATTAAATGTACCTCTGCAAGTTCTGGGATAATTATATTTCCTTTTGCATCCTCTCGAATCGGAAGATCCTTGGACTTAACTTCAAGCAAATCATACACCTTCAAATGAGAGGCAAAATTGTGTTATTAATCTATTATGAAATATCGTGTTGAATCTACTGAGCATTTACTAGATACTAAACGAGCAAGTTCATGTTGTTAGAGGTAAACCATAAAACAAGCTGACGGTGTATGGCTCATTTTTCGTGACTGTCGTCGAGACCTAAAACAAAAGCACTTGGATGCACTATAGAAACAAACATAACTACTGTTTACTGAAAACCAAAGGTGACTGAATGGGAAAATCATTCAAATAGAACAAAAGCAATCTATAGGGAGAACGCCAAGAAGGAAACTACAATTGTGACAACGTTTCGTCTTTTCTTAAAGACTTCGTCAGGTCCTACTAGAAGCTTATAGGGCTCCGATATACGTAAGCGCTAAACCACAAAATGTGGTTGTACAGGTGGTGGGATCTTAAATTGTGTGGTACTGACTAAAAAGCATTTGTATTGATGTAAATGCAGCGTGATCATGTAGGTACACACTATCGAATCTGTAATTTTGTTGTTTTGCACTTGCGCGACAGTGATTGTTGAAATGTTCCCTAGACGTTTATCTAGTGTTTTACTATACCTTGTCAAATCTCGGCCTGTGGTATGGCGCACAACAAGAGTGTAGGTAGAATCACCAGAGTGGAACCTGTTACGGAGGTTGGGAGGGACTAATGTAGCTTGCACGTTTAGGACATATTATCTTTGAAGAAAAAAAGAGTCCTATTTCAAATACTAATACCGTATTTCCTCTATTACCAACCACAGCTTTTGGGGGCGGCGTTTAATAGAGGGAGGCATTTATTAGAAAATGAAAAATTGAAAATAACAATCTTTATGACAATCTACTATAGCGGCAAAAGCAGAATTTGTTGACCGAAAACTCGCGTAAAATTATTTAACATTACTTGTTTGGGCTGTTTTCTAATAAATGCCACTCTTCAAGATGCGGCGCGTTTTAGAAGGCGGCATTTATTTTGAATGTTCTTCTAGAAGTGTGGTGTTTAGTGGAGGATATACTTTAGCTGAAAAGAGACTTCCGCACATCATTGAATATGAGTTATTAATTTAGCAACAAGTGACAGGTTGACATGGATATTGTGAAAGCATTTCATATCAAAATCTTACAAGAACCCTTTGGCGGTGGAAGGGCAGGTACAAGGTTCATGTGCTCTTCTGTTCTTGAATATGTTATGAGTTTGGTCCTCTTGTCTTTGTGCTGTTTTTTGTTGATTTGTTGGTTGATTTGGACCCTATACTGTTACATGTACTACACTATGTCCGTTTCCATGCATTTTGTATACCATTGACTTGCGTCGGTTTTTGTGTTGCGGTATAATAAACACTCTGACGGCTTGTTTTCGCCCTTTCGACTCGTTCTGGCTTTGCTATCGAAGAATGAATATTCGTTTTACCCCAAAGTTGCCTTCTCGGAAACGTATCTCTATCATGGTTGCACGCTAAAGTGAGCACAGGTCTATGTATTTGATAAAAGTTAGTATTTGTATCAACGTTGTGTGATCAGGAAGACTGTCTACGTATTGCAGTTTCCGCTTCGTAGAGCTCACCTTCCAAACTACTGTTTAAAGACGCCAAGTAGTAGTAGTAGTAGTAGTAGTAGTAGTAGTAGTAGTGGTAGTAGTAGTAGTAGTAGTAGTAGTAGTAGTAGTAAAGATAATAATAATAATTGTTGCGTCATGCGTGCGCAGCTCTTGTCATGTTTTAGGTATCACGTGATGTTTAGAGTTTTTCCTCCTTGTATACGAAACACGTGTAAAGCATAGACCAGGAACGTTTTTGATATATAGTTCGATAAACTGCGAGGACGCAAGGAGGTTAGTATTGTTACGTTCTATACGCTTTCTGTACGTCGCTTAGCCTCGCCTTATTACTTAGCTCATGTTTGTTAACGTTTTCTTATGGTTATTTTCTAGTTTTCACGTGAGTTGATTGTGCTAAGATTGTGATTTACGTCGACTCAAGATATATGAGAAAATCCACATGCGACTTGTCTACTCTCAGTCGAAGCCTTTGCGTCTGTGCGAAGTTAAAAGATTGCGAAGTGCGCCAACGGGTCGTGCCGTTACAGTGAAAACTCCTGGCTTGCCTGGAAAGACAGTCTGGCACAGCTCGCAGATCTGAAAATACAAAGGTGCTACAAACCGCAAGACTTTGGTAATGTGGTAAAGGCAGAACTTCATCTCTTCTCTGATGCTAGCACATACGTCTATGGCCAATGTTTCTATACGCGGCTAATAAATGATCAGCAACAAGTCCACTGCGGTCTTGTTATAAGAAAATCAAGAGTTTCACCACTTTAAGCAATCACTATTCTCCGTTTGGAGTTGACTGCTGCATGGGTATCAGTAAATGTTAGTGCCCTTCTACAAAGGGAAATCGAGTACGAAAACCTGTTACACACCTTCTGGACTGACAGCACCGTTGTACTAGGCTACATCAGCAATGATGCTTGACGATTTCATGTCTTTGTTGCAAACCGTGTCCAGCAAATTAGGGATCACACAAGCCCGGATCAATGGAAACATGTTCAAACCACAGAAAATCCGGCTGATCACGCTTCTCGGGCCTCACTGCGAAAGAACTCGTTCAAACAGCAGCATGGTTCTCAGGACCGGATTTCTTATGGAACAGGGAACTACCACTCAAAGACAGCCTAGATTGCGTTATTTCGCCTGATGATCCAAATGTAAAAGAACACAAGGCACATATCTTTCTAGAAGCAAGTTGCACGGAACAATTTGATTTAAAACGACTTGAGTACTTTTCTGACTGGATCAATGCACGGAGAGCCATAGCTGTCTGTCTCAAATTAAAGAGCGTGGAAGAAAGTCATGTTTTGTTGAGCTCGCGTTGTGGTTACCTTTCCGTTTAGCTTTGTTTCGATGTTCTAACTCAATTAACTGCAATACTTCACAAGAGCTGTCACCTGAACTATTGTCCATAACAGAATAAAATTGCAAGTACAAGATTTTTCTGAAAGATCGACACGCAACGCCAGGCTTGCGAGTTTAATCTGATAAACACAGTAATGTAGAGATTGATTTGCAGGATGTCACTTACAAATACGTCCCCCTCCCCCTATTTATGAGCTCCCTTCTAATTATTTATAAAGAGGTTCTTGTTTTAAAAGGTGGAAACTGACCCTCAGCCTCGGTTACATCGAAGGCTGTCATTCAAAACGAGGGAAGAGAATAGGTGTCAATGCTTAGGTTTTCGATAGTTTTCTTTTAACACCGTTCACCCCAAAGCTTATAAAACAGTTTCGACCAATTGCTGTAACGTCTACAACGTTTCACACTACCTATGTTTCTACTAAACCCTTTCGAAAACAGTTATACAACTGTCGCACTTTATACTCGTCGAAAAACTGGATTTGTCCTGAGGTTCCTATAAATATGCCTTTCAATTAGCTGTTGCCTCCTAAATAAAAATTAAACGATGATGCAGTGTAGGAAAACCTATTCCCTATTTTTTGACCACATCATTGAAGAGCAAGTTAATATTACTATGCATGCTGTACGAACTGATCTCGAAACGGTTAGTTATGATATCGGTTTCAAAACCATTATAAGAAGAACCGTTTTGATAACCAATGTTTGTGTGAACGCGGTTACAATAACCATACAATAGGTAGCGCCCTGCACCTCAATTTCTGGTTTCCCTCTTTGTTTTCTTACAAATTTCCCGGTTATGGCTAATGGTATTAGGGAAGGAAGAGATTTTGCTACAACGTTGAATTATCGTTTAAGTAAAGACATCTCAGATTTTAGATAGAAGGAATAATGAAATTTACATGCAATCATATGCCCCCTCTTGCCTGAACGAGTGCGTGACACAAAGATTATAAGTCAAACCAATGCCACCATTTGGAATATAACAATCACAAATTCAACTGATGCTTTTGCCAGAGCAGAAGAACGATATCAAGTAGACCCTCCGCGATTAAGAACACATCTAAACTTAAAAAATTTCTAGAACGATCAACAACGTAATGAATTTTGAAGGCTACAAAATATACCCTCCTTGTAACAAGATTATCATTAAAAGCGAATTGTTTAAAGTCGTTTTTTAACTCGGTGTGCCATTTTTCCTTTCTATTCAAAATGACTGGCAAGTGAACCTATAACGCCAATCTGATACAATTTAATAGATTTTCAAAGTTTGGTCTTGATTTTGGCATTTCTTATTAGTTTTGGCTGACGTAAGCAAAAAATAAGCAATATTGTAAATTTTATCTTGGCTTTCAAAAGTACGTATAAAGGGCTATGTCCGTGCCAAATTTCAACTCTTTACCACTTCCCTATCAAAATTTAATGTGGGTGAGTAGTTCTACCCAATGCCTGTAACGTACATACAAATAGCCCATGATGAATAGGGTTAAGACCAGGCTCGAATTTGGATGGAATATTCCAAATTTTGTGTGGGGGGATATACATTCCAACTGCCCAGCTAAAGGCGATAGATATTTGAATCTTGACATCAGACTTTGACGAGGACTGATGATAAATTTGGGTAGGCTTAGCCCTCAATAGCCAGCCCTATAATCCCGTGGTTTTGGCCCTGTTTTTACTTCATATCATTATTGCTGTGGTTCTTAAAACCGCACCGATTTCAAGCATTGCTTATTTTTTATTCGTTTGGAAACATAAGGTACGCCGGGCAAACACACACCATTTCTAGTCTTCAAAGTAGTAAATCTTCCTCAATTTGTGCGCATTCTCGATAATAGCTACCGCGGTACATGGTTACTATTTTCAACACGTATTCGTCATAGCATTAAATATCAGCTCAAAATAAGCATAAGACTAGAGAAATGATTTTTAACCTTTTTATTATTATTCGATATAAACATTTACAAAATGATCCGTCCTATCTCTCGACCAATGGTAACATAGACAAATTTACTTTCTATCGCCCCTTTTGGACTAGGATTCATTCTATAGTATACACTCTGCATATTTGGGATGGATCCGATGTTCTCATGTGAAAACTGATATTTATCAAACTAAGATTCCGCTGTTTTGCTGTGAAGTGAACGCAAGGAGCATGCAAACGGTAAGGAGGTGATGCTAGGCTGGTGACGTCAAATACAGAGTTGTATACTCTGAGTATTTATGAGCTCCTGCTAGTTATGGAATGTTAATGCTTCGAAATATGAGATAATTGTCATATTTTAAGAAGCAGTTCTTAACGAAAGGAGATGAAATTGGTAAACATGACGTATAAAATGAGAAATGTCGGTAACGCTTGCCTTGTGAGAGGTTTTCAACTCACCATGCCTTGATTAATCATATTTTGGAAACGACATTTTTAACTAGTAACTCATCAGAGATTATCTGTTGCACCCTAACTTTGTTATGTATATATCCTTTTATAAGCTTCTTGTTCCTTTGTTTCAAAACTGTTTTGTTCATGCTCATTTTGCTTCTCACTGGTCATTTTACCACTGTAGTTCAGAAATTTTTAAATTTCTAATTGGCAGTGGAGCATGTATTCTTATGGTTCAACTTTACATTACTGCGTCAATCTAGTAGATTTTTTCTGCAGTGTGATTTTAAAATTGAGTTGAACCCTGACAAGTGTAATAGACAATGAGCTTGATGCAGCCAAATATCCTAACTGCTATGTAGCGAACCCTAGGTAGTGGATAACACAAGGTAGCATAACATAAAGAGTAGCCTGAGATGATAGATTAAGAAGAAATTAAGTGAAGGTAAACAGCCCCTTTTCCCCCTTTTCTGGTTGTTTTGGTCATTGTACTTTTTAAACTCCATTATCCATCAATTGATTTAGTTTCCTGTTATGAGAATCCTAATACATTTAGTACTAGAGGAGCATAACATCCCTGGGGTTGCTTCTCAGCCTTTTGCAAGGGATGGATGTAGTATCTGCTCTCATTGATGACAGGTTCTTTCCATAATCTGTGAAAGGCAGTCCTACTGAGCAGTTGAAGCCTGCCTCATGGCTTGCTTCTCTGCCCAGTGGCCTAAATTGAGGGCATTGCCCTTGGACGCACTGGCCTTTTTTATTAGTATTGCATAGGGTAGTTTCAATATTGAGGCCATTGCCCATCAGTGGTTTTTTATTAAGAGGCTGCATAATAGCCCTGGAGTCATCTACCTGAGGATTGTTGCTTCCTGTGTATAGTATATGGAAACCAAAGAATCAATTGATAAGTTGATTTCAGATAGTATGTATGTTATATAGGCCTATTATATGTTATTGCAGTTGGAGTGATTAACATAGTATTCTACACAGATTGATAGTGCACTTGGGAACGCAATTAAAGATATCTCATTATATCCTTTTTATACAGTATTATAAGTAACATGTCTCAAATTGCATGTGAGACCAGATGATGTATAATATAGCTTGTTGCTATCCTTCACCAACACTGTGGCATGTAGAACTGATTACATCAAAGGTGATCGATTGTTACCCATAGATAAGAAAACTATGACAAGCAAAGTCTTACCCATAACATATCTTATACCAGCCTATCCAAGGAGGTTGTTTTCTTCAGTGGCAAACCCTGTCCTGGGGCTAGTTGCATTGCAGCGTATAGCACTAGCAACTAAGCTATGGTGACCCAATTGTAAAGAAAAGTTTCTCTTTACCTGTCTAGTTCATATATATACAATAAAGTTCTCAAATCCCCACCTGTTGGGCCATGTTACATAAAGATGTGTAAACAGAGTGATGATGATCACTCATGCCTACTTTTATAAATACTATGTAAACATTAAGATGATTAATTAATAATAATATAAAGTGACTTGTTAAAATACCATGATTGCTATAGGGTTGGAAATATAAGCAATAGGTTACTGTAATCTGGCACACATCTTGACATTATATGGAGGGCACATATTTCAAACAACAAAGCTTTTCACAGACCAATTGCCCTACAAATAGTAGCAGCCAGTACTAAAGTGCAGTATGTGCAATGCACCCCTGGGGCTCTCACAATATGTATTGCATTTAACTCACTTTTGCTCACATGTGTAGTTCTCTGGCATGCTTAGAAAATGGATTATTGTACACAACTGCACAGTGGGCCCAGGGGTGGAAAAAAATATTTTTCGACATATCGAGAGGACACTTATGGCAGGAATAATGATAAAATTTGAGATAATTCTGAATATTTGCAAAAAAATCAGCTAAAAAGCTTTATCCTACAAACTTTGGTGGCCTGCCAAAGTCGGATACCAATGAATACTCCTTATATTTCTGTGGCAGACAATTTTTTTCTGATTTTCTCAGAAAATAGGCAAACATAAGAGTGCTTCAGAACAGAACTGGTAGAAAAGCAGCTGACTGAGCTGGTGAATTTATTGCAGCATAAACTATAAGGAATCACTTTCAATAGGATGCAAACCCCCATCTGGCACATAAAGATGCAAAGTAGCTGAAGGAAGAGACTGGGTGTGGTATGACAGTGTTTCATAAAATCAATACTCACAATTTCACATCTGAAAACTTTGCGAATGAAAATAAAAAATTGTTATCAAAAGTTATCAAAACTGTTTTAAGGGTAATCAACTTAAAGGTTTGACCTAACAATACCATTTGCCTGAATTTCAGGGAAATTCTGAGGTTTTGAAAAAGTTCATCTAAATTTTTCATTGTTACTTTCATTTGCCAGAAAATGGGTGGATTTTGCCAAATTTTCACGTCATTTTACACAGCAGAGAATCAGCATAAAATTGAACTGTGAGGAATTTAGAGACATGTGAGCTAATTTTAGGATCGCTGAAAGAGGAAGTTTCATACTGGAATACTTGTAAAAAATAGGTAACATTAGCTACTTCGCCCACCCACCGCACCCCGGCCAATGCAATAGAGACAACATAAACAAAACAGCAAAAAAAAAATAAGGGGGGGGGGGGGGGTGGGGGGGGGTTGGTGGGGGGGGGGGGGGGGGGGGGGGGGGGGGGAATTGTCCAGGGGGGAATTGTTCGGGAGCCGCTTAAAACACAGCATAAAATGTTTTTAGTCTCTTTATCCAAATTTGCAGTGAATCACGAATGTCTCGAATCACGGAAAAATTGACCATTTAAATGTCACAAGCTAAGGATTTGATTTTGGACAAAAGAAGAAGGAGAAGAAGAAGAAGAAGAAGAAGAAAAAGTTGCGTTAATGAGAAGAGGAAAAATATGAAGATAACAGATGTTGATTCACACAGGCGTTGAAGGATGTAAAGATCGTACAAAGCAGGAAAGCAAGATTTAAAAGTTTATTTTAAATCCCATGCTTCGAAATGATAACAGTGGAAGCCATGTTTGTACCATTTTGAAAAGGATACCACGGAATGCAGGCCAACTTTAACCTCGCATCAATTTGATTTCAAGAAAACTAAAGAGCACTAGTAATGACGACATCCATCACCCCTTGTAAACCAATGAAATCTCGGCGACGAAATCATGCACGTGCCTGTTGTGTCTGCGAGAAGATCAATCACTAAGAACATCGATCTTACTCTTGTCATGAATCTATTATTTCTTATTACAAATCACAAAAACAGTCGCTTAAATACAAAGGATAAGATTACGTCAGTATATAAATTTAAATAAATTATAATAATTACTTAACGATATAACACTGCCGTCGAGAAATATCATTGGCTCTTGATTTTTAGTCCAAAGTTGACCGGTGCTGAGAGGAAAATCGCGCCAAAATCCTTAAGTAGAACAAGCAAACAAAAAAAGTAACAAATACGGTTATCAAATGGCAGGTTTTTGGTCAGTTTCACTAAAGCAGCAGTAAAATGTTGTCGGGGTAAGCAGTAATTACAGTACAAAAAAATTTGACAAGTGATTTGTTACAACTATATTTAGATCTATAGACTTGTTGGTGCGATTCTGACAGGGGCTTTGGCACCACCAGCACCCGTCTGGATCCGCCCCTGTAATAATGAAACTAGTTTCTGCTATTTCTCGGCCCATAATCGTGAAAATTAAGCAACTTGAGATACGGCCCAAAACCTACGTTGCTTATAGAGAGAAGTTTGGTTAATATAATAGACTATGTGTACATTTAGTTCAGTATATAGTTGGAACCTTCGAAGGAAATTGATTTCAGCATTTTGGGCTTTCTTGGTGAAGTTGATTGACTGTTTATCGATCCACGTCATTCTTCAGGCCGGTTTCCACTTCCTCGATCACCCCTCGATTCGATCGACATGGACCGCTTTGGACATCGACCCCTAAGTACATTGTGCATCTACACGTACACAAGTTAGCCAACAAAGTGACCTATACATATCCTAGCTTTCAATTTCTTTATACCGCAAAACTTATAACGATAACATGATACTTGTCCCAACTAGGGGACGTGATGCCCCCCCTCCCTCTGCGGAAATTGGACATGGATTGCCCTCCACTCCCAAGCCAGCGATCTTTGTAGCGTTGGAAATACCTTAAAATAGGCCCTGCTGATCAGTTCTTAATATTTATAATATCTCTCAATTACGCTTGTGATTTTCCGAGTTAGATGTCCTATTCTTTTGTGCTTATTGTCGGGGGTTATATTGCATTGTTTGAATTTTTCACCCCCATAGCATTCTATAGAGACCTCCCATTTTACAAAAATGTGACAGTACGACCTACCCCCCATTTTATTATAATTCCCGCCATACTTGGCTTTAAAAGGTTTTGAGAAAACAATAATCGTTTACTGCCGAACAGAATTCTTTCTGAGAACAAAAATTAACAAGGAAAAATGTATAAATCAAATTGTCAGTCATCGTCGAAAATGTCAAAAGCATTTTTCCTGAAAAGAAACAAAACTTTTCAACTCAGAATTCGAACGCCTAATTCGAATTTGCTATCACACCGTAAAAGTGGACTGGAGGGCCTCCTCTGGTAAAATTATACGTCAAAACAAATATCCACATCTCCGCTTTATTTTCACTCTCACTCATCCAATTCCAGGGTTTATTTATGATTTTTTGATCTTTGACGTTGAAATTCTATGAGTTCACGTTATCATGACCCCCCACTTTACGAAAATCTAGAAAAATGTCAACCCCTTGCTGAATTGACACCCCTACAATGGAAAAGAGTACCACAATAAGCTCTTTATTGTTATATTGTTGTACCATGTTCACTCCACGAGTCTTCAGCCAACTTTTTAAAGGTTTTAAGTACAGACACCTTTCAAACTTGCTAATTTGCTCGCACTTGCTACGATATTCATCTCCATATCCTCTTCTAGTATGTCTCTTGTTAGTTGTTAATGTATTCTATTGTTTATGTTACGGTCTTAACCGAACGTGTTTCATCACCTTTCCACTGCATATTTTAGTGTTTGGCAGCTGCCAGGTTAAGCGGGAAAATATCATAGAATGTTTGAACTCCTAATCATTCTTGTCCAGCCTTCAGACCATGTGGATATGCCTTTTCTCCAGCATATAAACATATTTATCTTAGTACTCAACTTTGATGACTTCCTCGAGAATCTTCGCAACAGAAAGCCCTTCATGTTATATACATTGCTTACACTTGTAAAAAGTGGCTGCCCTCATTAGTTCTGGTTCTATGAAAATGGTTGGTGTTTGGGGTGAGATGGGGCATCGAAAGACTTTGATGAAGGGGTCACTGGTTGGCACTGGCTTTCCGTCATGTCAAATCCATGTTTATAGTCTGGTTTGTGGAGGGCAATACGCGCATATCTGCAATTGCTGCAGCGTGACCATTGATGTTGAAAAGTCAGATAATGTGAATATAAAAACTAGTGAATATACGTACTTTCTTTTCAGTCGAAGAAACACGAATGAGATGGAAGAACTTACGTGACACATTTGTCCGAAATCGACGGAAGAGGAAGGGGGCAGATGGTAAAGGATATAGAGATTGGAGACATACGAAGGCCATGTCTTTTCTAATACCTTACATACAAGATAGAAGGTAACCATTGTATTGCAATATTCTGTAAATGAGAAAAATGGCAACAGTTTTTATATAACAAGTCGCATATCTACCAGGCACTCAAAGCAAAGGATAATATTTTATGCAGCGGTTGTTTTTTGGATCTTTATTCATGTTTTCTGCTTGATAAAGGCCCCTGTGAAGATCCGTTGATCGTGAGCAACCCTTTATGATAGTAACAGCTTGCAAAAGAGATGTCAAAACAGCATCTTCGCCACTTCTAAGAGTTATTCTAGGAGGAAAAAGAAAGTAGGCCAGTATATCATAACCACAACAGAGTGCCTTGCTTACATCCTTTTGTGATCGCTACTCGCCGACTCTTTTCTAGCACAATTGGGTCAAAGTACCTGTCGATTCGGACAGTCTATCTGCCTTCGTGTTCCATTTAACGTTTTGTTTTATGGTTCATCGTTAACATCCGTGTATCGTTCCCTAGCATGATGCTTACTGGAACGTTATTCTGTTAGGACACTGTTGTCCTTCCTTTGCTATTTTGAGAATGTCTTCAGGGTTTTCTTGAGGAGGCCATGCTTCCTTTATTACTTGACTAAGAGCATAACACTGTGATATTTATCAGTTATCCAATTGCTTTATTTCTAATGTACCATGGTTAAGGCAGCTATGCATGCAACAGGAAAATTGCAACCACAAACATGGCCACAGCTTGCAACATGTATGTTAGATTGAAGGGAATAAAAAAGGTTAATTTTCCAGCCAAACAGGCACCACCTTCTCTCAACTAATAACATATTATATGCAGTGCTCTTCATTTGGTGAAAGAAGGTGCTTTGTCTCTTTGTATGGCCTCACATTCTACTCAAAGCTAATGAACATTCATGGCTTTGACATTGTAAACTAAACTTTTTTAAAAATGATGGCAAGGCTACTTCCCCTTTAGCCACTCCCATCTGCAGCTCCTGGAGCGTGGTCTCTTATAACAAAAGATCATAAACATAACAACACATTATGGTTTTTACACCTAACAAACATTTGTCCCCACACACCATTTCTGGCCCTTAACTTTTTGAGAGCTACTCAAGTACATAAACAAATGGCACTTGAACCAAAACCTACAATAGATCTTGCAAGAGAAACTTGCATAAGGGAAAGAAGAAGATTGATCACCTTTGTCTATGAGCAAGGAAGGTGACCTATCTTTGTATCCCCCTTCCCTATTTCCTTTTTGGTAATAATGAGATATTAAATGGTCTAATTGTATTATGGATATGCCAATGAAAATAATTATACCCCACGAGAGTTTAGCATAAGCAAGCACCCTCACCTGCACATACACATACCGTAAATGACCGATTAAGCACCCTGGGCCCTTATTTAAAAACAAAAGTTTTTGGGTGGGCGCTTATTTGGACCTGGCGCTTATTTGGACTTGGCGCTTATTTCGGCCTGGGCGCTTAATAAGGAAAGGAAAAACAGATACCTAAACATACATGATGTTTCTATAGAATAGATTGAAACATAACGTCAACGAGACTATTTATTTGTGCTGGAATGTAAACGTTGTTGAGTTCAAAAGTCAAAGAAAATTCAAAAAGATTTTGCTTCTTTTTCACCCATCCAATATATACTGTGAGCTTATTCAGACCTGGGTGCTAAATATTTTTCCCAAACTGGGCGCTTATTTGAGTCCCAAGCGCTTCATCAGTAATTTACAGTATATATATACTTTTTTAGGTAGATACATTCCCAAGATTGTAGCCCAAATGAGAGTTGAACTCACAATTCCTATAGATCCTTACTTAAAATGACCTTGATCAGAAACTAATGAAAACCAGAACTAGGGCATACAAAGACACAAAAAGTTTTCCTTACCGTTAATGTTGGTCATCTTAGGGTCACTATGTTCAAAGACCTATAAATTGCTTCAAATGCTCTAAAATCACTGGCAGTGAGCTGGAAACTTGTTAACAGGACTTGCTAAGCATGTTGGAAGTGATTTTGATGATTGTCAAAATTTGACCAATTTTTGCAAAGTTCGCCAAGGCCCGCGCCTTGGACCAAATCTCATCTTAGGGTCACTATGTTCATAGACCTTTAAATTGCTTCAAATGCTCTAAAAATAACTGGCAGTGAGCTAGAAACATGTAAACAGAAAGTTCTACGCATGTTGGAAGTGGTTTTCGTGATTCTCAAAATCTGACCAATTTTTGTAAAATTGGCCAAGGCAAGTGCCTTCGACAAAATCTCGTCTTAGGGTCACTATCTTCAAAGAAGTATAAACTGCTTCAAATGCTCTAAAATTACTGCCAGTAAGATGGAAACATGTTAACAGGACTTTCTACGCATGTTGGAAGTAGTTTTAGTGATTGTCAAAATTTGAAGAATTTTTGAAAAATTGGCCAAGGCACGTGCCTTGGACAAAATTGCATCTTAGGGTCACTATCTTCAAAGACCTATAAATTGCTTCAAATGCTCTAACATCACTGGCAGTGAGCTGGAAACATGTTAACAGGACTTGCTAAGTATATTGGAAGTGGTTTTAGCGATTGTCAATGTTTGAACAATTTTTGCAAAATTGGCCAAGGCGCGAGCCTTGGACAAAATCTCATCTTAGGGTCACTATCTTCAAAGACCTATAAATTGCTTCAAATGTCCCATAAACACTGGCAGTGAGCTGTACACATGTTAACAGGACTTACTAAGCATGTCGGAAGTGGTTTTGGTGATCTTCAGAATTTGACCAATTTTTGCCAAATTGGCCAAGGCGCGCACCTTGGACAAAATCTCATTTTGGGGTCGCTATCTTCAAAGACCTATCAATTGCTTCAAATGCTCTTAAATCACTGGCAGTGAGCTGGAAACACGTTAACAGGACTTGATAAGCATGTTGGTAGTGGTTTTAGTGATTGTCAAAATTTGACCAATTTTTACCAAATTGGCCAAGGCACGCGCCTTGGACAAAATTTCATCTTAGGGTCACTATTTTCAAAGACCTATCAATTGCTTCAAATGCTCTAAAATCACTGGCAGTGAGATGGAAACATGTAAAACGAAAGTTCTACGCATGTTGGAAGTAGTTTTAGTGATTGTCAAAATTTGACCAATTTTTGCAAAATTGGCCAAGGCGCTGTAAAAAATATCATCGAGATGAGACGAGGATTGGAGTCCCAGTGGTGAGATATTTCCTTTTTCTTTATTGTCTTTACAAATTTGTAAGAAATAAGGCTTACGTAGATGGGAAAATATTTTCTTCTTTTATTCATCACTTACGTAACAGTAAAAGAACATTATAATTTTAACATTTCTAGTTTACTCTCATAATAAGACTTCTTCTGAAATATTCTCAAAATCTAAACTTCTTACTATTAAGATAACTAAGATTACTTAAGTTAAACCAAAGTTTTGTCTCCTCACTTAAACTCAAAAGCGACTTTAAAAAAACATCATCTAGATGAGACGAGGGTTTGAGCACTGGTGGTGACATCAAAGCCTAGTTTCATATTTCTCTAGTGCCTTCTCAAATGTTTAAGAAATGAGGCTCAAGTAGATGGTAAGAATGTTATTCTTTTGTTCATCACTTACGTAAAAATAAAGAAAGAAAATTAAAATTTAAAAATATTTAAATGCTCTACAATACCTATGACAGCTTTCTTCGCAGTGATACAAAGTACGCAATGAGGCAAACCAGCAGTATGAAGAATATAAACGTCAGAATGGCCACAACTATCAGCAGAGCATTCCCTAGAAAGACAAAAAAAAATCGTCATGTAGTTGTCAACTAATCCAATAAGCAGGTAGATCAATTTGGTTTCATGGTGATTATCGTGTATAATTCAAACATTGTATATCTCTGCTATAATTTTCAGCTCCTAAACGAATGGGGAATGACTGTTTTAAATAAAAAGCACAGAAAGCACTAAATAAATACTACTTGGTGAAAAATCACTCTTTCATTTTTAATTAAAACAATTGACAATTTGTGAATACCGCAATATCAAATTATAAAATAATTGCTAAACAATAGGCATAAAGGAATCCACTAAAAATCAAACACAATAACATTTGATCGTAGTCCGATGTCTTATGGCAGAATGCACTTACGGAAGGAAAGCAGACGTCCACTATTATATTTCTCTCTAACGATTGCAGTATGATAGGTACTTTAGGTAGCTAAATGGAGTAATTGCTTTGCAAAGAAATGATGTTTTTACTACAAAGTATTGTTTGTAACGCTCAGGCCGCAAAAAGTTAAATTTTAGTGTGAAACTTTGACTTTCGAAATTTCTATTACCGTATAAAGTCAAACGTCAATAAAAAATTAAAGCCTGATAGGTTGGTCGTTCCTTGTGGCCACGATACCATACCATGCTTGATAACAACCATTACAAGCAATTTCTCATATCTTTTATTTATAACTATGTATAACAATTTTGTATTTAATATCACAGTCTTTTAGTTGTCAGGCCTGCTAGCTGTAACTTGGTGTGATTTTTTAGGATAAATTTATTGACCTCATTTTTATTTGTGTCATCACCTTTGTTTTAATCAAGTGAAGCAATTGATCATGAATTTTACCTTGTCATAATAATTTGGGTAGTTAGGCTCTCTCACCTTAAGAAAGGGCTACAACTAAATATTAAATTACTACAATCAAAAAAACTCTTTAGTAATACCAAACAAAAGCAACTCCCTCAATGTAACCCCCTCTCCCCCCCAAAATGAAGCAGACGTTCAGAACTTACAAAAGAAATAACAGCGGCAACTAATAAGATCTTCACAAGCAGATCATCAAATTGCTCCAGAACCAATTTCCAAAGGGGTTTTCCTGCAAAAGAAGAAGATATAAATCATGTATGCACTTCATTTAACTTTCTCTATATGGAGAAACAAAATAGCCTTACTTTACTCGATCCCTAAATTTGAAAACAAACATACATTCTAAAATTCTTTATTTTCAAACCACTCCATATTTTTTATGTTAACAATACAGCACCCTTACAGAAACCATTACAGTTAAACAATTTAAGGTCTGACACCTAACTTAAGGTGGTTCTAACAAAATGAAACAAAGGGCATGCACAAAACTGGCTACCCAAAGGGTGGACCAGAAAATTGTTCGTTTGTAGTATGAAATCTGAAATTGTGTATAGGAATCAACATACACTGTATTGCTAAACTTATTCACCATGATGTGACCACAGCAATCATCTGGAGTAAAAACTGAAAACTTGATAGGATACTACTGGACCAAAATACTTAAATAATTGAAAGTAAAACTTAAAAGTGACACATCTGCAAATTTTGTTCTTTTATTTACATAGCCCTGACCGAATCCCATTTACAGGTGGGGGTTGGTATCTAAAGTGGGCGTTGGTATTTGCAGTTGGGGGTTGTCAGCCAGTCTAAATTATTTTTTTTTAAACAGTGGTATCCACTTCAAATTAAAAGTTGTATTAGTGATTCTGGTTTACCTAACTTAAGAAAAGTTTTTTTCTTGAGAAGGTGGGGGTTTGGGGGTTTTTCTTCAAGGAAGTGGCACTGTGAAACCTTTCAAGTGATGAAATGAAGTGGCATTGTGTAACCTTTCAAGTGATGAAATGAAGTGGCATTGTGTAAGGTCACATGGAAACCAACCTACGGCAACAGAAGTCAAGGAAGGCCTCGTCTCAACTACACCACACTTCTCACCAAAGCTACGCGACTTAGCCCCCAAGAACTCGAGACGATAATGTCAAACAGAGACATGTGGAAAACCTACATTCTGGATTCGGGTGCGCCCGACCGATGATGATGGTATTGCAAACAGAAAGAACTGATATCCATTCACAAGCAGTGGGTACTGAACCCCTTCGCTGCCCTAACTGCCGCTAACCTGTGATTTGGCTAAACAGAACACCATAGGCGTGACAAATGCTCCCTATGGGTTTCGGAGTAATTTCTTTGCAACATATGCAATAACACTTCACATAGGGAAAGGTGCTAAAGAGTCCTCTTAAAGTTCTACTGTCGTCTCGTTTATCTGATGTTACAATCAATCCCTTTGGAATTTGAACATGTGTTCCTCATTATCACCAGAAGTTTACCAAAATACCCTGAAAGCACCAAACGTTTCTGCGTTGTTGGTGTTTAGTCGGTTCCGCTCGGAAACGACGTTGGAACGACGCTTTTCCGCCGTAAATATCTCAATTCAAAAGGTTGTTCGTTTTGCCGACATCGTCGACCCGATGCAATTATAATAACAAGAAGGTTGATGTGATTTGCCAACATCGAACCGACATCAAACAGACCTAATTATCTCAACTAAAAAGTTGATTTTTTTCCGACATAGGGTCGATGTCAAGCCTACGCCGTTAACCGACGTTTGACCGGCGCCAAAACAAATCTACCTAAAACACTGGCTGGCCACAATGACCGGGGAGGGGAAAGGACATATGGCCCCCGTTTTTGGTAAAATGCATGCACTCACACATGCAGTGAATATCACGTTTGTGCTCCTGATATACATCGAGGCCTTTGTGATCCTCTTAGAATAGAAAATCTCTTTTGCAGCTTTACTTGAAAAGAAGTAATCTTCCAAGAAGTCGAGCAAAACATCCATCTAAATGGCGCTGCTGTTTTGCGGAAAGAACCCAAGTTTCAGACACATAGAGTAAGACTGGTTCAATAAGTGCGCGTAAGACTTGGATTTTGATCTTACGATTGCCATCTAACCAGTGCCATCTAACCCAGGGGTCGAAATAACCGTCCGGCAATCTCTCAATCAAAGACCCCTGATAAGCAGTAGGTCCGACATTGAAACTACCCTAAATAAACAGAAAAAACACCAAACAGGCTAACTAATAAATAAAGGGCAGCTGGGGTGTGCACTACTAACAGAGTCAGTGGGAGTGGGTCATTCATAAAGTATATACGCATTAAACGCACGATTGTTTGCCCCCCCAAACTGTACGCTTTTACATTGCCACCCCCCCCCCCCTTTGCGCACGTACGCACCATCAAGGCTGGTTGTTTTTTACCGTTCTGTTGAAGGTACTATACGAAACTTTCCTTCATCCGTTACGCAAGTGATTTTGACCTAGACGCAATATTTTGATTTGCAAACTGTAAGCAAATGAGTCTGACCATATTAGATAAATGCTTAACTAATGTTGATACGTGTGGCCTTGGCAAAGTTTAAGCCAAATAAACCAAAAACCGTCTATTTGAGTGAACCTTAACATTTTTAAACCTCTCAGCATGCATACTTTTACATTTGAAGTGTGTTAAGTTCTAGATATGACAAAGTGTAAAAACAGAAGTAATATAGTCAAACTGCGTACGTACTCACTCTACATTTTACCTGTTCCCCCTGTACGCACCAGTACGCTTTTCACTCCCCCCCCCCCCTTTAATTGCGTATGTACTCTGTAGATGGCCCCTAAGCTCGTATCGAAAGTTAGTTAGGTCGGTGTAAATTCTCTTGGTATCCTCACTATGAACGACCATTTTTATTCTCACTTGAATGGCCCTTGCAGCATTCAGAGAGCAGAAGCATAACGTTCCAAAATTTTATAGAATTTACTTAATAAAATGGTGAACCATATCAGAGGCTAGATCTCAAGTGTAACTGGCCTATTTCGTTTTAAGAACCATATGATATCGAAAGCACCCCGTTTTCATATAATCAGGCCTTAAAATCGAATTTAAAAAAGCCAGATCGTATTGTCTGGTGTAAAACTTTACAAAGAAAATGAGAACCAAGAAATAGTATTTTCAACTAACTAATGTCTTGACACTATTAACGATCACTTTTTCTCTCTAAACAGGTAATCTAAGTAAAGGAAATACTTGTGAGCTAACTCTTGACTCTTTCTGTATTTCCCCAGGTGAACATTCTAAGATTACTCTCAATACAAAGAATGTTTTCATAGAATGTACAGCTACAGATCTGCATAAGGTAAATATATACTCTTCCTGTGTAATAGTTTCTGCTTTCCTTTCCTGATTTTTGGTTAATGAGTTTGTTTTGTAAATTATTGTTATTATTATTATTATTATTATTATTATTATTATTATTATTATTATTATTATTATTATTATTATGCCATGAGTGAGGTCGGTCACGATATCGGAAAATAACGCAAGACCTATCAACCTTGTGTAGTCTTGGAGAACTCCTCGAACTTTTGAACTCGGTTACACGTAGTTATTTTAATCACGGCACGTCCCTGTCGAACATACATCATTCTTAGTATAATAGTGTTATTAATAGGACTTCCTGCTTCTTATGACTATGTTTTAACAGAAGTTTGGCACATTTCCATTCAATCGGTGAGTGATCTAACCCTCCGAACTAATTTGATCACCCCTAATACTAGTAAAAGTGTGGAAATTCGATTACTCTTTTATTATACACTGGTCGACATTTTTTCGACCAAAATGTTACCAGGTAATGAGCACATGTTCCTGGACTATTCTTCCACGCTCATTTTGAAAATCAAGTCCATTTTTCTCTATCACATCAGGTTTTTTCGCTACAGGTATATGCCTGTTATTAGTCAAAGTAGTCAGAATGCCTAATTTCATGGGGAAATAAATTGAGATGTTAGTGTTAGTAAGACCTTTTAAACAGTACATTAACTGTAATTCAAATCCTAATAAACATAGGAAAGGAATTAATCAGCTACATCAGACTCTTCACCAAGACTTATAGTAACATGCTACCAGGGTGGAAGTTTTTTATAAACAGAGATTTGAAGCCGTTCAATGTAGCTCTGCAGAGAACAGAAAGTAGCATGTTTTGTAGGGTGCATGCCCTAGTAGCCAAAGTTTTTGGGTTCCGTTCTATTGATTTGTATTGTCGTACATGATGTATGCACAAGCGTAAATAAATTTCACTGGAAAAAATGATCAAAAGCAGAGATAGTTGACTCGGTTTGACTTTCTCTGTAAAAGGCGACCTGCTTGATAAACTCGATTTAGACTTTCAATTTTAATTATGACGTCATTAGCCCCACCAAAATGTTTCTCCAAGGGCCGCCACTGGCCAAACCATCTGTTTTTATCATCTGCTAAGCGTCAAATTTCCTTACTAATGAGCAAATATTACCAAGGTTTGGACAAGACAGGCAAAGATGCTCTTCGCGTTGGATTAACAAAGGATAAAGACAGCAGAACAGTTTAAAAGGTAGTCATATTGTGCTTGAAGGTCTGCCTATCTTCAAAACTTTTGAACTAATAATACAGAAACCGCAGATTTTCCAGGGAAATAGTAACATGTAACAGAGAATTGATGCAGAGGTAAGAAAAGATACCAGTTAGACAAAAAGGATTTTTGCAAGAATGCAGAGTCAAGATTAATGTAAATAATAAAACTATGCCGTTTAGAGTTTCCTCTCCCTTAGTTTAAGCTTTTATTTAAGTTTGTTCAACTTGGCTGCTACTTCATATCGTTCTCTCTTCCAAGTAAATAGTTCACCTTTACTAAGGACTTTTAATATTTGTAGGGTAAGTACGACCCTACTTCTTATTCTAATATTTTATTTTTATAATCTGATCTCTTTTTCAAAAGGTATAGTAAAAATTACATGGACATTGTGAAACGAAAGAAATTTCAAAACAACATGTCACTAAAGCTCAATCAGCTAA
This sequence comes from Alatinidae sp. Z8VKAUB7J3, assembly GCA_010016025.2. Taxonomy (NCBI): domain Eukaryota; kingdom Metazoa; phylum Cnidaria; class Cubozoa; order Carybdeida; family Alatinidae; species Alatinidae sp. Z8VKAUB7J3. Next base: position 99,679,114 of record JAAAKM020073195.1, read on the forward strand.
TGATCTATAATGCCTTAGCAACAAACTAATGATATGAAGTTACTGTAAAACCACCTATTTCGGAAACATTGAACAAAAGTATTCAAGTTTAGCCTGAGCAATATCAATTAAAATATACACATATTTTACATCATCCTTATAAACATTATTCATAAAGAAAAAGTGTGTGAAACGTCCTATATCAATTATGATTATAAAGACAACACAACGGATTTCAAAATAATAAATAAAATTTTAAGTTATCCCAAAATAAATCTTTGCTTCTTTAACTAACATTGCTTTCTGAATCACCTGTTCCTTACTCGCATAATTTTAAAGTTTTATGAAAGTGCCCGATTGCGCCATGGAGATTTTTAAACAGCAATGCACAGCGCAAAATATTTTCTTGTCTCTGGGTTTAGAATGTAAGATTTTTACATTTCTTTATTGTATAACGGCTGCGTTAATGCATTTGTTTTTTTCCATTGAAGAAAGGGCCGTGAACTGCATAACGATAGATAAAAATAAACAGTAAGAAGTAATTTTCTTCTGGTAATACGCTTTAGCTGAATAGAAAAGCTAATTATATGTTATTACTGTTATTATGTGTAATTATATATCTTTCATTTTTGGGACTCGGTCATTTCAGATTTATGTTCTATCCTCTTGGATATAAAATCAAATATTTGAACTTCACAAACAACTTCACTGCTAAGAATTCTACTGCTTAATCTACGAAAGTACTTTTATAAAGTGCTATTTTTATTCATCGCTACACTACATCTTTAGGTTTTTGGGGGAAATATTCGATGGGACTAAACATTACAGGACCTTAATGCTCATGTTACAGCCAACTAAGCCAAGCACTTCAAGTAAGGACAGGACCACCCTAACATTAACTTGTTGCTCTCTAAGACCCTGTTTACACGGGTACGGATCCAAACTGGTACGGATCCAAACTGGTACGGATCGGCCTCGCGTTTACAATTTTCTAGTGGCAATAAAATAACTAGATAGGAACTTTGATATGAAATTAGATGTCTCCCTGGCAGCCCTTGAATGGTCGCTAAGAATCCCCAGGTTAAACCATTGTACACATGCAAGAGGAGAAGGCAGTGAGATAAGAGTGTGTACAGTAAATGTCAGGACATTGTCTGGAAGGAGAAGAGAGGTTGTTGAATTGTTGGCCAGATGAAGATCAACCGTGTGCTATGTTCAGGAACTGCGATACAAGAACAGTGGAGCAACAGTGGTTGGTACTGGAGACCAAAAGTACAGATTCTGGTATAACAGCAAAAAAGGAGACACAGGGGGAGTCAGCAGCTTTGTTAAGGAGTAGATGGTGAATAACATCATAGAAGTTATTAGATGCACAAATAGACTAATGAAGATAAATATGGTTCTAGATAAAGTGGTGTATCGCAACATCTCTGCCTATGCACCTCAGACAGGGTGTGATGCTAAGGCAGAGGAGCAGCTCTGGGAAATCTTTGAGAATGAAGTAGTCAGCATCCCAGATGGTGAAGGTTTGATTGTTGGAGGAGATCTGAATGCACACATCAGTAGTGATAGGATAGGGTATGAAGAGATGATGGGCTAATATGGCTTAAGAAGCCAAAACCCAGAGGGCAAAACAGTCTTAAATGTGTGTAAGAATCACCAGTTGAGGATAGGCAACACCTACTTCAAGAAGGATAGAGAAAAAGGTGAGTGATGATGCAGAAACTCTGATAGACTTCCTATTTGTGAGGAGGAGGAGGAGCTTAAGGCTGCTGGATTGCAAGGCTATTCCCGGAGAAGGATCCCTGACTCAGCAAAGACTAATGTGTATGGACATCAAGATAGCAGGAGTCAGGAAGAAGGAGTGGAGGTGGATTAAGGAGATAGACGTTTGGAGGCTGAGGAATGAAGACACTGGAAAGAGGTTTAAGGAGAGCTTTAACCCTACCTTACATGGGCTTTTTGGCTCTTCTCATACATGGAGGGGGGGGGGGGGCTAGTAGGCCTGTGGCACTTTGACACACTATAACATTATATAGGTCAATGCTATGACAAAGGTATTTGGCACATTTATAGTTTAACTCATTTCCAACAAATTTCAAAAAGGTTTTAATTTGGTGTGAATGGTGTCATCTATGGCTATGAAATGTTGCGCAATATTCACAAATTTCAAAAATGTTGTTAAAAGGCCTTTTTGAATTACATTTTGTCTGTTAAAGGGCTTTTAGTAAAAATATACGTCATTATACTTCCCTCTTAATTCTCTTTCTAGTCATAAACAAGCATCCACCTTTGAAACAAATAGTAGACAAAATTGAAATTATTGGCGTCAGAATGTGAACAATGAAGTCATACTGAGATCATGTGACCTAACGTTTTCAAGCTTAATCCTTTTTCATAAAGTCATAAGAATTTTGAACACATTTCTAATAAGATTTTTTTCTAAGATGTCAGTTCCAACTTGGAAAAAATTTTAAAGTTTTTAATTTGTCGGAAAATCACTCAATTATTTTAGTGGATACATAGTAACCATTGTTAATTCTGTTATCTTCCCTTCGCAGTATCTTCTTGCAAGAAGTGCAATGGGTATGTGATATTTCTTTCTTGTTTATAAAAAGATTCAGCTTGTGCTTTCTTCCATGTACTACCAAACCAGAGAAGAGAACTTGTCACAAGTGTCTCAAGTGAAATTCGAAAAGAAAACATAGGAAAGAAAACTCTTCTCAACTCTTACGTTTTGTACAGTTATCGTATTTGTTTGATTTACTAGAAATGTTTTATACTGCTCTCAAATAAAAAGCAAGTCACCTTGTATCTCGGATCATCGTTGGTAATGTCAATTAGAACGCATAGTAAACCATATTGAGATTATTTCCCGCCATATCTGATGTTGTTTCAACGTTGATCCACTGTAGTTTTTACGTTATATGGACATCGACATCAACTCGACGTTCATCCAATGTGAGTTTTTCAACGAGGTTGGTTAATTACACCAACATCTGATCTTCAGGCCTGAGATGTTAAATAGTCTTGCCCACATTTTATAGGTTGAGTACAATATTTTTTCATCGTCTAAAATACGACTTTGGGCAATTGTAAAGAAGGCACCTAAGTGTCGCGGGGGCGAAGGGAGTTGTCAGCTTTGTACGATGGAAAAGCTTTGCATAATTGAACCCGACAAATTATCCCTTTTGAATAAACAAACCAAGCTGATATCAAAATGTCCACATGGGAGTCGTAACCGTGTAGGGTCCGTCAGATAAGTTGAGATAGTTGTATCGAATATAATCATGCCTGAAGATCGCCTGAAGATCTTCCGACTCAAATATATATATATATATATACCTTAATTATTGGGCATTGATGGTCCAATGGTTAAGGTGTTGGTTTTCAAAACAATAGGTCGTGGGTTCGAATCCCCTCAGCTCCATTAGTGAAAAAACAAAGCAAGCTATTGTGGTAATGCTCCGCTCTCCGTGCACAGCAACAGGCGAGGATGTCATATTACAGGGCTGTAACAACAAGCATAAGATACAAGGTTGAGTGCAGCATTAATTACTAAAAACAATGGCAATTACTTGTACATTATAATAAATTAAATGTAAGCTTGATGTTTGGTTTCTCAAACATCAAAATATCAAGACAAATCAGATGTAAACTCGGTCTTTAATTTTGTTGATTTAGTGATGGTGTTTTTTCCCGTCACGACAAAGTGTCTTAGGTATTCAGTTGTTTTAACTACAGCTTTGGAATTCTTGATAGAAGCGCTGCTGGGAGCGGGAATAAAGGGAATGACATAAAGGCGCTGTATTGTTAATATAGTTGCTGCAAAGAATAGTATCTATATTAAAGTATGAAAAAATAAAATCTAAGAAAGATCGTGAAAGAGCGATAAACCATTTCTGTCCACTTACTCAAGTATTTGAATCGCTGCTGAATATTCTTAATATTACTCCAGTTCATACCTTCCCGCGTCACTTTGACACACTGTAACTTTATATCGGCTAATGCTATTACAAAGATGTTTGGCAGGTTTATAGTTTAGCTCTTTTCCAACAAAGTGCAACAAAAATATTTTCAATTTGGTGTGAATGACGTCATCTGTGGCTATGAAATGTTGCGCAATATTCAAAAATTTCAAACATTTTGTAAAAAGGCCTTAAAACATACTACTTTTTAACTTTTTAAGGGCTTTTAGTATCTCTAGGGTATATCTGAACAAATACGTTGTATTTAGGCAAGATATATTAAATTTTGACAAAATTATTTTCCAAAATGTATAAGTTTTGAAACTAGCGAAATGGTTTCTTACTTATAATCCACCGGTTTTTATTTATTTTGAGCATTATGACTAAAAAGTGTCATCCAAACATCAAAAATATAATTCTTAATTAACTGTTGATACAAAATTCATCTAAAGATGTGATTATTTTATAATTTTTTCTTTATATTGTTTTATAAGGTTACCTAGCAAACTTCACCTTATTCCACAACATATTTGTTAATTTTTGCGGGATTTCAACAAATTTTGCATTTATTAAATTTGAGAATACGAAATCGTCGGTACAAATTCAGGAAAGAAAATCTAAGCTTAAAGATATAATAAGCATGTTTTTCAAAGAAAAGTAACAAAACGGAAAGGTGAAAACTCTACTATAGGTCAACAAAATATCAATATCGCAAAACTTTGAAAAAAAAATTGAAAAAAAAAATTATTCTGAAATGACAAAAGAAAAGTAAACCAATGCTTTAACCTATTTATGTAAAGTTCCCTAGCACTGAAGTGGTGGATCCTAATTAACTTCATAAACTTTATAAAAGGCTGTGTAATTAAAGTTGGACAGTGGGAAAACACTGACTGCAAACAAAAATTATGATGATGGTGATTATGTTATATGAAAGATGCAACAAGGAACAACAGAATGGCTTGAGGGCTATGTGGTTTAACTGCCTCTTTCTGGTTTGTTCGTCCATGCTCCCCTCTTGATATTTTGCTCCTTCACATCTGTTTGACCCTATTGTTCTCCGGGATGTAAAAACTGGGTAAATTCAGTGTCAGTAGGGAAAGTTTGAATGCATTTTGTAAATTTCATCTACCTGTTTTGAAAACTTTTACATTCCTTTTCCCAACTCTCCAAGAAAACTTCTAAATGTGACCCAACTTTAACAAAGATGTGATGAGAGAAAATTTTTTGCTGAAGTCAGTGTGCCACTTTCATTTGGTGCTTGCATGTGAAATATGATAATTATTTAGGTTTTTTGCATCAATTACTTTGATACTGAGGCTACAAAGAAAATTGGGGGTAATTATTGGTTAGCTAGTTGCCAAGTAACATAAAATTGCATTTTAAATGTTTGCCATGTGTTTACACTGTATGAACCACTCGTACAGTGTGTAGAAATCATAGAAATCGATGCTAGAAAAAGCAGTTTGCAGTAATTGTCATAACAAAAATGGTGTAACTCTGTAGCCAAAAGATGGCGGCAACAGCAAGGATGCAAAGACGAAGGTGGAACTCTACTTGTTCGATGTGCTTATTGAAAAAGTAATTTTGTCCCCTAGTTTTAAACTGTGCTAGTTCTAACACTGTAACTTAATCGTTTGAAGAGACCTGAGATAACCGCTATTTCGTTGTGCTTTTCCACTTTTACATTTAAAAAACCAAAACAGTAAAGGTTTTTTCCTTTGCCTAGGCTGTGCTTAGCAAGTCCAAGCTGCTGCAGTGGCATATTCAAGATGAAAGAGCCTTGAAAATCTTAGCGTACGTCAGGAAAAATTGTCAAGGAGTGTAAACACACATAGATGGGAGTTACTGTAATTTCAACAGGAGCTTACTACATGTATAATACCTGGAAAATCGATCATGGCTAGCTATGCACCACGGACTGTTACGAGGAAGGGATCTTGAAATAATCTTTTAGGAGGGATTTGTCACTGGTTAAAGGCGATGTCCATCTAACGTTATCAAATATATATAATACTCATAGAGAAAAACTTCATATTTGACGTTTCGAGATAATTCTTCCTCAGTAATGAACCTCGAAACTGTATAACCAAGAGCAAAGATTAAGAGACAAATGGCTGAAGCATTTCCACGCAGGACATTCTTATTCAAAAAGGATAATATGCACCAAAAATATGGCAAAATAGATCATCAAATAAATACGAAAGTATGGCGCTGTTTTTTATTTACATATTTTAAATGTATTTAGATATTCGCTCGTACAAGTTTGAATTCCTAGAATTTGTTACAGGACATCAGGTCTACAAAGAGGTTTGGACACCTTCCTTTGCAGAGGAGCTGTGTTGTGAAAGGCAAGTAGATTATTTGCACGATAAATATGCAGTTAAAGTTATGAAAAATACAGAAACCGTCAGTCATGTTTCGGGAGTTGTATCCCCTTACAGAACGTGCATTTTGGCAAACGGTGGAAATGTCACTGTGGAAGTGGTTGGCAGCCGACATAATTCAAGAGGAAATGGACTGGAAGTCCCTGGACGATACAAAGTAAAGGGCTCACATGTGTCCACAGAAAAAGGGCATTTGCTAATTAAGGATTATTTAAGAAGGCTGCCGTACAAATTTGACAGATATTTATACAAAAGATTTTGTATTTCTTTAAGATTTTTTCCAAAAAATGGGTCCGCATTTACGCCCACGGGCTTGAATCCGGATTTAAGCCCATGGGCGTAAATCCGAGGGGGCATGAAACGGGGTAATAGGGTACTGCAAGACAATTCGACTCATTCTGTGTGCCTGTATAAAACTATTTATAAAGTATTTTTCTACTTACAGAGTTTTGGGGGTCCTGATGTTCACCAGTATCTATAGATGTAAATAAAACGGTACATCATTACCAAATCTGTAGAAGTAGAATTAGTAAACAATAAAAATCAATTAAAAAAATAACATTTATTAAATAACAATAACCTGTGGGTTGTCGTCTTTATATATTCATTATTGATGCAAGTACTAAACTCTATAAAATCGAGACAGTGTTTTCTTAAGGCCATGAGCTTAGACGGATTTGATTTGGACGTATAATGTAGTGTGCTGTTGCATGGTATTGTATGGCATAGCATGGTACGGTATCATATTGTATAGTATAGTATGGTATAGTATGGTTTACTATAGTACAGTTTAGTATAATATAGCATTGTATATTATAGTACACTAGTTGTCTAGTATCGTATAATATAGTACAGTCCAAGGGCGACGCCCCTTAATTTGTGCTACCGGGCAGAGAAGCAAGCCATGAAGCAGGCTCAACTGACCAGTAGGGCCGTCTCTCGAGGATTATGGAAAGCATCTGTCATCAATGAGAACAGATGCTACATCCATTCCTTGCCAAAAGGCCGAGAAGCTATGGCGCTTTACTCCTGCACTACTGCACACCACTCTCTATACTACTCATTAGAAATTGGATATTGGTCAGTGATCTTACGAATACTTAAACAAGTGTGTTCCTTATTAACCAGCCCTTCGGGCACGTCTATGCTAGTCAAGGCTGACAATTTCACTTCTTGCTTTTAGGTTGACTTGTATAGCAATTATCAATACTTTGTGCTCAACGACACTGTTTGATGGAAAATTGAATACTGTCCAAAGTGTGCTGCGATCCACGACATTATAAACTAACAATTGCACGAATAGAGAATTGATGGACTATTAAACTATTCTTATACTATTCAATATTCTTTTCAAAATTACAATATATTATTGTATCAAGCTTATATATGTCTCTAGAATATTCATTCATTTACTATTCACTCCAAATCTGGTAACAGAGAATTCCATAATGATTGGTTGATTGTTACTTTGACATTATACATACAGTAGTAGTAATAGTAGTAGCAGAGAAGTAGTAGTAGAAGTAGTAATAGTAGTAGTAATGGGAACATATGCTGTTCTTATCTTATCCATCAATACTATCAGTGCATGGTCATGATGGATGAAGACGCTTTCACACCTTCGCAACAAACGCGACGTAATAGTGAAATAGGTCAGATATGGTGGCTGTAATGTAGCACAATACTGCGATCAAATCGACTCCCTTGTTCCTCACCATGTTTATTTATATGCTATTTTTCTTTCCGTACCTTTCTGTTCCTTTTTCAACTAAGTGATTACCATGATCATAATGATCATCATTGGCTTTGAATTCCTCAAAGTCATTATAGCTAACACCGCAATCTTTTCATCACCATCAACATCATCTATTATTACAAGTGGAAATAGAACGAACGATGCTGCTGCTTCTGCTGCTTCTGCTGCTTCTGGTGCTCATGATCATTAACATCATCGCCATCATCATCACCATCAAAATCACCATCAGCATCATCGTTGTCATCACCATCATTATCACCATCACCATCACCATCGTCATCATCATCATCATCATCATCATCATCATCATCATCATCATCATCATCATCATCATCATCATCAGAATTTCGATTGCTAGCAGAGAAATGGCCACTGGATCCATTAAGGAAAGGCAAAGACCTGGGCGAGCACGTCAGGCAGTATGTTTCAAAAAGAATGTACGAAGGAGGAATGCCGGTTAGTATATACTTGTTCGTTAGCGCTTACTACCGCCGTTACGTTACAGTGTTGCGTAGCTTATCCTAGCTAGCTAGCTAGCTGTAGCGCCTAGTCAGATGTCAGTTCTTTATGCCAATCTAAAAAGTAAAATAGCTTTATATATAATATATACTGACACCATAATAATGTCTATTTGCCCACCAAATTCTACATCTCGTATCGCTGCAAAGTTGTGCTGCAAATTTGGTCAGTTATATAATAAGTTTGTTCACTATGTGCAATCAATATCATTTCAAGATCTGTTACGTTTAGAAACTGAAGTATATAATTATATAGCCCATGTCATAGGAATTTAGTAAAATCAGGCAATCAACAAGACTGATTCAATCAGTTATTGCTGGTTATTACCTTAATCTCTAGGCACTTCAATTCACGTAATGCCTAAAATTTCAGTGGTCAGTTTACAGTAAATGCCTGGAATAGTTTAGACCTGATGGAAGTGTAATGATATGAAAATGACAGACTTATAAAATTGAACCATCAATAGCTTTGATTGTAAACGGATACTAGAAGTCTGGCAGAACTTTACATGAATTGCATAATCAAAGGACCAAAAGGCTTGCTTCACTGCACTAGCTAACGAGGGAACAGAGAGGTTTCAATAACATTAGCAATAATGAAGCCCTTGCAGCAGAAAACACATGACTATGAAAATGTGCCCAAAAGACAATTGTAAACAGTAATTATACATATATGGTAAATGTAGCAGGCATTTAATACCCAAGAAAATGTACAATCGAACAATTGAAGATCAAGGGACAGGACTTCAACAAACATTTTTCAAAGCAGAACATGGGTACTACATCCTGAGCAATTAAATGATAGCAGATTAAAGTGTTTTACATGCAAAGCCATTTATTGTATAGCACGTTACTAGGTGAGGAGTTATTCATTAAATTAAAATAAAATAATCTGCTGGGAACAATAAGCACTGAACGAATTTCCTTAAACAAATACCGGTACACTTTTATATGCAACCAGTTGAACATTCTACTGGGATGCAGGAAACAACTCTTAGTGGAATAATGATTTTTTTCTGTGGACCGCTTTTTTAGAGAAACTGTTGCAATGGCTACTGTGATAGTAGTCTGACACTCCAATAAAATGTCAAGCACGTTGTCCGGGACAACGGATGGGTCAACTGTCGGCATAGCTATGGAATTAAAGGAAAGAGTGACAGTAACATCGCATCAAGTCATTGTAAAAATATATTGTATAAAGATATAAGATCAGTATGTTACCAAATAATTATTGGTCCTTACAATTAAATCTTATGAGTGTCTGATAGTTTAGTTCCCCTTAAATGGTGTAAAATTAAATTTGTAAAGATAAATTACTTCCGGTAAAAACGCACGTAGCCTCTATTATATTTAAGGGACGGCTTTCTTATCTTTGGGGAAACACAAACTTTACTGAGCAAAACAAACAATAAGGAACACATATCAAATGAAACAAATGGATAGAGATAAGTGCGTAAAAATATAGCTTGGATTCGCATAAAATGCTGCCCATGTTGTTAGTGGCTAAGGACGTGCTCATAGGCCGATCAAGCTTGGAAGAGAGTGAAAGCGACTTTTACTTTCGGCCGAGGAAGTTGGAAGTGCGGAAGTTCTTTTCCCCTCTGCTGATGTCTACATACATGCCTGTCAAGCTAAATTAACGCAAAATACGAGACGAGAATATGTATCAGGCTGAAATATTCATGATGTTACTAAAACCAGTTCATACCTTTAACGATTTGCTTCTGAAGTAATATATCTTCATCTTGACCTTTATTCTTTGCAACCGTTGTTTGTCCTTGGTCCCGCTTTTCTGGTAACTTACCCCCGAGGTGGTAATAGAACTGCGCCCTAAAATCTCGCTCTGGTGTTGTTGGCTTTATCTGAAATTACAGAAGTTGGGGTCAAAGTTGGCAACGTGGTTCGAAATCTTTAAAATTACTTTAAGTGACGGATTTAGTTACCTTAGTGTTTGAGCTTGACTTTAGTCACTACAAATTGTCCGAAGTGAAGGAAAACAGTGATGTGTACAAATGCGAAAACACTAAGAAAGTGAGGATTCAGCTCGATACACCTGCATGCATGAGTAATTTGAGGCAAGTGACTTAGTCAAGGTCACACAGAGGCACCGGACATCCGGATCGAACCTCCAACAGTCTCTGGTTCTAGATCATTGCCATATTCATTACGCAACCTCGTTCCTAGAACTACATCCGTCCCTAAAGCTACATAAGCGCTCTAATATTTTAACAACGTACGCAACAGTCATTATAGTGACCAGTCTTATTCAGAATCAAACGACTCAACAGACCTAAATCAGGACAACAAATTGCCAAAGTTATATCTTACTCACCCTCTCCACTGTTAAATTCTACTCACCCTCTCCAAAGTTATATCTTACTCACCCTCTCCACTGTTAAATTCTACTCACCCTCTCCAAAGTTATATCTTACTCACCCTCTGCACTGTTAAATTCTGCTCACCCTCTCAAAAGTTATATCTTACTCGCCCTCTCCAAAGTTAAACTCTACACACACTCTCCAAAGTTGGGTCTTACTCGTCCTCTTCAAATCTTCAAGACCCTGAATGTCAAGCTAGTTATGGTCTTACTGGTTATAGGAAGCAGCATCTTGTGAAGCAGAGCCCGGGGTTAATTTACGTTAAATGACGCTGTACAACAAATTTTGACTTTGAAATTTATTCTGGCTATAGATTAGGCATTTTCTGTTAATTCGAGCATGCTGATCACAAATCTGAATTCCAATTTGCTGCATCACATTCCAGCTTTTTGAAAAACGTGAAACAAAATTCACCTAAAATTGTTAAATCTGTATAATTCCGCAGTTTTATGTCATCCACAGAGTTAAAAATTTTGACTTTTCACAAGAAGTTTTACTAACAGTGCACCATTACATACTGTACGTAAATAAATTTTAACAGAATTACGGTATAACTATGGGCATAAATAGAAATAGGTGTACACTATAATTCGGTAGAAAGTCAGAAATGTTTGGTTCTGGATTGTCGTTTGTGCGCGTTTGAGTCATCTCGTTTCAGCATCCATACAAAGTCTGCCAGCTTGGCTGGGCTCCATTTCCCTCTGTACCTCCGTTCCATCACAGCAATATCCTGCTGGAAGCGTTCGCCGTGTTCGTCTGACACAAAGTCGAGATGGGACATGAGGAAATGCATTTTCAGTGACATGTTGCAACCCATAGCATTGTAGCTTCGAAGTAACACTTCAATCAGTTGATGGTAGTTCTGTGCTCTGTGTTTCCCCGGGAAGCCATTGCAGACATCTGTAAAGGACCTCCACACTGCCAGCTCCACTGGATTCATCAGAAAAGCAAATTCTGGATCCAACAATAACTGCCGAATTTGCGGCCCGGCGAAAACTCCCTCTTTAACCTTTGCATCACTCACTGCTGGAAACTTTTTCTTTAGATACTTGAAGGCTGGTTCCGTTCTATCCATAGCTTTGATAAATTGTTTTATTTGTCCCAACTTGATGTGCAGCGGTGGTAGAAGAACACTGTTTTTCTCCACAAGGGCTGCATGCTGCACATTGCTCACACCACTTTTTGCACCGGGTTTATCGCCTTTGATATTCTGAGTGAGTCGCATTTCATTAAACCGTAGGTCAATGGCTTCCCACCCGGATTCAAATACTTTCAACTCCAACTTTTCTTGATTAAGATCACTAATATTCTCCTGCAGATCCTTAATCGTATCAGTTAAGCCATTTTTTGCTCGTTCTGATGATCTCGTTGCCTTATTATGTTCTAAAATCAGTTTTTTTATTTCCTTATCTTTTTTCTTAAGTTCAATGATCTTATCAGTGATAATTGCCTCCTGCGATTTTATCTTTTCGTTAGCATTTTTAAGCTCCTTCCTGACAGTTAGGTAATCGTTTTCCTTCGACTTGAGGTCTTTTTCTAACTCCTCGATTCTTTTGAATAAAGCTTCAGCCTCTTCATTCTTTTCGTCATTGATTCTTTTAATAATTGTGAAAAACGGTACTCTTCCGAAAACCATCTGGTCATCAACCTTCTTCTCAGTTGTATATCGCTCGCTGTAAATTCCTGAAAAGTCAAAAGTAAAATAAATCACTAGACAAGATAACAAATATTATAAAAAAACTAACAATTACTACAAATAACTAAATTCTCGTTGTGGTGTCCAGCATATGCACACACGGGCTACGCACAACCTATGATAAGAGAATGAAGTCAAAAAATTATCATTAAAATTGCTCATCAACTAGTATGTATTATGGCACAACTGATCATTTCATTCCTGCAAGCTGACCTTGTGACTTAATGGACACCAGCTCTAAATAGTTACTGGATGATAAGACGCTAAATCGTGAGGAATTGATTGCTACTGACCGGATAAATACCAATAAAATTTGGTAAGAGAATGTCTACTCTTGTACCGTTGGCAATGAAAACAGTCAAGAGCACTATGATATTTGCTCACGTCAAAGAAGGTAACGGTTGACAATAACTGCGCACAGACAAGCTTGGTCCCGTGACCAAGGCAATACGAAAACAACGCTAATGTTTTGGGAAAAAAATTCTAGGTCATTTGATCGTCAGCTAACTTGTAGATCCGATCCAAAGGCAAACTGGTAGATTTGAAGAGTTGAATATTTTGTTTCTAATTTCTGAATAAAGATCTTTATTTCAGTTCAGTTTTTCAAACTAAAGTGGAACGGAAAGTGGTTAATATATATATATATAGAGAGATCTTTATTACAGGATAAACATTTCAATGTTATGTACATTGCTATTAACATGTGTCCTGTTTAAGCAAAGAAAGAAATCGGTATTACGAAAGACTAGCGTGGTGTTGTGTCTCACACCCTTAATGAAAGTCTAGATGCGCGTACGCTACAATACTTCATAGGCGTTCACAGGTGATATCAAAGGAGAGAAACGTTTGTCTCCTTCCCCCTGGAAAAAATCCTGTGGGAACCTTTGATAAAGTCCCTCAAAGGATAACTAAACTATCCAACTACTTCGTGACAACCAAATGTTCGGGTTCAAGTCGTAATTAAAAAAGACCTGTGATAAATCTGGCATCGAAGACAAATTAATCATTGAAATGACTTTTCATTATGCTGTGTTGGCACTTCATTCACAAATTCTTGACTACGTTGACTTTTCTGCATCGGTTGAGAAGTGTACTAAAGCTGTTGATTTTTAAGATCTGTTTAATTTGGAATTCCTTCTTCGAGAGCTTATAAATGGAATGAAAGGCAATCACCCAATATTTTGCACGGCTATAAGGATTGTTTCTCTACTTGGTACATAATGTACTTTCTGTGTATTCTTCTAGTCTTAACCTCTTTCATTAAAGAAGTATCGTAGCGGCGGTTTGGACGAGAATCAGCTACAGAGCATTTAATTCCCTTCTTCATTGTCTGATTAGTGGCAGCGGGAATAGTGGGGGTCTGTAAGCACTCCACTTCAGCACTTTTGACAACGTATGTTTGTGCTTGGCAAAGACAACATATAAAACAATGAAATAAGAAAAAAACAAAAGAGGGCATTGTATCTCAGCCCCCAGCTTTTAACTTAGTGGCACCGCCCCTAATGGTAGGTTGTTTTTATTCTTCAGTACACCACCGTATTTTGTACTTCTCTTTCAACTTCTTTACACTCCATATTGCTAGTTCCAGGAGCAGGGACATCATGCGATTACAATATCCAGAGTTACCTACTGAGCATGTAGGCTACAAGGTGCTGTACTTACTGGTGACTTTGCTTAGAGATGGAAATTCTTATGGCCCGATACTGATATGTAATCGAGGTTTTGCTGCTTCCGTTGCCAATAACAAAATCCTCTATGTTTCTGTGCATGTTGAATCTTTAATTAGATTTCTATCTTCTTAAATCTTCGTCCTCTATCAAGTGTTTTCATGCAATGTTACTACCTTTCTCCTTTCCGCTCTTAAGCAGATGGTCTTCGACTTTATGCATCGTGATGTCGCGAAGGGACAATAAATCATCGCGATTGTTGCGTAGCAAAGTGCTGAGGACTGGCCTCGATCGGGTGAAGTGCCTGCGGCTGATGTGTCCGTTGAAGCCTCCACGGATATACAGGTATTCTTGGGTGCTGATCCTGGAGACCACACTGAGGAGGCTATAGAACTCATCTTTGGCACTTGACTTAAGGCTGACATGGTTTCACCCCCCCCCCATGATTCTGGAGGGACCTAACTTTTTGAAAACTCTTATTTTATGGGGGGACCTACGATTTTTAGAAAAAAGTGGGGGACCTGATCTTCTGGGGGGACCTAAATAATGTCACCCAATTCTGGGGGGACCTGACACAAAGAGTTGATAACTTCCACAAGCACAGTATTTTGTTGAGAAGTCCACTTCAACTGACATTTCATTGTTGTGTGGGGCATTCTGCACCAAACAGAATATCAAAACATTTCTCAATGTTGCCCAACCAACAATTGAAGCACACTTTTGTGACTGACTGGGTCACTGAGGAACATGATTTCTTTTCACTGCATAGACTGTCACAATCAAATACAGTCCAAAGTTAGCATGCACTGAAGAGGATTTCATCTCTGAATTTGACAGGTTGTGGTCTGTCTTCAATTGAAGCTGGGGACAATTCAAATGCCTGCTGGATGTGACGCATCACATGCACATGCACATTCTGCAGCACATAATCAGTAATTATATAATAAACTTTCCAAACATATGTGAAATGTTGCTCATTCTAATGTCAGCCTCACCAAACACAACTCCGCCGGAAAGATCTTATAGCAAGCTGACCAAGACTTGTTATAAGGATAGAAACAAAATACAAACAAAGAAACTTGAGAGGAAGAGCTCTTTACGAAAGCGCGGGAACTTTCGGAAAAATTATTTTCTTGTCACAATCTTGTGATGTTGCTTCATGGACATTTGGTCATGGAAAACTGACTTCAAATGCATTTTTAAGTTGTGTCAGTTCTTATATTTTTGTGAAGTCACATCAGAATTTTGCCGATTTTTTTTTTGACAAAAATTTAATTTGAACTGACAAAATCTTGGAATTATGGCTTCAACGAAACTTCAATTCTTCTACAACTTTAATGTATAGGAACCTGAAAAGGTAGGGTGGGGGAGTGTTTAATTTGGTCAGGAAATAGTCCAGGGGCGAGAACAATGCTAAATCCACCCAAGACAATCTCAGGAAGAAACTTTTAACCCATGGTAGCCCAGCATCACGTATATGTGATGGCCGGTTTCACTGCACGAAAGCCCATCGTCACCTGTGGGGAACGGTAGTATTTTGGTCTCTAAACTGGAATTTTAAGGTTATTGACACATAACTGCTTTTTCTACCTTGCATTTTATCCAAGACGCGACAAACTATTTGCAGCTGTAGATAATTTATCAATATCCCTTAAACCATAGGGCCAAATGTTCTGAAGTAAACCTTGACCGCTTACAGAAACTAAACTATATCACATAATTGCTGTCGATCAAAATGTGAGTCTGCATAACAAGATAAATTTACAATGTAATACAATTGCACCTTATCATATTGTAGAAAACAAATTGTGATTTGGCGTTTGAGCATTTTAACGGCATTCAAACTAATAAATCGTACTACATATGGCCTCTCAGAAACTGTTTGACAGAGGTAAGTGCTCAAACCAAATTCTAGGTACAATAAATCTTAATTTAAGAGTCAAAACTTACCATACCTCATACCTTTACCATGGAACATTAAAAGATGATACACAGGTAGGAGGTAGTTATGTCGCTATATTGATGTGCTTCACTTTACAAAACTTTGCTACAAGGTTCCTCTCTTTTTCAGAGTTATTGCTCTCGTCTTTCATTCAGGCTTGATCGCCCTCTGCAGCAAAAACACTTCATGGATTCCTCTAGTGACTACGGTTTTGTGCTAATGTTGTCGACGGCTTTCCTTTTTTGTGGATGCGGACGTCTCTTGTATAGTCCCTGGCCTGTCATATGGCCTTTTAAAGCCATGGGGTGTCCATTATGTCTCTGTAATAGGCCATCAATTGCCGTTTACTCCGAAAATGTATTGTCTACCTAGAATTGCTTGAATGTTCTGAAGGCATTGTTTACGTTTCTCATATGGTTTTTTGCAGCATCTAGCTGTTCACTTTAGGATGGCAAAAAAAGCTTGTGACCTAACTCTCTAGATTTCATTCATTGCCACCATCGTCGTATTTGTGCAGCAGCAGGTTAGTGCCCATTACTTGCTCCCGTATACCATTAATAATATAATGTACACATTAAAAGTGTTACTCGTAACTTGCATTCTTGACTTTTTGCTCCTTGTAATGAACAATCTACGCATTGTATTTAATCCTAAGGCGATGAATCCCTTGATCGGAAAGAGAACGTCATCCACCCTGTTCACAGTGTTCCCTAGGCATACGTAGCTGTTGACTTCCTTTATGGTCTTCCCTTCTGCTGTTACTGTCGCTTTAGTGGAATATTCGTCGAGCATTACTTTTGTCTTTCCTTGTGTCTTTTGCCTCTCATCTTGTAATGGAGCTCCGGCCCTTTGCTATTAGCCAATCATTGTCGTATAAACCAGTCATAGTCCCGTTCTTCGTTTAAATCATATACGGTTTTTATATGGAATAAGGACAGACACAACTATTTATAGTGACCCATGTTTTCCGTACTCAAGCCTTTCTGACAGGCAGATTTTGCCCATGTTTGTCTGGCTTTTTGAATTGGATATTGTTTTCACAGGGGAGCGGAGGTCTGGGAACGATCAATTAATTAAACAGCTGATTTATCACACTTAACACCTTGAATGTCAAAAGGCGTAGCTAAGAGTTTGCTGAACGGTTAGCTGAACGGTTTGCTGAACGGTTTGCTGAAAGTACGGCTGGAGGATACAAGCAAACAAGCTCCCGCACATTAGCGCAAGCCTCGTCACACAACTAACGGAACAAGGTTTGTTTTTTATCACCAAGAGTTTAAACGAGATATGAGATGCTATTCCACCGTCGTAATTACGTAGAAATCAGTTCCATGTTCCCTAGAAAGCGTCCTTGCCGTCTCACATCCTCTACATACACAGCATCTAGCAAAAGTTTCTACATGTATCTGGTGTTACACAAAGGCATCAACTTACATCTTGCTTACTTCTACTTCTGACGTCAAAAACAACAAACTTTAGCCTCGTTACTTCTGAAACATCCTCGTAAAGTACAATAGTCTTAAGAAATTCTGGATCTGTTCCCTCCTAAAAGAAAAAACAGTACATCGTCATTACCGTGACCAAAGATAAGAACCACGGGAGCATCACACGATCACGATAACGATCATGATCATGATAACGATCACCATAACGATCACGATAACGAACGTGATAATGATCATGACAACGAACGTGTCGACAAAAACCAGTACATCGTCATTACCGTAACCAAAGATAAAAACCACGGGAGCATCACACGATCACGATAACGATCATGATCATGATAACGATCACCATAACGATCACGATAACGAACGTGATAATGATCATGACAACGAACGTGTCGACAAAAACCAGTACATCGTCATTACCGTAACCAAAGATAAGAATCACGGGAGCATCACACGATAACGATAACGATCATGATAACGATCGTGGTAACGATCACTGACTTGAAAAAGACAGGCACACCAGAAAAAGCAATGAACTAGAAAATTTTAGTTAACCCCTTTGTATAGCTTTAACGTACACAGTACCGCTTGTCTTAAATCTACCTACCCTAATTTCTCAAGTACCTCAAGGAGGTCTACGGACACTTATCTGCTTCCCAATTCTATAACAATGATTCAGAACTACGATGGGGTTTTTTCATTTAACATAGTTTTGATGGTTTATCATGTACTCTTGGGTGCCTAATAGTCGGGGGGTTGGAATAAATGGGGGGTTGGAAAATGACTGAAATTGTAATACACGAGGGGCCTGAACAAAAAGTGTAACAAAATGAAGTCAAGATTCAATGTTTAGAATCAACTGCAACTTCCTAAACGTAAGATAATACAACACAAACAAGAGAAAGTTCTTCGACGTCATGGCAGTCTCCTAAATGCCTTCCAGGATTGTAAAAATGTTCCCCTCTTCCTCCTTTTTAAGGCAATTGTTATTGCTTTTATCTGTAATGTGCATCTTCACACTTCTTCGAGCCTCGTAAAACGCTGCCTTCATCTTTTTAATGTGTGGTTTTCATACTGTGATAAAGATATTGTTTTACTTGCCCGCCAAAGTACCTCCTCAAAAAAATTGTCATGGGTGGGTTATTACTTAAAAATTAATAGGCGGCAGGATTGGAATAAGAAAAGAATGTCCTGGGTGAAAAATTTTTGAAAAATTAATTAGCGGGGGGGAGGGGCGTCTATTAGGCACCCCAGAATAGTCTCAATCATGGAGACGGTTCAGTCTGCTTCTGGAGTAACTGGACTACCTCTTTCTTCAAGTTTGCTCATGGGGGACCCTAAGGATTCTGAACGATTAAAACAAAGCAATGTCAATGACATGTACTACTAAAAAGTGAGAGATCATTCAATCTTTTTGGAATTTAGAAAACACAGATGAGAAATAGAAAATGTCACCAAAGAGGTGTGACCTGTTTTCTATTTCTCTCCTGTCTTTTCTAATTTGATATTTCAAATGCTCTCTTCCTTATGATACTAGTTTTTATAATTTTATAACACCTCATTAAATAGCACTCTAATTTCAATTCTCATTATTTTTGTAGGAGTAGCAAGCAGGGGGAGACATTGCCGAGTTCATGGTAAGTAAAGAAAGTGTTTAAAGAGATTTCCAATATTGTTTTTCGACATTCAGAAACTATAGTTTATTCGTATTCTAACGTCAATACAGGCGCACAGCTATGACGTTTTCAGGAGGGAAGGCTTTTACAAAATCAGGGAAGCAAACAGACATCAACTTTTTCTTTCTTGGAAAATGCTCTGAAAGACATCTTCTCACTCTGTTGCAGTCCCGTGTAAACACAAAATTGTGTTGAATTCATGAGAAGGTGAAAGGATCGACCAGGGGGTCCTGGATGTGGACCGTGAAGGTCGCGCCGCCGCTCACCTTGCGTACTGCCAGCGCCGGCGCCACGCTGCGCTTGCCGCAGGTGATCATGAGATCCGGCCAGGGCGGTTCCAGACGGTCGCCCGAGGGATCGATTGCCGCGAGGGGCCGGACCCAAAACCGCGGCGGCAGGCGCCGCCATGGGGCGCGGATCGAGATGCGCTTGACCAGGGGCTGCAGGTGGAGCGCCTCGGCGAGGCCAAGGCATTGGTTTTCCATGCCTTTGCTGCCGTCTGTCACGACCCAGCAGGAAGGCGCCTTGGTCCAGCTCAATCGGGTCATGGCGCCGGACTATCGCGCCCCAATTCGGACAAAGCAAGCGCCCGGGCGGCGGAGCTATCCCGCTGATTTATCGAGGCCACTTGGCGCAGTGCGGGTTGGCGGGTAATATCCTTTCGCTTTCGCATTCAGAAGCGCAATCTTGAACAAACCGGACGGAACGGCATGCGGCGATCGAAGTTGGACGCCATCGACCTCAGGATCCTCTCGGATCTGCAGGAGCAAGGCCGTATAACCAATGTGGAGTTGGCCGAGCGGGCGGGCATTTCAGCGCCGCCCTGCCTGCGGCGCGTGCGGACTCTGGAGGAGTCCGGCTATGTCCGTGGGTATCATGCTGCCGTCGACAGCGAGAAGCTCGGTTATGAGGTGTTGTTTGTCGCCCTGGTCGGCCTGGACAGTCAGGCGGAGCCGGTCCTGACCGCGTTCGAGACCCTGATGGACAGCTGGTCCGAGGTCCGTGAATGCCACATGGTCCGCGGCGCCGGGGATTTCGTCCTGAAGATCGTTGCCCGCAACACCGCCCATGAAAACGAGTTGACGACCCGCTTGACCGCCGCGCCCCACGTGGCGACGGTCCAGACTATCCAGGTCATCCGCACATCCAAGGACGTTCCGGGCGTGCCCATCGACCCCGACGAAGGCGATGTTCCACACTAGGAACAATAGCTTGCTAGAGCCCCGGCGGATTGGGTGTGGTTCGGAACGCTTCTCTAAAGGAATTCGACCTTCAGGACTTCGTAGGCCTTTTCGCCCTTGGGCGTGATCACCTCGACCGAATCGCCAATTGATTTGCCGATCAGCGCGCGCGCCAGGGGCGAAGTGATGGCCAGGCGGCCGAGCTTGACGTCGCTCTCGAGTTCCCCCACCAGCTGATACGTCAGCTCTTCGTCGGTATCCTCGTCGGCCAGGGTGTCATTACAGATTCCAGGCTTTCTATCGCCTTGTTATCTCTGGTCCACGACAAGTCAGAATTCTAATCTGGTGAAAAATAGATTGAGTCACAATTCAGCCAACAACTGCAAACAGGTAGAAGAAAGTGTGTTTGAGAACCGAAACTTAAAATCTATCTTATTCGCCGCATGGAAGAGAGCAGGAAGCTGTCTGCAATAAGAACTATCGACGCGCGTATGTGTTACGTACGTCAATGAAATCATTCACTAGCAAAGCGAGAATGAAAGGATTAAACAGAATAAGGCATTGGTGACTGGAATATCATTGTGAATATGGAACGATTTAAAACTTTGATTTTTATTTCGTTGTTTTCTTTTGAAGTAAAATAGAATATTTCTTATTTGCAAAAATTTAAACTTATCTTCCAGTTCCTTAGCACTAGTTTAACATTTGTCAGCATAAAAGAATACGATATTTTACAATAGCTAATTTCTGGTCGGGACTGCTTTGGTCATCAAGTGCAATGATGAAAACGTGCAGAGATTATGACCCCCTGGGTATTGCAGAGTCTTTATAAGTTTTTTTGTAGGCGGGAAATTGTTCCTTAGCCGATGATTTCTTCATAGTAACGAAGATATTCTCTTCGTTTCAGGAAGTAAACGGCGAACGTTAAGTGTTTAGCCCTGCAATCCGATCCTCAACATGAAGTTATTTTGTAATCAGGAACCTTTAATCATTAAGAAATATTTCACAATTACGTCAGGTTCAGCAACTATACTGAGTGACCGTTTGCAAATAGTACCTGTTACAGTTACCCCCTCCTATAAACAACTCCTTGATAGACTCTTTTTGATTACAAAGAAGATGAAGGGGGGCCCTTCGCTATCAATAATTGTTACAGGTCTTCTACTAAAAAACATACATCATGGAATTCCTTTGCAATTATAAAGTAGGGGTAGAACTTGCTTTGATACCCCTTGGGGGCATATTGGGGGGATATTGGGGGCATATTGGGGGCATTTAAGGAGGGGGATATGAAAGTTTCTTGGATAGCGCATAAGAACTTTTTTTAAACGGTAAGCTGTGAAAGTCGACTACCGCTAGCTACATCTCTCTGGGTCAAACAGTTCAAGCGAGTCGGTAATATATGTTGTATATCATGCTCAGAGATTCAGCAATTTCAACTTATTTTTGGCCTTACATTGCAACATTTGCACTTCCCTTAACTCCAATATAAGAACGACAATTAGAGGATCTCCTACTCCGAACGTTGTGTCATAGGGGATGACGATGATTGTTCGTTTGTGTTTACTTACAAACTACATAATGTCACTAAGGAGGCGGAATTGCTAGTACAAAAGGAAAGAAGTAAGTGTACTAGTCTACTTAAATTCTTGCCTACATCCAAAAGTACTATTGGATGGTGCTTAAGATTACAGACCGCTCTGAAAAATTGATGTACGTGATTTGATTTTCTAAGAAAATCAAAAGAAAATTTCTAAATTTCAGATACTTTTGTGTACCTATATGAGTGGAAACCTGTGACTAAGATTGAAAATTGGTATGTTCTGTTCTTGCTTTCGGTCGCCTGTATTTTCTTCGTTATAAAGTTCAAAATGTATTGAAGGTTATGGAAGTGACCATATGTGTGCCACACACCTATTACACCTATTGGTCCACATCGCATTTAGTAGGATAGGAGCAGTACAAGTTTCAGATAATGTGGTTATCCTTGACGGAACCAAGCCAAAACTGGGTATATTTTTCCCTCCGCACCCTGCAGCACGCTTGTTTGTATTACATGTTCCTCTACGTCGCCTTCTATGTTGAAAGACCCCCTTGAAGCTTTCCGAGATGATGGAAATATAGTGTGGTCCTCTTTCGAAACTATCTTATTATCAAACATTAACGATGGATGAAATTATCATTGGATTTTCAAACCGCGCTTGTATCATGCAGTCCTTGTTTTCAGCGACCATTAATTTTAGCCTTCTTTAATTCTAACAGTCATTAATTTAATCACAAAGTACCCAATTTCAAGAGACCCCCCCCCCCCGGGTTGAGCAAGAGTGCAGACTTTATTTCAGAATATTTTTCATATGGTGAAATAAAAAAAGAATTGCAAGAAGAGGAGAGATGCATTTCTATTAACAAAGGACGCAATATATCTTAATTTTCCTTTACATGTTCGTTTTCGGATGATTGTTCGTCACTATTGGGTCGTAACTCGTGCA
The DNA here is from genome assembly GCA_010016025.2 of Alatinidae sp. Z8VKAUB7J3. Taxonomy (NCBI): domain Eukaryota; kingdom Metazoa; phylum Cnidaria; class Cubozoa; order Carybdeida; family Alatinidae; species Alatinidae sp. Z8VKAUB7J3. The sequence continues at coordinate 99,702,196 of JAAAKM020073195.1, forward strand.
GACCTTCGTATATTTCATTGGAATTGGAATCATCGGCGTATTATTCGTTCGTTGGATATGCCGCTTCGTTAATTTTCGATTTGAAAACCTGCATTTTTTTCAGCATTGTTCCATTATACTAGAGATGCTAGAGATTTTACGTTGCCGGCTATCTTAGCGCAAATTAATAAAGCTTACCACGCATATCTGCTTATTTCTTGAGAAATGTGACCTACCAGTACAGAAGCAAGTTTGGCCAGAAGCAAGACTTTTCCAGCAACAGCAAATCGATGGTGCTAACTTCTCGTGTGAAAACAGATATTGCCGATCCTGCTAGAGTAATTTCGGCAAAAGGGGCTCATGTGAGTAGGGTGTAACACTCAGTCGTGATAAATGCCTATTTGCAACATCCTCTCTCAATTTTTTGGTCTTGTTAATTCTGACAGTGTCATCTCTCAAGATAGATGCAATTCCGTAATGCTCCTACTCCCTCCAATTCTACTGAAGTACGCTCATTCCTTGACGTGGTAAAATATTGTGCATCCTTCATTTCTAGCTTCTCTACTTTTTGCTGAACCTCTTCGTAAAATTACTTGAAATAACTCTAGCTGGGCACTGGTTAGATAGTCAACAGAAAGCATTTTAGATGCTGAAACAGTCCATTTTCGCAAACCGTACTACTGCACACTATGACCCCACTGCAGCAACACAACTGACAGTTGATGCAAGCCCAGTTGGACTTGGTGCTATCGTATCCCAGACGCAGAATTGGTAAACTTGTTCCGATTACCCAATGCTAGCAGAACCTTAACTAGCGTGGAGCACCACTATTCCCATATAGAAAAGGAAGCTCTTGCAGTCACCTGGGGGTGTGAACGCTTTAACCTATATTTAAATTGGGACATTCTCCGATCTTTACACTGACCATAAACCCTTGGAGACAGTCTACGGCCCCAAGGGCAAACCACCTGCTAAAATTGGAAAGAAAGGGTTTACATCTACAACCCTTTTGTTTTCAAGTTATTCATTTACCTGGCATTCATAATCCTGTAGGTGCCTTATCTCGACTACCGTTATAATATGAAGTGTCAAATGGGAACACTACAAAACTTGAAGCCTTTATTAATTCCCTCATTTCTCAACTGGTTCCCAAAGCTATGACGTGTAATGAAATTGTTACTGCCTCTATGGCTGATCCGATCCTCGAACAAGTCCGTATTGCTCTTGCTACTTCTACATGGCCATCTTCTGGCCAACTTACACCATTAAAGCGTATTAAGGATTAATTCTCTGTTCAAAACAATATCATCCTACATCATTCTTGAACTGTCATTTTGTTTTTTTACATGTAAAATTGGGTAGTTGAAATTGGTTGTGCATAACCACCCTTTTTTCTGCCGTATTATTTGCCATACGTGTTGGGAAATGCACATGCAGTTACATGTCTCCTGGGACAGGGACTGCCCAATGGTGCATAGGTATAATTCTTATAATATCCAATGGCGTAAGTGAAATCAGTAGGGTTTTTATTATTGTGTGGATGGCATGTAAATCTACCACATGAAAATAGGCAGTCGTTGAAAAATGACCATAGGTCACATTTGCAAAAAATTGGCCCAAAACAGGTAGCGAATTCTTAGAAACATCATAGAGAACATTGGTGGTGGGCTCAAGGACTACTCCGGGAAATAACGAAGTGATGATATGGACGGGGAGAATGAAAATCTCTGCACCAGAATCCACTAAACAAGTAACCGACTGAGACGTGAAATCAGGCGGGGAAATTAACACTGAGCAATGAAGGCGAGAAGAAACTGCTTCGAGATTATAAGAATTCGTTGGTGCAGGCGAAACAGGAACCCCCATAGCTTGGGCCTCCTCAACAGCATGAACAGGGCGAGGTTCGGAATTGCAGACCTTCGCCAAATTGCCTTGCTTCTTGCAATAGCTGCACCGCAGATTATGAGCTGGGCAATCTTTGGAATTCGTAAATTACGCGGGATTTCCGCAGCGAAAACAATGATGATCGCCAGAATGAGGCTGATTGGACATTTTGGCGGGAAAGCGATTGCCCTGCATGGCCGGTCGTTGAAAAGGACGTTTAACCGTGGAAGCGGCAATTTGTGGAGGAAACTAAGCCAGAGAAGATGGAGAAGACTTAGTTTAGCATCTTTTTGAGCGGATTCCAAACAGTGTCCCATTTCAATGGCCTTTGTTAGTGTAAGCTTAGGCTCTGACAGCTGACGCTCACGAAGTTTAGGGATGGAAGTCTCCACGAGCTGGTCGCGAATCATGTCATCCAGCATAGTGCAGTGGCATACTTATCGTATTCGCAGTTCATAGATAACTGCCTTAATGAGGAGATAAATTCATCTACAGACTCACCTGTAGCCTGGCTTCTTTGCTTGAAGTGAAATCGCTCAGCTACCACAATTAATTTTTGGTGCAAAAAAGGAACGCAGAGCAGCAACACAAGAATCATATGATTCATCGACCGGGGTCAGTGTGTAGAAAATTCGTTGGCCCTTGGTTCCTAGTGCATGGAGAAGGATTGCCTTGCGACGAGGCTCTGGCAACTCCGAATTACCACTGGCAAGTAAATAATTGTTAAACATTTTGGCCCAAACGTCCCACTGTGAACTTGGTTGGTCAGGAGTTGGAAGAAATGGTGGAGGCATCGGTAACGTCGAAGTAGACGATGAATGGAATGTTGAAGTACTTGTAGCCATATTAGGGAGGTTTAGATCCACGACGATTACGAGTACGAGAACAAGTTCTTCATGGAAATCCTTTTCAGTTGCAGTGTTTCTCATCAGAACTTCAAAGGAAAGACTAAAATACTGGCCCAATATTGATCACATTCTGCAAGCCGCAGACATCTATTTATAAATGCCGATTCTAATAACACCTTCCACGTGCAAACAATTCCAAAATATTAACGGACCGTCAATAAAAATCTACAGACTTTTGATTTCGTCAAGATACTGTGCAATGCTTCAATCATCGCCCCCAGATGATTAATAATGCTATCAATTTTTGCATTCATCAGTATTACTGCCAAGATTATTGCGAGTCTGTGAGCCACTTTAGTAATTTCATCAATATCAGAGGTCTGATTTGATCAAATTATTATTAGTGATGTAAATCCCTTTAGTCATAACTCACAGTGTTAAGATTAGAATATGACTATGGAACAGCTTAGCCGTTATGTATTAGAATAAGCCTCCTTGGCAGCTTGTTTGCATGAAATGTGAACGTATGAAGTTTAAATCCTATCAGAAGAATCTCAGGCACTTTCTGTAAGTCTTTCCAAAGTACATAAAATATTCTGTGGTCATATTACTCTGTTAATTGTGTATCATATGATCTAGTGAGATGAGGATACACTAAAGGTATAGTTCTCTCTATATATATATACATATATATACATATATGTAATACGAAGTAAACTTATTGGAGTTGTGAAAGTAGTGTGACCTTTGCACTGACTTTGTCCATTTATAGGAAATACAAATGGCACTTGAGGGTCTCTCCAGGGATCTTGGTACCACAATTGATAACAGTACTACAAGCAAAGGTACATCCTATATACATAAATTTTGTTCATTTCAGTATAGCCATGTTAGTTGCTTTTTTCGTGGATCATAGATCTTAGATAACAATGGTCATGGTGAGAATAATTATACTTGTTTTATATTATCATTTACATATTATAAATCTATGCATAACATCATGATGATGATGATGATGATGATAATGATAACTTGTGTACATTAGGTTAATTTATATGGTGAGATTATATGTGCTACTTTGAAAGCTTACCATTGGCTTTATCAACTTTCTTTAATCAACTTTTTGTCCTTTTGAATGTTGTCTTTTCATTTATGTATTGTAACAAGTTTGCCCATGAGGTATTACTGAGCTGCCCTTTATGTATTTGAAATTATTCTAAAGATATACTGTTGTGAATAGCCATATTGCAGTGGGCTTACCATTTTTATGATCTCTTGCCTGTCATAATAATTTTCTTTCTTGAAAAGTCTTGTTTTGGAATCCTGTTGGTCTGATGAAAGACGCTTCGTGAGATCAGTTGTGTAACTGATACAAAATATTATCATTGAATCAAATTCCTTACTTTTGTTAACAGGGTCAACTCCTGCAAATCGATCACCGCAGTGTGATGATGAAAAAGAACAATTAAAACAACAGTTGGCCAGTTGTCGGGATGTCATCTTCAAACAGGATGAGTTGTTACAGGTAATTGGAAACGTTCTCTTGTGTGGGAGGAAATTTTAATCAATGTCGCAATTCTACAAGTGGGGCGAAGGTGGGGCAAGGGAAGAAAGTCCCGCCCTTTAGATGTGAAGGCAAAATCATTTTAGGAGTCACTTTTTCGTGTGTTGCCACACATGACGACAAGCCTTAGTGTTCATCTGGCGATTGGGTTTCACTCAATGTTAAGTAATATTAGCACATTAGTGGGCCTTTCAGAGGCTCTCCCTGCGTATTTTTCTTATGTTACATCCTGTTATTGCAGTTCAGGTTTATCATGACTTGAGAAAAGTGTGGGGTTTCAAGTCAGTTTTCAAGGATGTAGAGGCCACTTGCCTGCAGTACCATGATGATTAATGAATGAACTTAAAAAATAAGTGAATGCCAAGTAGGCAAAGCTTTGCGTACAACTTAAATCGTTCATGGAAAAAGTGCGAGGTGACCAGACATTACTGGGTCAGCTGATCTTCGCTACTGTATGTTTAGCAGTATGCGCATGCTCTGAGCAGACTAATTTATTTTATTAAGGTTAAGGTTTCAGTGCTTAAAAGACTGCATCTTTCCGTTGTCAGCCTTGCTAATCGATTTGTCAGGGTGCGTGCAGAGTTCTAAATAACTTTCCACTTTTGCATTAGTCTCTGAAGCAATCACGAAGCTAGGAAGCACCCGTGGCACTGCCCCCAAACTAATACATTTTCCCACCACAACGCATGATAAGTGCTTTAATGCACATTTTCTGTATTAGCAACAATCTTTTAAAATCATTTTTTAACATTAGATAATATTTGATCCGACTTTCAGGTCAAATCCAAGTCTTGTCGCGAGGACATTTTGGCTAGCTTCGTGCTTAGCCTTAAGGTGCGCTTTTTTTGAAGAGAACAAGAATAACGATTGCCAAAACGTCGAAAAAAATTGCGTAAATTGCTCAGAACACATGGCGAATGATAAGGGTATTTATTTTAGCTTTTACTTGGTTTCTGGCGTGCTTCTTGGAGCAACATGAAATGTTGAAGAAGTCCAGACTTTACATTGCCTTTCAATGCTTCAAAGCAATCTTCATTTGCCTTCAGAGACCTCTTTAGGATGATTCTTGAGAATAAATAACTTGGTATTATGTGAATTTCTCTTTCCTGAACGCTTTCATCTTCCTGCGTTGAGACAGTTCCTAAGGTTACGGTTAAACTGGATCGAAATATAAATGACAAATGTCAAAAAATATGTATGCATATATTGCCACATTCTTAGTAAAATATCCTGAATTTGTAAAGAGAAAGAGAAGGGAGTTATAAAAAAATAAAAATTTCTTACATTAAAGAATAAATAAACAAAATCAATACAATGCAATACAATACAATACAATACAATATAATTAAATTGTTCGTACGGTTTCCATTGCCAAGTACGAGAGAATTCATCTTAATTGCAGTAAGGAGTTAAAAGAAAAATAGCAGATGAAAGTAGGAATTAAAATAAGCATTAAATTTAAAGCGGTTTTAGAGTGTTTGCCTATTCATTAAAAGGTACGTTTATGTAAGGCTTAAAAGACTCAATAACTGATAATGATCGAGCTATTTTTAAGTCACCCATCATTAAACACTTACGAGTGCTGATAAATCCTTTGAGGGTCGTTTTAGTCAGAATCAAACCGTGTTCGATTAATTGATGATCATAAATCGCGCTGCCCTTCTATTTATGCCACAGACTGCGCTTGAGAAAAAAGTTTATAGTAAATCTAGTGCAGGAGGTTATACATTCTTCCTGAGTGACTGAGTCTGGCCTGAGTGAGAAACAATTTTCAAATTTCCAACGGTCCAGAATTCCAGGCCAGTGATGCATTATCAGCAAACACTACATGCCAAATTTGTTAATGACAAGTTGGAGTCCTAGTTTATCCTTGTCCAGCGGCAGTTTTTATTTTACTAGAGGACAAGGTTCATCCTGAAACGGAGAATGCATAACACATGGTTCTCCCGCAGTGTTTTTTAAACAAGACTAACTTGTTTGCCCCGATCAGTTACTAGGATCGCAATCTATTTTGTAGATAACTGTTCATATCTAATAATGAATTCTTTATTTCAAGGGTTTTAGCCCGATTTCTGAAACCAATAGCAATCCATATGACATCATCAGTTGAAATACATACAAATACAAACAAACAAAAACAAAACAAACAAACAAACAAAAAACAAACAAACAAAAACAAACAAACAAATAAAATAAAAATAAACAAAACAAGAAAACAAAATACAAAAATGTAGGAATACAATAATGTAAGGATACAATAATGGAAGGATCCAATAATGTAAGAATACAATAACAGAAGGATTCAATAATGTAAGAATAAAGTAATGGAAGGATCTAATAATGTAAGAATACAATAATGTAAGTAAACTGTAATGTAAGGATACAGCAACGGAAGGATACAGTAACGGAAGGATACAGTAAAAGTAGGATACAGTAACGGAAGGATATAGTAACGGAAGGATCCAATAATGTAAGGATCAAACAATGTAAGAACCCAAGAATGTAAGGAATCAAGAATGAAAGGGCCCAATAAAGTAACGAACGAAGAATGTAAGAATACAATAATGGAAGGATACAATAGTGGAAAGATCCAATAATGGAAGGATGCTATAATGTAGGAATATAATAATGTAAGGATACAAAAATGTAAGGATCCAAGATAGTAAGGAATCAAGAATGAAAGGGCCCCATATTGTAACAAACCAAGATTGTAAGAATACAAAAATGGAAGGATCCAAAAACGGAAGGATCCAGTAACGGAAGGATGCTATAATGTAGAAATACAATAATGTAGGAATGCAATAACGTAAGGATACAATAATGGAAGGATCCAATAATGTAAGTATACAATAACAGAAGGATACAATAATGTAAGTATACAATAATGTAAGGATACAGTAATGGATGGATACAGTAACGGTAGGATACAGTAATGGTAGGATACAGTAACGGTACGATACAGTAACGGTAGGATACAGTAACGGAAGGATACAGTAACCGAAGGATCCATTAATAGAAGGATCCAATGAGGGAAGGATTCAATAATGTAAGAATAAAATAATGGAAGGATCAAATTATTTAAGGATACAATAATATAAGTATACAATAATGTAAGGATACAGTAATGGATGGATACAGTAACGGTAGGATACAGTAATGGTAGGATACAGTAACGGTAGGATACAGTAACGGTAGGATACAGTAACGGAAGGATACAGTAACCGAAGGATTCACTAATAGAAGGATCCAATGAGGGAAGGATTCAATAATGTAAGAATAAATTAATGGAAGGATTAAATTATTTAAGGATACAATAATGTAAGTATACGATAATGTAAGGATGCAGTAACTGAAGGATACAGTAACGGAAGGATCCACTAATAGAAGGATGCTGATAGAATTCAGATAACTGAATAAGAGATAAGTCACTGGTTTCAAGAGTAGCTAAAAGCAATCTGATCTATAGGTCACAGAAAAATCCCATGAAAACCTGCTGGACTTATTCGTCTTATATCCAACACTTGAAGTATCTACAACACATTTCAGAAATACTAGTAAATGATTCTTAACACGTAGTAAATCCTTTTAGGCCATGTTTTTCTCAAAAAACTGTCGAGAGTTTTGCCTTGTGGACTACGTTTGTTATTGATTTGTTGTTTCGTTGCTTTGCCATACCCTAACAATACATTAGTAACTTATGGCACAACTTTGCTACTCTATTTCAATTTCTCCATTTTCTCAGCATGTTTCTATGCCACGTTATTTATAACCCTCACAACTTTAGTTTCTTTTGACGTTTTCTAGGCGTCGTAGGCTTACAAATCCGAAAAGAAGCCCCCCTAAATGCTTATGGCTTAAAAACACCCCCTCCCTAATTCTTATTCAACAGCAATACGTGACTAATTCAAAGTACGAGGACGCAAAAATATTTCCTAAACTAATAATAATTTACAAATTTGTTTTTGTACAGAAGAGTCAGTGTCATATTTTTATCCTTACTCGCCACATTTGCTCCTAATCATCCACCGGTGGATATCGACATCCAGCTCAAGGCAATGAAGCCTTTTCGCACCATATGACTTGACCAAGGAAGGGCTACTATCTGGCCCGTCTATCTGTCCAAAGCCCCTTGAAAAATTAGAAAGTATAATCGAGTAGAGAGGAGATAATTTTAACTTTCCGTACATAGTTTAGAACGTAATATATCTTTCAGCACCATTTTAAGGCTAAATTACTAAACATGGTTTAAGCTCAACCTAACATACTGGTGATTCTGGTATCGTTTGTTCATGTACTCCAATGACGCCTTTTATAGTTTGGGGCACCAGGCGAGTTATTTCGGTATGCTTATTCGTTTATTCGACAAAAGAGAACAAAGAAAACAACAAAGAAATTAAAAAAAAGGTGGAAGGGGGTCCTTTCTCAACTCTTAAAGTCAAAAAAATTAAAAGTCGTCTCTAATTATTGGTTTTGTATAAAAAAGCACCGTTTGATTATATCACACAGCCCAACTTTTGACGCCCCGGGAAATTGAGTTTAATACCATTACGATTAAGCTGTTGGAATTTAACAGTTTTTCATACTATTCTGCTTAGTACTTTCATTTTTCACAAAATTAGCACTGGGACTTTTCATCATATGTAAGGTTAAATAAAGTCTAATAAAAATTATTCTATTGCAGTATAGACGTATTTTCCGGCATTGTTTATGGTGGCATACAGTAACAATGCCGCTAATCATTTGCCTAACACTTATGTCACTATCACTCAGGAACCCGACGTTTCAACTGCATACTGCCAGTCTTCGTCAGGCGATGTGTCAACTTCTTTTGTGTCACAATTTATACTCGACGCTAATAATTATTGTCCGTGATTGGTTTATCTTCGATCCTCGTATTTTGGTGGGAAGCTGTTTCTGTGGACGTCCGTTCCAACATTTTGCCTCCTGTTTGGTTTCTTTATTGTTGGCATCCATGCCTCGGGAAACTCTACGCCCTTGTCCTTATTCGTCAGGCAAAGTTGACATATCGCCTGACGAAGTGTAGCATTACGTAATTAAAATGTCGTGTTCCTGAATGACAGTGACGACATCGTGAGATGAATGATTATATGTACTGTTACTGAACTGAGAGCTGTTCGTAGAACGCTCTAGTGTCCCACATAAACGAGTGGTTTGGAGAATGTCTTCACAATGACGACAGGGGCCTGAAAATCGCGGGAAATATATACTTAATGTGCGGGTCTTACAAGAAGAAGTGGTGTTTTATTCGAGAGAGAGGGGGTTCGAGTTTTGAAAAAACACTAGAGAAACAGGGCATACGTCATTTTGATATTTTAAATCCTCTCTGCTTGATGAATCTCTAACTTGTAATGGGCTTTGAGCCGATAGAAGGATAGCAGTCCTTCCTTGGTCAAGTGACATGGCGCTGACAGGCTGGTCTCCAATTGCGTTGAGCTGGTTGTCAATATCCACCGGTGGATGATTGGGAGCAAATGTGGCGACTAGAGAAATAGAGTATGTTAAGATCTGAGGTCACCCCGTTCAGCTGGTAGAGCGCACGCCACCAAAGCGTGGGTCACGGGTTCGATCCCCGCTGGTGACATATTTTCTATTTCTCTAGTGTCTTTTCAAACTTTTGTTAGTCGGTTACTGTGGTGTCAAAAACAAGTGTAACGTGGTGTAGAATACAAGTGTAATATGGTGTTGAATACATGTGCGATGTAATGTCGAAAACAAGAGCAATGTGGTGTCGAAGACAAGTGTAAAGTGGTGTCGAAAACAAGTGCGACGTGGTGCCGAATACAAGTGCAACGTGGTGTCGAATACAAGCGTAATGCAGTGTCGAATACAGGTGTAATGTGGTTGAGAATGCAAGTGCAATGTGGTCTCAAAAATAAGAGCAATGTGGTGTCGAATACAAGCGTAATGTGGTGTCGAAAACAAGTGCAATGTAACACTTTCTGTGCAGAAGAGGAAGCACATGTGTCAATTCAAGTACATGTTATCATAACAGCTCTTCACTATCTTTACATGGTGTCAACATGAAGACTCAATAAACTTAAAACTAGACTCAAAGTTATTGAATATAAGGGGTCTGAGCCCTAGTGCTTTGGAATAACTATAAAGGCATGCGGTGATTATTACTTGTGAAAAAACAAAAGATTCGCAACACTCGCTAATATTAAGCTTGTTTAACTTAACACAGTACAAATCTTTTCTTTACAATCAGGAAATACCCCAAACAAATAACAGCACAATTTTCCCCTAAAACCAATACGTATACAATACAAGTAACCTTGGTTCAGGTCACTTTGCCTTTAAACGCCGCCCTGAATTATTCTTCCCCTTTCTTTCATGATCTATGTGGTCATTGCTTCCTACCTTGTCTTACTCTCTATTCTCTACCTCTTTTCCTGTTTTTAAGTTTATATTTCTACTTCTTTACATCAATATTTATCTCTTCTCTTCCTCCTATTTTGTTTCATTTCCTTATTTATTAATTATCCCTCCACATCTTGTCTATATTTCCTGTATTAATCAACATTTTTAGTTAATTTGCTCATCTCATCTTCTTTTGCACTTTTGTTCTCTTCTTTCTTCTATTTTATACTTAATCTTTCTCTCTTATTTCCCTTCATTGTTATCTTATCTTATTTCCATTATTTCATCTTTTCGTTTTGTCCTCTTTTTTGGTTTCCTTTTTGTCCCCCATTTCGTCTTTCCTGCCCATGGTAAATGTCACTCTCCATCTTGTACTTTCTATCACTCGTGCCTACATATTAATATCATTTCTGTCTTTCTTAAAAAGTCATTATTTTACCTTTTTTTGCCTTAATTAACTGTATATTTGCCTTTATTACTTGAAATTTAGAGAAATAATAAAAAGAGAAGTGAAACAAGAATTATGATTTCAGAACTGTGGAGCGTAAATTGAGGTAATTTATACATCTATTATGGCTGGACTGTGACTTGACGTACTTCTGTCATCTATGGAGGGGTATAGTATAACCAGGCTCATTGCCTATAAAATGTAGCAGCCTTCACTGCGTCATGACATAACCCTTTCAGCTGCTTACAATTCTGTATTGCTTCAATGATGTCACAATAGAATATAAAATAGATAGGTCGCCATTATTTGATCTCACAGTTTTTACTTTGGTACATTACCAGCAAATTTCAAATTCCATGGGTGAACGTCTCTCCATCTTTAGGTTATTTGTAAATCTTGTGACTGCTTAAGGAATGCACAATATATGTTAGAGTTATTGTGTTCTGAAAAAGAAGAAAATCAGACAGAGGTGAGTTGGTTTCCATACCTTAACTTCATCATTTTTAATGGTTATAAGAATATATATACAATATATGTGGAGATATGAATGGCTTGCGTTCCTATAAAGATGATATTGAGTGATAAGTTGAGACGGAAAGTTGCCTGTTTCACCTGCGCTATTAAGTGGCCCTAGGCATCACAGTGTTTATAATAGTGCAGCTAAGAACGGTGAATATTCCAAAAACACTCTCTTGCTAAACTTGATTCCATGGTAATAAGTTTGAGCAATTTTTTACACTGAATCAAAACCACTTATCATAAGTGTGCTGAAAACTTCAGCATGTTTATAATTGTCACTTTATCAATAGCATTGCTGTAATTTCACTGTTAAACCGCGGTTCGCAAAACTCAGGGTTTCCATAAGACTACAAAATACAAGGAGTCTGCAATGGATCTTTACTTTGATGTTTTTTTTGTCTATAATTATCCTTATACTGAAAATACAAGCAGTTAAATTTACAGGTAGGACCTTAGCCTGTGTCATTGAAGGAAGCTGACTGAAACGCGAAGCTACTCCGATAATGAAATTCTTATACGAAGTAGTTCTTATAGCGTATATCTAACACCATCTAAGCTTTAAAAAATACAATATTTGAAGCGCAGATAAATGGTACCTGAAGGATTTGCGATGATTAATTCTGTGTTTGTTAACAGATAAAAAGTTCGAAATCCTTTTAACTTAGTTAAAATCCACTACGTGACGTTTCTTGTTACGCGATTTTGATATGTAAAAGACGCGAGTTCTAAACTTTTAGTCTTTGGCTTTTCCTAAATACACCCTTTGCCTTTCCCAGTTACCACGGTTTTATTGTTTTAAGCCCTAGCTCTTTTATTTACGGGCTTGCAGCCTCCACTTAGAAATAATTTTATTCCCAGACCCTGCAAAATCCAAATCATCGCATGTTGGATGCTAATAGTAACCTACACAGACCCAGATTATAAGAACTATTGAGTTAACGTCGGTGCAAAGGGGCATGGCAATCTGTTATAACCTCTCTCATTAAAAAATTCAGTAAACTAAGTGATCACAATCAAACTGTGTTTCTGAACAGTAAGGCAAGTATAGTTCAAAGGCATCGCCTCCCGATATTTATCATTTGGTCAATAATTGTGACCGTTATTTTCTAGGATCTTCTCGTTTCCTATAAATTCATCGTGATAGCTTTCTCATTTTACTCCATATGATTGCTGCGATCAGTGTATGGCGAAAACGTTTAGCAAAATGAATCCGCTACTCAACGCAATATTCAAGTTTTGGACCACAAACCAACTAATCAAGAACTGCCTGTGAAGAAACGTCGAGTAAAGGAGGAAAGTAGTAAACTTGAAAGAAACTTAGATACCTGGAATATGCAGAAGAGTTTCTTTATAATTAAGCAACATGAAAGTTTTAGATTGGTTACAAAGACGCACAGGAAGGATTATTACGATACTTTCGTTTTAACGGGAAATGTATAGAAGTCGAAGTAATGTTAACGTGGTCATATAGCGTCAAGGTATATCAGATTTTGATGTTTCATATCGTCATAGGAGCATGACTGTAATTAGACTCACGCGTTGTAAAGTTAAATTTTTCTTTCTGCTGACGGCATGCTGGCAGAAACTTTGCCTTAGTTGCCGTGTCGAAAGTCAAATCTCTCTGGACTTATGGATGTAACCCAGTTCCTCATTTAACGCCTGAAACGATTCAACGGAACAGTCGAATGTTACAATGAACTTTACATTGAACTCTTTCAAGAACTTCACAGCCGTCTGAAACTAGGATCGCTTAAGTACCTTTCATTCAGTTTTATCTGTTATATGCTATATTATTGTTTATTGAGTTGGCGTTTAAAGCGAATAATCAATATTCGAAGTCTAGTTATCCTATCGTCCGTATTTTGAGCAGACTAATCTAGCTTGTGATGACTCTGAGAGAATATGCACAAGGGCACGTGACACTTGCAAAGTCAAATTCAATTTTACCACATGCCTATTAAAATGTAAGAGCAATGTAGATTTAGATTAAGGTCATAAAATGAACATTGTGTAACTAGATATGACACTGCTCGTTGAAAACGATTCCTCCCGTATTCTTGTTACGTAATTTACTTCTGTTAAGTCAGTAGAAATCAACAGTAAAAAACACGAGGAGTCAAACTGTAAATTTTTTGCCGTATGTCATTCAAAACACTTTATTAAAACGTTATAGAACTACGCTTCCGATTTTTGCAATTTCATACTTTTATCAAGTAAAACAACTCCTTTACTTCGCCGCTAGTGTTTTTTACCTTGGCATAGTCACAGCGAAGATCACATAGGCCCTCTTACCACTTATCTCTTTGATCAAGACCTTACTATGTACTACAACAATAAAGCTTTTGAAGTATTCTTCACATCATCTTCAGGATGTAACAATCTTAAAAAAAACTTTGCTATCTAAAGACCAAGTTGCCTAAGTAAACAAAATACATAATTGCAAAGAGCAAATAACTAAGCATCAAAGGACAAATTAGAATAGTGAGAGGGGGTTTAAGCGCTAATGTTACATTGAAAGGCGGACAGAGTTTGGCAAAAACAAGGATTCTTTAATTAGGAGAGTAGACTCAAGAGAAGCAGATGCTAGGAACGTATAATGAGATTAAGAAAAAGAGAATGAGAGTGTTGGCCAGAGTTAGAGCGAGTTGTCACAAATTACACCCTGAGAATGATGTAGTCAATACATCGTATGCTTGGTTAATTTCATGTCTCATTATCAATGTCGATTTCTTGAATTTATGACAATAAGATAACAGTTAAACATTGCCTGGTAAACAGCCCCAGTACAGTAGCAGAGCGTACGATGAATGGCTAGTGGTTTCTGGGCCAGATCATTTAGAAACCAGTTACCAATTCATTTGAATATTTTGTTGCACAGAAATAGAGATGTTTCTTTCAAAAAAACAATTTTTTTATGTTATTGTCTTGTCTTTCCTACAATTGTGCAATTCGAACGTAAATAAGGTAGTTCATGAATTGTAATTATGTTGCTGACTCGAGAAAAACTCTTCAGCTCACTTTACACACTTAACCCGACCTTACACGGGCTTTTTGGCTCTTCTCATACATTGGGGGGGGGGGGGTTAGGAGGCCCGCGGCACTTTAACACATTATAATTTTATTTCGGCCAATGCTATTACAAAAATATTTGGCACGTTAATAGTTTAACTCTTTTACAACGAATTGAAAAAAAAAATTAATTTGGTGTGAATGACGTCATCTATGGCTACGAAATATTGCGCAATATTCAAAAATTTCAAAATTTTGTAAAAAGGCCTTAAAACATTCTTTTTGAATTACATTTTGCTTTTTCAAGAGCTTTTAGTATCTCTAAAGTATTTCTACGCGTATACGTTGTATTTATGCAAGGTATTTTAGATTTTGAGAAAATTATTTTCCAAAATGTATGAGATTTGAAACGAAAAGGTTGCTTACTTATAATTAACCGTTTTTTAATTATTTTGAAGGTTATGACTAAAAAATATCCCCCAAACATCAAAAATATAACTCTTAATTCACTGTTGGTACAAAATTAATCTAAAGATGTGATTTTCTTATAATCGTTTTGCATATATTGTTACGTTCCTAAGAAATGGCAACTGAGACAAAATGTAACGATTAATGAAGTTCATTGTCCGGTAGCCGCAGGCGGTATTACAAGTATCATTATGTTCCGTTCCTGCAAAATTGGTTGGTAAAATATCCAGGGTTTCTAATAAATGGCAACTGAGACAAAATGTAACGATTGATTATGCTCTTATGTCCGTTAGCCGCGGGCGGTATTATAAGTATCATTATGATCCGTTCCTGCAAAATTGGTTGGTAAAATATCCAGGGTTTCTTGTAAATGGCAACTGAGACAAAATGTAACGTTTAATTAAGTTCATTGTCCGGTAGCCGCGGGCGGTATTAAAAGTATCATTATGATCCGTTCCTGCAAAATTGGTTGGTAAAATATCCAGGGTTTCTAGTTAATGGCAACTGAGACAATATGTAATGATTAATTAAGTTCATTGTCCAGTAGCCGCGGGCGGTATAAGAAGTATCATTATGATCCGTTCCTGCAAAATTGGTTGGTAAAATATCCAGGGGTTTTGAAACCCAAGGCCTCACTTAGAAACAGACCTAAGGGGTCGCCTCAGAATAGGTTGAAGCAAAAGAATAATTGTTGAGGGTTTTGATTGGAGTCTTGAGTCTTACGTGTATGCTGTGATTTTATTACTGAAGCATTTTCTACGGCAGAATCTGTGAAGGGCGATATCAAATTTTGCCTCTGTGGTTCTGTAGGTCATTCTTGCTTGTACCAATTAAGCCATGATATATCGATAAATACAAGATTTAATTGCCAAGATGTTGTTTGCCCCCGTTAACATTTTGTAACCGGAACTTTCGATTTCTCCTCATGCTGCGCGAAAACAGTTTTTAGTATCTGTGTGTGATTATCATGAACTGATCCCAAGTGACGCCCGGTAAAATCAGTAGGGTTTACGTCAATGCCAGTGGATTGTACCTACTGCTTGCTATTCTTTATTTCGGTTTTGTTCAGAACCTCAGTTAGTTATCATGATGTGATATTTTGTTCATTCCAATCCATTCACGGAGATTTAAGGTAGTAAATGTCGCGCAGGCACCAGGTTTCCAATAATAAGGAAATTTTTCGCAATACTACATGTTTTTACCATGTTACTAGGCCATATCTAGCCAACACTAGTGTCGGCAGACAGTGTTTGCCTGTGTAGACATCTCAAGCCTTGAAGATCCAGACTGGGTGGAACGCGGTCAACGCTTTTTATACTGTATATGGGGAGAAAAATATGTTTCATTATCATTTGTTGCAAGACACCCTACTGTTTCTTTTTTTAGGCTTAGAAAAGAGGATTTTAACGCAAAAATCTGAAAAACTACTTTAAAATTGCGACTGAAATCTTCCACGGATGAAAGTGGACTCTGAATTACTGAATTAGTAACAGAATCTTACTTCTAGAATTCAGTCAGAACATGTTGCCAATCAACTTGCTAACTGATGGATGCTGACGTCCAGCTATAAATGGCTGACAGTCATTTCGGTCACCGAAGAAGTCAGGGTGTCTACCATCGGGTCTTCATGCTTCTATTCATCGGGCAAATTGTCATAACAATCCCTGGATTTTTCCATTGATGACAAATTATTTTTGTTTTTCTTTTAATTGCCCGATGTTTTGTTCTAATTTTTACTTTCTGATTCTACTCTTGAAATGATGTAATGGTTATACTTTTTAGCGATTGAAAGAAAACCCAGTGTTCATATTTTTATTAAAAACATCTAACAAACAAGTGGTAATAAAGTTAAACAAAGTGCCTTATGTAAATAGTCCTCCTTCATTATGATATTTTGCTTGAATGTGCATAACTTGGAGACATTAACAGCCAAAGAGAAAAGACGTCGTTTTGAATTATCCGATTCATACGAAAGACGACTACCAAAAATTGCGGTACAAAACTTGAAACTTCTTTCTTAAAGAGTCATGCTATGGAAGTTTCCCTTTGAGAGAACGGTCACAGCAATCGTTCACAGAGAATACTTTGCGAGGTGTTACCCCCAGAGGAGTTGTTAAAGACATTGACCGGTAAATGTCTCAGCAAAACAAGTACCTCACTCGCAAACAACGACTCTATCTATCACTTTTATGATGTAGTGACCATTAAATCAATGCGGATAAAATGATACAATTCTTGAAGTCAGCATTCCATAAGCGTTCAACCAGGATAATTTTATGATTTTAAGCAGAAATGACACTTTGTATGTACAACGTTGGGTACTTTTCCAGAAACCCCCCACCACCATTGTTCAAAACTGCACGGAGACAGAATAACCCCACCGCCTTTTCCAGATACGCCCCCCTCCCCTCCCCTCCCCAGGACTACAGTCTAAAACTGCATTGAAAAAGAGTATCTCAACCACCACATTTTCAAGGTGAAAACTGATATAGACGCACAGTATAGCGTACACAGTTTTAAGTTTGGATCTGTAAATAACTATTAAGGTGGAAAGATTGAAAGTCATCAGCTGCATATTTTGGTGGGGGGATACCTATGATCGAATTCAACCATAACAAGCAAAGCACATGAGTTCTACCTGTGGCCTAGTCAGTAAATCAGCGAGTGGCCTGACCAGACATTCCAATACACATAAAGATTCCTCTCTGCCAGGAATAGCACACCCGCGAAATTCAAGAGTGACATTTGCCAACGCGCTTGTAAGATAGAAGAGGGACTAAAGAGTCACCTGCGCAAAATTCACCGTAAAGTGGAGATTTGCAGAGATGACCTTCTTCTGACAAGAAGGAGCAATTACCATGTATGTATTTATGTATGTATGTATTTATGTATGTATGTATGTATGTATGTATGTATGTATGTATGTATGAATGTATTTATTTATTTATTTATTTATTTATTTATTTATTTATTTATTTATTTATGTATGTATGTAAGTATGTTGCTCTTCTTCTCCTGCACTACTTGACCAAATGCAACCAAACTTTGCACACTTGATGCTGGAACCCATGGGCAGGTTTTAGGCGGTCGATTTTCAGTCCAGCTTCTTTCAGCTAGCTTAAAACAGATTTCAGACAAGTTATGTGTTCCTGTATGTCAGCTCCGAAGACGATGATGGCATCTATGGACACCAACATTGTGTTCAGTATGTCATCTCGAAAGATAGTCTGCATTAATCTTTTAAAGGTAGTTGGGCCTCCAGATACCCCAAATGGCAATCGGTTCCATTCATGTGGCCCAAGAAGTAACATGAATGCCTTCTTATGCTTATTTTCTTCATGGACCTCCACCTGGTTGTTGGCAGAAGCCAGGTCTATAGTGGAGAAGTGCTTGGCTCACCCGGGTGCATCCAACGTGTCCTCGATCCTAGGCAATGAGTAAGCATCAACATACGTTTTGAAATTTAGTTTCCTGTAAGCCACACACATACGCAGGGCTCCTGACTTTTTACTCACTAGCATAATAGGGCTAAAAAGCTCCTCTGACTTGGGCGAATTATTAATCTGTTCAAAATATCCTGTTAGTGCCTTTTTACTTCAGCTATCTGGTTTGGTGGAAATCTTCTGTAGGGCTCTGCCACTGGTATGTCATCTTTAGTACGTATACGATGCTTTACTCCTTCAGCAACTCCAAGGTTTTCTCCTTCATGGATGAACTCATCCCTGTATTTCTTCAACAGGTTTCTATCATCTTGTTTTTCTCTTTCTGTGCCACGAAACATATTCAGATCCACCACACCAGAAACATCTTTGGATTGTTGGTTGGTGGTCACATCGAAAACGTCATTCACTGTATGGTATTCCCTTCTTTCTTTGACAGGCAGCCAACTAAGAGCTATTATTTCGTTTAAATGACAGTATCTTTTTATTACGAATTGAGAAAGTTTTCTTTGCGGTTATGAAATTCAGGGAAGCCTCGTATTCCTATTACGTTTTCTTGTTTCGACAGGTTTTTGGAGGATATCTGAAACGTTGTTTTCGGAATAAGCATTAGCCTCGTCTTGAGAATCCTACCGGCGACTGTGTGATGTCAGTTGGGAGAATGCGAGAGCGCCGTCATGAGAGCCTCGCCCTTGTGGGAAGTGTGATAGAGCCATCAAGGTACAATCCTAAAATAAAGTAGGCAACCAACACCTCAAAGGTCACCGCGCACGATAGGCGCTGATATCTTTCCGACATGGTTTGAACCATTGGACCATCTAGTCCTGGACTTATACGTATCTCTGGCACTGACGAAGACTTAAAGCCGATATACAATAAATAGTTGTAATTAATGAATTTCCCCTTACGGACTGAGTGAAGAAGAAAACATGACAAGATTGACTTGAAAATTTCTAACTTTAACTATTTGACTTGATGGTCCAATGGTTAAGGTTTGGGCTTTCAAACCGATGGGTTATGGGTTCGAATCCCCTTAGCTCCCTTAGTGAAAACAGGCATGCTATTGTGGTAATACTCCATTTGTAATAAATGTATAATATTTGCTATGTGTCTACTGAGTACTAATATATCTCTGGCACTGACGAAGGCTCAAAGTCGAAACACAATAAAGAATTATTATTAATGTATTTCCCCTTACTCATTAAGTGGATGAGAAATATATACATACACGGGTATTTGGTAGCATGTTTGTCACTTTGGCATAGTCATAATTGCGCTAAGTCCAAAATATATATTTTGTGAAGTCATATACTCAAAAGCATTGATAAGGATAGGATCTCTTTTGATGACATCGACGGTCTTTGCAAATTCAGCAAATAATAATAGGGCTCACAGCTTGCTGTCCATTACTTCCATGAGATTAATAGGTCATAACTGTTATAGACAGTATTATCTGTGCCTCTATGGATTATATACCGACCACTAGAAATATTTCCAAAACAAGGCAAGTTGTGAACATTGTCTTTCGAAAGTCGGAAAATGATCAAAACATGGAGAGCAAGGTCATGTACTGTGCACAAAAAGGAAGAACCCTATTAACATAACTGCAACTTTCTATGGTAAAGGAAGAACCCCACTGTTTGATGTATTATTTTATTTTATTTGTGTAACTATTTTTATGGCAAAAGAAATACATACATACATACATACATACATCTCACTTTCACTTTCACTTTCACTTTCACTTCATCTTCACCTTCACTTCATCTCACTTTCACTTTCTCTTCATCTTCACTTTCACTTCATCTTCACTTTCACTTATCACTAGAACCCATACCAAAAGCTGTTGTTCTACGACGTTCAGAAACGCATCTGCATGGAGCAACATGATGTTGCAGCAGCTGTCAAAATGGAGAATCGACATTCTGATATTTCTTTTCTCAAATTGTAACGATTACAAAGTCTAAGTCAGCTTTTTTTTTTTTTGACTTTTTGGGGAGTGGTTTCAAAATTATTAAAACATTCAATTTTTTAAATCTTAGAAGAATATCTACCCCTGTGTTCTTTGATAGACTGTTTATTAGGCATCACAGAGTATGGCATAATACATGGGTCTTTTTATAAACTTAATGCTTATAAGCATAAACAGGCTCAGATTGCTGAAAAAAATAAGCATATTGCCTAGCCAGTTTTTCTGAGCAGTGACATTCTAGTGATTGTGCCGAAATTGCCGACCTATGATTTAAATTCGCGTAGAATGCTTTCAATGTTGAGATTTGGGAGAGTCCTACATATAGTTTGAACGTTGGATTACATTTCATGTTTATCCTTATAGGCGTTATCCTTATAAAACAAGTCCAAGGCTCATATATGCGACATGCTAAAAATCCCCAAGTGAGCAATAGCATTTGTAGCTAAGTTAGTAGAGTAGCGGCCTCCTACACGTGGGGTTGTCTGTTCGAGTCCCATACTGGTTCAAACTACATTTTCCGTTTATTTAATCCTGTATTCTTAAATTTCCAGAAATACATTTCTACTTTAAAGTTGAGAAAATATGCTAAAAATCCCGCGGTGAGTTTTTCTGGATTTCAATTTCACCTAAAATAACCATATGATAAGCATATTTTAAGCCTGAAATGGAGCCTTGCTTACTCTTGGGTGCCTAATAGACACCCCCGCCTCCCTCCCCCCCCCGCTAATCAATTTTTCAAAAATTTGAAATTCCCCATCCATGACAATTTTTTGAGGTGGCACTTTGGCGGGCAAGTAGAAAATATCTTCATTTGAATATGAAAACCACACATTAAAAATATGAAGGTGGCTCGAAGAAGTGTGAAGAAGCGCATTACAGGTGCTAGCAATAACACTGTCATTGAGCGGGAGTCGTGTCGTGTAGTGTAGTGTCGTGTAGTGTAGTGTAGTGTAGTGTAGTGTAGTGTAGTGTAGTGTAGTGTAGTGTAATGCAGTGTAGTGTAGTGTAGTGTAATGCAGTGTAGTGTAGTGCATTCTAGTCTAGTCTAGTCAAGGCTAGTCTGATGCAATTCATACCCGGATAAAGTAAACGTGAAATCTTATTGGTAAGGTAAACTAAACATGTCATGAAGAAGACTTTCTTTCCTCGACAGAATTGCAAAACAAGTAGCCGATATAAGCGGACAGCCAACATTTGGATTCAAGAATTACTTACCGCTTACAGATAATATCAAGAAATTTGAGGTTAGGTTATTAAGCCATAACTTTTCGAGTTTTCTCTGTCAGTTTTAACTTGCTCTGGTTGTATTACACTGGAACTTACCTTCCTCTTGAGTCGCTGCAAAATGACCGTGTTCTGTTTATGTGTGAGATAATACATGCAGATATTATGTGTGTGCGAGTGTGAGCTGTGTTTATTTAAGAACGTCTACTGGGATTTAAGAATGTATTCCTTATGCATCAAATCCTTAAGTCTTACAAATTGTTTCAAGCTACTTGTATTTGAATTGCAAACAGCTTTCCTATGATGTAACTGTTACCAATACCCTATCACCTTAAAGAGTATATTAAGCACTGGCACAGAATGATATTGCAGTGCGAATTATGGATCTTACTGGTAAATAATTAGAAGTTTACTTTATACACAAATTGTACATCCTTGATATCGTTACTAGTTTTGATTGCATGTTCGTAGTCTTTGTAGCACCATGTTTATGGGACACACTGCCGTATGAAAATCCTAAATATGCAGTTAAAACATGTCGATTTGAGAAACTGTAACAGTATTGTGAGTTTAACGATTATGTTTTTCAGTGTACCCGCTGTTAGATTATTTGCTAATATTTACACTACACTCCCCCTCTTTTGACTGGCTTTTATGTATTGATGTTATCAGAATCTTGGAGAAATCGATTTACCCTATTAAGCATAGGCTATTTATATGTACGTTAAGGGCATTTAGGGGGGTACCCCCCACGTTAACTTTTGATGGGAAAATGGTAGAGAGTTGAATTTTGGCACAGACATAGCCCGTCATAAGTATATACATTCGAAAACCAAGATAAAAATTCACACTATTGCTTTTTTTGCTGACGTCAGCCAAACTTAACAACAAATGCCTAAATCAGGACAAAACTTTGAAATCTATTGACTTCGGGTTGCTCATAGTCCTTCAAAGTCGGAATAGGTCCCTTTCCGAGGCAAAACGTAGTCAGTAAGATTCCGTTTCTTTTTTACCTTAATTTTCAGTTAGTTTATTGCAAAATGTTTGCAATTTGGGAAAAATTCCTGATTTTTAGTACATTGGTCAGTGTAACCTGCAAGGACGTCTTTCCAATTTTAGGTAAAAGGGGCTACACAAACAGCAATCACATTTTATTAAAAGCAACTTGGGTCTTGTCTCAGATCTCGAGTTGCTTTGTTTTCACGCCAAAAGCAGTACTTCAGTTGTATCAAAGGTTATTTTGTCTTCGTGTAAGCGTTTTGATTTTTAACATGAAGTGACGAGTGTTGCGATGAGAACAATAATGAGTCCTGGAACTGGTATGTATTTTGCTGTTCTGGGGGTTACTAGGAACAAGGCTCACCTAAACAGACGCACGCATTCTACTTAGCAAAGTGTACTAGAAACAGGCGCGTAACAACGGTAGTTGGGGCCCCTAGGACACTTTCATCATGGCCCCCCTGGAACATATTAGTGCAAAGCGAGGACCTTCACTCGCATAGTAAGTGGTTGTACAGCTGGGGTGTCTGGGGTTGTTGTAAGGCCTTCCATGAGAGTCCGGAAAATTTCGCAATTTTGACTATTTCATAACCCTGAAACCCCTATTTTGAGCCCTTTTTAGGCCAATTTTACTCTTTTTACACTTTTGAAACGTACAGCTTTTAAGAAAAAGTATATATTTTAAGACGTTAGATTCTTCTCACCATCCTGAAGATTTTTAATACATATTAAAAATCGCATTTTTGCCTTCAAGATCAAAGTTCGCTATCTTTTAGTCCATTTTTTTCAAATTTCGCATAAAATAAAAAATTATATAGAAGTGCTGGGGGGCCCATGATATCACAGTCTGATCGGGGCCCCTAGAACGTGCACTCCCTGAAACCCTGCCTGTTATGCGCCTGACTAGAAACTGCAAAATTACATTTTCAAGTTGCTTATTGGATAAAACTCTAAGTTATGGAGATGTCTACGAGTTCTCCTACTTGGGTCTACTTGCTTATAACGCAACTTGTTACGAAATAATATCTTGTTACTTGGGTTGTGCTGATCAATTTTTAACCTACTTTTTTATACCTTATTAACCCAACATACTTTTTTTTAGACTGCAAAGCCAAGAGATCTGTAGCTTTGCGGCAGTTGAAGCTGGGAATCATGGGTATTTTTGTCCCACTCTGCTCCCGTGAAGAAGTTTTCATTGAATTGATGGAAGTTGCAACACGTGGTGTTGAATTCACCTTCAACAGTGAAATGCACCGACAACATAACGGGGTAAGCATGGGAAGTCCCTTGGATCCAGCACTGGCTAATATCTTTCTTGGCTTCCATGAACTTCAACTTTTAGGATCCTCCCAAAAGTCCACCATTTATTTTCGTTATGTTGATGATACATTTGCGATATTTGAAGAAGAATCCGAGTGTAACAAAATCCTCAGAAGCCTGAACAGCTTACACAAAGCCTTAAAATTTACCTTTGAGAAGAGAAAAAAATTCGCTACCGTTCCTTGATGTTTTAGTCGAGTAAGAGGGTACAAAATTCCGTACCAGTGTGTATAGAAAACCTACATTTTTCGGGCTACATCTCCTGGAATTCGCTCTGCACCAAAACACGTAAAGTCAATCTCATTAAAACTTTAGTTCACCGTGCGCTCATGATTTGCTACGATAGCAAATTAGAATCGGAACTCAAGTTTCTAAAGCGAACTTTTCTTTCAAATGGCTTTCCTGAAGACGTCATTGATAGCACTATCAAGTTAAAACTTTCACAGTTCTCGTAAGAAAAGCGCCTTGGACTCCCAAACATGTGCCGTTTACTTAAAACTACCCTGGCATGGGAACTTTTCACTTGTATTTGAAACCAAATGGAAAAGGCCAAAGAAAAATGGTTTTGGTGCAGTCGCGCCACGAGTAATTTACACAACTAAAATAGCACCATTAACAAACCACAAAGATCGAGTGCCTTCCACATATTCTAGCTCTGTAGTATATCAATTTTCACGCCAATGCGTTTTCTCATTAGGACTATTCAATTAATCTTGTTGTAGCGGACGCTAATTGTTACAAAAACATAAGCCATTCAGGCAGTCCAAATTCTTCCAAATTGGCTCCTTCAAAATACAGTTGTTTATACTGTGTAACATTAACATGTTTCATTTCGATCATTCTGATGATTGTACCCTGAGGAGTGTCAGACGAAAAAAACTTTTAAGTAGGCTATAGAATGTTTTCGCTATTTCGTGCAATACTCTTGTTTTGTACCACAGACATACTTTTAAAAATAGGTTTATTAATAGGATTATTAAAACTTTTATAGCTTTTCCTATGGTGTTCACAGACACCATGCACTTCAAATATCCATTTCCTTGGGACACTGTCTGACTAGAGTCGCTATATTACATTTCTCCGGGTAGAAAGTACAATTCAATGCAAAAGTTTCCCCCCCAATAGAGCCGTGGGGGGCGGGCTTGGGAGAAAGGGGGGGAGGGGAGGGGTTTTTTGTGTACCCCCCCCCCCCCCCCCCATCAAAATTTGAGTGGCTGCGTGGCTGCTTGTATGCTGTATAGCAAGTGTCACGTTCCATTGTTACCTTGTTTTGGTACATTGCATAACGTCTTTATAACAAATATCGTGTGCTATTGTCATTGTGATCAAATATGATTGTAAAAGTAAAACATTCTTTATATTTAACGACAAAAAGCAGATTTCAAAGTCAAGAACTCGTCACATTTTGCATTCGTCATCAAAGCAACAAAAACCAAAGCCAGTGGGATTATGGTATTCTTTGACGACGAGTCCTAACTTACCAATGTGCCTATTGGTACTGTTCCGAGCCAAATAATCGTAACCCCTGCTTATTAATTTTTTGAAATTTATAAACCCCCCTCTCCTTATTAAGACCGCCCGATTATTAATTTCGGGGAATTTTCTTAGTAGTTACTCAAAATGTAAATGATGTCTGGAAATACTTAAATAACTTCCCATGTAACATTTGACCCTGAAACAGTTGTTAATTAGTCAATTAGTACGATTTTGTCCTTATGTGTGTCATCCTTAGTTAAAACCTTTACAAAATTTAGACTGAAGTTCAGACACACACACATACCCGTTTATTCGGACCCCCCGTTTATTAACTTTAGACAGTAATGATGACCCCCCCCCCGTTTATTCAGACCCCACTGCAGCAGCATTGCGAAAATTGGAAAGCGGTCGTTATCTTTCTGATAGAATTACACAAACGATAGCTGAAGTCGTTGACCTTTAGGAAGTGGTATTTTGGCCAAAATACTTCCGGTACAGAGTATCACTTTACAAAGAACATCAAATGCAGCCGTATGGAGTCCTTTATAGAACAACTCATTAAATCAGCACCCTGTCCAATGAGCATGAGCAATAGCTATGTGGATTACACTTTTGTCATCCTTGACTATGACAGTGCTGTTGTTTTTCCGCAGCATGTGAACACTCGGTACCCTACAATCAGGTTTATTATAGAAACTGAAAGAAAGATGAATACATCTTTTTTGGACATCACTATATCCCTAGGTTTCGACAA
The DNA here is from genome assembly GCA_010016025.2 of Alatinidae sp. Z8VKAUB7J3. NCBI lineage: Eukaryota > Metazoa > Cnidaria > Cubozoa > Carybdeida > Alatinidae > Alatinidae sp. Z8VKAUB7J3. The sequence continues at coordinate 99,728,481 of JAAAKM020073195.1, forward strand.
ACGGCTGACCAACATCATCTTTAGGAAACCAACGCACAATAATCAATATCTAGCGCATGGTTTCCTCCATCAACAATATGTAAAATATGGCGTTGTCAAGTGCTCGTATGACTGTGTGCTAAAGGCGATGGGCTTTCATCTCCCTGGTAACAAAAAATACGAGATCGCATAAGTCATCAGCTGTTTAAGGGTTGAATTACCTAGCACAGTTAGAGGATTGTCATAGCTGTACAAAACACAGTATCAAATAGGTAGTACAATGTTTCCATGAGTGCTTAATCCAAAGTAGCCACATGTTGTCATGGTAACTCATGCTCATATTGCACAACTCTAGTGCAGATTTAGGTCTTCAAAGGTAAATGGAAAATGTAGCTGCTGGTGGTAATGATGATGACCGGAGGAATGGGATGGAGGAGTGAGAGGAGAAGAAAGCGAGCTGTGAATACGACTTATTACCGTAAGTATCTCTTGGTTATCTCTCTATGGAGTCCACCTGAATGCCGAAAGGGCCACTTATATTTAACTTTCCGTTCATTGTCAAGGTTGATGAATCAATGTTGCGGGACACCCAATTATTTAATAATTTTAAACATTTAAACACGAGCTTCCACTTCAAAGGCTATCAAAGAGCATAAAGAAAATTACGCAAAATGTAGGATTTTATTATTTTGGTAATGCTCATGTTATATTAGACGCATTGTTCCTTCCATAAACTTCATACAATGAGATGAGCATTTGCTGTCTTATGTGCCAAATAAACTCATTGAGATTTCGGAAATGATTCCGTAAAATTCGCAAATGCATAAGAAATAAGAAAAAACCCTGGCCTACAGTAAATTCAGCTTCTTAACTAAAAGGAGAAGTATGTTGATACATATTGTTCACTACACTTTCGATAGTACCTTGTATCTACTTACATCAGTTCTCACTTCACCAGCTCAGAAATCATATGCTATAGTAGTCAATCCGGGCATTTAAAATTGGGACATAGATCATTTTGCTATCTAAAAGCCTTCGTAATAGGTTACCAGGTAGCTTCCAAGGAATGCCCATAAGAAGTCCTCTGCTTAATGTCACAAGTTAACCAAAAGCTAACCTGAACGTACCCGACGACCGAAATCTTATTGAGTTATTCCCTTGTTTTGTCTACCTCGCCAAGGTCACGCCATGGTAACAAAAGCTACCTGTCACCTGGCAGACATCTTCACCTTGATCATGGTCCAGGGTAATACCATATGAACTTTCACGCTTGTGCCTTTGATACCCATGCCGTTTTGCGTCTGCCATTCCTGGCCCTGTTATCTACCTGTTTCACAATTGCTGAGAAAATATAAGTCTCTGGCACAATTTTGTCACCTCCAAAATGTATGAGTTTTGAAACTACCGAAATGGTTTCTTACTTATAATCCACCGGTTTTTGTTCATTTTGAGCATTGTGACTAACAAATATCCTCCAAACATCAAAAATATAACTCTTAATTCACTTTTGGTACAAAATACATCTAAAGATGTGATTTTCTTATAATTATTTTGCATATATTGTTCTTCACCTTATTGCACAACAAATGTTTTCATTATTTTCGAAATTTCATCAAATTTTGCATCTGTCACTTCAAATTTGATAATACAAAATTGTCAGTCCAAATTCAGGAAAGACAATCTAAGTTTAAAGATATAATAATGATGTTTTTCAAAGAAAAGTAACAAAACGGAAAGGTGAAAAACTCTACTACAGGTCAACAAAACGCCAATATCGCAAAATTTTGAAAAAATTTCAAAAAAATTTGTTCACCATAATCATTCTCAGTAAATTTGAGGAAAAGTCACAAAATCTCATGTCATTCCGGCCAGGCTTTAAGGGACTTTTTACACACGTATACCTCAAAAACAACTTTTACAAGATGAGCTGCACATAGAAACAGATGGAGTCTTAAGGGAAACCGCAAGGACCAATAATATTTCTTAATACTTTTATGTATGTGACATTGAAAAATTGTCTTTAGAATTTATGAAAGATTAAGGGAAACGTATCCCCTTTGATATTACGAGATACTTGGTCAATTGTTATTGATAACAGAGAATTTTAGTGATCTGCGAGTTTGTGAAAACGAAGTCTGTTTTAAAATATACATCCAAACGGGGAAGAGAAACTCAATCACTGATTTTAGATGCCTTAGTAATCAAGCACTGAATGGATTAGAAATGACACTAGAGAAATAGAAAATATGTTACCACCAGGCATGAAACCCATGACCCGCTTTATTGCGGAGAGTGCTGTACCAACTGAGCTACGTGACCTCCGATGTTAACACACTCTGTTTCTGTAGTGGCTACAATAACACCCAATCGTCCATCGACGAGCATGAAGATCTAGATGTCTTGTGACTTGATCATAAACGACTGACATCCGGCCCGTCTATCTGTTCAAAGCGCACTAACAGCTAGAGAGTAGTGGCAAATTTCTTATTTCTCTATTTTCATTTCTATACTGTCATTTCAAAGCCTTTGTTCGCGATGATTCTAAACCGATTATCGAACAAGGAGGCAAACATATTATAAACCTGTCTGTACTTGACTCGATATCTCCAAACAAATACAAAAGAGAGAAATCGACATGCTGAAGGACATCCAAGAAACTCAAAAGCAACACGCCTTGAAGGTACGTATCATGTTAGTTTGTCAATAAACCTTACTTTATCGAATCGGGTGGGTTGTTCAGGAGAAACAATTAAGTACACACCAAAATTAAGCGCATGTGCATAAAATGGAGAAGTTATACATAGTCCAAAATTAAATTCTGAGAAAAGTTGACGCCAAATTTTTGCAAGGGTAAAACATAGCTGGATTGTTATTTTTGATTACAAATAGACTACTTTAATATAACGTCACAATTTAATGAGTATCAAAAGTTTGATAGGTTTTTTTGCGCTCGTTAAATCTCTCTTGTTGATATAGGTATCCGGTCTAAATTTGCGTGGGATATATTGAACAGTGGTAGAGATAACGCCTTTCAAATTTTAAATCATGCCTATTGAAACCTTTTTATTTGAACCCGGTTTATAATTCTATGAACTGAGCAAAATCAACAGTGTTGCCTTAAGGCCTGGGTGCAAATTCAAACAGCCGTTTCTCGCGGCTGATATGAGATTTGAACACAATATTTTGTATACGGGAATTTGGTGGCAGAGTTAACACAGTGATGTAGCTATAAGAGGGATTCCTCGAAAAAAATTCTTTGTGACGTCACCACGTTAGTACTCTGTAGGGCAGGAGTTCTCAAAGTGGTCGATATCAACTCCCAGGGGACGATGGGACCATCAAAGGGGTTGATGAACACCCAAGGGGTCAAACTGAGGTCGATAAATATCCAGGGGGTTGAAAAGGGGTCGATGAATAACCATGTTCCCGTCCTTTAGTAAGAAAATTACAAAGTCTACCCCCTCCCATCCCTCCCCATTTCTTCCCGCTTCTTCCATCCACTCCCACGCCTCTTCCTGCTCAAGACAGGGCTAATAAAGTAATCATTCGTGTTTAAGTTTCGTACTTTGCTAGTGATGTTTTTCCCTTTGGTCAGATCATTAATGTAAACTTCTACTACTACTACTACTACTACTACTACTACTACTACTACCACTACCACTACTACTACTACCAGTACTACTACTACTACTACTACTACAACTACTACTACTACTACTACCACCACTACCACTACTACTACTACTACTACTACTACTACTGCTACTACTACTACTACTACTACTACTTCTACTACTACTACTTCTATTACTACCATTACTATTATTATTATTACTACTACTACTACTACTACTACTTCTACGACTTAGAAGAAGGAATATAAATCGTTCCTTTAAATCTTTATTAGTAGACAACATTAACCCGACACCCTTCTCGTCAATGATCTTCCAAATTTTCCAGACGTAAAATCAGGCAGTAAGTTAATTTGTGTTTCATTTACAAGTACTTTTTTTGCCAATCGCCTTCGCCATACACTGATCATATCATATCATGTGGAATGAAGGAGGAAACGTTAGGTAACAACTTTGTAGGCTTAGGGGAAAACTTATACTCCGATGAAATTAAGTGTAGAACTGGCCATTGACGTCGATGGCTCCTTGTATATGCAAATTTACGCCACGACGTCCATCCGACATTAAAACGATGGCGTACTGACGCCAATCCAATGTCAGCAAGGGTTAAATTAAAATAAGGAGGTAGTTTTGACGTTGATTCAATGTCAGTAAAGCGGCCCGCAGACGCGCAGTAATCTTGACAGTAATGCTGACGAAGGCGTAAATTGATAAAATTATTGATCGTCTGTGGGCGATGATTGAAGCATTGCACAGTATCTTGCGAAATCAAAATCCGTAGATATTTATTGACGGTCCGTTGGAAATTTTGAATTGTTTGCACCAGGGAGGTGTTAATACAATTGGGATTTAAGAAAGGATGTCTGTAGATAATATTTACTAACGGAATCATTAGTGAAATGCCATTGAGCGGTTTCGTTTCACCCTTATCATAAAGGCTCTCGCAAAGAACGAGTTGTTCAAACATTCAAGCATCATTTATGACAACTCGCAAACAAAGAAAGGGATCGAAGCAGAAATTTTTGTCGACCCCTGATTGTAAAATCATTAAGCCTACCAACACAGGATGTCTATGGTTTGCAGCACGTGATCGATATAGGCCCAGTATTTTAGTCTTTCCTTTGAAGTTCCGAGGGTAGCTGTTCCGTACACGACGAAGGACACTAGTGAAATGTGCCAGTATCGTCCATAAAATTCAATCGTCTGTGGGGGGGCCGAGATTTCATCAATAAAAGTCTGTCCTCATGATTGTCAATTTTTATTGAGCATCTGTGCGCCACGTAAGGCAACTGACGTTTCGCTACAAAAATTTCGTCGGGTCAATGTCGATTGAATTTCCCATGGGCTGTCACTTATGTCATCAAAAACGCGACTGTTGTTTACTCCTCCTTCTATTACTAGCAGTCTGTCAATCAAAGACCCCTGATGAGGAGAGTATACGATTTGGGAACTACCCTAAATAAATAGAAAAACCACCAAACGGCCGAGGACATCATCGGCTATTTCGACGGGCTCCTCCTGAACGGTAAGATGTCGGAAAATACCCGAGAGCTTTTGTTGGACTATTCCCGAACGAACAGTAACGAGTTTGCCGTTCCGTTCGTGCGAACCCGGGGAGACTACGAACGGCGGGCCGGTGAGTTGATCGGTTTGATTCTAGCAATGCCCGAGAACCAGTATCAGTAGGGACCGATTTACTCATTGCGATTACAGTCTGTTTGAGGAGAACGATTATGAATATCAGTCGACGCAATTTTCTGAAGTCCAGCAGTCTGGCTGGCACGGCGCTCGGATTGAACATGCTGGCGCCAACGATGTTCCAACGGAAGTTGTTGGGGCAGGATGCATTGGCGAACAAGAAGATGATCTTTATCTTCCAGGAGGGGGGCAACGATGGCGTGAATACCGTGATTCCGCGCGGCGATTCCTCCTACAACACCTCAACGCGGCCGACGCTCTATATTCCGAGCAACCAAGCCATACCCTCCGGAAATGGGTTTGCGGAGTTTCATCCCGCCTTGCAGCCCATGATGGAGATTTACAATCATTCCACGATCAACGGTCAAGACGGTCCCGGGAATCTCGCGGTGCTGCATCGAGTTGGGTATGAGGGGCAGTCCCGGTCTCACTTCAATAGCCAGCACTACTGGCAGAATGGAATTCCTGGGGATACCAAGACGGAGCAGGGATTCATCTACCGACAGTTGAACCGATCCTTGAACCTGACGGATCCCGCCAACGGATTTGTCGCTGCCGGTTTGTCCGGCTCCCAGTTGGTGGCCTTAAAGGGAGAAAACACTATTCCGAACTTTAGTCGAGCCGGCCGGTTTGAGTTGCGGGCGGGCGAGAAATTTTTGGGAACCGTACCGTCTGATGAGTTTCCCCGCGGGAAAGGGCTGATGGGCTTGTATAGCGGAGCTCCGGATCAGGCGGGTAAACCCTATCGCCAGGCGGTACACGGAGCGGGCCTGACCCTGGGAGCTGCGTTGTCAACGGTACGAGGGGCCTTGGAACAAGGTACTTACCAGCCTGAAAACGGGGCGGTTTATCCGAACAATCGACTTGGGAGCAAGTTGGAGGAAGCGGCGATGTTGATGAAGCGGACCGATGTGCGCGTGATTGGGATGCGGATCGGCGGATGGGATACGCATCGTGATCAAGGCCAGATCAATGGGCATCACGCCAACTTGCTGGAAACCGTAGCCCAAGGGTTTCAGGCGATCACAATGGCAGAAGAAACAGCCGAGGAAGCTGCTCAAAGAGTTAATGCCAAAAGGCTTGCGGCTAAAAGAGAAAGTAAGAAAAGAAAGCGTGCCGAGGAATCACAAGAACAACGTGAAAACAGGCTTGCGTCTCAAAGAGAAATTACCAAAAAATCGTGCCGAGGCATCACAAGAACAACGTGAAAACTTAGAATTTGGGTAGTGTGCGCCCGCCCTCTAAGGGCCTGTTTACTTTAAGACAGTGAAATTTAAGCATTATATCCGTAAAGTAAGGTGTAATGGTACTGAGTTTCCGAAGACTTGTAGTCAGTGGAAACAAGTGATTAATGTAGTAAAATATGATTCACCTTCTACTGCTGATCGGATTCCTAATGCCCCTTGGATTAATTATAATAACAAGATTTTCAGTATTATGAATTTTTAAGATCACTCTTAGTTTGTTTTATTCTTATGTAATACCTTTAAGTATTTTGCTAGACATGTGAATCCTACATATCTTGATCGTGTTATTCGTTGTGTTAATAATTTAAAGTCAAATTCGTGGGATATTGATTTGTATAAGTGTTTTTCACCTTCATACTGATTCTAAAGATTTGATTCATCATTTACTGTTATTATTTCAAATATTTTTGTGTACTTTTTTGGTGCCGGATTCTCTTTAGCTTGGAAGTGTCACTTCGATTCTTAAACGTGGGGAAGATCCAATTAATTTTGGTTCATATAGGCTTATTCTATGACTTGCTTGTTGAGCAAAGTTTTGAATATGCCCTGCTTCCTGAAAATTTTCCAAAAGTTGATTGTGTGTTGAACCAATTTGGGTCTAGACCATGCACAGGATGCCAACAGGCACATCGAGTTCTTATTTCTTTATTACTTCAAGTACAAAAAGATGGGTCTGAAGTACATTTATGTACGTCAGACGTTTCAAAAGCTCTTGACACCGTTTGTCGTAGCCAATTGTGGTATTCTCTTACCCCGCTTGGAGTGAATCCATCTGCTATATTTGTCCTTCATTTTCGGCACGCAAATTCAAATGTCATACTCTGGTCAGGAAATACCTTTTTCGGTAATATCCCATTTGTTCAGGAAACAGAGGAGAGGGGGCTGTCACCATACCTTTTTAGTGCTTGAAATAGTGACTAAGACCACACTGCCTTTCCATAATAAACAAGCACAAATTAGAAACAACAGGGAAAATCTTTTCAAGAAAGTGGAAATCAATTCAGTGGATATTTCAGCCCTATGGGATGCTCCGCGCGGTAGGCGTCGATGAGTTCGGGCAAGACGCGCCGCAGGCTCGCCGCCGCGCCGATGGTGACCTCGCCGCGCGCCCCCGGGTCGTCACCACAGCCCGCCAGCAGGCCGAGCAGCAGTCCGCACGCGAGGACGCGGCGACGGTCAATCCGCATGGATGATCGTGCCGACATCCTCGCCGTTCAGGGCCTTCGTGACGTTGCCCGGCACCATGCCGTTGACGATCTGGATCTCCTTGCAGCAGCGCGCGCGCTTCATGTGGTCGAGCACGGAGCGCTCGATGATGAGATCCGCGAGGTCGAGTTCCTCGAGCTCGGCCACGCTGATGCGCGGGATGTGCTTGGCGTCCGGCTGCTTCTTCGGGTCGTGCTCGTGCAGCCCTTCCTCGTCCTTGATGTAGATCGCCCGCGGGCAACCCATCACCTCGGCCGAGAGGTAGACGCCGGCATCCGTGCGGTTGCTGGGGATCCGCGTGCCCTCGACGGGCTTCTCCCAGTAGGCGAACGGGGGCATGCCCGTCATGACGGGCAGGCAGCCGAGCCGGAAGTAGAGCGGAAGCTTCTCGAAGTCGTCGTGGAGCATGTACAGGCCGCCGTGCTTGGCGAGCAGCATCTGCACCATGCGCGCGTTCTGCATGGGCACGTAGCCGCCCAGCGCGGCGAGGACGCCCGTCGGAAGCTCGAGCTCGCTGGCGATGGAGTAGATGTGGCGCGCACGCGTGCCGCCGCCGCACATGATCAGGATCTTGTGCTTGTCCTTCGCCGCGACGATCTCGTCGAGCACCGGGAAGAGGGCCTGGCGACCGCGATCGAGGATCGACTGGCCGCCGATCTTCACGACGCGGACGTCGGGATCCATGCTGATGGGGTCGTAGTTCAGCCCCTCGATGGCGCCGCCGGTGAGCGGCGAGTCGGCGAGGGGATTGTCGATGGTGTGTCGTTCGGCCATGGTCAGTCCCTCGTGATCACGGTGCCCACGTCCTCGCCCGCGAGGGCGCGCGTGAGGTTGCCCGGGACGAGTCCGTTGATCACCTGGATGCGCTCCAGGTGGCGCGCGTCGGGCCAGGCCTGGAAGACCTGGCGGTCGAGGATGAGCTCCTCGGGCATGTTGGCCTGCAGCTCCGCGAGGGAGATGCGCGGGATGAACGTCGCGTCGTCGTGGCGCTTCGGGTCCTTGTCGTAGAGACCGTCCTCGTCCTTGACGTAGATCACGCGCTCCATGCCGAGCACCTCGGCAGTTGAGCTAGTAAAGTCTTCAGTTTCAGCGACCCTAGTGACCAAAAACATTACAGTGGTGGCAGCAGTACAGAGACTCAGAAAAGGACATCTAAGGGCTAGGTCTTTTCTGTCATGTCGTTGACGGAAGAGCAGGGAAAGAATATATCATCTCTTACAACGGTACTAAAAATAGTGAAAAGTATTCCTGAATATGCAGGAACAAGTGACGCAGACGAGTTCATTGGAAGACCCTAAATCTTCAATAAAATTGCGCAGCCGTATGAATTTAAGACTAAGAAGCAGTGACTAGCGACTAAGCGAAGGGGTGCCTTGCAATATTTTAATTCTGGTACAGATATGGAAACTGCATATCACTGAATGGACAAATTGTTACAATCTTTTAAAACTAGGTTCAAAGCACCAAGTTCGATCGAATAAAACTAAAAACAGAAGTAGTAACACTTGATAGCTCCGTCTGCATTAGGGAGTTTGCAAACAAAGTTTGTATAGCAGTATGTTTGCAGCTAAGAAAAGCTAGGGCAGATGAAACAATCCAAAAAAGTGCAATTACATGCATTAACACAGGGATTGCTCAAAAATTTGATTAGACTTTTATTTCCTCGAAAACCAGATTCATTAGAAAAAGCCATAGCACTCGTAGAGAGAGAAATTCAAAAAGATTAAATGACGGAAAATTTTTAACAAATGTCAACCAATATAACAGACGGAGAGTATAACAAGGATCAGGGTAGAGAGCGAGTAAAATATTTGAAGGAAAATCAGTGAGACAGGTCTAGAAGCTTTTCTCGACCCACATGGTAGGAGACAAATGGCGAAGGGAAGTGATTTCATAAGGAAGTGCAAAGAGGAGGCCAAAGGACAAATCTGAAAAGACAGGGGATTACTGCTATTACTGCGGAAAGACTAATCATTATGCTTCTAAATTTTGCACAAGGATTTTTGGAGGAGAAATAATAAAAAAAATAATAAAACTGCGAATAGTGTTAGAACTTTTAGAAAATTCTAAAATTGTTCTAAAATTTTGTTCTTAAAATTTTCTAAAACATTTTTAGAAAATTTTAGAACATTCTACTTGCAATCAGTATTTTTAGTTAATATGCAATTGTCATTCTATTGCGGGCAAAGAGGTTTCTGAGAGAATATAGTTTAGAAGCAAACTTAACTAAGAGATAAAAAAGATTAACATGGATTAAAGATTTCCAAAAACATAAAGTCATGGCGTTACGTTTGAGAGGGCTTTCATCGATCCGAACTTTGATCCTCCTGAAGTTGACGAATTAATCCTCGGTGGTGAATGGGCGATTACTCCTGGTTTCACCGTTGCTGCAACCTACACGCATCGTGAGCGTACCAATGATGCCGCTACTCTCTTGCAGGGTGGCATCACTAGCGCTGACTATGAAATCGTAGGTTATGTTGAAGGTGCACACCCTGTCACCGGCGGACAGTATCGCGAGCCCGTATACGGCTTGAGTGCTGCTGGCGATGCGAAGAACCCGAACCGTTTCTCTTTCCTCACCAATCGTCCTGATTATGAGGAAGTCTATGACGGCTTCGAATTTACAGCGACCAAACGTCTTTCCAATCGCTGGATGCTCCGTGGTTACATTGCATTCCAAGACTGGAAACATGATGTTGGCACCGCTGCATTCCAAAACCCGACTATTGGTGCCTCTCGTGCAAACGAAGATGGTGGCGATGTTGTGGTTCAGGCTGCAGGCTCTGGTCCTAAAGGCGATATCTTCACCGGTTCCGCTTCTTGGAGTGCGAACTTGAACGGTGTTGTTCAGTTGCCTTGGGATGTAAACGTTTCTGCAAACATCTTCGCTCGTGAAGGTTTCGTAGCGCCTCTGTTCGTTACGCATAACTTCCGCGATGCCGGTGGTCGTTCCGCCGCAGGCTCTGTTTCAGTATCCGCACTGGACACGTTGCGGATGGATGACATCTTCAACGTAAACTTCAAAGTTGCCAAGGTCTTCACCATGGGCAGCACCAAAGTTGACGTTGCCGTTGAAGTGTTCAACCTCCTCAACAGCGATGCTTTGATGCAGGTTAACCGTCGTGTTGCTTCCAGCGCCGGCGCTAGCCCTGACGCTAACTTCGGTCGGATCAACGAAACGTTGTCTCCCCGGATTGGTCGCTTCAGCGCCACGATCAACTTCTAAGATTCATTCTTAGTTTCGATCAAGAAAGCCCTGGCTTCGGCCAGGGCTTTTTTCTTCTAGGCAGGAAGGTTTGCTGGGAACTTAAGCCAACCTAGTCATGGTTCGGCCCGATTTGGTAAACTGACCATGGTGTTCCCAATGTTGGCGTGGTTGCTTTGGGGCGTAGAAACGATTCCTTTTAGGTGGAAGAGCCGTTGTTTCAGAGTTTGTTTACGATACGGGGTTTTTCCCGACTTTTCTTTGTTCTACTCCTTGGATTCACGCTGACTTGTAGGCAAGGACAAATAGAAAAAGGCCTTGATGATGGACGACGCTTTTTGTCCCACTCCTACGAGCACACCACCGGGCTGTTCTTTCCCATCTCCATCGGGGCCCAGACCTATTACGCCGAGAGCGTCGACCAGCTGCTCACCAACCTGAGCGAGGCGCGCCCGACCATCATGACCGCGGTGCCCCGGCTCTACGAGACCATGCACCAGCGGATCCGCCGCGGTGTGGCCAAGCAGGGCGGCCTCAAGGAGCGGCTGTTCAACCTGGCCGAATCCTTGGGGCGCAAGCGCTATCACGCGCCGGGGAGCCTGAGCCTGCTGGAAAGCCTGCAGGACAAGCTGGTCGACCGACTGGTGCGCGACAAGGTGCGCGGCCGCTTCGGCGGGCGCCTCAAGGCCCTGGTCTCCGGCGGCGCCGCGCTCAACCCCGACATCGGCACCTTCTTCACCGCACTGGGCCTGCGGATCCTGCAGGGCTACGGTCAGACCGAGGCCGCGCCGGTGGTCGCCTGCAACCCGCCGTCGCGGGTCAAGATCGATACCGTGGGGCCGCCGGTCCACGGCGTAGAGGTCAAGATCGCCGAGGACGGCGAGATCCTGGTGCGCGGCGAGCTGGTGATGAAGGGCTACTGGCGCAACGAGGAGGAAACCGCCAAGGCAATTCGCGACGGCTGGCTGCATACCGGCGACATCGGCGAGCTGGACGGGGACGGCTACCTGCGCATCACCGACCGCAAGAAGGACATCTGCGTGCTGTCGGGCGGCGACAACGTCTCGCCGGCCCGGATCGAGGGTTTCCTCACCCTGCAGCCGGAGATCCAACAGGCCATGGTGGTGGGCGACAAGCGGCCGCACCTGGTCGGACTCCTGGTGCCCGACCCGGACTGGCTCAAGGCCTGGAGCCAGGAGAACGGCAAGCCGGTCGAGCTGGCGGAGCTGAGCGACGACAAAGATCTGCAGGCAGCCCTCTCAGAGGTGGTCGAGCGGGTCAACCGGGAGCTCTCGCAGATCGAAAGGGTCCGCCGCTTCGCGGTGGCACCGGCGGCCTTCACGGTGGAGAACGAGATGATGACCCCGACCCTCAAGATCCGCCGCCACGTGATCCGCGCGGCCTTCGGCGAGCGCCTGGACGCGCTCTACGGACAGCGCTCGCAATGACCGGGCCGGCCCAAACCATGGAGCGCGTGCTGATCACCGGCATTCGGCCGCGGGTCGCGAACGCTTCGATGCGCGCCGAGCGCAGGTTGTCGTAGACGGTCCGCTCGCTGACTCCTCCCGCCCGGGTCTGCAACGGATTCAGAAACCGAAGTAGAATCATCTCCAGGAGGATTTATGTCAACTTCATTAATTACCACATGATCAGCAGTTTGTGCATATGCTGGGATTAAAACTCCTGCAAATAGGAGAAAAGAAAAGACTAGCAAAATGGTACGATTCATGGTTAATTCCTGTATTGATTGCCGAATAGACTCATTTTAGAATGGGATTGAGGAAAAGTTGAGCTAATTGTTAAAGTCAGATATCTTAAAACCATGAGAAAATTATTCGATTTTTGGTTTTAAGGGATACGAAGGAATTATTCTTGAGAATAGTCACATTTTGGGCACTTTTGATTAATAATTTTGGAACCACATTCCATACAGATACCCTCAGGAATAGCATTTTGGATGGATTGTCTCCTCTTTGTGACATACATTTTGATAGCAAAATAAAGAAGAACACCAATCAAGGCTGAATATTCAAAAGGAACGTATTGAGTAATTCCAAGAACCACTAGGAAAATACCCACAATTAAAACAATATCTCGTCTTTCAAATTTCATTATCCCCAAGCAGTCAGACTATTCATAAAAGCATGCCGGAGCTCAGACTCAATTAGTTTACTTCATTTCAAAGTCATTACTCTAACTCTTCCTCATTGCTCGGCAGTTAGAGTAGGCAATGATTTGATAATAAGATAATGATGGTGGGATTGGGGAAATTTGAATTCCCGACCTCTGCGTCCCAAACGCAGAATCATACCAAGCTAGACCACAATCCCAACAAATCCAAAGAATTGCCCAATTTAAGCTTCACAGATAATCATTTTAAAGGCAAAATTAGGATCGAAGACGTGCAGACAGAACAATACATCAAAGCAGGTAAAATTGCAGCAGAAGTTAGAGAAATGGTCAGAGTAAAAGACTGGATAGGTAAAACCGTGTTTGAAATTTGTGAAGAAGTTGAAGGAGAGATAAAGAAGAGAGGTGCAAAATGTGCTTTTCCAGTAAATGCCAGTATTAATGAAATTGCAGCTCACTATACTGCAGAACCAAATGATCCTATCACAATCAAAGATACAGATTTAGTAAAAATTGATCTAGGAGCACAAATTGACGGATACATTGCAGACACTGCAGTTACTGTTTGTTATGATGCACAATTTGATGGATTAGTTCAAGCAGCAGAAGAAGCATTAGGAAATGCAATGTCTATGATAAAAGCTGATGTCAAAGCAAGTGACATTGGAAGAACTATTGAAACAACAATTAAAAAAATGCAGTGATCCACCGTCTTTCTAAAGACAGGCTCTTCAGTATATAAACCCTGCAGCATGTCAACATGCTGGGCACCTGGACCGGGAAAGAGGAATACAGGATAAGCGGTATCACCCGTAGCATGGCCTTGGACCCAATGCAGATCCAATCTGTTATCTGATTCTCTTTGGGGATTGGGCGCTACCACGCAAAATTGGCGATGTGGATAGGGATTACGCCCCAATTGTAAGGTGTGGGCGACATCTTCCGCTGGGGCAGGGTTTGCCGCAATAAAGTCGCCAAGCCGTTCACCCATGTGCGACAGAGCCATTTTGGTTTTTGCAGACAACACCCACAGTTGTGGTAAGTCTTTTTCGACGGGAGTAGGAGAAGTTTGTGGCGCTTCTTCCAACACCACATGGGCGTTGGTCCCACCAATGCCAAAAGAGCTGACTCCGGCACGCAGGGGTCCATCGGTTTCCCAATCACTGGCCTCGGTCGCTACTCTGAATGGACTGTCCTCAAAATCAATGCCCGGGTTGGGGTTCTCGAAGTGCAAACTGGGTGGAATCTGACGATGGCGAATAGCCAGAATGGTTTTAATGAGACCGGCGATACCTGCAGCGTGATCGAGGTGCCCCATATTGGTCTTGATGGAACCAATGGCGCAAAAACCGGTTGCCGAAGTTTTTCGTTTGAACGCTGCATTAAGGGCTGCAATTTCAATGGGATCGCCCAGGGTGGTACCGGTGCCGTGGGCCTCCACATAAGAAATGCTAGCCGGATCGATTTGTGCGGCCTGGTGGGCACTGGCGATGACGTCCTCTTGGCCTCGTGCACCGGGCGCCATGAAGCCAACTTTTTGTGCGCCGTCGTTGTTGATGGCACTGCCCTTGATCACGGCCACAATCGCATCACCATCGGCCAATGCATCAGAGAGCCGACGCAGCACGACCAAGCCACCGCCACTACTCATCACGATTCCTTTGGCCTTGGCGTCGAAAGTCCGGCAATGTCCGTCGGGTGAATGGATATTGCCTTCCTGGTAGTGGTAACCGACCTTGTGCGGCACCATGACTTTCATACCACCGGCAAGCGCCATGTCCGACTCACCTTCGAGCAGGCTCTTACAGGCCATGTGCACCGCAGACAAGAAGTAAGGATACTTAAAATCTACAGATGCAAAGGCAGCCTTATTAAGCAATGTCACACCGATATTATTGAGTGTCCATACAATCAACCATAGCCTTAAGATATTATAGTAGAGATTCGGACATTTCTTAGCTAATCCTTAAATGATGGATGTATTTGTGTTTGATTGAAGTACAAATTGCCCTATAAAGTAAGTCATGGTAAAGCAATACAAGTAACATATTCGCCTGATGAGGTTTTCTCTAGAATTCAGCATGAAGGAATTCAGTTTATTGACTTACAGTTTACAGGTCTTACCGGTCATTTTCATCATACTACGATTTCAGCGGATACGTTTACGCCTGAACAAATGAGAGATGGTTTACCCAAATTGGATGGATCATCAATTGTAGGATTTACCAGCATCGATGACTCTGATCTATTGTTAAAACCAGATCCCAACACATTTGCAATAATCCCTTGGATGACTGAAAATAAAACGGCCAGGCTTTTGTGTGATGTCTACTGGGGAGAAGGCAGAGGAAGACTATCAAGAGATCCAAGAGGAGTGTCTCAAAAAGCTGAAGAATATATCAAATCACAAGGATATGATTTCAGCACGTGGGGCCCTGAAGTAGAGTTCTTTGTGTTTGACAAAGTACATTGGGATGTTCTAACACCATACAAGGGTCAATCATATTCTATAGAGTCCAAAGAAGCCCCATGGAGCCAAGAAGGAGACGGATATCCAATGGGATTGCAGGAAGGTTACTATCCAAGCACACCATCAGATACGCTTACTCCATACAGGAACGAATGTGTGAATATTCTCAAGAGGAATTTCGGTATATTATGTGATAATCATCACCATGAAGTTGCAACAGCAGGTCAATGTGAAATCGATATAAAATATGATTACATGACAAATGCAGCAGATGCAGCACAATCTTACAAGTATGTAATTAGAAACGTTGCAAAGAAATATGGAAAAGTCGCAACTATGATGCCAAAACCAATAGCAATGGATTCAGGTTCTGGAATGCATGTAAATGTCAGTTTATGGAAAGGAAAGGAAAATGCGTTTTATGATCCAAACGATGAGCTTGAATTAAGTCAAATAGGTCGTTACTTTTGTGGTGGAATTGTTGAACATGCCAAAGCGTTATCTGCAATATGTAATCCAACCACAAACTCATATCACAGATTAGTTCCAGGATATGAAGCTCCGGCATATATTGCGTGGAGTTCAGGAAATCGTTCAGCAATAGTTAGAGTCCCAAAACATCTTAAAGGAAAGGAATATTCTCACCTAAAAAGACTTGAATTCAGAGCACCTGATCCTTCTTCAAACCCATATCTTGTTTTTGCAGCTGTGACTGCGGCTACCCGCTGACCGTAGGCGCGGGCTGCACCATCGGCCACAAGGTGATGCTGCACGGCTGCACCATCGGCGAGAACACCTTGGTCGGCATGGGCGCCACGGTGCTGAATGGCGCGAAGATCGGCAAGAACTGCCTGATCGGTGCGGGTGCGCTGATCACCGAGAACAAGGAAATCCCCGACAACTCGCTGGTGATGGGCGCGCCGGGCAAGGTGGTGCGCACGGTGGACGCCGCGCTGGAGGAAAAGCTGCGTCAGAGCGCGGTTCACTACCAGGAGAACATGCGCCGCTTCCGCGCGGAGCTGAAGCCGCTCTAGGCGGCCGCGGGCCGGGCCGGACGCCGCTGTCACGCTGCGGTCGCATTCCGCTCTTAGAAGGACCGGAACCGGGCAGGCAGGCAGGAGGCGTAATGACAAAAGAGCTGATCGACGGGTTTCTGGCGGCGGTGCCGATGCCCGCGGTGATGGTTGACCAGACCGAGCGGTTCATCGCCGCCAATGCCGACGGTCTCGCGCTGCTGGGCGAGAACATTATCGGACGCCATTTCGCCACGATCCTGCGCCAGCCCAGCGTCTCCGCGGCGATCGAGACCTGCCTGCGCCTGCGCCAGCCGCTCACCGCGCGCCATACTGTCGGCGCGGGGGCGCAGGAGACCCGCTTCACCGTCAATCTGCGCTATGTGCCGGGTATCGGCGCGGTGAATGCGGGCGCCGTGCTTGCCTGTTTCGAAGACGTCTCGGAACGCGAGCAGGCAGGCCAGATGCGGCGCGATTTCGTCGCTAACGTGAGCCACGAGCTGCGCACGCCGCTGACCGCGCTGATCGGTTTTATCGAAACCCTGCGCGGCCCGGCCCGCGAGGATGCGCAGGCCCGCGACCGTTTCCTGACGATCATGGAGGGCGAGGCGAGCCGGATGAACCGCCTGGTGGGCGACCTCCTGTCTCTGAACCGGGTGGAAAGCGAAGAGAGGGTGCGGCCCAAGGAGAAGGTCGATCTGACCGGCCATCTGGCCTCCACTCTCAGGACGCTGCAGCCGGTGGCGGAGGCTCGCGGCGTCCAGATGAAACTTGAGGCGCCCGAGGAGGCCGTGTCAGTTACCGGCGATCCGGACCAGCTGCAGCAGGTCTTCACCAACCTGGTCGAGAACGCGATCAAATACGGCGGCAGCGAGGTGCGGGTGATCCTCTCCGATATCCCGCGCGATCCCGGCTTGCGCTGCGCTGCCGCCCGCGTGGCGGTGCAGACGCTGCCAATTCACAAAAAAAAAACGGATTTAAAATTTGCACAGGAATGTCTCCCAAGAATGGCAGCTGAGAGTTCGGTAACCCCTCACTCTTGTATTTCTCTCATCACTTATCAGTTTTCTTTTATTCAGAGATTTCACTGTCCCCAAATTTTAGGAGATTTACCCATAAATAAATTGGGCCTAAGAGTGCCAAAAATGCTTGGACCTAAGTACGCTAAAGACTTTAAGTCGGCCCTGTGAATAAAATACAGCAAAAGTCACGTTGAATTTCAAAGGAAAATCTTACACAGCGATATCTATGTGCGTATATTTTCTATTATATTGACAAAAATAAAAAATAAAACTAGAAATTGGATTAGAATAACATTTTAACCTACTGAGTCTCCAAGAATTAGTAACATGAGATAACCAATATTCAGTTTATTTAAAATCCTATATCAGTTTAAATTTTTCCAGTATATCCTTTCTTAATGTCACAGCAATTTATGATTCTTCTCGGAAATGACGGCTAAACAAGAATTCATGGGAAGGTCTGGTATTATACGGTAGAAAATACAGATAAACAATAGATAACTATTTATTTATCTAGTATTCTTGTATATTTGTAGAAAAAACGTAAACAAGAGGTGCAGAGGCAAGATTTGTGCATATTGAAAAATGACAGGGTAGCAATGCAACTTCTGAACGCTGAAACATATTCTTCACCATAAAATGTCTAAATATTGCCCGAAAAACAATCGAAGATATGTAATTTTTATATCTTAAGAAATAAGAAATAATACATTATTTCCTCTTTTGTCTTATTGATTTTCAAATTTCTCTCGTCATTTGAAAGTTTGAATGTTGTCCATTTGTGAAAGGCACTTGGAAGGGTAGTTAAAATGATCGTGTAGACTGATTTAAATGTTACATCAGTGGCATTATTGCTCCGAGGCCGAGAAAACCGTTGAGTACCTACTAAGTGACAACTAAGATCCCTATGAAAGCTTATGATAAACAATTTGGTTCGCCTTACCTAGTAAGAAAAAAATGTAGTTTCGAAATTTGAAAAAAGCGGCTAACAAACTTTTTTTTATGCCTTTTTGATGAAAATAGTTTTTTCGTGGAGTTTGATTTTCTTTCTTTATATTTTTATTTTTTTAAATTAATTGTACACAAAAGGTAACAGACCTTATGTGTTTCTGAAACTGTCAAGACTAAATGTGACTTATTTTAACAAAAAGATTCTTTTTAAATAAAGGCAAGGAGAAAGAGAGTACTTTTGTGTACAAAATGCTGTGATTGAAAACTTCTCGTTCTTTTGTTGGCTTAATATTTCTGACAAAAGAACCAATCAGGTTTTTAAAAAGGAGGAGTCATTTTCTAATTTTTCGTTGTGTATTTACTTTTCTGTCTAGATTTATCACTCCCTATTAATGCTCCCCTCCTTTAGTTAATCCAGTTTTAAAAAGGGGGGTCCAGTTTCTCATAAATTATTTAATTGGCTTGAGAAAATACGTCAAAAAGTGAACCAATGAAATTAAACAAAACTTTGAACACAGAAGTATAAGACAGTATTCTCTCTTTTTCTCTATGGTTCAAATTAAATGTGTCAAAAGGAAATTGGTGTCAGAGCCCCCCTATATGTCATTCTTCTTTTTTTGCATTTATATTTGAAGCGAATGCCATAACAAGCGTTCTAAGTGAATGAGAGCTAGAAAGCAGATTTTGATACTGTACAAATATAAAAAGCATTATCAAATTAGTTCCATTCCCCGACGGTAAGTGAGAATCTCATTCATGGATTTTTAAATGATTTAGGATTAAACAGTTTGTGATAACCAACTGTAAGTTAGGGGCTTCTTGGGCTAGTAGTAACGGAAGATCTAACAAAAAGGGAATTTTGATGACAATTAATGCATCAAAAGTACTGAATTTTTATGCTGATTCCAAATAAATAAGTTTAAAGTTACCCATCAACATCTACTAGCTTGAGAAAATTTGCCTGTAAACACCCCAAAAGCTAAGCGATTCTGATGAAAATCACACCAATAAATTAAGTATATCTGAAAGCCAAGCCTTATGTAGAGGTTTCAAGCTTCCAATAAAAATGTAGAATTTTGCATTTCTTACCAGAAAAAAGATAACGGATGCGTGGTCATTTCTTTTGTTTACTTTTTTCTCAGAGGACCAAGTGTTTACCCTTGTTTTTTAACAGAGGACCAAACCTTTGTTTTTTAACAGAGGACCAAACCTTTGTTTTTTAACAAAGGTATGGTCACCAAAGCCATTGGTGACCTTATCAATTTCCAAATCCCAAACCCAGTCATCATCACTATCACTTTCAACTTTGACATGTTTTGATTCTCGCTGTCCAGGTTGATTTTCATTGACTCGCTTACATGCTCGGTGTCGCATGTCTTCTAATCCTGTGTGTCTTTACTTTTCATTTTTGACACACCGCCGCTGTTTTTCTAACCGCGTGTGTATTTACTCTTCATTTTTGTACTTGATAGTTGATCCCTCTACGGCATATGTTTAACGAAATAAAGCCTCTACCTAATTTAGATCTTTGATTTATCGGAAGTATCCATAGAAGGGACCTAGGTATAATCATAAAAAAGGAGTTGCTGTTCACTCCCTCTTACGGATTTTTAAGTAGCCACTGAACACGGACTAACAGACTCAAGAATTTAGAACCGATTTTTCTTCGCGACATTTTCTGAAAAGGTCAAACGGGAATAAAATACCGAAAAGTGAAACAGCTGTCCATTATTATGATTGTATTTAGGGCCAGCACGGGACGTGTCTGTCCACGGCCCATAAAGCATGGCTTATGTAAGTCAATGACGCATTATGAATAGCCATTCTTTGACAAGGAGGATTGAAGTCCAGAACGGAAGAATAGCACCCATTTGGGGCTAGTTAGAGGCATGACACCAAAACTTTCTTTTGAGAGAAGGCAAAATAAATTACCTAATACGTGACATGTTATCCGAAGCATTGATTGTCGGCAGAAAAAAAGTTGTAGTTTATGAGGTACTGATGGTACATTCGAAACGTTTTCTTTTTTGTTTTTGGAAAGCATAAGATAAGATAAAGTATATTCTTGAGAATAAAACTACCAAAATTTGTGTTTCTTAAAAAAATAGAAAAAGCTATAAAAAGAACAAAACAGTGCGATAAAATAAAAAGCGTAAAGACCCCCAAACTCAAAAATAGAACAACAATAAAGGTCGGTCAACTAAAACAGAGACAAAAATGCGAAATATATAAACAACTAAAACAAATTATAATCCAGTCAAAGAGGAAAGAAAAAAACAACAATTTCCAAAGGCAAGACATTAAGTAAGAACTAGAGAGCTTATGAAGTAAAACAAATAATGTTAGAGCTGAACATTAACACTGAATGCGAAAGATAAAATAAAACTTATATGCTTCAAGCGTTCAATATTCAGGTTTTTAAACTTTAAAGTTTTAATAAAAGTCTTATCAACTCTTATCAATAGCCTAATCAAGTTTTGTTTAGATGTTACCAAAAAAGCATTTTATTTTTTGAAAAAAGGAAATGGACGAGGTAAACAATGCAGGAGAAGGATGGGTTTGGCTCCATGAACTTTCTAAGCATCACGAGACTATCAAGTTTTCTTAGTAATTGTTTTATATGTTTATTATTATTACCCTACTTTTAGTCGTTTTTTTTTATATTTATGTCCCCCTCCAGAAAAATTAATCCACAAAAACATTATGTTGAAACGTTCACCTCCAATGTGAGAACGTAGGGAAGGTATCCGCATATAATTGGGTCGCTTTTTCATAGACTTGATAGGAGAGTTTCATGGTGACGATAGCATTAATGGGAGATTTACAAACTACCGACGGGGAACGCACGATAGGGTGCGAAGTTTCAGAACCTATCTCGGTCAAACAGTTAATTCGCAACCAAGGCAAACCCCTTCGAGAGGTGTTTCAATTGTTGAAGGAAAAAAAGCTCATGGTGACGGTAAATAAACGCATCGCCAGTGAGGATACTAAGGTCAACGAAGGCGATGTGGTGAATCTTGTTGCCCATGATGGAATGGGTCGAAGTGGTCTCACCCCTTCGCTCTACTAACCAATTCATCAATCCATTTACGTGAAGAAGGCACTCTCGCGAATCGGTAACACTCTTAGCGAAAAATTGCGATAGTCCTTGCGCTGGTATAATTCTCGACAACTACACGGGGGCAAGTGGCGAGAGGGCGAGAACACTTCATAGATGACATCCCAAAGGATACAACCTTTGTTTGCAACGTTCTCTAAAAACAAAAGGGGCTGCCCTTTAAAAAGAGCGGCCCCTTTGCATAATGTAGACCTACCGAGATAATTGCCTACATAATTATCGGTCATAAGGAAGGGAGTTCAATGACAAGAGTCCCTTTCCCTATACCTACTTCTTTACCCCTAAAATTTTGTCTTTGGCGGCTTTCGCCACCCGGAATTTCAAAACTTTTTTCGCCGGAATTTTAATCGCAGCCCCAGTTTGTGGATTGCGCCCAATTCTGGCCTTGCGATGAGCAAGAACCAATTTTCCTAACCCCGGAAGCACAAAAGAATTCTTGGCTTCTTTGTGGGCCAACTCAGCTAAATCATCAAGAATTTGTGTAGCCGTCTTCTTGGTGATACCTGCTTTTTTCGCCACATGATCGGCAATCTGAGACTTAGTCATCGCTTTTCCCATAAACAGACCTCCTCCTCAGAAAAGATGTTTAATAACAATTATCCACCAGCTTTTGTCTTTAAAGAAATTACCAAAGGAAGGACTAGCCCCTTTCCCCTACGAATAAAGAGGCGAGAGTCACATGTTTGTGCCCCTAGAAACACACCCATGCTTGCATGAGTGGCAACGGGGCGAAAGTGTAACGGATGCGTTATACCCTGTCAACACAAGGGCATCATTAATTTTTCGTTTGATGTTTTTCGGGGAATTCAACTTCCTTGATGAATCCTTAACTAGCGCCGGAGCTACATCCCTTATTTCGTTTTCTGGTTAAGCAGGCAAGGCAAATGGGTGTCAGTGTGATTGATCGATGTAATTTGACCATTTTGTTTGAACCTGGTCAGGAGGACTTGGCAGAGTTTTTATCATCTCATTCTGTCGACATTGTCGCCTCACTACCTTGTTATCTGGAAGAGAACGTGGATAAACAAAGAGGAAAGGGGGTTTTTAACAAGAGCATTGACGCGTTAAAAAAATTGAACCAACAGGGATATGGTCTTGAAGGCAGTAATAAAAAAATCGATCTGGTGTATAACCCACAAGGCGCTGTGTTACCACCAAACCAGGTAGAACTTGAACAGCAATATAAAGAAATTTTATTTCAAAAATATGGGATTTCTTTTAACAATTTGTTTGTCCTCTGTAATATGCCAATCAATCGTTTTGCTCATATGCTAGAGAACCAGGGTTGCTTCAATGATTACATGGCGCTATTAAAAAGCGCACATGCAGAAAGCAATCTCGATAATGTTATGTGCCGTTCCCTAATCAGTATTGACTGGAAGGGCTATGTCTATGATTGTGATTTTAATCAGATGTTGGGATTGCCGTTAGAGAATGATCATAAAAAGACCCATATCTCGGAATTGATTAATGAAGATATTGAAGGGGCATCAATTTATGTAAAAGACCATTGCTTTGCCTGCACGGCAGGACAAGGCAGTAGTTGTGGTGGGGCCCTGCAATCACAGTGAAGTGGTCCATAATTATCCCTGTATTAAATGAACAGGAAATCCTGGTAGAAAAACTGCTGTCGCTAAAAGAGAAGATGATTCCGGATATGGAGTTAATACTCGTTGATGGTGGCAGTGAAGATGGTACAGTCGAACTGGCAAGCTCGCATGATGTTCAAATCATTCAATCACGCCGTGGCCGTGCTTATCAGATGAACACAGGCGCAATTCATTCAAAAGGTGAATGGCTTTTATTCCTGCATATCGATACCGAACTACCGGATGACGTTTCTGAATGTTTAAGCAAGGTCGCTTCGGATGAAGATGAAAATTGGGGACGATTTGATGTTCGATTTGATCACACTGGTTTTCTGTATTCCATGATTGCATCTATGATGAACCTACGTTCCCGGATGACAGATGTGGTCACAGGTGATCAAGCCTTGTTTGTTAAAAAAACGACCTTTGAACGGATCGGTGGGTTTCCTGAAATTGAGCTCATGGAAGATGTTGCTATCTCAAAACACTAATGAAGAAGATTGTTTTTTTTCTACGTTCTGTTGTAGAATCACTGTGGCTCGTTTCCTCTCAAATGAAATTTATCACTCTGTGAAAGATCTGTTGAATAGCTGTGTCGATAGTTCAATGAAAAATTCTGGCAAGTTTTTATTATCAAATTGTAAATTCCGTTTGGACCACTTGCACCAGAATTTTAAAATTATAGAGGAGCTTTAAAATTGTTTCCTTAGCCCTTTGAATGGTAAAAAGGGACATGGGAACAATATTGTTTTTGAGTTCGATAATGGATTTCTTTCATTTTTGCGGATTTCTTCCCTGTCTCATGTAAAATTTCCACTCTTATTTTCAAATATTCAACTTACGGTGACGATGTTTCTATTATATTTTAAAAAACAGATGTCTCTACGAGAACAGCGAAGTTTTAAAATCTGGAAATGTGACAAGATGAATTTTTTGAACAAGCTGAATAATCTTCGATCAACAATGAGAAAAAGTATAATATTTAGCTTCAAGGCAAAATGACAACCATGGGTAGCTGGAGCCCAATTAAATGTTAGAGTTTATCTCTCATCTTCAACAAAGCAGTGGGACTAATATCTGCTCTGTAAAACCTCTTGAGCTTTGCAATTTATCATGGTCTAGATGGTCTTGCTTTAAAAACAAATATGGAGAAATTTAGGGATAATCACTGCTTGTCTTGATAGTCCAGATACTAAAGTTACATTGGGTTCAAATAGTTCTACAACAGTTAAAGGTAAGGAATTAAATAATAGCTTGAACTAGAAATTATAGTAAGTTTGCAGAATAGTAGCTCTTCAAAAGAAAACATGCAAGAACAGAAAGAAAATCAATTTTAGTAACTAATGCAAGCCTTGATATTACAACAAAACATACAAGACAAGCCCAAGTAGCCCTGAAATGAAATCCAGTTAGATTCTCTCTCCTTGGGTCTTCACTGGTCAACAGTGGAGCTAGTCAACATCCACTCCACTCTGCTAGTCAACATCCACTCCACTCTGCTAGTCAATGTCCCTCTCTTGATCTTTAAATTTTACTTTCAACAACTGAGCACAGTTACACAGGTGCATAGCTCATTTTTGTTATTTTATCTTCTTCTGACAGTTTATCCCCAGTCCCCCTCCAAATGATGACATATGTAAGTCTAGCGTTTGACAATAAAAAAAATTAACATTAGGATAAACCTTAATTTGCTATTTGGAGCAACAAGGTCCAATAGATCATCATGAAGAGGAGATGTAAGGCCCAGCCGCAGCGGCAATGACCGGCGTCGGATCGCCATCTTCGTCAGACAGAGGAGCGACGATTGCCTCGGAAAGACCGTACTTCGTCTCGAGCTTACGCTGTAATTCGATGAGCGGTGCCAACGGAGACTGGACGTGAATAATCACTTCGCCGCGACGCCGCGCTTCCGACAGCAAACGCGTTACAGCAACCCGGCTAAGGCCAAGGGTTTCGGCGACTTCATTCTGCGTTCGCCCTTCGACATAGTAGATCCAGGCGGCCTTGATCCGTATCGCCTGGTTTGAACCGGGCGATACGTCACCGTGGCCCATTCTAGGTTGGGAAAACTGGTGGCTTGTTATCTTGTTCACTGGCGCCCTCGGTTTCGCCTCTGAACGTTGCAAAGTTTCTACGCCGGTCTGTCAACCTAAATCAAACCGCCTAGCCAACACAGCACGCAATCGCATCACAAAATCATGCTGAGCGGATCTTGGATGTGCCCCTTGAAGGCCTGCAGGAACTGCGCGCCGATGGCCCCGTCCACCACCCGGTGATCGACCGACAAGGTGCAGGACATCACGGTGGCGATCGCCAGCGCCCCATCCTTGACCACCGCCCGCTGTTCACCAGCTCCAACTGCCAAGATGCAGCCCTGTGGCGGGTTGATGATCGCTTCGAAGTGTTTGACCCCGAACATCCCCAAGTTTGAGACCGAAAAGCCCCCGCCCTGATACTCCTCGGGCTTCAGCTTGCCTTCCCGGGCCCGGCCGGCCAGGTCCTTCATCTCGGCCGAGATGGTCGACAGGCCCTTCTGATCGGCATTCTTGATTATCGGGGTGATCAGCCCGCCTTCGATGGCGACGGCCACCGAGACATCGACGTCGCGGTAAAGCAGGATGGCCTCATCGGTCCAGGAGGCATTGGCCTCGGGCACCTTGCGCAGGGCCAGGGCCACGGCCTTGATGATCATGTCGTTGACCGAGAGTTTGACCCCCTCGGGCGCCCGTTCGTTCAACTCCTTGCGGGTGGCGAGCAGGGCATCGAGTTCGCAATCGACGGTCAGGTAGAAATGCGGGACGGTTTGTTTGGCCTCGGTCAGGCGCCGGGCCACCGTCTTGCGCATGTTGGAATTCTTGACCTCGGTATAGGCCTGACCGTAGGCGTCGGCCAACCCAGCGGCAGACGGGCCACTTGCCGCAGGGGCCGCCGGAGCAGGAGACGCGGGTGCCGGGGCGACAGGAGCCGCAGCTGCGGAAGGGCGACCGCACCATCGACCTGGTGCTCTGCTTCGAGTGCCTGCAGATCGAGGCGCACGGCGCGGACGCCGCCAAGCAGACCGACGGGCTCACCACCCAGGATCCCGAGCCGACGCTCGACGCCCTGCTGAAGCAGCTCGGTCTTCCCAAGCACAGGGACGAAGACGGCTAGCATCCTGCCTGCGTGCTTGCATCGCCTTTGCGATGCAAAGCCGTCGCTTGCACCCACGTTGCACAAGCCTTGCGCCATCGTTGCGCACCTTGTGCGATCCGTGACGCCTGCGATCCGTACCTTCATCCATGCGCGATGGAGGAACGACGATGATGCTACGTGCCGCGCGGTGGACGCCGTCTCCGGCAGCCGGTGCCCGTGCCCTGCTGCTGCTGTTCTTCGCCGCCACGACCGCGCTCGTCGTCGTCGAGTCGCTGCCGTACTACACGTTCGCCGACGATCTTCCGTTCTTCGTCGAGAAGTGGGACGTGTACCGCACGACGCTGTGGCGGGTCGCGTTCTACATCCACGTCACCGGCGGGCTCGTCTGCCTGCTCTCCGCGCTGCCGCAGTTCTCGAAGACGCTGCTTCGGCGCGCGCCGCGCGTGCACCGCGCGCTCGGCTGGACGTATGTCGTCAGCACCCTGGCCCTGACGGCGCCCGCCGGGCTGTACATGGCCATCTTCGCCAAGGGCGGCGTACCCGGGCGGCTCGGCTTCATCGTGCTCGGCGTGGCGCTGTTCTTCACCACATGGCGTGGCCTCGAGCGCGTGCTGGCGCGTGACTTCCGCGGCCACGTCGACTGGATGATCCGCTCGTACGCGATGGCCTCGAGCGCCCTGACCTTCCGCGTCTTCTACGTGCTGCTCTACCTGGCACGGGTGGACGGGGAGTACGTGATCGCCATCTGGCTGAGCTTCGTCGTGAACCTGCTCGCGGCCGAGCTTCTCGAAGAGCAGCGCCAGGTTGATGTGGAGGTCCGGGTAGAGCGGATCCGCCGCGAGCGCACGCCGGTAGTGGGCCAGCGCCGCTCGGTCGTCGCCCTCCTCCTCCAGCACGTTGGCGAGGTTGAAGTTCGCCTCGACGTGGTCGGCCTCCCGCGCGAGGCACGCTTCGAAGGCGCGGCGCGCCGCCGCTCGCTGGCCCTGGTTGTACCGGACCGCGCCCAGGTTGCAGTAGGCGTCCGCGTAATCGGGCTCGATCTCGAGCGCGCGCTCGTAGGCCTCGATCGCCTCGGACCAGCGATCGGAGGACCTCTGGTTACTGGCAACACAGATCGCCACCCGGCTGTGCTAGCTAAGATGGCTGCAACTTTGGACCATATCAGCGGAGGGCGTTTGGTTCTGGGGCTTGGAAGCGGTTGGCAAGAAAATGAGCACCAACAGTACGGCATCGACTTCTATAGCGTGAATCAACGCCTAGAGATGCTCGAAGAATCCTGCCAGGTTATTAAGTCGCTGTTTCAAGAAGAGAAAAGCAATTTCAAAGGAAAATACTACACCCTCACTGATGCTAGCTTGGAACCCAAACCTCAGCAGAATCCCCTCCCCTTGTTGATTGGCGGGGGTGGCGAAAAAGTCACACTACGCATCACGGCGCAATATGCGGACGAGTGGAACGTCTGGGGTGACCCGGAAATCTTACGTGAAAAATCAGCCATTCTTGATTCCCAAAAGGAAATTGAGAATTTTTCCGAATTTCCTATTATTTCAATTGCTGCCTTTATAAAAAGAGTAGAAAGGATAAAGAAAGGTCCCCTGAAAATTTGTCAACGTATTAAAAGCTAACTAATGTGGCAAAACAACAACCGAGAGAAAACAAGACAGGAAACATTTTTCTTAAACATATCTTTTCCATTACTAATTTATTTTAAAGTTTTTTAATCAACAAAAAGTCAAAATACATATCAAAACCAAAAACGAGTAGATAAAAGTGACCAAAACGAACAGAAATTAATCAATGAAAACATGAACCCCGAAACAAATATAGCTTAAAATGAATAGCCCCATCAATCATAAAGATTAAAATACTACAATAGATGAAATAGATGAATCCTAAAACCAATACAGATTAAAATGAATAGTAGATTCGGACCTAAAGCTATCAGTAATAAGATCAACCAAGAGGAGGGCTTCCGTCACCAACCTTCGAAGGGCCTTGGATTACCATTTTTATCCCTCCGACCACTTTCAAATCTTAAAAAGCAAACTAGAACTTTCAATTTCGAAGCAAATGAGCCTCCTCTAAAGCTTAAACGAACACTCCTTCCATAAGAACATTATATGCGCCCAGGAAATAAACCTCCTTTAAAATTTTTACCATCACCGTTTCCATAAAAACCTTATAAGCCCCCGGGCATAACTTACAACACTTGCCCCAGTGTTCTGTGGGGTCAACCCTGCATTTTGCTATCAAGTCTTTGGACTATTTAGAACAAAATGGCTGTCTCAAAATTTTGATCAGATACTTTTGGGGATAAGAGGGCGGGGAAAGGATATTATTTGACTTTATTTCTGCTCATTTTTGGTTTTATTGGAGCTCTTCACTTTTCCTTGAAAAACTGATTTTGTGTCAAATTTGAAGTTAATTTTTCGTTGCTTTGATTGAAATAGTCTTTTTCGTTAAAAAAAAAAAATATCTTACATTTTTTCAGATTTTTTTTTTCAATAAAAATCCATAGTTTGATTTGCTATTTGTATTTTTGAGAAACTTTTTCCACCAAAGTTTAATTTTGACACAAATAGTATTGGGTAAATTAATTTTATACCTCATCAAGTTGGCCTAAAAATAAAACATACTATCATTCCCAGGAAATTCTATCTAAGCTCTTTGACAACCTGGATACATTTACACCTACGCTACCTCCAAAGGCATAGTTACTTGACCTTTCAACTATTTTGAATAAACATGCGTTGCAGAGTTGCAAGTTGATCCCCAACTTTTTTGGTCACTTGAAAGGGGCACTAGAGATTTTAACTTCTGTTTGAATGAGCCATCTCCCATCTAGGAGTAATGGTTTGGCGTGATCACCCCTAGGAAGAAAAAACAACCAACAAATAAACCCTCATCCGTGATTTTTCTTTTGGCAAAAAGAACGAATTCCAATTTTTTTAGATTAGAGTTCGAAATTTCTACACGATTATCTGATTTGTTGAATTTGATTGTGTGATTTCCATTAAGGTTTCTTGGCTTTTAGTGGGCATTTCCCCCTTTTTCCAAAGTCTGGTAAGTTTTCTCAGGCTCATAAGTTTTTATGGGTAAAACTAAACATAAAATATTGTTATATATTTGAAATCAGCATAATCAGCCCATTCTGTGGCTATATTCATTGACATCAAACCTTCAGTTTTCTTTAGTTTTTTTTTTACTATTGAGCCGAGTCACTGCCTACGTACAGTACCACAGACTGTTTGATAGTTCATGCACAAATACACATAGCATTACTTGCTTTAATAAGCCTAAAAGGAACAAAATTAGTTAAATACTGTTTAAGATGATTTTCCGATTCGAAAATTTATTTTTTAAGGACTACTTGTATCTTTAAAATCAAATACGCCACCATGGGGCATCAAAAGTGTTATTATGTTAAAAGAAGATATGGCTAAAAGTCGATGAAAAAGTATAGAATTGGCTACAATACAATGCCCATCTAAAATTCTTAAAATCATCTGATTTCTTCTTATCCAGAAAATAGGATCGTCATTGTTTTTTAACAGATTTAAAATCCGTGCATCTTTCGTATACGGGTTTTCGCAAATCAGTGGAATCTCAGTGTGAAGTGCGCTCCACAGTTAAGATGCCTGATACACTAAAACCATTCCCGAATGTTAATATTGATTTGGGCCATATCCCTTCCTCTAAAGATTTAGGGATTAGTGATTTCCTTCCCCATCCAAAAAGTGCCTTCCCTTGGAAAGGGGGTGAAACTTCCGCTCTAAAACGGGTTAATTACTTCTTATGGGAAAGTGATAAAGTGGCAAAGTATAAAGAAACGAGAAATGGATTGATTGGGGATGATTATTCGACAAAATTCAGCGCCTGGCTTAGTGTTGGATGTCTTTCGCCCAGATTTGTGTATAGTGAAATAAAAAAATATGAGCAAAAACG
>JAAAKM020073195.1:99758830-99928029 GCA_010016025.2 Alatinidae sp. Z8VKAUB7J3
CTAATCAATCCACCTATTGGGTGATTTTTGAACTGATTTGGCGTGATTATTTCCGTTACGTTGCATTAAAGTACGGCGATAAAATGTTCTACCCCTCAGGTATAATGGGTAAACATATTGAATGGAAACAAGATATGAAAAAGTTTGATCTGTGGAAGGATGGTAAAACAGGAGTCCCTTTTGTTGATGCTAATATGCGTGAACTTGCATTAACCGGGTGGATGAGTAATCGAGGTCGACAAAATGTTGCTTCTTTTCTTGTCAAGGACCTCGGTATTGATTGGCGACTAGGTGCTGAATGGTTTGAATCTCAACTAATTGATCATGATGTGTGTAGTAATTATGGAAATTGGAATTACGCTGCTGGAATTGGCAATGATCCAAGAGAAAATAGAAAATTTAATATGATTAAACAAGGGCTTGATTATGATCCTGAAGGGGAATTTGTTCGTCTATGGGTGCCTGAATTAGCCCCAGTAAAAAATGGAAAAGTTCATACGCCGTGGACCTTAACTGGTAATGATTTTGTTGATATTGACTATCCAAAACCAATGGTGATTGCTCCCGAATGGAGTCGCCAACTTGGAAGGGTTAACCCCTCTGGTTTTTATAAAAACCAACAAAAGAAAGGAATGGGTAATCAGCGTGGACTGGATTTTTATTTCAGTAACAAAAATCAGCCAAAAAAGTAATCGTGTATTTGTGAATTATCTGAATAAACTGTCATTTTGTAAACTGTTTTATTTTCACTTTTTTGGATTATTATAATCAATGGTGTCAATTCACGAAAGTATAAGGGGGGAATATATTCTTCAAGCTCTAAGGGGACTAATTTGCATTTTACAGTTTTTGAATGAATACACAACATCCATGTCATGTTCATCTTGAAGATACTTTACAACAACTGAAGTATCGAGTCCACCAGAAAATGCAAGAATTCCTTTTTGAGTCATAAAACATCTTTTCCGTCGTATTTTGGAATTTATCTTTTGTGATAGGCTCAAAAAAATTAATTTTAAAAAATTTCTGACTAGCTTGAGCTAAAATTCGATGATTATTTAACCGCCAAATATAACGCTGTTTTATGAATATTCGATCGGTAATTTCTGCAAGTATTGCAGGCGTTATCATATTATCTGTATTAGGAGTGTATCTGAATTCTGATGTGGAATCAAATGAAAACAAAATCCGTATTGCATATTTTCCAAACATTGGACATGCAATTCCAATTGTAGGTATGGAGAAAGGATTTTTTGAAACAAATATTGGAGAACAAACTAGTATCGAAACTAGAGTTTTTGATAGTGGTCCTCAAGCAATAGAATCTCTATTTGCAAATTCTGTTGATTTAGCATATGTTGGTCCAGGTCCTGCAATTAATGGATTTTTAAATTCGGAAAATCATAATGTAAAAATTTTAGCAGGAGCAGCTAGTGGAGGTGCGAGTTTTATTGTTCATCCTAATTCTGAAATAAATTCTGTATCTGATTTTCCAGGAAAGAAAATTGCTGCCCCTCAAATTGGTAATACTCAAGATGTTTCATTAAGACATTATCTTTCAGAAAATGGATTAAAGCCTGCTGAAAAAGGAGGCTCTGTAATTGTTTACAATATTCCAAATCCTGATATCTATACATTATTTGTTAAAGGGGATGTTGATGGTGCATGGGTTGCTGAACCTTGGGCTACTATTTTGGAAACAGAACTTGATGGAAAACGATTGTTCTATGAAGAAGATCTTTGGCCAAATCAAGAATTTGCATCTGTTCTTTTAATTGCAAATGCAAACTTTGTAGAAAGTAATCCTGTTGTAGTTCAAAACTTGTTAGACTCTCATCATGAAACTGCAACTTGGATTAATCAAAATCCAATTGAGACTAGGAATATTTTCAATTCTTTTTTGAATTCTCATTTGGGTCAATCTTTGTCTGATGATGTGGTTGATGTTGCTTTGTCAAATCTTGTGATTACATCTGATCCTCTTCCAAACTCTGTTCATTCTTTTGCAGAAAAGGCTGATGCATTAGGTTATCTTGGAAGAAATGGATATGATTTGTCTGGTATTTTTTACTACTTTGATACAAATCCCATTGAGGAGGACATTCTGACCTTGCCCGATGAAACGCAGTGCTATTGCGGGCACGAATACACCCAAAGCAATGCCGGTTTCGCGACCAGTATCGAGCCCGACAACGCCAAGCTAAAAAGCCGGACAATCGACATTTTGAGAGCACGTTCCCAAGGCATTGCCACGATTCCATTCCGTCTGGGCGATGACAAGACGACCAATCCCTTTCTTCGGGCGGACGCGCCGGATTTACAGTCTGCCGTCGGCATGAGCGGCGCGGATCCGGTGGACGTCTTCGCACAAATCCGCGCCCAAAAAGACAGCTTCTAGAAGTCAAAAAACACCAAGGAAACGCCCGATGAAACTCCGTTACTCAGCGACCTCGCCCTATGTTCGCAAGGTCATGGCCGTCGCGATCGAAACCGGTCTGGCTGACCGTATCGACAAGATCGAGACCAATGTCTGGAGCCCGGATACCGATATTCGCACCGACAACCCGTTGGGAAAGGTTCCCGCATTGACGCTGGATGGCGGCATGGTGCTGTTCGACAGTCCGGTGATTGCCGAATATCTCGATTCCCTGCATGACGGGCCGCCGATGTTCCCAGCGCCGGGGCCGGACCGATGGGCGGCTTTGCGATTGCAAGCGATCGGCGATGGGCTGTGCGATGCTTGTATTCTGCGCCTGCTGGAATCGCGCCGCGAGGACCCGCCGCCCGCCGCTGGTTGGATCGAGCGGTACAGCGCGTCAATGACTGCCGCCCTTGACGTTCTCGAAGCGGAAGCAACCGGCTTGGGCGATCGGGCCAATATCGGAACGCTGACGGTGGCCTGTGCGCTCGGTTACATGGATCTGCGCTTCCCAGGCGATGAATGGCGATCCGGTCGGCCCTTGCTGGCCAGCTGGTACGAAGGATTCGCCAAGCGTCCGTCAATTGCCGAAACAGTGCCGCCCGCGGGCTAAACCCACGTCGCTTCGGCAACCCGCAGGAAGTTTAGACCCAGGATTTTGCGGATGTCGGCCGGTGAATAGCCGCGAACGATCAGCCCTTCGGTAAGGTCGGGCAATCTATCGGGCGGTGTAAATGTCGCGCTGAGCGGACCGTAGCCCAGTGCCTCGGGCCACCAGACTTCCTTGTCGAAACCCTCGGGGCGTTCGGCCGGGTCGGGACTGAATTCGAAATCCAGGCCCAATCCGACATGGTCGGGGCCAACAAGACCGACCATGTGATCGATGTGGAAAAGCACCGCGTCGACGGATGCTTGGTCATCCCCCAAGAACAGTTAATAAGCTATACTGTATAAAATATATTTATTAATTTACTTAATAAATATAGGGAAATAATTATCTTATTTAAAATATCAATTGTTAATAATATTTTATATAAATTTCAATATTTCTACATTTAAAAAACTGGAACTTTTATGCAATTAAATACGAAAAATAAGTATTTCCAAATGAAGGTAATCAGTGTTGCTAAAGTTTTGAACAAATAGATATCACTCGCTGCATTGAGTAACAACATGTCAAACCCCAATTTGTCGCCAAAAATTTCACTATTGCTTTCCTTAAAGCATTTCCAAATCTACCAAACATAGTTAGTTTGCAACTGCAAGTGTAACCACCGCTCTCAAAGCTCAAGTTTGATTTTTTACCACAAAAGTTTAATATTTAAGAACTACCGTTTTCAGTTGAAAACTACTAATTCCACAATAAGAGCAGAACTGTCAGGCTAGGGAGCCGATTAGTCAAAAACCTTGTTCGATTTGTTTTAAATGCTTTACGAATCAATAGCACCTTTTTTTAAAGAAATGTTCTCTTTTTAGGTTCGTTTTGCTTAGTATAAATGCCCAGAAAGCTGCTAGCTAATCAGAGACAAGCAAATCTGGGCTTATTTTGGTAGTCACGAACCAACAAAACGTTTCCTCCTTGCCAAAAACTTTTGTTTTAAATGAGATCCCTTGTCTTCGTCTACATGTCCTATCATGGGCTTTGTTTAGGGCGGCGGGCAACGGGGGCAGTTGCTTCCTCAATAATTTATAGAAAAAAAAGTTATATGTCCCATGCCCCTTGACTATCCGGATATTGACCCCTATTGTCCCCCCCCAATAAAAATGCAGGAGATTCGTCCCTTTGCCCTATAAGTATAAAAGAATCAAGCAAACAACAATCGTTGGCCCCAGTTTGAGGTAGCATAAATCGAGACAGTCAATCTTCAAAATGTTTTTGTTTCGTTGAGGTCCATCTGGTCCTATCAACATGCTGTGTAAGTTATGAGCCTATCGGAGATGACAGACAAATTAGACCTCTTTCTCCAACCCTGTTTTTGCGTGGGGGATATAAAAATCAACTAAGCGATTTGTTGCCTGACAAGGACAAAGTAAATATTTTTTTATTGCAACTAACGTAGAAAAGGAATCTACATCATTATTACCCTCAATTTTTAGACTAAGAAAAAATCTTACCGAGTCTCTCTTCATGTTGAAACTACCATTTTGGGGTCGAGAAAATCCTACTCCAAAAAGAAGGGACCCATGGAAAAAGATATGGACGTTGCCCGCCAAATCGGGGGCGCGGACTTCATCGAAGGTATGGAAGGTCTCACGGGCCAAGGCGTTCGGGGGGAGGTCATTGACGCGGGTTTCAACACCACCCACGTGGATTTTGGCGCCAACCCGCTGATCGAACACACACCTGTAAATACCGACAGCCATGGTGCAGCAACCTCGGGCATCGTCTTTGGCGATGGTACCGGCAACCCGGCAGGCAGAGGTCTTCTTCCCGATGGTCAAGGCAGTATCGCCGATTGGGATGAAGTCAGCGTTGGCCAAGCACGCTACGACCACACCGGCGAACTCACGCAGGCTCCCTATTTTGCAGTATTCCAAACGGCATCGGTGGGCAGTCCCCGAACCTTTAACTACACCAACATTTCGGCTGACACCGATGCAGCCCTTTTTGATTTCGACATTGTCCACCTTCAATCCCAATCCAATGCGGGTGACCAAGATTCCCGGCCCCAAGCCTGGGCCAAAAACATCATTTCCGGCGGCGGTATCAATCACCAAAACACACTCGATCGATCCGACGATTGTTGGTGTAACGGCGCCTCTATCGGTCCAGCTCAAGACGGTCGCATCAAACCCGATTTGGCCAGTTTCTACGACGATATTTTCACGGTAACTTCAGGCGGAACGACCGCGTATACCAGCAGCTTCGGCGGCACCAGCGGTGCGACCCCGATCATTGCTGGCCATGCGGGTCTCGTCTTCCAAATGTGGCATGAAGGCATTTTCGGCAATCCTACGGATCCGGGTCAAACGGTTTTCGAAAATCGCTGTCACATGACGACTGCCAAGGCGTTGTTGATCAACTCCGCGTTTCGCTACGATTTCACCGGCCAGGCCCATGACCTGACCCGGGTCCACCAAGGTTGGGGCATGCCCGACATTGAAGCGCTGTATAACTTGCGGGATCGGATGATCATCATCGACGAAACCGATATTCTCACCAATATGCAAGTTGCCAATTACAACGCGGAAGTTCTACCTGGCGAGCCCGAACTCAAGGTAACCATGACCTATGCGGATCCGCCGGGTGTTCCCAGTGCTGCACAACATCGCATCAACGACCTCAACCTCAAGGTGACCGCACCTGACGGTACGGTTTACTGGGGCAACAACGGCCTTCTGGACGGCAACGTCTCTACCCCCGACGGGGTTCCCAATGAGGTGGACACCGTAGAAAACGTGTTTGTGCCCAGCCCAGCCGGTCTGAATTCAGAATGAGAAAACGAAGTTAGAAAATATAGGAAATCGAAGGTACAAGA
Source organism: Alatinidae sp. Z8VKAUB7J3 (assembly GCA_010016025.2). Taxonomy (NCBI): domain Eukaryota; kingdom Metazoa; phylum Cnidaria; class Cubozoa; order Carybdeida; family Alatinidae; species Alatinidae sp. Z8VKAUB7J3. Next base: position 99,764,729 of record JAAAKM020073195.1, read on the forward strand.
AGGAATGGTACTTCTGCCTCTTCACATTTTCCTATTATTTCTGCAAAAATTTCTTAAGTTCGTCCTTGTTTTCCTGATTATTTATCTTTTGATACAGCATTTGAATTACCGCAAATAAAGAGACTATGATTCCATTTTTACTGTTTGAACTGAAGTCCACGGCTGTGTAAACTATACACTTCCATTTTATTTATTCCATCTTTAGGACTGAATTATTTAGGTGTATTTGAGGTATTGCTGGTAACAAAAAAGTCCACTTTTTGGGGCTTTAATAGAAATGTTCAAACTTTTTGGCAATTCAAAACCACTTCATTGAATTTCTGTTCATTTTCTTTAATAATGAATTAAATAAGTAGTATTCTAAGTACTGCAGGTAACAAAAATAACTAGTCCTGTTTTACTGCTGTAGTAAAATTCCTCCACTATTTTGTTTTATTCCTGTTCGTTTTCTTAAATAACCGTCTTTAATAGAGTAGTTGAATGCAGTGTAGGCAAAAAGGCAAGAAGATCACTTTATAGTTTTGAATGTGTCGCCATCTGTGTATGCAGAAGGACCACTATTTTGTGAGCTCAAAGGTAAGATTCCTTACCGATTAGCTTGAAAGATTCGAATAGGGTTTCCTTCTCTTCCGCCTCCTCCGAAGGTGATTTCCCTAGTTGTAGATAAAAACCCAGAGCAGTATTACACATTACTTCATACTTGACACAACAACACAAATTGTTGTGTTTTCGTAAATATTTTAATACCCCACTCCCTCCTCAAGACATTTCTATCTTTTCTAAGAGCAAATTCTATCCCTTCTCATGCCACTCTTCCACTGCTTTCCTCATATCATTTTAACTTTTTTTGCACCCTAAAAAATCTGGGTAAGGCCGTTGGACAAACCTAGAAAAACCTAGTGTATTATGTCTGCAATGGCCCATCCACAGTTAGTTTTAATAGTACCGAGATTTTTCACCACCAATTTGAGCCAATTTGGCTATAAAAAAAAATGTGATAATCTGGTAGGCCCAAAAAGTTCTAGCTGAATCTTTACACTAATAAAATCTCATTTAGAATGAAGTTCGTAGAACAGAGTTTTCTCTGAATACAAATTCATAGAACAGATCCTCATTCCCCCTTTTTGTGTTTGTTTTATAATTCTTAAAAGTAGCATTTAATATTGTTGTATGTTCGAATTTTGTCTATCAATGGAAACCCAGAAACGGTGCCGGTGTTGAAGTCCCGGATGCACATGACCCGACCAAAAAGCACGCGCCGATGATGACCACAGCCGATATGGCTATGCGTATGGATCCTGTTTACGAGCCCATTTCCAGACGTTTTCATGAGAATCCACAGGCATTCGCCGATGCCTTCGCCCGGGCCTGGTTCAAATTGACCCACCGTGATATGGGACCACGTGCACGCTATCTGGGACCGGAAGTTCCTGAGGAAGAATTGATTTGGCAGGATCCATTGCCTGAAGCATCAAACAAAACGATCAATGACAAAGACGTTGCTGATCTTAAAGCCAAGATTTTGGCTTCCGGTTTGTCTGTTTCTGAATTGGCTTCGACTGCCTGGGCGTCTGCCTCTACCTTCCGCGGTTCAGACATGCGCGGTGGTGCGAATGGAGCACGTATCCGTTTAGCCCCGCAAAAAGACTGGGAAGTGAACCAACCTGATCAATTGTCGAAGGTATTACAAACTCTTGAAGGGATTCAAAATGACTTCGGCAAAGATGTGTCATTGGCTGACTTAATCGTTCTGGGTGGTTGTGCAGGCATCGAGCAAGCGGCGAAGAACGCCGGTCATGATGTGACCGTACCGTTCACACCGGGTCGTGTTGATGCAAATCAGGAGCAAACCGATGTTGAGTCATTTGCAGTACTGGAACCGGCGGCTGATGGTTTTCGTAATTATCAAAAGGCCAAATTTTCTGTCTCAACAGAAGAAGTGTTGGTTGACCGTGCACAATTACTGACATTAACCGGTCCGGAGATGACAGTCTTGGTCGGTGGTATGCGTGTATTGAATACCAACGTTGGTCAAACACAGCACGGTGTGTTTACTGACAGACCAAAATCATCCAAGGTTCCAAAATAAAACTCTGTCAAAAGGAATTAATGCAGGCAAGTTCAAATCACTTAGAGGCAGAACTAGTGTGTTCGACAAATTCTCAAGCTCTTATGGCATGAGTATTGACTGCTACTAATCCAGAAGTAGAAATACCTTATCCAAAAAAGCTGGTGCAATCAAACACAACAAGGGCAAGCCTCAAGTTCTCACAGATACACCAGTCAAAAATATTTTAATTGAGGCAGGATTGAGCGCTATAGAAACAGAAGGCGAAATAAGGTCGGCGGTTGCCATTAGAGAATTTGACGACCACTTCATTAGGGCTGCGGCCAATTTTTTTATCCCGCTCCAAGGGTACTGGCGAACGACTGAATCTAATGGTTTGATTTTCGTTAATTTTCTATGACTTTTAGGGGATGTTTCCCCCTATTTTCTAAAATAAGACAAATTTTCTGAGGCTCGTAACTTTTGATGGGTAAGACTAACTCGATGAAACTTATATATTTAAAATCAGCATTAAAATACAATTCTTTTGATGTATCTATTGGTATCAAAACTCCGTTTTTTAGAGTTCCGGTTACTATTGAGCCGGGTCACTCCTTCCTACAGTTCGTTACCACGAACTGTTTGATCCAAGTCATACTATCCTTCCAAATACCCCCTTCTCCCTATTTTCTCTCTCAGGCACTAGTTGTTTATAAATTATTCATTTTATTCTTATTTCTCTTTGTCTCAGTTTATAATTAATTTTTTTTTCTATTATCTGACCTAGAACGCCAATGTGGCCTTGTTAGAATATGTTGTTTATCAGTAAAGCATGATCTTCTCTATTTTACTTGAAAAAAATTGTTTCAAAATAATACAAAATACTAAAGATTGAACATCTAAATAGCATTAATACAATATCTAAAAAATGCAATAATGAAACAAATATAATTTCTTATTCTATTATATTAGCTAGGATTCTGAATAATATTTACCAAGTTTCATATAGAGACACATCCAAAGTCGATCAAAAGGCTGGAGCTTTACCATATCCTTTAAGCTAAGGAAATCTTTTTCTTCTGTTGCCAGAGTCTTTTTGAAGGATTCTCTATTCTGATAGAAATAGTCAGAAACGTTCCACTGTAAAAGGATAAGAAATTAAAAACAGTGATTGCCAAGCAGCGTTGAACAAAAAAATCCATCTTCCCTAACCCTAAATAAAGAAAAGAAAATATTTAACAAAAAAGCGTTGTTTTGTTTTTATATATATACCAGAATAAGTTTTTCTATTACAAATCGGTTTTCATGGTATATTATGCAAAAAGACCGAAGTTCTAAGCTGTAAAATTGACATGTTCACTTATATAATAAAAACCGATAAAACCCCACAACTATCAAAAAGTTAGACTATTTTAACTTTTTATTATAATAGTCTCCTACATCTTCATTTTATTGCGTTAATTTTCTAGATTTTCCGGCCACTGCCTTTCCTACTAACGCCCATTTTTTCAACTGAGTCTTTCTCCATTTAAAAGATCACTTTAGTAGTCATTTTTAACAATAAAAGCCAGCTGCATGAAGATTAAGAACAAATGAAAAAGAATAAATACAACAGTGATTTCCTCTTCTTTAAAAAATTGCATAAAGACAAGGCTACATCTGTTGCAATCTTTGAAGCAATAAATATTTCTTTAATTTCTGTTTGAGTCCAATTTTCTTTAAAGATTAAACTCTTAATAGTTAAATGTATCATGATTAAATGGATTGAATTCTTTGCCAGGAGTCCTCATCGCTTAAAATTTACTTTTTATTTCGTTTTGCAGGAAAATTTAGCTGCTCTTTTAATTTGAGAATTTTTTTGTAAATGTATTTAAAAATATATATTATATTTATAATTTTTTGTGAATGTATTGTAAATGTATGGATTTACCAATTGACCCACTAGGCGAGGGCCTAAGGGCGCAATAAATTATCACTGAGTTATTACTTTCTTAACAAAACTGTATTTATGAGATTTATCGTCAATGTGCCAAGTGCACTCCGTCACCACGTACCTCGTCTATTCACAGAAAAGCGATTTTCAGACAATACAGGAATTCCGTGGCCAATTTTAACTGTCAGATTTCTCCCAAGAATGGCAGCTGAGAGTTGGGTATCACCTCTCTTTCATTACTTTTCGCTCATCAGTTGCGTTCCATTCAGTGCTTCTACTATCCCGGAATGCTTGGATATTTCCCCGATAATCTCACGAAAATAGAGCGGCAAAAACGATTAGCCCGACAAGCGGCAAAGCGTTAAATCCGGCTCTGATCATACATATGATTATTTATTTACAATAATACAGGATTGAAACGTTCATAAAAAATACATAGAATGTCGTAGAAACTTCAGAGGGAACTCATTCTATTGGAAATTGAAAGTCCTGGTGTCCTTTTTAAGAGTCAAAAGTCATTGAAAAGCAACCAGCCTTCTCCCCATGGCCCCATTTTTCCAAAAAGACATTTTGTCAAAATTCTGAGTTATAAATTTTGTTAAGCATGGCTGAATAGTCCAGTAACTATGCCTCCAAGAGTGTCAACCCCTCAGAGCCCACAGGGTAAGGGCTGTAAGTTATGCAGTTCACCCATTGTTCACATATATTATTTCTTATCTGGAAAGACGGGCATGATTGATCCATGGTGTCCAAAAAGGCCAATGGGTATTGAGGTGACCTGTCCCCCATACTATTGTATTTCATTATTGATTGGATAATAAATCGTGCTTTGTATTCAGCTATAAGAGTCGATGTTAGTCCGGATTTCATCTTTAGCAACCTTGACTATGCAGACATATTGTCCTAACAGCCTCTGTTAGGGCTACTGCTACCACTACACCATGGTACCCAATGCAACCATGGTGCTGTGAAGATTAACAATCATTAAAGGCTTAGATAACGTTTTAATACCGTATACATCATGCAGATAGGCCAAATACTTTCTATTTCATAGAGGGGGATGGGCAATTTTTTTAAAAGACCGCGACTACTATGAAAACAGAGGCAAAATTTAGTGAAAATTCCAGTCTTGAAAATTTCATCCAGGGCCGTGGGGAGGGATTTCCCGTAATTTCTTCCTATAAAACTTTCTTAATATAGACTACTACATAAGCGTTCACGGTTGTTCGTTTTAACTTCATTCTTGGCACCAATGTTTCTGTCTTTGCCAAAACAGGAACTTCTCTACGGTTTCATTCAGAAGAGTTTAACAAATTGAAATTGATTTGCTGCTAAAATCTTGTACATGCTATTAATTTATTTGCAAACTTGACTAAGTTAAAATAAAATCCTAATTGATTCTATATCCGAGTACTCTTAATTCATTATCGATACAATGAGAAATTGAAAATTGTTTTTGCTTAGAGTACAGGCTGCGGATAAAATAAAAAAAATGCTCTTGTATCTGTTTTATATGACGCTGAACTTTTTCCGACAATTTGCATATCCTTAGCGGAACGGAAAAAAGTGCAATTCAACCGCTAAAATGCGGCCTTTTTCTTTTTTCTGCAAAAATCTTTACGTTTTAAAGCCTATTTGCAAAGTTGAAAATTTTACAATTTGCATACATAAATAGCGGACCTGCAGAATATTAGAGGCATAGCGGTTTACGAGGCCGTAGGAAGGCTTGCAAAAAAATATAATAGGACCATTATAAGGCGAAATTGGTGACATTTACTTAGTTTTAAGGACCTAATATGATTTTATTGCTCAAATTTGAATTTTAAATGCAAAGGATAGGCATAAAACAGCAATAGTTAAGCATTAGTATTGTCGAAATGACCATAATTCATACCGTGATTGCTAGGCCTTGAGTTTTGGCTATTTTGGGGTAGCCTATCTGTCTAAGATATCTTTGAATTGCAGCATATGGAATATTAAGACGAACAAGTGCTTAAAGGAACTGGTTCAATCAGTAAGAAGGTTCTTTTTAATACCCATGGATATAAATAAAAAAAATGCATAAAACCAACGGGTTCAAACCCAGTAATCCCTTCCCTGGATATGGCCTTGAAAAGTTAAAAAATTAAAGAATGCATCAAAAATTTGTATATATGCCTTTTTTATGTTTTTACGAGTCAGAGGATCGTAGTGGTCATCCAACAGGGTTTTGGGAATGAGGATTTGAAAAGGTTCCTCGGTACGCTGCCGTGTTTCAAGCACCTGTTTGCGGCGCAAAAACATTAAATGACTGTAGCGTTCCTGGAAATTTTTGGTTTCCTCGATGTTTTGAAAGATGGCCTCCAAATCGTCGGCCAACGGCTTGTGGTCCATGTCGGTCCATTGCCGCTGGCCGGTGTACCAGGCTTGGAACCGGGTTTCATTGGCGAGCCAGTCGATTTGCAGGTTATCGCAATCGCAATGGGGTTCCGGGCAAAGCTGGGCAATGACTTGGAAGCGTAACGGGCCGTCCTGGAAATCGACCTCAAAGTGGCCGAGGTGGTAGGGCGTGCCTGGCTTGGCTTCCTTTAAGCCTGGATAGACTTTTTGGACGTTCACTACATGTTTCTCCTGTACTGCCCACCGACCTGGTACAGCAAGCCTGAAAGCTGGCCGAGCGAACAGACCTTTGTTGCGGAAATCAAATGATTGAAGATGTTGTTGTTGGTGACTGCCGCTTCGCGAATGGCTTCCAGTGCCGCTTGGTTCTCTTGCTCGAAGAAGTGTTGATAATGGGTGACGTTGACAATTTGCTGTTCTTTTTCAGCTTCAGTGGAACGGATCAGCTCCGTGGGGCCCACATTCTCTTCGAGCGCTTTGGGATTACGGTAGGTATTGACACCGATAATCGGCAAGGTGCCATTGTGTTTTAAGGTTTCGTAATACAGCGATTCTTCTTGAATCTTGCCCCGTTGATACATGCTCTCCATGGCGGAAAGCACACCACCGCGATTGGAAATGCGTTGGAACTCGCTGAGAATGGCTTCTTCGACCAGTTCCGTGAGTTCCTCGATAATGAACGCACCTTGAAGGGGATTCTCGTTTTTGGAAAGTCCCAGCTCGCGGTTGATGATCAATTGGATGGCCATGGCGCGGCGCACACTTTCTTCGGTGGGTGTGGTGATCGCTTCGTCATAGGCATTGGTGTGCAGGGAATTGCAGTTGTCGTAAATGGCGTACAATGCCTGCAAGGTCGTGCGGATGTCGTTGAAATCGATTTCCTGAGCGTGCAGAGAGCGGCCACTGGTCTGAATATGGTATTTGAGCTTTTGGCTGCGGGCATTGCCCCCATAGCGGTTCTTAATGGCCACCGACCAGATTCGGCGCGCGACCCTGCCAATAACCGCGTATTCCGGATCGAGACCGTTGGAAAAGAAGAAAGACAGGGTAAGATATATTGTCTCTGTTGAGGTTCTGTTCAATGTGAACCCTCTCTTTAGCATAGGTCTTTTTTCAAAATAAATCTTTATTATAAAAACGAATGTAGGTTTGTCCTGTATGTGCTACTACAATGTTCAGCCAATGGCCAAGAAACTTTAAGAAGTTAGTGAGTATACTCTTCGGAAGATTTTGGGTATAAAGTTTCCCTCTCCCCAAAGCCCTCTTCGTTTTTTCAAATAATTTTAATACTGCCTAAAATTAGAGGCCTCTGAACACAAATGTTTGGAATAGAGGGCATTAAGGCGATAAAGCGGGAGTTAAGAATTCTAACCTAATTTTTTACGCACTTTTACATTTGAAAACATGATCATTATTAATTCGAGGGGAGGTATTCTGCGGGAGGGGGAATTTTCCGCGGTGGAAGGTGGAGGGTGCACAATTTTTATTTTTCAGGTGGGATTTTCCGGGGGAATCGTTGTCCTCAGGGGGAGATTTTTCAAATACGTCTAAAGTAAAAAATACGAGTGCTCCAAAAAAACAAATGGTGGTTTTCACGGGGGTGGGGTCCCGAAATTACAGCAACGCATGACGGGTAAACTAGTTCAAAATGACTGCAATTATTTTATTTTTCGTGAGGATCATTTTTGTGAATGTGCAGAAAAGTTTAACGTCGATAAGTGTTCAGTTGCGAAATACTTATATTACAGATGACATTGGTTACTCCCATTGAACCGTTTTTAACAATAGTCTAATTAATTAATCTAACTAAATAACTAGTCTATCTAAACAATATCTAATTAATTTTTCTAGTTCGTTATAAGACAAAAGACAATTTATTATTATTGGTAAATTTTTCAAAACGAGGAGCTTCACTTGGTGTGTTTGTGTGTGTGGGGGGGGGGGGGAATAAAAAAGCTAGAGTGGGGATGATAAAATATGGGGACAATTAAAATGATGCACTTCATTCGATAAGTTGAATAAGAAGTGCCTTAAATTTATGGATGATTATTTCAGGGGGCATGTGCGCGTCCTGGTCCAGAGATATTTCCAAGTTGAAAACGTTGACAGCTATTCATGCCTTGTATGCAGGGCGCTTAAGAAAGGGGGAGGGCAAGGCGCATGGTCCCTGAGTTACATGTCTCAGGCCCTCAAAGGGCCCAATGCAAGATTTTCTTTTATACGAAAATTTATAAGGATTAGTTTTTTCCCAATAACTTTCAAAACCCTTTTTATTTTAGATTTTTTTTTTTAGGGGACAAGAGGAATGACTGTCCTCGGGTGAGACCTCCGAGGGGGCACCAAACTAAGGTTCTTTTTCTTCAGTGCTATTATCAACATGTATTGTGACAGTGATCACGGGGGGGGGGGGGGGTGACATTGTCTTCGGGTGGTGAAAACCCTAGCTATCCCTCTATATAGTTTGTTGATATTGGTTGCCTTATATAAGGTACTTTTTCTAAAATAACATCATTAGCCTTTCTTCTTTTTTATTGGCTTAATTCAGTTGTAAAATCACCTCCGTCAATTGAAAACCAATCCGTAATTTCATTGTTTTCCAGGATCAGTACGAATTTTGCTACCGAGCTGCCTTAGAATACCTCAGCAGCTTTGACCACTACGAGGGGATGGACTGACGGTACGCCGGGGGAGCTGGAATGCGACGTCTACTCAACGGAGGAGCTTCTGCCCGAGTTGCAGGAGTTAACACTCTTCCACGCAACTCCACATCAACACTAACAAGACCTCCTGCAGGCTCAAGCACTTTAAAAAGACATTAAATTTAAATTACCTGCACAAAAGTCCCTCTCCCCCGCCTCGGCACGAACATCGAAAAGATCGATTGTTAATAGTGTAAAATTGGTGCTTTGTTGATGCTAGTTTGAAAATTCGGCTGCTATGATATTTTTGAGTTTAGGCTAAGTGACAACACTGCCTAGCCAAGACTTTTGTTAATTAAGAACGTGCTGTTTTTACCTTTGATTTTAGATATTAAGTAGTGCAATAGCTGTGTCTGTATTTAGAGTGTAGTAGCCTATATGCTATTGTAAATTTTTGAATAGATGTACCCAGTAGTAATTATTCTTTGTTACAGCTAGTGAATCTGTATATATTGTGCTTCTCTTTCTTGCGGAATGACTAAGTTTAGGCTATGTTAATTCTTATGTTTTGATTCTTCTACGACATCTGAAAGGAAGTAGGTTTAACAATTTCTTATCTTGATGAAGTTCTAGTGGACTAATGTATATTAGAAATTTTTAACCTTTTTATCAATCTCTAACCTGACTCATTTTAAAACCAAATCATCTTTAGCATACGTAACATTCTTGTCTTATTTCTATTTCATGATTATCTTTTGTTATGATGTCATTAATAGTGTGTTTATAACAGTATCTCCTTGAAAAATATTAACATTACTATCTGCTGGAACTATTGTAATATAGAATTATAATTAGGAATCTGTTTTTGAAAGATTAAAAACTAATCTACTCGGGGGTAAAAACATTTTAAACAATTAAATACAAAGTAAAAACATTTTAAATGTATTTTGTTTTCTGTAAAGTGCAAATTATGTTCTTGTCTTGAGAAAGGATGGCGGTTGTGAGCCCTACTCATGTTAATTTTTGCTCGTTTTGACTTTGACTCGGTTATTTATTGTGTGATTTAAATAAAAAAATATTTTTAAAATGGTTTTAGTTTTTGACTTTAATATTCTATTCTGTTAATTGCTCCAAAGTCGTCTATTCCATATTCCAGGTACACCTAGAATATTTTTTGGGCAGGGGCCTTCTGGGGGTAATAACGATAATGAGTTTTATTTGTTAACTTTAGTAAGGAATATCGAAAAGTTTAAGACAATAAAAGATTTTTTTATTGTTGCGGCATTGCTATTTTATGGGAATCAATGTAACTTGAATATGATCTCAGGAGAGTCCAAACTCTGAGCCCCCCCCCCGTCCTAAGTACGTTCTTGCCGTATTTAATGTCTTATTGGGCAGAAAAATTTAAATCTAAGCACTTTTGACTAAGATCAGTTAAGCATTATGACTAAGAACAGAATGATAATCCAAGGGGATTGTTGTAAGATCAAAGAAGTAAGATGCAAGTAAATTTGGGTTAGACAAAAAGGGATTTATTTTGAATTATTAGCTAAGTTTGTCACTTCTCTGGTTAAAGATTGGCTAACAAGTTAACATCTTTTGATTGTGGGGAATTCCCTCGACTCACAACGGCTCAAAACTAAATTTGATGTCTTTTGTAATCAAACACTTTTTCGTAACGAGCTGTAAGTAAGGAACGACTCGGCCCATTATTAACCGGAACTCTAGAAAAGACAATCTTGATAATAATAGATAAGTCAAAAGAATTGGATTATTTTTTTTTTTGCCGATTCCTAAATAAGATTCATTGACCTTAATGTTACCCATGAAAAGCAACGATCCTATGAAAATTTACCTGATTTTCGAAAAAGGGGGGAAACCTGCGCCAAAAGTCAAGAAATGTTATTGAAAATTGCGCAATCAGTTTAAGCGCTCGTCTTTAAAAATGTGGAATTCCGTATTTTTGCCAGGAGAAAGATTACGGTTGCATGTCTATTATTATTTTTTTTTCTTTGTTCATCCCAGGGGTGATCGTATAAAACTAATGGTCGTATAGGATTGGGAGAATGCTCATCTCAATGGAAACTAAAAGTTCTAGTGCCCTTTTTGACTGATCCGAAATGGAAAAAATATTATGTATACAGTGGGTGTTTGAGGGCCAAGTAGACCTCTAGTTTCTACTTGGGGTGAGGGGTTGAGGTAAATTCTTAGAAACCATGCATCCTGGTTAGTAGAATAGCATATCTGCAACATCACAGAAGCAAAAGGTGGGGTTTTATCTGAAACTTTTGCATTGTAGGAGAGAGGCAAGAGGACTTACTTTGCCTTAACAGGGAGGAGAAGGGGGCCAAAAGGTGGGCATTTTCAATTCATCCAAAGGTTTTGCCACAGTTAGCCACAGTAAAACTTGTGAACTTATTCACACTGAAGTTTTAATAAATGCTAAACTAAAAATAGTTACAAGAAAATATAAAATAAAAGAATATTTAAAAAAATTGGTGGATTAAGAAACATATATATATTTAGGAATGTCTACAATTATAATTAGCCTACACATTTTAATTCTTAATCAATTAGCTCTCAATATTCCCATTTGGCAACACATCATCTTATTTTTGCACACAAGGTAGTAGTTTGGGCAAGTTTTATGCTTGGTATAAAAATCTACTACTAACCAGCAACTTTCTCATATTTGCTATGCCTTGAATTGGAATCAGAGGTTTCTGGGATTTTCTGAAGAATTAGCCAAAAATTCAGTTTTTGGGAACCAACAGTTTTGCACAAAATAGCAGCAAAGGTGAGTGTTCTGATAATCTTGGTTTGGTGTTTTAGAACACCAAACAAGTAAATATGTGCTATGTATGTAAAATATGTATTAAAATATCCACAAAGCAAGGATACACAAGATGTCTTACAAATCTGCAACTAAAGGTATATTTTACTGTGTAGATGGCTCCTGGAAAGTGTGTATCTATCAAAGAAGCTGTTTCTACACTATACAAACTAATTAATGACAAGAAAGAAATTGTTATGCCTGTAATTCCCCTATGTGTAAAAAAAAAAGCCTACAAATAATATAAAACTTTACAAGAAAAAATCTGGAAATGATAACCAATTTATACTTTTGGCTATAATATACAATCTTTTATGAATTTTGTTTTGGGATTGCTTCAATTTTAATCAACTATTTCCTGAATTTGAATATAATCTATATCTTAATTTTGTCACATTAAGAGGAGAAGAGGGGAGGGGCTGCAATTTATACAGTAAGAAGATTGTATTTAGGAAAGGTTTTGAATGGCAAATCCAATTCAACAACCCACTGATTTTCCCCCCCACTATTGGGGAGAAGGTCCAAATCTTAGTAAAAAATAACCTAAAAAGTATTGATGCGGTCAAGTGTACAACCCCTGATACATTTTAATGCAACATTCTTCATCAACATCTGATCAGTGTGACCAAAATACGCTTTTATTGAACAGCCAGATTATCAATAATCACGGTGGAGCCTTGAAAAGCATCTTGGCAGGGGGTTCTCTATTAAAGGGGTTCATAGTCCTATATTTACGCATGACGTATTGGCAAGTCGAACAATTGGAATAATTAGGACCTCCATACAATGTTTAAGTAGTTTATGAACTTTTATAGTTCTTTTATAACTTTTAGAAGGTCAGTTAATTCTTTTAGAAACTCAGAAAGTAAGATGGGATTTTTGGAAATTAACTTTTAGAGAACAAAAAGAAATTAAATTGTTTTGATTTAGGAAAGAAAGACTTTTAAGAGACCTTGCAAATTAAAGAGGGATGAGATGAAAAACAAAAGACAAAAGCCAATCAATGCTCTTTGGTGCAATAATAGGAGAAAATTGTTGGCTTTTCAAAGCAGGAAAATGCTAAAAAGAAAAGCCTCCAGACTTAGAAAAGAGCCAGAACTAGGAAGAAAAGGACAAGAAAGCGCAAGCATCCCCAGCAACACACCTGTGGGATAGCAAAACAAGCTAAAGTTTCGAAAGAAAAACTTCCCAGAAGATGAACTATTTCAACATCTGAAATTATTTAAAATAACATGTCTGCAAGTTTTGTCAAGCATGGTTTCACGTCTTTAGTAGCCCCTAGCCTTCTCTCCTGTTTTCATTTGAAGATTCATTTGTGCAATGGGGTGATAGAGCGAAGTTGTGGACGTGGGTGAGGCTTTGACAGTTGTCTGCTACCCAGCTAGATAGATATACTAGGTAGGTCCCCCTGTTAAAAATTTATTGGTTTTCAGGGGGCATCAAGTCAGGAAAATGAAGGGAGGCAAAGATATTACCTTTTTTTTGTCAATGAAGACACAAATCAGATAATTTTTTTAAATCTTGGGGCGGGGCTGTTTTTCCTAATAACAAAACCAGAAAATGGTTTTTCACCACCCCCCACCCCAATTGGGGCCTCTACGAGCTTGCCCATGTTCCCTTGTAATTTGTCTAATTTAGGGGGTTTTGATCCAAGTATTAGTGCCTCTGACAGAATAACACTTTTATATCGTTTAATCAGTTGCAATAAAAGTCATACTTATGTCGTGCTCCATGTCAAAACAGTTTTGAAATTAAAGAGGTGGGCTTTAAGCTACAGAAGCTAACATTAATTGTCGACCGACGATCGCGACCTCAACCCGGCCTGGGTTGAGGACTACGTGTTTGTCGATTGGGGCGATGTGTTTCTTGGTGCCCATGCCGAAGCCTTTCCGGAAATGCGAACGGCAGCTGTATCCGTCGGGCTTGGGGCTCTGGGTCTGCAGTATATATTGAAGAATGGTGGGTCGGGCTATTTTCCGGCGCGCGTCGTGCGGCCACTGATCGATGAGGGTCGCCTGTTTCAGCTGAAGGACGCACCCGAATTGAGGCGCCCCGCCTACATGGTGTATCGCACCGATCCGGTCGACCAGGATGTGCTTGATACCGCGATTGAAGGCTTGCGGAGTATTGCTGCTCAGGACGGCGATTGAGGTGGCGTTTCCAGGACCTGTCGATTGACAACAAGGTCGGGATCCAGTGTCCCGTCGATGCCGGCAAGGGCATTTTCGATCGTCTTCAGGCCCATGGCGATCAACGTTTCCTCTGTCAGCGATGCCGAATGGGGGCTTAAAACGATGCGTTTTTCGCCGATGAGGGGAGAATGCCCCGGCAGCGGTTCCTGCTCGAAAGTGTCCAGCCCGGCTCCATGAAGCGCCCCTGAACGCACCGCCTCGAGCAATGCGGCTTCGTCCAGCAAACCACCTCGGCTGGCATTGAGCACGATGGCCTTGGGTGGCAGCAACGACAACTCACGGGCGCCGATCATGCCCTTTGTTTCTGCCGTCAGTGGTACGTGAAGGGTTACGACATCAGCCTGACGCAAACCGTCATCGAGGTCCTCGATGAATGTCATCCCGTCATCGAGTGAGCCCGTCAGGTGCGGATCGTAGACACAGATATTCAGTCCAATCGCTTTCGCTCTTTCGGCAACACGGCGACCGATGTTGCCGTACCCGATGACCAGAAGCGTTTTGCCGTGAAGTTCAACGTAGCGGACTTTGCCGCGGGCGGAGAACCGTCCTTCGCGAACTGCACTGTCCATTTCAACGCCCAGCCGAGCCACCGAAAGCATCAGGAACAATGTGTGTTCGGCAACCGAGACAGAATTGACCGGCCCGACCAACGTCACCGGGATGCCGCGACTGGTGCAGAAATCCACTGGGATGTTGTCGTAACCGACCCCATGGCGGGAGATTACTTTCAGACGAGGGGCGGCGGAGAGCAGTCGCTCGCTGAGTTCCGTCATCCGTACCGTCACCGCATCCGCATCGGTGATGTGACGCAGGAGATTTTCCTCGCTGTCGTCCATGACCAGTTCTGGTAGTGTCTAGGGTTAATTTGAAGCTGAAACTTTGGAAGGGTAACTACCTTCCGGGAAGTTATGATGTTAGTAGAGTCCAGGATTAGAATTTGAGACAAACTTTCCAGGTGCAGTCGAATACTAAACTTGAGAGTTTAAAATATGAATGTGGAAGATGGTTGGAATAATTTTAGAAGAAGAATTTGAGCAGTTGCTGAAGGTGTCTTAGGGAAGAAAGTTCGGACTTTAGCTAGGAGTATTAGTGAAAAAGCTGTATGTTTAAGAAAGAGGAGAAGTGGCTTGTGCAAGAATTATCTGAGCGATAAACCAGATGAAAACAAAAGAAATTTAAGGATTTTGGAGAAATCATTGAAACATGAACTAAGGAGGTGCGAAGTAGAGACCATGGATAAAATTGCCTAGGATCTGGAAGATCCTCGCTTGAAGATCCTTCGCTGGAAGTTCCTCGCTATTATGCTAGACAGCATAATAGTAAAATATTGTGCTGGCATGTTAATAAATTAAAAGAAAGTAATATATCCGGACCTACCCCAGTTAAAGATAGGAACGGGACACAGTTAGTGATAAGGACAGAGTTAGAGAGAGATGGGCAGAATATTTTGAGAATGTGCTAAACCAAGAGTTGCACGAAAAGATCCCATTGCAGCTTGCATTTGGCGTAAGGTGGAATTTTTAAAGTCAATTGAGTCTAGTAGCCTTACCATCGCGATTCGTCCTTAAGTTTCTTTGCGTATTTTTATAGTACTTCAGTTTCTCTTCCTTTTTGTTTTTTTTATTTACTCCGTTTGTGGTCTTGTTCCGTTTTTTGAATGAGCAATAAATTTACAAGCTGCAATGGTATTCACTTTAAACCTTTTTGTGCTAGTACAACGTCCCCTGTTTATGCCATGATGGTTTCAAGTTAATGCTTTAAGCTCTCTCTGAGATATTTCTTGTACGTCCTGTTGATAACTTGCATGCACATAAAGTGTTCTGATTTAGCCTAACGTTTCCCTGAATAGCCCTGAAAGCTCCAATAATACTATTAAGCTTAGTAATTTTAGTACTAACAGCAATAGTAGCAGGCTGTCCCTGATATAGTCCCTGGCCCAGAATCCTGGACAAGATCCCCCCTTAAAAAGTTTTTTACTGTTTTCAAAAGACGAGCTGAGAGAAAAAGTTGAACTTTAGCGTAAAGAGCGGGACGTTGATGAGGAAGCAGTCCCTTTCCCAATACTATACAATGAATTGTTTATATTAACTTGGAGATGATGCAGATACAGCAGTATCAATATTTTCAATGTTCGTACCCTTGTCTCTTGCAATAATTGGATTTTCTGTAGTTAGAAAATACAAAGGAACTCAGATTTTTGGCAGAGCTTACTTGGCATTGTCATTTGGATATCTGAGCATATTTTTTGCAGAAGTCACATACGCCGTATATGATATTGTATATGATATAGAGCCATACCCTTCAATTGCAGACGTTTTCTTCTTTATGTTGTACCCGTTACTTTTGACATACCTTTTCATAAACATCAAATTCTTCTCCCCAAACCTAGGTAAAAAATCAAAATTATGGATAATCCTCATGCCATTACTAGTATTGTTAGGCTATTCTATATTATCCACTACTGAAGGGGAAATTAGCGTATTTGAATTTGATTTCTATTATGGAATTGTCTTTGTGTATTCAGCCACACTTACCTTGGCAGTAGCAGTAGTAGGCGCATCTATTTTCAAACAAGGCGCAATAGGTAAGGCTTGGTTGATTTTAGTAATAGGAATTTTGTTGAACAATCTGGGTGACATTTGGTATTATAATCTAGAATTATTTGGAGGATACGACTTGGTACATCCAGTCAACATGTTTTGGTATTCAGGATACTTGGTTGTAATCTATGCATTAATCAAACACAAGAAAACACTATAAAAAAAATTAAAAATTATTAAAAATAATTTATGCTATTTGTACAGTTTGTAAAATAGAACTATCATTGAGTAAAGAGTTCTTCAACTGAACTTTAACTGCAACATTGTTTTTGATGATATCTACTTTAACATTGTCAAAGATTGTTTCGTATTTTTTTACTTTTTTACCATCTGGATTTCTAGTTTAGTTATCTTTCTGCCGTTAACGATTCGTGTATGGATTGGGAAAGCATCTGAAAACTGCACTTTCGAAATTTTCTAGGCCTGTTTCCTAAGATATTCATTTAATTACACAAACCTAAGCTTCCAAAGAAAGTTTAATAAGATTTTAGTGTCAATGCGAGGCGTGCAAAGAGATAACTTCACATCGAAATTACTGCAACTTCACTGAAGCCTTCAGTTCAGTGAAGTTCAGCGAAGGCTGCAAGTTCAGTGAAGCCTTTTTTTCTTAAAGTGCGTCAGATCAGAATTTGGAATAGAAAATTACGTTTAAAAAACTCCAATATTCAAATTATTATATCTTAGGGGTAGAAAAATCCACCAGAGCCCTAGAGGAAAAAGCTGGAGCTAATGCAACACGCACAACAGAACACTATTGTGACTTTATCTGGAGATCTGGGTACTGTAACTACGACGGTTGCCCATGTGATGAACCCACAACCTACACACCACCCGAAAATACTCCACTCTACAACAAATATGAAGAAGTCTATCGATTTGTTATCATCCTCAAGGAAGTCCTTGAAGCTGAGAGCTAGTGGAATTCTATGCTCGGTTTTTCTTGTTACTTTGTAAGGATTTTATATCATTCTGTTATAGTACATGTAATAAAAGCTTTGTTAAGTTGTTTATTTATTTTAGCCTTTTTTTTACTGCTTTAGTCAACGTATATGGGACGGGGACTGAGCTATTATTGTACATAAATATAGTTAGGGCATTTCGGGGCGTCC
Organism: Alatinidae sp. Z8VKAUB7J3; assembly: GCA_010016025.2. Taxonomy (NCBI): domain Eukaryota; kingdom Metazoa; phylum Cnidaria; class Cubozoa; order Carybdeida; family Alatinidae; species Alatinidae sp. Z8VKAUB7J3. The sequence goes on from JAAAKM020073195.1 coordinate 99,782,461, forward strand.
TGAAAATTTTAATTTTTTACATTGGACTTCAATTCATCTATTACCATATTCTCGCGAGGTTTGAAATCAACAAAAAATATCATCTAGCTTGAAGAGTGACTATTCTGCATTAGCATCATTGCACTTTACTGTGGTAAGGCTAGTTTAAAAAGAACTCAATAAAAATTTTAAATTCGAAAATAATTTATTTAACATGATAGTGCTTTACACTATCAAAATGACTAATGTGAGGCATGGACTTGTAGCTCACCACACATCTTCTCAAATTTTCAATTGTCATTTCTGGTGCAATGCTGGTTTTCGCGTGATTCTTACTTTGGATTACCATAACAGTCAATAGGACTTTGCAAATGAAATTAATACTTGCAGAGGTTCACCGCTACCGGTGGAAATTCTTCCTTCACTTATATCCAAAAGGTTTCCTTAGACTAAATTTTTTCTAAAGGTATTATCACAGGACAACTCTATAAGAAACCTTTTTTTCTAAAGAAGTAAATTCAGATTGAGCTTTATTCAAATATTTTGGGTTACCCTTGAGATGGTACTGGGCTACAGCTCACAGTTCGGAATCCACTGGGTTAAAACCGTGATAAAGTTACAGCAAATAGTACAGAAAAAAAAATTCCAAAAATCGGGAGCTAAAGAAGATCAAGTTAGTAAGGAGTTCAAGACAGACAAACAGCACGAGGTTGCGAACTAAGTGAGGAGAGACTCGTAACCGAACCTTCAAATATAGGACTTTTGATAACAAGATGCATCAAAATAATCTGTTTTTTAGGGTGATGGGATAGAGTTCGTTCTTAACTAGGTTATGTCTGACGCCGTAACCATGATCTTAAATATATAAAATTCATGAAGTTCAAAGCTACCTGAAATTAAAGTGACATCCAAGATGTTTTGAGGTTTTGAGAGGGAGGGAAGAGGACAGAGAACACCGTTTAAGACAAAGTTGACTATGCTGCAGAGAGATATATACTATGTTTTGATTTGTTTTTAGCTGTAACAGTTTTAAGCAAACAAAACTAATAAACAATTAAACATTTCACATCGATTGTTGAGGTTTGAGATGCCAGCCGATTTGTCATATTTGACAGTTTTATTTATTATAATTTTACGTTAACTTGAATCTGTAATTACATTGTTGGCATTTGATTTGAGATACATGTATACGGCATACAGGACGAAAGCTAGTTTTTGATAGTCAGCTGCCTGAAAGTAGCTCAAGGAATCGATCCTTTCCCCCACATTTCCTTGTTGTTCTATGCGCATTGGTATTTCTAAACTAGGGAATCATTACGTTTTTACGTCAGACCGATCCATTCCTTGGTGGATTAGGGAGTGGAACTTTTGACAATTTCTAAGCTTTGCCCGGTGCTATGCAAAAGTAGTCATGCTTTTGAAAAAGGATAATTTTGACAGGTAGATTGACCTTCAGCATGAATATCTTAGCTAGTAAAGTAAGGCTTTAAGTTGGTAATATATTTATCTCTTATTCAACATGCTGCAGAATATCCATGGACCAAGCTCAATTTTCTGATTTCTACTTTGTTTGTCCTAGTAACTAACAAAGAGTTATTCTACATTTCAGGGGTTGTGCCTCAGCCCAGAGTGTTTGGGTCCACCCACCATTAAATTCTACATTTCCTTACATGTCAAATTAAATCAAATAAGAGTTTCCTGGTGATAATTTTTTCGTTCTTTGATAAAGTTTAAAATTCTAGAAACTTTTTCTAAACTGATCTCAAAGGGAGGATCAACTGGGCAATGTGGATCAGGAAGAGGGCGGGGGTTAAAGAGGAAAAGCCCTTTTCATATACGGAGTAATTTCACTTCGTTTTAAGTTTTAATGTCGCTCCTTACTTTCGGTTAAAAAAAACTTGTTTTGTTTATTTAATTTCTGAACGTTTTTGAATTAATGCAAGTTTTGATTTTGGTTCTCTGCACATAAATAATAAAAACGAAATTTGCATACTAATTTTTTTTGGCTAAATGGCTTTCTCATAGTTTTAATCGGAGGATTTTGAGAAAAAGGAGCGGGGGAGGAGGCCTAGTTGCCCTCCAATTTTTTGATCAAAGAGTTCGTGGTAACGAACTTTAGTAAGGAGCGACCAGGCTGCAGGTCGCCTCACGGCTGCGCGGCGGGCAGACCGTCGAGGACGAGTTCCCGAAGGTCGTCGCGCTGCACGCGGCGCTCGGCACCGCCCACGGCATGGTGCGGGACCAGCGCGCGGACACGAAGACGTGGACGCTGCGCGCCGTCGCGGTCAACCGGGCCATCGCGCAGGTGCGCGCCGACATCGCGGAGACGCGCAAGGCGACGATCGCCATCGAGGCACGCACGATCGACAAGCTGTCGCTCATCGCGCTGCTCGGCAGCGTGTTCCTGGTGTGGATGGGCGCAGGGCAGATCGCCCTGACGATGCTCGGCCGCCGCGCGGCCCGCGGGGGCTCGAGCGTGGATCCGGCGTAGCGGGCTAGGGCGTCTTCTTCTTGCCCGCGTTGAGCTCGTCGACGATCGCCTGCTCGAGCGTGCCGGAGTACGAGCGCAGGTAGCCGTCCTTGCCGATGAGCCAGATGCCCGGCATGCGCTTCATGCCGTAGCGCTTGGCCGTGACGCCCGTCCAGTCGAAGCCGACCCCGAAGGTCCACTTCTTCTTGGCCATCTGCGTGCGCGTGTAGTCCTTCTTGCCGGGGCTGACGGTGAGGACCTTGAGACCCTTCGGCGCGTACTTCTTGTGCAGGCGCGCGACCTCGGGCATGACCTTCTGGCAGTGCGGGCAGATGACCAGCCACTGCACGAACAGCGTGACGCTGCCCTTGTAATCGGCGATCTTCGTCTTGGCCGTGACGCCGTTGATGCCGTCCGTGATGGCGATCTCGGGGGCCTTCGCGCCGCGCTTGTTCGCGGCGTCCACGTCGCCGGCGGCGAACAGGAATATAGCCTGCACGGTTTCCGATGGCTCGTCGCCAATGACGGACTTAGTATCGTTCAGCCCGACAATTATTATTTTGGCGGGATGATCCGGTCTATGCAGGTCGCCAAGATGGCGCGAGCGATGGGGAAACTTTGCACGCCGCATATGTCGGGCGGCGGATTAGGCTATCTCTACATGATTCATTTTGTTTCCGCTTTGCCGAACGCCGCCGCTCATCATGAATTTAAGGGCTTGCGAACGCATGTGCAATTCGAGTGCAAAACCTCGTCGCTACAGGTCATAAATGGAAAAATTGAGGTTCCTACCGACCCCGGGTTGGGTATAGATTTTGATCCGGATTTTGTGGCTAAGTATAAAAGCGTAGAGGTGTAAGAAAGTCTTCAGCTATAAATTCTTTAACTTTTACATTGATAGGGACATTGAAATGAAGAAAATTTTACAAAAACGGCAACTTTATCATCTTCCATCCATGGAGTGTTCTCTGTAAACATATAGAATAATGAAAAATCACGTTCAGAGACATTTGAGGGTCCCATATTTTGAGACACTATATTCAGAATGGCGAACTTCAGATCAGCATTTGGCTTTTGCTTGACACTGTGAAAAACAAGAGTTCCAAGCTGTTTTTCTTGGTCATAATCATTAATTTTTAGCTCCAGCTTTGCTACTAGGTTTTCTGAATTTTCAATCAGGCATTTAAGATTCTTTACCAATAATTTTACCAATAATTACCAATCAAATTACCAATAATTACCAGTTAATAATAATACCAAGTTACCAATAATTGCTCTTGCTTGGGATTAAACTCGACTGACACTGATGGTAATAATTTCAACAGTATTTTTGTTTAGCATATAAAAAATGTGTAGCATACACATACACAAAGCTTAGTACTTGTAATAGTATGCTTTTATTTTGTCCATGTGTCTCACTGACAACACAATGGATGTACTGGTGATGTAGGTAACAAGCACCTGACGCACTAAGCCATAGGTCGAGGCAGGGGATATCCTAGGTTAGCGTCCATGATTTGGCGCAACTGTACTATATGTATATTCAATGGTTAGGTTGTCTGATGGCCTGCGTGGTTTTACTGATCGCTTCTGCAAGCAATATACCAAGATCTTTTAGCTCATACGCTTAGGTGTAAAACATAGATTTTTAGCCCGAATTACTCAGAACTATAATAACAAATTTATAATTATTTTTCAGTTTAACCAAGAAACAAATGCTAAAATTCAGAACTCAGTAACTGAATTGTCCATAATTTGAGAGCAACTGATTAGCTAATCTAATCAGTTAGATTTCTTTCTAATCAGTTTAGGAATTCGTTTAGAGATTGAAAGTAATTAGCCCATCTTTGTTGCAATAAATTTCTTTGTATTTCATTATAATTACGGAATCTTCTTCTAGTCTTTGGCCAATTTGAATAGAAAGATTACTGAGGCTGAAGAACTTTCAAGTTTTAAGGCTAAGCGGCCTTCGTTTAGAAAGCCTGACCATAGAGAAGAGCCACGAAGTCGTAAGAGGTCAAGTACGAGGAGTCGGTCAAGGTTTGACAAGTTTATGTTTTTTTTATTTTATAGTGAAGCGTGTCCATAAGAAAAGCCCCCCACCAAATAAATGAAAAGAATTTAGCGTGCAATATCTATGTTTAGATTGCTGAGGTTAACTTCATTATAAATATCAGAAATGGGTTAGAAACCTAAGCTAACCTAACCTAGCCAAACTTAATTTAACCTAACCTGTCATCGTCAAACCTTGCATTAAATTCAAAAAGTTGACTGGTAAAGCTGACTAAATCCAAAGAGAAAATAAAAGTACTGAATATCATTCATAGACCCAGAACATTCACGGTAACATTTCCACAAATATACAAATCAGGTCTGATTTTCTTCATATATAACCTAGAATGATTAAAGCTAATGGTTAGCCTGATGTTTTTAACTATCCTAGATGATGAGCCTTTAGAGGTTTTAAGAGTTCAGGGTGCTAGAACAGGTTTGAAAATTAATTTTAAGGAGTATGATTCTGACGCATTGGCACAAATCGTCCTCCGGAATTAGGGATATAATGAAACAAAGGTTGAGATGGCTAGGGTACGTTCTACGGATGACAGGTGACAGATTACTCAAGATTGTCCTTTTCGGCCAACCGTTTAAGGCTAAACGAAAGGCAGTTCGTCCGCGGTTTGGGTGGGAGGATGTCGTAAGAAAAGATTTAAGAGAAATGGGAACTTCCTGGGAGGGTGTAAAGAGGGAGAATTTTAATACATTGAGATCGAGGAGGAGCGCGTGTAGCTGTTTTGGCCTCCGGCGACTTGATGGCGCAGTGATTTGTTAGTAGTAATAGTATAGCCTGGAATACTCTTAAAGCAGGCTAATTCTATTGTCTTTAAACTCGTTTTCTTGCTTAAGAAATAGTTAGAGATTAGGTCAGTACACAGAAAATAGGCTAGTTAAAAAAGATTCACAAATGTAGACATTGTCTCCTTTTGGCAAAGGCTGTTTATTTTATTTTCAACTAAGAGTAGAGCAACAGTAAAAATTGAAATATTTCCTCATAAATGATTTCATTTATTGACAGTGATTTCTGTTTTTCTAAGTTTCAATAAAGAGTTGACTTTATTTCTGGTTAGATTCTGATAAATGTAGCTCTTTACTCCTCTTTGAAAAGCCCATTTTGGAAAAGATTTTAGAATCAATTTCTGTTCATGTTAAATTGACACCATTTTTATTGGTTACTAAATTAAAAACTTTAAATTTTTTTCGCTTTTCCCGTACAATAGTTAACAATTCGGCTTCTTCTTTACACTTCAGACAACCTTTTGCAACAAATTTCAATTATAGTTGTACTATAGAACTATGGATAAATGGGTAAGTGGAATACTATTAACCTAATTGGATTAAAGTAAGAATCTTAAAATTTTTGGTTTACTGCAGAGTTATTTTGTCTGGTTTCCTCAAATTTGAATTTCTCAACAAACAAAAAATTTGAATAGGTTTTTTGGTTTCAGATTCACCTACAGTTCTTTGCAAAATCATTTAAAATAATATTCCTGTTGCTTGTGCATAAAAGCACGGTTATGAATGTAAATAAATCTAGCTTAACTTAAAATCTACTAAAATTTAAAAACACTTTTGAGACATATAGATGGCTTTTGAGGAACGTTGACATCTACTCCTTCTCTCCCAAGTTAAGTCCATGGATGAGCATTGCAAAGAGTATAACTTAGAGGGTAACTTACAAGAAAAGAGACAGGCACTAGTGTCTACTAAAAAAACCATTCACGCCATATAGCGTTTGGTATTTCTTGACATTTTTTCAAGTTTCGTAATCGCGTTTCTTTCGAGATACAATACTCATTACTACGCTAATTTTACCAGTTACACCAGTTGAACTAATTTTCCCTCTTTTAATGCCGAAAAAATTGCCAAATAATGCCTAACGCTAGATGATATTTCCTAATCTTAAATTGCCTATGCTCTTTGGGTCATTGCATAATCACAGAAACTTCCAAAACTTCTAAAACTGAAGATAGATTATCAATAATGAAATGATTATTTTAAATGACAGCGTGTCAGTAAAAAAATAATACAATAGATTGGAATAGGGATTAAAAGATGTTACTTTTACCTCAGAAGCACTTTACCTTTCTCTGCCAAATAAAATGCGACGGAAGATTTTTTCCCTGTAAATATATATTTTTGTCTGTTTCAAAACCTCTTGAAAATACGTTTCCTAATTGTAGAAAATCATGAATAAGAGGTTATTCGACAAGTTTCAAAAAGAGAAGGAAATCGTGTTAAAATGTATTTATTAAGACTATTTTGAAAAAAATCCAATATCTTCTGTCCATACTTTTTATTTATTATGAAATTAAATCTAAAATTAATAAAGATTCTTTGAATCAAATTTTTGTAGTTCTGGACCTAGTGATTTTTTATTTTATTTTTTAATTACTTTTTCCTGCCAAACAGTTTATACATAATGCTGCTTACCACTCTTCACAGCACCAGGCCGCCTAGGGTAAATCCAGGTATGTAAGCTCCTTTCCCACCCCATTGCATTCAAAGGTTCACGAAGGTTCATGAAGTTCCTGCTTCTCTTAAAACCATATTCAGACTTCTTCGCACCCTTGGCTTCAAATGTCTGGTCACCGTGCGGCGCGCCTCTCCGAGTTGCAAAGCGCGCCTGAGGAACTGCGGGAACTCGCCCGGCGGGTGCCAGAGCAGCACCGACTTGTCGATGGTGTTGACGTACTCGCGCGCCTCCTTGCCGAAGGTCAGCCCGGGGGGCAGCGGGAGCGGCGGGCGCCGTCGCTCGCTCAGGTTGCGGAACCACCCGGGGGCGGGCAGGTGGTTCCCGGTGACGGTGTGCTCGCCGAAGTCCGTCAGTTCGGCAACGAGGCCCCGAACCGCCCGGTGCGAGGCGCACATGCACCCTGACCCGGCCGTTCCGTGAGCCGGCTTTCCCATCACGATGAGATCAACGTCCTGGGCGGCCTCGGCGGCGTAGGTTGAGATGATCTGTTCACGCGGCATTGTCGGAACCATCTGAACAACGCCGTCGACTTCCTCGCCACGTTGCATAACTGAGGCCGGGATATATGTGATCGAGTCTGCCGCTTCACGCGACATGCCAAGCGTTATCGCCAGGTTCGGATTTGGATCGCCACCGATGGCAAGAATCTTGCGGCCATTCTCGGCGAATACTCGCGACAGCGTGCCAGCGATGGTCGTTTTGCCAGATCCACCCTTGCCAACGGTTGCGATTTTCATGCGATCCTCCCGGCTGTTCCCGGCCCAGCCGGACGGGTACCTTTGCGTTCCAACAAAAGATGTGGGCAAAAATCCCTGTGGACAAGCCGAATTCGACACAAAACCGTCTTCCGTTGACACTTCTGACTGGGTTTCTGGGGGCAGGGAAAACGACTCTTATAAACCGGTACTTGCAGTCACCCGAGGGCGCGGGAACAGCAGTGCTCGTCAATGAATTCGGAGAGATCGACGTGGACGGCGCCGTGCTTGGCGGCGATATGGGCGGCGAGCGTCTCATGACATTGCCAAACGGATGCGTGTGTTGCGAAGTGCAAGAAGATCTCGCTTTCGCGATCCTTCAACTCGCTGATCGGGGCCGTGCTGATGGGATCGTCCGGGGTGTGGTTGAAACGACCGGTCTTGCGGATCCCGGTAGCATCTTGCGTGGACTTGCCCACGACCCGCGCCTGAAGTCGGCCGCTCAGGCTGTGCAGACGATCACAGTGGCTGCTGCGAGCACCATTGCCAATGACGCGGACCGGTTCGTTGAGGCTGCAGAACAGATTGCCCTGGCCGACCGGATCGTCGTCATGAAGGATGGCTGGATCGAGCAGGTCGGCACGCCGATGGAGCTCTACAGGACTGCTATAAGGAAGCCCTACTTGTGTACTGATACGGAAGGATACAGTTAATTTTAAACAGTGCGATACCACGTAATGATTGCCCTTTATCGCTTGAATCTGTTAGGGTGGCGGAAACCTTATATTTGGTTGTTGATTTGGAGTAGCTTCAGTATTTATAAGAACTGTTTCAAAACATACCACTCCAATGCTTGAGTAGACAGCTTCATTATTTAGCTAATTCTGAGGAAATGTTCCATTTCTGTAAATCTGCATTTCATCTCCAAGCCTTTCCATCCTAAGGCATATCTGTTTGTCTCTTCTACAAGACTGCTTATCATGGACGATTCGAAAAATTTCAGGAAAAAGGCAATTGGAGTTACCGACGCAGAGTCGGGACTTTGAATGTGTCCTTTCCAACTGACGTTCTTCTCGCATTCTGGAGCTTTCTTCCAGATTCACCTCTGGTATACCGAAGAGTTTGGTGTCAGATCTGCCTCAGCGTCATCTCGAAATACTCTCGCAGACTTTATGCGGTACTTGGCTATTCGAGTACTATTGGCTATTCTTCATGTGGGACTTGACTATAATACGCAGGACTTTTCAGAAAGTTTCTTTGCACTACCTCCCCTGTGGTGGATCAGTCTTATAAGACTCATAGACAAAAAGCTCTTGTCAAAATACAATAGTGAAAAAAAAAATGATGAAAAACCAAACAGACCTAACCTTTTAAAACTAACGAACATCACAATACTTTTTCCCTCACCATCCAACAGAAACTTCCACTCTACCTGAGTTTGACCTATTTCATTTCTCGTAATGAAGAAATTTCCACATCATCAACTATGGTCCTGCGCAAAAGACACTCGATGACTCAATTGTGGGAATAAATTCACCATTCGATAGCTCTCTTGTCTTAGATACCGAATATTTACAGACTTTGTCATTTTGACCAATCAGAAACGAGCATTCTCCCATAATCGTGGTGAGGCTTATAAGAGTCACCAGCCATCAAAGGATTAGCCAATCTCAAGTCTCTTGTTAAATAAGTTGTTTTTTCCTTTGTTGCTGTAAAAACTTGCAACGTCGGAACATCTTAGGACGTTCAATTTAGTCATATACGAAACTTGACTGAATTGGGTCTTCAACTATTTATTATCGATCAAATTTTTCAATAGCTGCTATTCTCTGGAACAAACAGAATATTCTCTGAAACAAACATTTCAGTACGTTTACAACTTGAGTTTTACCTTGAAAACTACATAATATCGCTGTGATGATATGTTTTTTGCACTTAGTTTTTTGTTTTTATTCATTTTTCAGTTTTTAGGCTTAGCTTTTTTATTTTTTTATTTCAATATTATTAAAACTCTATTCTCGATGTGTTTTAATATAATACATTTGAAATCCCGCTTTATATTCACTCAGTGAAGTAAACTCTTGAGTAAATAAACCGGTTTACTTAATTGGTCATTCCTCTCATTCAGTAAAGGTTGAATATAGGCTAATCATGTTCTACAGATGTATTATTTAGCTGGTTATTTCTCTTATTCTGTGAAGGTTGAACATATGTTAATCATGTCCTGACAAGTATATTGTATAACTGGTTATTCATCTTTGTTTTTGAAGGTTGAATGTATGTTAATCATATCCTAGCAGGTTTTTGTAAATGAGGTGCCGGCTTGAATATGAAAATGAGGATTGGGTTATATGAAAATGAGGCTTAGGGATGGTGTCCTCCGGATCCAGAACCCCTATACTACTATCGATTGTTACTTCAAAAACACCTTTCATACTTCAAAACTCTTATGCTATTTATTCTCATACTGTCGTTGTCTTGTGGTCAATTGTTCTGTGACTTCCAAAAAACAGTACTAAATTGACTGTTAGTGTTGTATTGACTCTAAATATATCACTGAGACATCGCTATTTTAGGATTGTCTTTTCTTACTTGTAGAAATCTCTAGTACTTGCCTTCGCATTAACTTTTTTTGCCAACCAACTTTGACCATACACAATTCTAACGAAAATCTAAAAACAGAATTCTATTGACTCTTCGCGCAAATGTGTCACTATTTTGGAATTATCTTTCCGTATAATTAGCCCTTATTCCCATGCTATTACTAACTATCATTGTCGGCCTGTCAGCGTCCATGATGACGGTCATTTTTTTCTGAATGGCTTGAATTTTTGAATTTTTTCTGAATGGTTTAATAAACATTTTTCCCCATTGCAAGCCATCTCTGCTGCTTATTTTCTCGTTACTATTTCCTTGTAACACTTTTCTAAGACCATCTAACTTTGACCATGCAGAACTTGAGTGATTAGCGAAAGAGCGTTGTGTATTGAATCTACGCGCAGATGCTTTACTATTTCGGAAATATCTTTCCGTATAATTAGCCACAATTTCCATGTTATTACTAACTATCATGGTCGGCCTATCAGCGTCCATGGTGACGATCAGTTTTTTTTTTCTGTATGGCTTGAAAATGTATCACTGTTAGATCGCTTTCAGTTCGCATCGCGATATAGGACACTTGTTAGGATTGTTATTTTTATTTTAAAAATCTAAATTTATTGTAAAAATTTCGACGTTTTAACTCCTTGTTCTTAGTTTTTATGTCCCTTGTTCCTTGTTATTATGTGCCAAAAAACTTCAATTGCATAAAATAGGATCTCAGTATAATTGTAAAATTTCTAATGAAAGTTGTAAAACACTTTTGATAAGTTAAAGTTTAGCGATGGCATTGGATATGCAAACAAAGTTTGCATATTCGTAATGCGGGCCGGGGTTTTTCGTATTTGCGAGTGAGATTATTATTAGATTTTGGAAGTCAGGAATTTTTTTTTTAATTACTATAAGTTTGGATAAATTGGAAAAAGTGTTGATAGAGGAGAATCTAACTGGGAAAATTGTAAAAAAAAAAAAAAAAAAAAAAAATTCAATAGTTAAGTTTGAATTTGGTACTCCAACTGTTTTTCTGGAAAGGATAGCTTCGAATTGTTTTTAAAGCTCAAGAATTGATATAAAAATGGTATCTATTGAAGAGTGAGTACAATAATTTGAAAAAAGTGCATAAGGTTGCAAAACAATTAAGTTCATACAAAATGTGGTTTAGAAGAGAAATGGGAATTGTAGGGGCTGTCACAAGTTTTGAGATAAGATAAATAGAGCAGGATGAAGAACTCCGTCATAATTGGCATGACGATAAATAAGGTCAGAGTATTAGAAATATGTAAATTGGTAGGAGATGCAAGGATAGAGTACTAGTTTAGACTTACAGAGCATAGAGTGAAAGTAAAGAATTAGTTAAGTGTTCGGGAAAGTGGTAAAACTATTTGCGCTTCTAGAGAGTATAATAAAAATACAATTTTAGGCATCTTATAATTAGGTAATAAAAATTCAGCTTCAGAATCTTGGAGACTCGGAGAGGTTTTGGGGAATTAGACTCTGATGTGAAATTGGGCATAAAGGGGTGCAAGTTTTTGTGGAGAATTTTGAGTTCTTTGGATTTTCCTGTTTCTTCCCAATGAATCAGCCCGGTAGCAAATAAGCCTGATAGAGTCAGTATATTATTCAAATAAACTACTACTACTATTAACTCACCGCAGCACCAAACCGCATGAGGCCAACACAGCTACGCACGCTTTTCCTCCAACCTAATCTATTTAAAGCCTCCCTCTTTACACCCTCCCAGTAAGTTTCCATTTCCTTTAAATCTTTATTTATGACACCCTCCTATCCCTGAATGAAGATGGACCGCCCTTACGACAAGGGATACCAGCAGCAACAACAACAACAACAAAAAAGATATATATAATGCTTCGTATATAAGAATGACTCTACAAAAGTCTTAGGCTGAACTTGAAGGGGAAAATAGCTGTTTTAGGGAGTAATCTATAAGTTAGTTAATATTCTTCTTCTTGGTTGGATTATGGAGATGCTTTGTATAATCTCATCTTACGAATCGAATTCCGGGCCCTGTAGTGGGTTGCCATGGCTGGGTACGAACTCCAGATTTTGTATAACAGAACAGAGGTAAATCCCTCTCCGCGACTAGAGGATCGTTTGTAATCCCATTAACAAATTTAGTTTAGTCTATGTTAATAAATGCTGTTAAAAAGTTGCTAGATTCAGAGAGCTTTGTGACAAAAACTGGACTAGGCTCCCTCTAAAAGTGAGTGTTATAGTCCTTAGCCATTGTATCTTTCTTTGAATAACCAAGAGAATAGAACCAAGTTTGGAACAGTCAGCAAATTCAAATATGTATTGTTCCATGCACACACACATTTATGATTATACCCATATATAATACATGTATTATTCTTCAAAGCTGGCATAAAATAGAGGTACGCACGCAGTAATGTTTTTCGGGGCGGGGGGTAATAATAAAAAAATTGATTTGTGAATTTGAATAAGAATTCTCTCGAAATAAAAAAAATATGATTTTGGGAGAGGAAGGTAATGTGGGTCCTGAACTAAAAGGTCAACTGAAATTTGTGAAAGGCTTAAATAATCAAATCAAACTGATTACTTCAATAAAAACACGCAAACAAAGAACGCAATGCCCAATTCAATGTGAAGTTGGATAATTGTGCTACAAATGATCTTTAACACAAATTTTGGGAACATTTAAAAGAAATCGTCGAAGCAAACATTGGCAATGTCAGTTTTAAATGACATGATATTGCGATGTTTCTTCCAATTCATGTTAATCAACAAGAGATCCCATATGCTTTGTTTTGAAAGTTTTATTAATGATAAAAATGCCAAAAATTACATTTGTCGAAGAACTAACTATGACGGCAGTATTGTTAAAAGTCATGTAATTGGTTTTTCTGACAATAGCACCTAGAAAATTAAATCAAGGGTATCACACTAGAAAAAGAGTATAAACTAAAATGCAAAAAATAGAAAAAATGGGTATAGAAAAAAAGGGGCTTTTGCAAAAAATTGCAAAAGGAGTATCAATATGTCACAAAATTATCCGAGAATCGAGGATACAACACCAACAAAACAACAACCAAAAAAGAAAAAAAAATTTTAAATAAACCATAAGAAACATTTAATAAGAAGCCTTTAATAAGAAACTTTTCATCTGTCTCTTAAAGGAGTCAATCTTAAAGTCAAATTGGGAATGTTCTTTATAGGGAGGGATGGTAAGGCAATGTGATGCTGGGAAAGGGAAGTAGAGTGGAGGGTGTCTGAGAGGGGAGGGGTCAGGTTTATTTTGGCAAAAGACGGATGGAGGCCAGAACCAGTTATCAAACTCATGGGCGCACGGAGAGGATTTATGTCTATGGGATATGGAGTTTTGGGAGAGATTTGAGTAAGGGAAGGTTTAGGGATAGTCTAGATTCGGTAAAGTGATCTGAGGGGCTGGATCGACCGGGCACGTGTACGTACCTGGGACGGAGGAGGCTTTCGAGGGATGGATTCCAGGGATATGCTGCTCTGCATCAGGTATGCTGGAAGATAAGACTAGAATTTGTCTTGAACACGACCCAGGGGAGGAGGGGATTGCGAATGCTTACGGCGTTGTCCTAAAATAGGTTGGATTTTAAATCTATCCTCTGCCGCTGGTGATACATGAGAAAAACAACACGATTTATCAATACAAGCTAAAACAGGACAAAGGTCAACATGATCAAAACTGCACTTATCGGACATACAAATACCTAAAATGAAATTACGGCAACCATGTAAAAACTTGCATTACTTCCGAAACTTACAGAGACCATGATTAAAATAGTTACATATGACATTTTGTTTCTGCTTTTTCTTCCATTTCCTTTCATTTCATTTTTCCCAAGTTTCTCAAAAATAATAACTATGTCATCATCCGGCATTGCTAATTGACCTCTCAAATGAATCTGAAAAGGCCAGATTACTATTTTCTCACTTTTTTCCATTCTCTTGATTTCCTCTTTTATTTTTGGGGTTCTTCTTGCTTAGTTGAAAGGAAGAGGAAAATATTGAAGATATGCAGTTGGGGAGGAATATCATTGTTTGGTATCGCAAATATGGGGTCAGAAATGATGGTTGAAATGTGCCTTAATGTCTCTTCTAGTATCTTTTAATTTCAACCACAACGCAGACTCTTGTTGAAGAATTTCAAAATTATTAGAGCAGGTTTCTGTCTGGCAAGTAAAATCCTTAACACACGGATTTGGATGCCTTATATTATCGCTGGCAAAACGTAAGTAGAGTTCGGTCTGAGTGCCATTTGTGGTGTCACTCGCCAAATAGCGTTTTGGATAATAGTGTTAAGATGGTACCACTGCCAAATTATTTAAAATATGGTACACAAGTAATGTTAAATGAAAGAGTTGCGCCAAAGGTATTGCTTCCAGAAAATGAGTATTTTTTTATAGCATCGATTATCGGATAAAATTCGAGGGGTGGTGATTCGAAATTATTTTTTTTAAAATCCCGTTTTGAAGTCGATCGCAAAATTCACCCCGCTATTCAGAAATAGTTTTCACAATATTTTTTTGAATGTGTTGGGAGGATTTAAAGAGATAGATTTGGATATATAAAAACAGTAATAATGCCATCAACTTTACTTCAAATAGTTTAAATACATCATATTTATACTAATTTGTTGAGGGTCCTACAATATTTGACGATAGCGCATGATATTTTTTGCATATTGAGAGTGCAGTCCTCCGAACGGGTAATGTTTTTGGTGACCAAACCAGAACCAACCAAAAGGAGGGCCACGAAATGAAGGTGAGCAAAGGCATGGTCGAAAATCAGGCAGTTGATGGGTCTTGGATAAAAGTCAATATTCAAGAAAAGTGGAATCATTTGGCTGATGTGGTGAGAGAATCCCTTGAGGAAACACTCAATGGCTTACTCGATGCAGGTTTGTCATTGGACGCCAATTCATTCGTTGCAATCCGGAAAATTGGAGGGTTTCGTGATCGAATACTATTTTGACAGGCTTGATGGATCGGACTATGAACGGTTGTTTGCGACCACGGGCTGGAACCAAAGCTACCGCGCCGACCGGGCCGAACTGGCCAAGGCCTTGTCCGGAAGTTGGACGGTAATTGCCGCGTTTGAAAATGGTCAATGTGTTGGCTGTGGCCGCGTGGTTTCCGATGGCGTACTTTACGCGATGATTTATGACTTGATTGTTGCTCCGACCCATCGCTGTCGGGGTATTGGTTCGGCGATGCTCACCCGACTGGTCGCGCGATGCGAAACCTCGGGTATTCGCGATATTCAGTTATTTTCAGCAAAGGGAAAGGCTTCGTTCTACCAAGCCCGTGGGTTCGTTCCCCGGCCAAAGGATGCGCCGGGGATGCGCTGGGCCAAACCATGAATTGGGTAAAGCCCAAGGGTAGAAACCACGGATCCCTTGCGTTTGGCGTCTAGTTTCTGCCGGCCATCACGCCGCCGTCCACATCCCAAACCGCGCCGGTGACCCAGGACGCCTGATCTGAAAGAAGGAAGACAATGGTTTGGGCCACATTACTGGGATCTCTAGCTATTGCCTATTTTCCAGACGGACTCAATGGTAACCTTTTTCATTGGGGGCCCCCCTAACCTAACATAGCAACCTTTTCCACTGGGGGAACCCTGGCAGTCAATTCCAAGGTGTCCTAGTGAATAATTCTAACGAGAAACCCAAGCAAGCAATTCAACCGGGGGCTCTAGCAAGCAATGCTATCCAGCAGGTGCTTGCTACGTAATGAATTTTGTTTAATTTTAGTTGCTACGTAGCAGGACTTGTCAGAGTCCTCTAGTCAGGTGGAGGATCCCCAGTCAAAACAAAGAGAGTCAAACAGACTGTTTGTTACGTAATACTTTAAAAGATATTTCATTTTCTCTAAGGCTATGCTTCTCTTTTTTTTCTCGGGAAAACTTTATAATCTAAACAATTTTTGTCCGCATTAGGATTTGAAAGGGATAGGGTTGCCATGGAATGCAGCGCTAGAAAGGTGGACAATGAAAACCTTCCTAATATTATGATTAAGGGATTATTTTCTACCTGATTCTACATAACCTATTGCACAGAAGGAGAAACTCCCATTCTGCTTACAAGAATGATTAAAGGATCGAGTGTTCCCATATGGATACAACAATTAACATATAGGGAGTAAAATGAAAACTGGAAATTGCCCGGATTTCATATGTAGCTGCATGCAAAGTTATGTTTTCGATGGTTTATCAGATAATATTGGGGCTTTTTTATAATGTTTTTTTAGTAGTATAGTCTTTTACTCTATTTGAACTTGATTGTGCTATCAGAATGAAATAAAAGCGAAAGTATCATTTATGACCAGAACATGGTACATTTTCATAAGCGACCAAAAGTCATTCTTTTCCTCTTCATTACACAGAATTTAGTACTTATTATATTAGAGGCAATCTTGAAAGAGTATACTTCTGTAAAGAGGCTAAAATATGCTTAAATTTCATTAGTGAAATATATTGAATTTTTTCCTGGACAAAAAATAAAAAATGAAGCCTTTTATTGTATTTACAAGTTTTATAAATAGAAACAAACTAACAAGCATTATTAAAACAAAAAACGAAAAACAAAACGTCAAAATAGCTTATAAAGAGTAAAATATATGTGAAGAATTCCCTGAATTAAAGAAGGTGGGAACCCTAGCAACCAATGGCAAAAAAGGGGGATTTATTAGAGATAAAATTTTATTTCCGCTTTAGTTAACATTTTACAAAGCTCCTATAAGAAAAATTAAAGAATTTTCTTATACGAAGCAAATTAATCAAGTTTAGTAGTAACGCCATCTATCTTTGTTTATGTGTGGTTATTCGGAATTCTTCGAAAGCCACAATGGGACTCAGTGTGTATGGTGCGCATGAAAAAACATAAAGGGTGAGGAAAAAGGGGCGGACGACGGTACCAGCGATTTAATATTTCTGTATTTATGCAGAAAGAAAATTCAGACCCCTAAGAAGTCCAAGACAAAGGGCACAAACTGTAATATATTGTGAACCTCCGTAGCCTGTGAAAAGCAACCACTGGGGGCCAGTGCCAGTGATTTAACAATTCTGTATTCATGTCAAAAAAAAATTCCTACGAAGTGCAAGGTAAAAGACACTAACTGTAATACATCGTGAGCCTCCGTAGCCTACGAAAAGCAACCAATACAGAGACCGGGGCATTTTGACCCGCTATTACCAGCCGTATAAGCCCTCCTTCCCTTGAACTAGTCTTTTTCTCAGTAAAGACCAAGTTGCCAAATTTCTTTCTATGCAATATTCGGTCATACAACAAGATGGATCAACTGAAGGTCCTAATCAAATAGACCTGTTACCTAATCGTAGCAAAAGCTGAGTTCTGGCATTACAGAAGAAGCTGGATTTACCAAAAATCACAAAGGTTTTTTTTTAACACAAGACAAGACCGCGGTCTAGAGCTCCGTGGCGGAGATATTAATCTATACTTTCGGAATAATTTGCATTGCAAATTACTAAGTGAAACTAGTAATTCTTGCCATGAATTGATCTGCGCTGAGTTTAAACCGTGCTTTCTTTCTAGACAACTCTCCTGCATCATGATAGCCACTATTTACTACCCTGGAAGCACTAAGAACAGGAAGGGACTAATACAATACATTCAAAAAAGTATCGACAACTTTCATCGACAATACATTGCACCTGCGGTCATAATAGCTGGTGACTTCAATCAAAGTAAAAAGCAACGGGTGTCATCTATGCTTGCCTTAAAGCAAACCGTTAATATTCCGGCGCACCAAAGCGGTAGTATGCTGGATCTTCCCCTATCTGGCCACCATTACAAAAACCCTCGGTTTCTTGGCTCACTCAAAAACTCAGATCTCTTCGTAATTCTGTTGGAAGCTACAGCTAATTTTCTGAAGCCAAAATAGACTTTGAATTACCATTTGATCTCTGCCAAAAGAATCTACCTGTTCCTTCGGACGCTGGGTTTGGACTGTTAGCTTTGAGAAAATTTGTTTAGTGAGACCTTAAACTGGCCTTTCTTGACAGAAGATTGTTATAGTCGGTAGCCTCTTGAATTTATATTACCTTTATATACCTTAAAATTTTGAATATACCTCAAAAGGCACTGTAAATCTTTTCAGGTGAAGTGATTCGTGATTCTGAGAACGAACGTCTTGGTCTTGAATCACATTTTGAGATTTACAGATGTGAACAATACAGCAGCAAAGCTGCGGCTGGTCGCTTTCTTTACCAGACTCTCAACCCCAACCAGATCAACAATGGTGGCTCCATATTTGGCTTTGCTGCTATGGCATTTATGCACATGCGCAACTTCCTCAACTACTACCCTGCACCAGGTGCATGCAACTTGAAGCTTCTTATCCATCAAGCCAAAACGAATCCAACAACTGAACTTCAGTTCTCTGTTGGAAGACATATGGCCGTTCCAAAGAAATTTGGCGTCAACTACAATTATTACAAGGTAAGCTACTCTAGAATAATTTAAACATTTTTTTTTTTTTGATTTGACAACATTGAACATGTAAAAATTGTGTAGGCCTAATCTTGTGTATTTGAAAAACCCCACAATAAAAGAAAAGAGAAAAAATTTAAAAAGTACATTTTATTAGAAAAACTGTCAACCAAGGTTTACATTGGAACAGCATGTTAATTGGGGGGGGGATCAAAAATACCCCATTAAAGCTATGTTTTAATTAAATATCCGTACTTTAGAAACAAATTCGGGCAATGTGTTTGCCCATTACGGAGGGGAGAGATAAAGCAAAGCGGGTCCAACAATTCTTACTTCATAACATGCAGAATAATTGTACCTAACGCATTAGGCATGTTGACCCGCTGTACTTTACCCCCACCAGCCCTTAATATACGAATATATAGTTCAGACTTGTTTCTCAAGCACTATGTTTTTAGGTATTAAGGTATGTTTCATTATAATTAACCTTGTAGTGTATAACACCTTCCTAAAGTGCAAAAAAAAATTAAAACGCATCAGAATCATGTCATTGGTATTTATTCCCTTATCATTAATGAGAATATTTCTAATCTAAGCTGCTATTATGAAAGTAAAGAGTAACATGAAACTATAAAATTTGCAGAGGGGGACTTCCCCCTGACCATCCCCACATCCACCTCAGGGTCGCAAAAATTTCAGAGGGTACTCATCAGACCAGAAATTGAGACTTCCAGTACTTTTATACAAGTCAAAAGTGATTGGAAACCAACTAGCCATGGGAGGGGGGACACTTTTTGTTATGCCGCTGCTAATGCCAGAAAAGACACTGCCAGTCATTGAATTTGCCTAACTGGTAATGGTTACATAGCACCAAAGCCACGGTACAATTGTGCTTGTTTTTAAAAAAAGTCAAGATTAGTGAGTGAACCAGGTTCAGTGTCTGCTTTAACGACGCCCTTGTACTACCCAACAGGAACCTCTGTATACTGTACCTCTGTATGCTTTGTCAGATTCGTTACTTTGGGAAAACTACCATTCCAATCCTCCATCTAATCTAGAATAGAAGATGAAATGCTCAAGTTTCCACTTCTAATAGGTCAATCACGGAAGTTATGCTCGAAACTTGAACATTGGTCATCTCACCAAATTACACCGGGATATGATGTTATTGCTGCAGTAAACGTTCGTATTTTTGTAATTATACACAGGTATATGAATGAAGAAGCTATGGGGGACTGCTTCTTGACAACAAAGTGGCATTAGGGAAAAAACAAACGATGCATGGAAGTCAGATGGCTCTTCTAAGTCACATATCATGATCACATTATATACAGTTTTATATTTCTTTGATTTTAAAGCAATTTGTAAGAATTGTTTCACCTTGAATGAGGTGAATCTTAAATTCAAGTGATAGTTCAAAAATAGGAAAACTGAGACTAGCAAGATTAAAAAACAGCACCCCAAAAGCGTACACGACAATGTTTCTACTGAGGCGGAGTCTTTGGATTATTGGCCTTGCAAAGCTTCCTTACTAACTAAAAAATATAATTAAAAAAAATCTTTTCTATAATAAAATAAAAAATGGATAATATTTTTTCTCTCGAAAATTTATGAATTTAAGTGAAAACAAGGGACGCAAAACTGATAAACCTTTGCAGAACATAGATCTAAAATGGATCTAAGTTATATGTGCATGAATGAAAAAAGTATGTGAATTCAAGGAAACGAGTTAAAGAGATCAAGATATGTGAAGCCCAGCCCATTTTGTGCTCCTGGTTTTCATTTTCATAGATTCTAACAAAAAATTACTCTCTACTTTTTAGTCCATTTTGAAAAGAATTTATTTTTATTTTTTATATATTTATTTTTTCGAATTTTAGTCTTCTCTAAGACTAAAATAGTCTTAATTTTTCTCTAAGAAAAAAGTCAAAACTAGTAGCCGCAACCGAAGGCAACTGTTCTTACCGTTCCGCTATCAAATCATATATAACAACATTCGCTTATATTTTTGCTGCGCCCTATGAAATAGCTGTGCCCTATCGGCGCTGGTCGCGCAGCGAGCGGCCCAAACTGCTGGCGCCCGTGCCTGGCTACGACCGCCATTTCACCCTGTCCGAGTCCCTGGGTCTGGAACTGGTCAACGTGCCGATGACCGACGATGGCCCGGACATGGCGGCGGTCGACGCGCTGGTCCAGAGCGACGACAGCATCAAAGGCATCTGGTGCGTACCCAAGTACTCCAACCCCACCGGTGTCACGTGCAGTGACGCCAATGTAGATGCAATTGCAGAACTACCAAAGCGTGCCGCAGCGGACAACTTCGTTGTTCTGTGGGACAACGCCTATGCGGTACATGATCTTGAAGCAACAACCGTCGAGCTGGCGCCGATCGCTGAGGCAGCCAAACGGCACGGCACGCAGGATCACATTGTGCAATTTGCTTCCACGTCGAAGGTGACGTTTGCAGGTGCAGGCGTCGGATTTATAGCCGCGTCTCCCGCGGTCTTGGATGTGCTGGAGAACGAGCTTCAGTTTCAGACGATCGGGCCTGATAAGGTTAACCAACTGCGCCATGCCCGTTTCCTCAAGAACAACCTCCACACGCATATGCAGGCGCACGCGGCGCTATTGCAACCAAAATTCGCGATTGTGCTCGATGTTCTCAACCGCGATCTGGGTGGTATGAATATCGCGACCTGGACTGAACCCAAAGGTGGGTACTTTGTTTCTCTGGATTTACTGCCGGGGCTGGCAAGCAAAGTAGTCGCTATGGCCAAAGCAGTCGGCTTATCCTTAACACCTGCGGGTGCACCGTTTCCGTACGGCATCGATCCTGAGGATAAGAATGTGCGTATCGCACCGACCTTTGCCAGTCTCGAAGATCTCACCGCGGCCATGGAAGTACTCACGTTGTGCGTGAAGCTTGCGAGTGTCGAACAAAAACTGAACAACGCTGAATAGCTGAGAGAGAAAAGAAGTTTGAACGACTGGACCCTGGATGAGTTTCAAGTTGCCGAAGAGGAAGGCCGGGATCGGTTTCACGACTTCGCGCTGCCACTTCCGCTTATGCGGGGCATAGCAGACCTCGGTTTCGAATATTGCACCCCGATCCAAAGCCGCGCGTTGCCGTACAGTCTTTCAGACTATGACGTGACCGGCCAGGCTCAGACGGGTACCGGCAAAACAGCCGCCTTTCTGGTCACCATACTATCCAGGTTCTGGGAGCATCCTCTACAGGAAGCTCCGCCGCTTGGCTCTCCGCGCGCCTTGATTCTCGCCCCGACGGACAGGGGCGCCTACCACGTGACGTCGTGGAATCTGTTCGGCTCAGCCACTGCCGACCCCAACGCGGGTCCACAATGCACGGCAGAAGCCTCTTCCTATCCCTGTCCACCCGAATGTGGGGAGTGCGATCGTTGCGGCTGGGCCTCGTGTTACGACGATGTCGGCTACTTTCAAAAGCTGCTGGACGAGGTCGAGACCAACTACAGCGTGGATAGCAGCCGCATCTACGCACTTGGCATGAGCAATGGCGGCATGATGACGCTGCGCCTGGGTTGCGACCTGTCACAGCGCTTTGCGGCCATCGCGCCCATCGGCGGCCAAATGCCCCAGGGTTATGCCTGTGGCCCCGACAGCTATCTACCGATGATTCACCTGTCGGGGGCCAAGGACAATACGGTGCGGGTTGATGGTCAGCCGGCGGCGGATGGCTTCATCTACGTGTCGGTGGCAGATACTGCAGCGCGTTGGGCCAACGACCTGAGCTGCAAGGCAGGACCTGCCGCATGGTCTTCACCAGCAACAAAGGCTGCGGGGTTGGTTTGTCAGGCCTATGAGGACTGTGGCGGTCCCGGGCGCGCTGTGGTGCACTGCACAGATCCCGAGGGCGAACACCGCTGGCCCGCGAGTCGCCCTGGTGGGCCCTGGCCGATTTGTGTAACCCGCCAACAGGCCGACATGAACGAACAACCAGGCTGCGCGCCGCGTCAGGGTACGGGGCCACATCTGGGCATGGATGTCATCTGGGAGTTTCTATCCCAGCACACTAGGAACCATCAAGCCAGGTAGCGATCGCCGTGGCAAAACGCTCGGGCGCTTGGGCATCCATGCGCAGGTAGAGCGAGGGCTCGATCACTTCCAGTTCCATCAACAGGTAAGCACCGTCTCCGGCGCGCACCACGTCTGCACGCGCATATAGCGGCGCCGGCTCGACCGTCGCCAGCAGCTGATCGGCAAAGGCCCTCAGGCGCGGTTCCGGGGTGTGTGCTGTGATCTCTCCGCCATGTTCTTCCTGCACTCGAAAATCTCCGGAGGCCGGTTTTTTCAAAATGGCGTGACTGAATTCGCCGCCCAGGAAGAACAGGGAAAACTCACCCTCATCTAGTACCGAACGAATCAGCGGCTGGGTCATGTAGGGGCGTTCGGCAAAACGCCGCTGAATGGGCGCCAGGTCGTCATCACTGATGTTTGGCGCGATACGAAAGGTGCCTTCGGCATTAGCGCCAACCACAGGTTTCACCACAAGCAATAAAAACATACTGTAATATTTTGGAGACATGGTTGCTCCTACAAGAAACTTTACTGTAAGAATATGGAGCCAGCATACAACTATGTCTAAGTTGCCCAATTCAAAACCAATATCCCCTGTTATTTTGAATTTATGCAGTCATAAAGCTCAATGGTTTTCATGGTAGTAGGTTTGAGTTATTTACTCAAACCAGTGGTTCCACCATTGGTTCAATGGTCCCACAATAGGCTTCCATCCATTTAAAAGTTGAAAGTAAACATTTAACCCTTTTCCAATATTTTGACATTACTTGGCATTAATGTGGCTATCTTGCTAGTTTAAATTCCTTGTGGGTTTTAGAATAGGCTACCATCTATCATAAAGCAATTCTGAGGCATTATTTATTGCAAGTCATAATCATGCAATATATGACCCAAAATTACAGTATTCTGCTGCAAAATGCACTATAGACATAAACTGAAACAGTCAAAACATAAACTCTAAGGATTGCTAGTATCATTGCCATACTTTATGATGGATTTTTTCCATCCATTGAAATTCTTCAATCCATTTAGTGCTCAAATGCAGATTTCATCTTCTATTTGCAATTTCCTGCTAACTTCTTAGAAAAGGCAGAATTTCCAATAATAATAAAAATAGCAGAAATAGCAAAAAAGTAGTAAGAAAAAGGGTGAAAAAAGCAATACAAGAAAAAGAAAAAACTGACAAAAACAACACAAATACTAGGCCTATTTCAGATGCATCTCAACCAAGGGATCTTATTTTCTACACAGATGGTTCACCTGATGACTTCACTAGTATGTTGCTGCAGTCAGTCCATACATGTTTGACACCAAACCAATCCCTTGGAGCATTTAGCAAATCACAACATTGCTTTGTAAGGGATTCTGACACAGAAATGCCCAAACCAGACATTTTAAACTTCTGTGAGAAAACTTTTTGAGCAACTTCTTTGCTTGCAAATTGCATTTGTACTGGGGCAATTTTTTACTATGAGGATGAGGACTGTTCATTCTAAACCAGAAAACACTTGATTATGCACCAGAAGACATAGCAGCAACACCCATCAGTGTCAATAAAACATTGAGGAAAGTTGTTTTGAGGTCCTGATTCATGTTGCCAAGCTTGATATCAAGTTGATTCTCCAGATTAAGAGTTTGCATTCTAATTGCTTTCAGATCTTGTTCAATTTGATCTAAGATGGAATTGAGCTCCAATGACACAAAATAGTAAAACTCATTATTCTAAAATCAAGAATAGGACAAAGAAGCTCTTAATATTTCTTGATAACCACTGAGGGAGGAGAAATTGCTGAGTGATCTTTTAATAATGCCAAGGATCTTAGCTGCTACAGTATTGTATTGACACTCGCATGATGGTAAGAAGACTAAAATTATTGACAGTATTATCGTAAATCCAAAACTACCGTGATCAATAAATGACACTATTGTATATAGGAGTGCTGCTAATGATGGTGAGAGTGAAGATCATCATCTAGAAGAATCTAGAATTAAGCTAAAGCTGGAATTTAGGAAGGGTTGCTACCTTCCGGGAAGTTATGACGTTGATAGACTCCAAGATGAGAATTTGAGAGGGATTTTTCCAAAAGCAGTAAGATACGGAACTGGGGAACTTAAAGATGAATATTTTTAGGAAGATAGTTTGCAAAGTAGCAGATGATGTTTTAAAGAAGAAAGTTAGAAAAGCGGCTGAGAATATTAGCGAATACGCCTTAAGTTATGTTACAGAAGGGGTTTTATATAAGACGTTTTTGAGCGATAGATCTCGCGAAATTAAGAGTAAAGTAAGGGAAGTAGAGAAGGTATTAAGTTGTGAATTAAGGAGATGTAAATTTGCCGAAGAAATTTGCCGAGGACCTGGAAGATGCAGCTAGACGGCATGTTAACAAAGTGAAAGTAGTCAATCTGGACGTGTCCTATTTAAAAATTGGAACAGGGCATCAATTAGTGATAAGGAGGGTGTCAAGAAGAGATGGGCAAAACATTTTGAGAATATGTTAAACAGTGGCAGGAAATGATTTAAAAAAGAATAACAAACGTTCTGACAATTTTTGGAAAGATAGTATTAAAAGCATCGAAAAGTAAAATGACTTCATTTTCTGATAGTTTGGTAAATGAGTTTTTGAAATATGGTAGTTGTGAGGCTAGAGATAAATTACCGAAGATAGGCCTGTGAATACGATTCCAGAAAAAGAGAAGTACTTATAGAATTTAGGAAAAAAAAGTTAAATCCTCTTATAAAAACAAGGTCATAAGAGTGAGTGTAGTAATCATAGAGCCATTAGCATTGCCTTTCTAGGAAGCGAATTACTTAGTATGATGATACTTCTTCGACTTAAAGATGCTGCAGATAAGATTCTAGGAGAAGAAGAGTATGGTTTTAAGAGGCAGAGATGATGCGTCTACCAAATTTTCACTCTTAAATTAATAATAGAGAAGTGTCTAAGTCATCTCAACCGTTGAGCCAGGATTCAAACAGGATTATAAGACTTAAAAAAATTAGAGAGGCCGGAACGGGCCAGCCCCTCTGAGCGAAGAATCGTACTATTCTTCTATGCCGATTTCCCAACCTTCGGTGGAAACCTCAATGATTTCACCCGAAACAGCACTGACCTCGACATTAAATTCAGTTCCCTCTTCGGTTTCGATATTAAACTCGTACGAAGGTGAGCCATCGAATTCGATTTCATACTCGACTTTTTCAATTTTGCCTGGATAGAGTCTTGTGGCTGTGGCTTGAGCATCGGCTTCAGACACTTTTTCGCGGTCTTTAAATAATGGGTCGGGAGCGGATTTTACTTCCTGTTCGATCTCGACGATGTTGCCATGCTTGTTACATTCGAATTCCCATTCTTTACCACTCTTGTCGATGATCTCAATTTCGTAGGCCGGGCTGCCTTCGTGGGAGAAGTTATGGTATTCGGCCCGTGCGATGATGCCGGACTTCACTTCTGTTACTGTTTTAATGCAGTCTTCAAGAGTGGCATGCTTGGCCATAGCAACATTGGTAAATGACATTGTCGAAACAGCAAGTAAGCTGCCGATGATTGTTTTGTTCATAGTGTTAAGGTTCCTGTTTCAAAGTAAAATAGTGATATTGATGGTTAGCATAGTAAGTGACTGAAACTTAGTACAATTGCTTGTTTCAAACGATTTGATAGGCGTTTCCTATCACCGATTAATTATTTGTAGTAATTCAACAGAGGGCAGCACCCAATTACGATGAACGATGAAAGCTTAGAGATTGCGAAGTTAATACAGGAACGAAGGACTATTCATGATTTTATTCCGGATAAAACACCGGCCAAGGAAATCATTCTTTCTGCCATTAAACAGGCGCGTTGGGCACCAAACCATCGGCTGACCGAGCCATGGCATTTTTATTTAATCGGTCCTGAAACGGCAGATGCCATCTGCGTGTTGAATTCCGAGATCTTTCGTGAAAAAGGCGATGAAGCGGCGGCCGATAAAAAGTTGAAGCGTTGGCGTAAGGTCCCGGGTTGGTTATTAGTTACCTGTGATCGATCAACGGACGCTTTAACACAACAGGAGGATTATGCTGCTTGTTGCTGCGCAATACAGAACCTGTCATTGTTACTTTGGCAACAAGGCGTAGGTATGAAATGGACAACGGGTGACGTGATCCGGGATGAACCTTTTTATGATTTGGTTTGGGTAGATGAACAGCGAGAATTCATCGTTGGCTTATGGGCTAAGTGGACATTACGCAAGGAGAACGTGACTTGCACAGAGAAGTTGTCTCATGTGATGACATGTAAGGCATTCCCCCCCCCATTTAATTCTCGATTTTTCTTCGGTACTTTCATATGATGTCTTCCCACTCCTTTAGTGACGAACTGTTTTTCGTTTGACCCTAGATGAATGACTGAAATGCCGGATCTTGGTAATCCATCATCCTTCAACCTTAAAACGTGGCCTGACAATATTAACGCTTCTTCCTTGCAGCCCTAGAAGGTCTGATAAAACCACATTTTTGACATCACGTTCTTTGGTATATGGGTCCTTAGAACACCTTAGACTTTTCCTCAGAGGAACATTTTGCATGTCTTCCTTAGCGTTCCGAAGCCCTCACCACGATTCAGATCCATGCTTGATCACAGTCATTGTTATGACTAATTTTAGCCATACATACTATAGAGATGGCACTAGCGGTACGAAAGGCCCTCGACGAGTGTCATTATGCGGAGGCAAGAGCCAAAAGTGTAAGTTAGTTTTACCGAGTTACAATGCTTGTATATTTTTTATGGGCATCAATTACTGTGAAATTTTTAGATACTTAATCTTAAGCCCCAGTGTATTTGAAGGTTTTGCAGAGGGCTATCGCAGGATTTTAGAAGGAATAATCTATTCCAAACCCTGGGGCGGTTGCCGAGCCACCGATGAAGGCCATGAATCCTTGTACAATTGGTCAGTGGATTGTTTTTCTCATTATCTGGTTTGTGGGTTCTTTTGCGTCTTTTCTAGCACGGATGAACGTTCGACCATGGATGAAATCCGCTGGTCTCATCACCGAAATCCAAAACAAAAAATAAATAAATAATACCTACGTCTTAATTTTTATTTATTAATTTGTTTTTTTTTTTTGTGTGTTGTTTTTGTCTTTTTCTTTAGATGATTTAACTTAATTTTTTCTCCTTTTTTTTCCCATTGATAAAGGCTCCCAGACCTGGAGTTGAAATATTCAGATTTTATTATTTAATGTTTTGTTGTTGTTGTTTTTTCTTATGTTTCACTGTTTTATTTAAGTTACACCTGTTTTTCTCTCTTTAATTTGGGATACCATGAAGAATAGGAAAAAAAAAATCTAGAGACCCCGAATCGGCTCAATAAACGTGGATGTACAAATACCAACTTAGTCATCCGAAGGGCATGGTTAAGCATATCATCGGAGTCAGATTAACAGAGAAACTGATTTATTGCAGGCATTTAACTGTAGAGCATCGTGACTCAAATATATTTTTTTGAATAGAAGCGCACACTCATCAAACTAAAATATACGATGCTTAGTCTCTATCGAATAAGGCATTTCTTAAGAACCAATAATTGCATAAGTAGTCTACTTGTTGCTCAAGTGGGTCTTATCGTAAAACAAAAATTTAAAACTTGCTCCAACTGCCTTGAATCTAAAAAAAAGTGTGAACAGTACTTTACCCTCTTTAGAGCTCCAATTTAAAAAAATATATCAAATTCAAAAAAGAGGCACAAACAGTTTTCTACCCTCTCTAGAGCTCGAATATGAAAAAAATCACATCAAACTTAAATCAAATTATAAAAAAATGTGCAAACAGTTCTTTGCCCTCTCTAAAACTCATCAGTCTTTGCTTCCTAAGCCTTATAGTACAGTCATATTAAGGTTCAACCTCAAACAAATTACAATAGTTTGGATGTTTGTACCATTCAAATCGGAAATGAATTCTCTATAACATATAAAAATCGGACGGGGCAAAATCCATTGTTTTCCGTTTTTCTTCGAAAATTGCGACATTTTAAAAACAAATTAATTTGCAGTTATAGAAAGTCAATATAGATCACGAATATGCAGTCTTTTTGTTTTGAATGCTCAAGCTTAGCCGTCCCCCCTCCCACTCATAAGAAAAGCGTCGATATAGGTTTAAGATAAATAATTTGCGAAGTTGACTTCACACAGGAAAAAACCTAGATTGCTAATGCAGAAAAGAAGTCCCGTCGATGTTATTTTACCACCACCCCCCCCCATACTACCATCCAAGCTAAGCTTGATTACCCCGAATTCTTAGAATCTAATAAGCAACTTCTCACAACTAGCTAATTCATAGATCTTAATTTGCACAAAGAATATCGGATAATATGAAATTGCAAAAGGATTGAAGACTTATCATATTTATTTAATTAATCACATTTTTTCTTTATCTTTTACTTGGACCTAAGCATTAAGGCAACAAGTTCGTTTGCAAAATTTTTAAGTAATGTTGCATTCAATGCCATTTCATGACAACTGCTCCGGTCACCATCACGGGATCTCTTACAACCACAATTCAAGACGATGACAATTTTCTTCGGTGTCACTGGAAGATCCGTGAGGGTAGGGTACAACATGTGTTTCTAGAGGGGCAGGGCGCTGAAGCCAAATCCAATTTTGTACTTGAAGATAGGATAGGACACAGTTTTGACTCCATTAAATCTGCAGTATAATCCAGTTTGATCCGGTGACTTTGGGAAAAAATGAACGTGGGAGCGGGCCCAGGTGCCCTCCAATTTTTTGGTCACTAAAAAAGGGCACTAGAACTTTTCATTTCCCTTAGAATGAGCCCTCACACGACATTCTAGGACCAATGGGTCGATACGATCACCCCTGGGGGAAAAAAAAACAACTAACGAATAAACACGCATCCGTGATCTGTCTTGTGGCAAAAAATGCAAAATTCCAAATTGTTTTAGATAGATGCTTGAAACTTCTACTGTAGGGTTCTCTGATACGCTGAATCTGATGGTGTGATTTTCTTTAAGATGCAATGACTTTTAAGGGGTGTTTTCCCCTTTTTTCTAAAATAAGGCAAATTTTTCTCAGGCTCGTAACTTTTGATGGGTAAGTCTCAACTTAACGAAACTTATATATTTAAAATCAACATCAAAATGCGATTCTTTTGGTGTAGCAATTGTTATAAAATTTTGTTTTTTAGAGTTTCGGTTACCATTAACAAGAGTCGTTCTTTACTTACTGTATGCTTCTAAGAAGCGTTTGAACCAAGACCCTCGTGAATGCGAGGGGGACTACCACTTCCTCCTCCAACCCCCGTTTTTTTACATTCAAAGTTTAAAATTCGTACAACGGTATGTCAAAAATAATAACCTTCCTTAAAATCGCAATCCTTCAAAAACTTCTCAATAGAGGATCGGGTCTTAAATATAAAAAAACTGAACTTCATAATCATTGTTTTCAGGGTTTTCGCAAGAAATTTTTCAAATAATCATTTCCCCATGGACACCATCCGGGTGGGAGACGGGTGAGGTCGGATGTTAATGCCACTTCCCCCTTAAGAATTAAGACGATGTTACAAACTGTTTAAAATAGGAAAACCGGAAATATTTCAATTTACATTTCAATTAAACAAAGCTCTTGTTACCCCCCCCCCTCCTCTCTCAGGAAACATCCTGACGTTTCTCACGGTTGCCATCTCTTCCTTTTTATGTATGTAAGCATGTAAGTGTAATCTTCTATGTTACGCTTAAGATATTTACGTAATAGGAGGGCATCTATAACCCCGCAGGACCGTCATCACGGCCTTAGTCCAAAATATTACTAGGAATGAAGAGACATTAGATAGATTTCCCTTATTTGTTCGATTTGATCCCGTAATTTTCATCGAAATTCCCTCTCTCTTTGAACTACTCCCCTCCTTTTTTTGAAGTTGGGCATGTTTTCTTATGTTCGTAACTTTTGTAAGCGTTATGCATTTTGGAGATGACAGACATGACGCGAATTCTTGACCAGGTCACCCTCCAATGTTCAAAACTAGCCAAAATGTCGAAAAAGCTCGTTATTTGATTCCGCCTGATCATTGATCACGCAATGATCCACCTGATTCACGCAATTGATGAAACTGTATTGACGAAAACAATATTGATAAAGTATGTGTACGGAACACGACAATTTTAAATTGCGAAAAGTGTGTGCTAAAAGGGTGCCTAAAATTCTAACATTTGAATGAAACGCAAATCGCAACATTGTTCGTACTGAGACTGCGCGGTTGAAAATGACCCATATTTTTTTTTAGATACGATATTAAAATGTGCCGAAACGTGTTTCTTTAACTTGCGACAAGGATACAAAGCACCAATCCGTGCGCTGGCCGAGCCAAACTTTATCGAGAAACAAAATAGCTCAAATGAGGAAGCCAAAATCTAAAGGAATACTGATTGTCTTTTTTATACCAACGGGAATGTAAAATAATTCAATATGTTTTTGAAGCTCTAGCAATTAATCAATATTACTATGTCGAAGTAGGCTACCTACTAAACTACTTGAAAGAGTAAGGGAAAACAATCCAAAATGTGGAAGAACAAATTATGGATTTCCACAGTTCCACCGGATCTGCCAAGAGTTCCTAGCCAACTACAGCATTCCAGTGTTAGAACATCCACCTTATTTACCAGATTTTGCATCATGTGACCGGTCACTGTTCATCCTGTGACCGATGTCAGATCATGTCACATCATGTGACTTTTCATAGATTTTGCATCAGTATCTGTTCACTAAGGTGAAGTCTGCATTAAAAACTTTAGTTATTTTTTGAATAATGTTAGTTTGTATGATTAGCAATCCTAAGCTGATTTAAGACAAGTTTTAATGATTTGCTGCATCACTTTTTTTCCTGGTTTCCTTGAGTGAATAGTTATTTTTCTTTTTTTTTCTTCATAACTTTCCATTCTAAAAACACATTACTCTGATGAGGGGAAAATTGCCAAAGAGGAAAACAATTTCTAGTAACTTTTTCCTCCTGTATTGTAATATGTTCAGAGTTTCCAAGTTCAGTGTAACTTTTTATTTTAGGTATCCAACCCGCCTTGCTGTCTCGCAGTGAAAATTGTGCGAACCAATGCATAATGTGTGAAAAGAGCTTTTCGAGTCTTTCAGCGTTGAACAGGCATCAAAGGACTCACACCAGAGAAAAACCCTACAAGTGTATGCCGTGCGCGTCGCCGAATACCGACCAGCCCTGCGGGCCGGCGTCGAGGGCGGTGGCCACCACCCATGGCTCGGCGTGCGGGCTCAGGCATTCCTGACCGGCAAATATCAGTGGTTCGGGCACGAACAGCGCCAGTGTGTCCTCGCCCTGGCCGATGAATGTCAGTGCATTGCCGCCGACGAACAGTTCGGTGTCCACACCCTGGCCGGCGAAGATCAGCGTGTCCTGCACCTTCACCGTCAACGGCCCCAGGTCCTGGCCGGTGAACACCAATGGCCCGGGCGCATGCACCGTAATCTCATCGTCGCCTTGCCCCACGAAGGCCAAAGGTCCGGAAGCGGTCGCGGTTATCGTGCCGGTGTCTTGCCCAAGCAGGGTCCCTGGCAGCGACATCAGGGCCGCTACGGCCAACGTGATGCGTGTCGCGATGCGTGGGCGCTCAGTGCGCACGCGGCTCATTTGGCTTCCCCAGATCCCGCAGTTTCCCGAAACCAGTACCATGTGGTCACGCTACCATGGCACGAACGAGGCAAACTAACCCCGCAGCAGGCGCTTCAGATTGCTGTTCGGGTCGGCCAGGGCGGCCGGGTCGGGCTTGATGCCCGCTTCGATCATCGAGTCGCCCTTGACCTCCAGCGCAAAGTGCTGGCCGTTGGGGGCAATCATGCCGCCCGGCACCGCCACCTGGTGCGAGACCTGGCTGATCGCCTCAATCGGAACACCGGCCGCGATGCGGCCCATGACCGGCAGCTCGACCGCGGCTTGACGCATGGGGTCGGGGGCCGCAGCTGCGGCAGTACGCTGGCCGCTCTGGCCGCCTTCGATCACAGCGGGTGCAAAGCCCTGCGGCTCTGGCGTGCCACCCAGGCTTTCGGGCAGCCGCAGGATCTCAATGGCGCGGGCGCGGTGGGCGAGGCGGCGGATAAAGCCGCGTTCCTCAAGCGCCGTGATCCCTTCCTTGCTTCTCACGGTCTCTACAGACTGGTGCAGACACAGTCATTTTTGTCCAGCTGGGTTGTAAGCTGTTAAGCGATGCGTTCCTTGGCCCTAGTGAAGACACTTGTTGTAGTTTGTCCATAAAAATTCTAGTTTCGCCTTGACAAGGACAGGAAGTACCTTTTGGTAATTCAAGGACTTTCCATTCCCCGGTTACCTGAAAATAAATGAAATGAACAAACATGAATATTGGTAATCTCTGTATAGGAGTGATGACAAAAAGCATATATTTTGATGGTAATGGCTGGTCTGTGTGGAAGCCCAAGTCTGTGAATATTTATCTTTCGTGTTCTCCAAATTTTATAAATATAATAGGCTTCTAAATCGACTTACAATATGCTCCTACAATATTATAATCAATGTTAGGTAAATTAATGATAATAACTTAGTGCTCTAAAAGCCCTAGGATTATATCAATACCCTATGATAAATTCAATTCTAATTGACACAAATCAAACTGACGTAAACACTACATAAACAAAAACAGTTTTTATGCTCCATGGCTAGTCTCGAAAATCGTCCTAATCTTTCCACATTCACAGAACACTCATCTCTTACTATACTCTCACTATACTTGCCAGCCATCTTTCACTAAAACTTGTAATCTCCATACACTTCATTTCGCAACTCACTCAGTTCTTCACACACATCCTTCGTACTACCCTCCGTCTCATCCGTAGCTCCACGCATGGGTAATGGTTAAGGCCACTTACCTCATCCAAAAATATTTTCTTCTTGGTCAAACGGGTAAACTATTTGCTATAAATTCAGTAGTGTACAGTAGCTCCTTTCATAAATTCACCTTAAAAATGCCTCTTGATCCCGCATCTTCTTTACAACCACGTAGAGTCGCAGGGAATCAGAGAGACTTCTCTCATACTGCCAACTGTGTATCTCTTGGTCCTGTAAAATGTTTCCTACCATCTTTGCCAACTCATTAATATAATTCACGTAAAACAGGTTGCTGTGACTGAGACATCCTTTCAGATAATAGTAGTGTAAGGAAAATTTAGGAAAGTGAATCATTTGAAAGTCGAAAGAATGGCTATCTTTTGACTATATACTTCATTGAGTATTT
The DNA here is from genome assembly GCA_010016025.2 of Alatinidae sp. Z8VKAUB7J3. Lineage (NCBI taxonomy): Eukaryota > Metazoa > Cnidaria > Cubozoa > Carybdeida > Alatinidae > Alatinidae sp. Z8VKAUB7J3. The sequence goes on from JAAAKM020073195.1 coordinate 99,816,507, forward strand.
CCAGGCAAGTAAAGGTATTTTAGTTTTACAAAGTTGTTCCAGTCTTCAAAAAGTTGACTTGGTAATTGAACTGGTAAGTCTTTCCATAATATTGAGTATTCAGAAAATACTATCTAGGAATTCAATATGTGATAGTGGTTTTACACTGGCCAAGTAAGCTCATCGCACTGATTTACATAAGGGCCATAGGAAGCTAAACTTGTATGATTAGAAACGCTGCTTCTTTATAATAGACTAGTAGGCTAAGGCAATAGACTAGAAAATAAAGTAGAAAGACAAACTCATTCACTTCGGCAACAGAAAGATATCCTATTTCCTTTGTGCAGTATTTTCTCTTTTTTTTTGTTTTTTTAATTGTTTTTTTTTACAATGTTTTACTAATTAAAGATTTCACTTTATAAATTGTAAGTTCTTGGGGGAAGACTGCTTACGAACATTAGATATGCAGATGGCATTTTAACTATGGCTAGCAGTGAGAAGAACTTACAGAATTTGATGGATGTTGTCACCAGAAAAAGCGAAACCAAGGGATTGAAGATTAGTATTGCCAAGTCAGTAACCATGGCTTTCAGCAAGAATGAGCACCCGCCGCAATGTAGGTTAATTGTCACAGGACAAGAGCCAGACCAGGTGTCATCTTTCAACTATCTTGGTAACCTGCTGACTTCAGGACCGCACAGATAAGGAAACTAAGCGTAGGACTGGGATTGGGATTTCAGAATATGTGTCAAGTGTTAACAAACCATAAATTACAAATTGACACCAAGAAACAATTACTTACAACATATATTTGGTCAACATTAACATATGGTGAAGTGACCTGGATGATTAGTAAAACAATGAAAATATTGCACGAAATAGAGAAAACATTGTATACTCAGAGTACTAACGTCAGAATGACCCATAGATTTAGAAACGAGGCTAGATTGCTGAATCAGGAACACGAGGCATGACCAAAAATTTTCTTCCCAATATTGCCGCCAATAAGGTACAACATCGTGAGAACCGATAGATCGTTGAAACTGTATAACAAAGCTTAGATCCGCATTTTTCTCTGGCCAAATAACCGTTCTGTGTTTAAAAGCTCGTCTATCTTTCGAAGATGCCTCAATTCTGTTCAGCATTCAACTGCTTTAACAAAGGAGGGGTCAAAATTGATGGAAATACAATATCGTTTCATAGGTAGGGCTTTGTTGTCAATGCAATGATGAACATTAATGCAATGATTCGTTCAAATTATTTCTGTCCACTGTTGAGCCTGTATAATACACCGTTTAATGAACAGTAAAATGCAACAGCACATTATCAATATTACTTGTTTGCTTCGTTTATTTAGCAATATTTACTTCAGGTATGTAAACTGATCGGCACGACCGAACTTACCAACAAGTCACTTTCGCTCTTACCAAATTAACCTACATTTAGAATAATTTGTCCTTCATATATAACCATCGAATTGAAGAACAATTTCTGAAGCTCGGTCGACTACGTGTAGGGTACATTGTTCCAGGCTGCAAGTAGGTCTGGATTTAATAATTACGAGGCGTTTATAATGGCCTCACTGTTTATCAGGGGGCTAAACTGAGAGATGGCATTTATAATGAAATCTTCAACATCTACCTTCATCACAGTGAAAAACATACAATTTGATGAATTTCTATTCCGATCATTATAATATCTTGTATAAATTTACTATGAATCAGAAGATGTTATAGAAATTTATAAAAAATGTAGATTTATTTTTGTCAATCTCTTAAAACCGAAATAATCCTGATAAATATTATCAACAAAATTTCTAAGTGTTATTTCGAAGAAACTATATAAACATTTCGTGTTATTTTCATTTAGCCATTGTATGATTGTGAACGAAGTGCATGTTATTCCGAATTAGTCAGTTTAACCCTTTCGCGACCGACGGGACCTTACAGTCCCGGCATGTAAAAATCCTTTGGGCGCTTCTTAATTGATTGATAGCACCAGAATTGAACGATGTGCTTCAGGATGCTGTTAAGGTCATAAATTTTATTAAGAGCCATGCCCTTAACAGTCGCTTATTTTCAAATCTCTGTAAGGATACGGATTCCAACTACACAACTTTGTTATTACATGCAGAAGTAAGATGGTTGTCAAGAGGTCAAAGTTTAAAAAGATTATTGTTATTGAAGGACGAGATCGAAATATTTTTAACTGAACGAAAATGTGAATTTGCTGCTTTTTTTCAAAATGACTTGTGGCTATCCAAGCTGTGTTATTTGTCAGATATTTTTGCGAAGTTAAACGATCTTAACTTGTCTCTTCAAGGAAAAAATTGCGATATATTTACTTCAAACGATAAAATTGAAAGTTTTATTAAAAAGATCAGCATTTGGAAAAGTAGGGTCGAAAAAAATTCGTTCGAAATGTTTTCCAGTGTCGACAATTTTGTAATTGAGAAAATTCATCGTAAAACTTTTATTGCAAAAACTATTGTAGATCACTTAAAAGCGCTAGAAATACAGTTCCGGACATATTTTATATTAAATATTGATTTACAAAAAATAGTTTGGATTCAAAAGCCGTTTTGGATTGGCTTAAGTGAGATTGATCATCTGCCACTTAAAGCTCAAGAGGAATTTGCTGAGCTTTCGTGTGACTCAAACTTAAAACTACAATTCCAAAAAAAGCCCTTGACTGAATTCTGGATCGGAACTAGAACTGAATTTCCCACAATCGCCGATATGGCGTTAAATGTACTTCTGCCATTCAACACCACATATTTATGTGAAGTTACTTTCTCAGCTTTAACACACATTAAATCCCAATATCGTTCAGCGATAAAAAATGTTGAAGAGGTCTTACGTCCAGCAGTTTCAAACATTACACCAAGATTTGATTTGTTATGCAATAAAAAACAGGCACGTGAACTTCTTTTAAGTCATAGGGGAAGATACACTAGACCAGTCAGTGACAATAATGGCAACTTCTCACATCATACTCTTACCAGGCCTTCAAGAATGGGGAGGAAATTTTATTGTCCTAAAATGTAGGTATTCTGAAACATCATCCTTATTTATAGAAAGGCATTTTAAAGAAAGTGAACAGCTGTACGCAATTAGCTTTGCCGTACGACAAGGACCCGGACGATAAGAAAGTTTCAAAATATGAACTTCTTTTAAGTCATAGGGGAAGATACACTAGACCAGTCAGTGACAATAATGGCAACTTCTCACATCATACTCTTACCAGGCCTTCAAGAATGGGGAGGAAATTTTATTGTCCTAAAATGTAGGTATTTTGAAACGTCATCCTTACTTATGGAAAGGCATTTTAAAGAAAGTGAACAGCTGTACGCAATTAGCTTTGCTGTACGACAAGGACCTGGACAATAAGAAAGTTTCAAAATATGACCAATACTGGTATAAAAATGAGTTCTTTTAGCTTCTCCATCTCAAAAACAAGGAGAACGTGAAGAATGCCAAAGTGAACTTCTTTTAAGTCATAGGGGAAGATACACTAGACCAGTCAGTGACAATAATGGCAACTTCTCACATCATACTCTTACCAGGCCTTCAAGAATGGGGAGGAAATTTTATTGTCCTAAAATGTAGGTATTCTGAAACATCATCCTTATTTATAGAAAGGCATTTTAAAGAAAGTGAACAGCTGTACGCAATTAGCTTTGCCGTACGACAAGGACCCGGACGATAAGAAAGTTTCAAAATATGAACTTCTTTTAAGTCATAGGGGAAGATACACTAGACCAGTCAGTGACAATAATGGCAACTTCTCACATCATACTCTTACCAGGCCTTCAAGAATGGGGAGGAAATTTTATTGTCCTAAAATGTAGGTATTTTGAAACGTCATCCTTACTTATGGAAAGGCATTTTAAAGAAAGTGAACAGCTGTACGCAATTAGCTTTGCTGTACGACAAGGACCTGGACGATAAGAAAGTTTCAAAATATGACCAATACTGGTATAAAAATGAGTTCTTTTAGGTTCTCCATCTCAAAAACAAGGAGAACGTGAAGAATGCCAAAGTTTGCTCATTTTGTCACGTCACTTTTGCGAGAAGGAGTCCAGTTGAATTTCAAGGTGAACTTCTTTTAAGTCATAGGGGAAGATACACTAGACCAGTCAGTGACAATAATGGCAACTTCTTGAGGAAAATTAACCGTGTTTCCTTCAGGCCTTTTTCAAATTCAAACAGCCATGTAAGATTTGAACGTATTATTTTGCTTACGGGTATTTAGTGGCAACGTTAACACTGTGCCATAGTTATTATTCGATTCCTCGAAAAAAGGTTTTTGTGATGTCATCACGTTAGTACTTTATTGCTATATGTTGATTACATTGCATATCCCCACCCATTATCATCCTCCGTGTATGATACCTCCTAGTCGAGCATGACATGGTGATATATAGTTTCGTGAGAGTGAGGCTGTATTCCAGACAGATACTATGAATCTTTGAATTGTTCCCCTTCTGTTGTTAAGTCATTGTCAAATTGGTATGTGTTGATTTCATTGCATACCCCCACCCATAATCTTTCTCCCTGTATGATACCTCCTAGTCGAGCATGACATGGTGAAGTATAGTTTCTTGAGAGTGAGGCTGTATTCCATACAAATACTATGAATCTTTGAATTGTTCCCCTTCTGTTGTTAAGTCATTCTCAAATTGGTATGTGTTGATTTCATTGCATATCCCCACCCATGATCCTTCTCCCTGTATGATACCTCCTAGTCGAGCATGACATGGTGATATATAGTTTCTTGAGAGTGAGGCTGTATTCCATACAAGTACTATGAATTTTTGAATTGTTCCCCTTCTGTTGTTAAGTCATTCTCAAATTGGTATGTGTTGATTTCATTGCATATCCTCACCCATGATCCTTCTCCCTGTATGATACCTCCTAGTCGAGCATGACATGGTGATATATAGTTTCTTGAGAGTGAGACTGTATTCCATACAAATACTATGAATTTTTGAATTGTTCCCCTTTTGTGGTCGAGTCATTGTCTAATTGGTATGTGTTGATATCATTGCATATCCCCACCCATTATCTTCCTCCATGTATGATACCTCCTTGTCGAACATGACATGGTGAATTATAGTTTCTTGAGAGTGAGGCTGTATTCCATACAAATACTATGAATTTTTGAATTGTTCCCCTTCTGTGGTTGAGTCATTGTTTAATTGGTATGTATTGATTTAATTGCACCTCCTGTTTCCCTGTCTGAGGCATGCTTATTATGTTATACCCGGACAACTTTCCTCTCTGTTTAGTGTATTTTCCAACATTTTCAGATGCTTTTGATTGTTACTGATAGTTGATTTATAGTTGATATTGTCAACTTTGTTGCAATGATGATTATGCCAACCTAGTTATCTCTTTCCCCGTAACTTTTGAAGCCTGGACGACTTATCGCTGTCTTATTCGCAGACCCAAACAAAGACGTTTGTTGGGTCTGTAACGCAGGTTAGGGTCTGTGTATCAACAGTACATTTAGTGAACATGCTCCACCATCGCTTGACCACGTGTGTGTTTTAGGGGAGGAGGGGGGACTGGAGGTTATATATCCTGACTTCTCAGAAATATCCATTTTTAAAATCGTCGCAACCTGTGATCGCGGAGATGTGAAGAAGGGGACTTCAGATGCACCAAATAACAGTTGAAATTCATTAAAGTGTTTGATCTGTATAAGTCTGTATCTGGTCGTACAGTTTGCTAATTAGACGGGGCGTTCAAAACCTCACCTTTCTATCTTGGAGATCGTACGTAAATCGCTAGTTAAACCTTCTCTGTGGAAACATAGTGAGTTTGCTGATTGGAAAATTATTATCCTCTCAATGAAATGTGTTTCATGTAACATCAGGGTTTATTGATTCATCCACAGAATTCCCATTAATCGTAGTTATACGTTTTAAGAATTATAATTATTATCAAAAAGACTGTGCTTGGTGAACAAGTACCCTTCCCTCCTACTTTGAAATGCCTGGCCACGCCCCTGAACCTCCGTTGCGCTACTCAGGGGCTCCTACTTTAAAAGCTGTAGAACATTCAACTAGGAAGGCCAAAACGGACTCCTTTGAAGCACAGAAACACGAGAATTCAACATACTACCAATTAGCTTTGAATCCGTCTGTTTTATAGTCAAACCACAGTGACTTGGCGTCCACAGATGGCGGTTTCTTTTCCCTTTCCTTTCTGTTTGCACTGAGTTTCGAAGCACAGTGTTTTGGGTTTTATTTACGGAACACTTCAGGTAGAAACTCGTGAACAACAAAGGATTGCAGGATGCTACCAAATAGCTTACAATTCTACTTATCTTGTAACCAAACCGCCGGTGACTGTACCTCAACAGATGGTAGTTTTAATTCGTGTTTCGCACATTTCATACTAACTTTTCAAAGCATGGTATTTTTCGGCGCTGTGTTTACGGAAAACTAAACGTAAATCGGGATAAACAAAGGATTTCAGTATTCTAATCAATGGTATTGGCGAAATAGATTTTATTATTTTTGTTCCGCCCAATTGGGCTGATCTTGGCGGCGAATTGTGGTTGTAAGGATGAGAAGGGATTTTTAGCGCAAAACAGCAAAGTAGTCCTTCAATAAAGAACTAAAGTGGTGCCATCACAAAAATAAGTCCCAGAAGTTGATATTTGTATCGTTTGTTGTTCTCGTCTAATTTACGTAAGTAGTTGTTACATTGCGATAGTAATCAGGGGGCATTAAGTGTAACACATATTACTAGGACGCTACAACAAACAAGCTAAACAGTCTTAGTGCGATCGGTCACTTTTAAGATTTTGTGAGTAGATAACAAAACGTCAGAAGCAACAGGCTGGAAAATGAAGTCACCACCTCCTTCAGAATTTGTAACTTGAATTGATAATGTTTATTTAGACTGCAAATTATAAATGGGTTATTGCATTTGCATTTACAAAGACTGAAAATATCACTTGAAAGTTGACTTTGGCAAACTTTCTTCATTAGCCCTAATGGTTAAAACAGGTGAGCCTTCTACAAATACTGTAAATCAATTGATCTTAACTATCTTGTCACATTTGAGTAACAATGGATGTCAATTATCATGAGAAACAAAGCTACCAAAATTGATCAACATTAGTTCATGGTGTTATTAAATGAAACTGAATGCAACAGGTGAAGTAAAAATGTTGAACTGATTATTTACTTACGGTGATATGGAACCGTTGGCAGGGCAGGTGGTACATGGACATGGATGATTGCTAGTTTGAAGCCATCTCTATGCCATTGGTTCATATACCCTGAAATAAAATGGAAGGCACTAATGAATGTTGGGCAGCCACAAGGGCCAATGCTCAGGATGTCCATCTTCTCATTCAGTTCTAAACTCTAGCTAAACGCAGGCATTATTATAAAGTACTGAGCATTGTGACCAATGTCAAAGCAGAATGAGTAGAGGTGGTAGTGTAGCTACTGTTGGAAGCATATCACCTTAATTATTGGACTTGATGGCCAAATGGTTAAGGTTTCGTTTTTCAAACCAATGGGTCATGGGTTTGAATCCTCTCAGATCACTTTTAACCACAGTATTTAGTATTGTAAATATATATATAATTCTCAAAGAGTAGAGCATTACCACAATAGCTTGCAATTTAATGACGCTGACCGGATTCAAACCCACGACCTCATGATTACTAAACCAACGCCTCAACCATTGAGCCATCGAGGCTCAAAAGCTAAGGCCGAGATTTTTAGTGTCAACCTTTTGTGAATTCTCCTCCAGTCAGTACTCAGCAGACACATAGCAATTATTATATAATTATCACGGAGTGGAGCATTACCACAATAGCTTGCTTTCTTTTTTCACTAATGGAGCTGAGGGGATTCGAACCCACGAAATAGACATCTCAGTTGCATAAGGTACTGTCAATCAAAAAATGCCAAATACTTTTCTTCTGGGTATTCTTGCATTAAATAGGCATCTCAGTTGCATAAGGTACTGTCAATCAAAAAATGCCAAATATTTTTCTTCTGGGTATTCTTGCATTAAATAGGCATCTCAGTTGCATAAGGTACTGTCAATCAAAAAATGCCAAATGCTTTTCTTCTGGGTATTCTTGCATTAAATAGACATCTCAGTTGCATAAGGTACTGTCAATCAAAAAATGCCAAATACTTTTCTTCTGGGTATTCTTGCATTGAATAGGCGTCTGAGTCGCATAAGGTACTGTCAATCAAAAAATGCCAAACATTTTTCTTCTGGGAATTCTTGCATCAAATAGACATCTCAGGTGCATAAGGTACTGTTGATCAAAAAATGTGAAATAGTTTTCTTCTGGCTATTCTTGCTTCAAATAGAGATCTCAGTTGCATAAGGTACTGTCGATCAAAAAATGCCAAATATTTTTCTTCAGGGTATTCTTGCATCAAATAGACATCTCAGTTGCATAAGGTACTGTCAATCAAAAAATGCCAAATACTTTTCTTCTGGGTATTCTTGCATTAAATAGGCATCTCAGTTGCATAAGGTATTGTCAATCAAAAAATGCCAAATATTTTTCTTCTGGGTATTCTTGCATTGAATAGGCGTCTGAGTCGCATAAGGTACTGTCAATCAAAAAATGCCAAATACTTTTCTTCTGGGTATTCTTGCATTAAATAGACATCTCAGTTGCATAAGGTACTGTCAATCAAAAAATGCCAAATACTTTTCTTCTGGGTATTCTTGCATTAAATAGGCATCTCAGTTGCATAAGGTACTGTCAATCAAAAAATGCCAAATATTTTGCTTCTGGGTATTCTTGCATTGAATAGGCGTCTGAGTCGCATAAGGTACTGTCAATCAAAAAATGCCAAATATTTTTCTTCTGGGAATTCTTGCATCAAATAGACATCTCAGGTGCATAAGGTACTGTTGATCAAAAAATGCGAAATAGTTTTCTTCTGGCTATTCTTGCTTCAAATAGAGATCTCAGTTGCATAAGGTACTGTCGATCAAAAAATGCCAAATATTTTTCTTCAGGGTATTCTTGCATCAAATAGACATCTCAGTTGCATAAGGTACTGTCAATCAAAAAATGCCAAATACTTTTCTTCTGGGTATTCTTGCATTAAATAGGCATCTCAGTTGCATAAGGTATGTTATTTTTGCCCGCCGTCTTTCTCTCCTCTGTCTCCCTACGACCCATTCTGTTGCCACGTTTGTTATTCTTTCTTCACCCATTCTTCAGACATTATCCATCCATGTTTATCTTCTCACTTTAAGAACACCCTCTACCGTTCCCATTTTAGCTCTTGTTCTCACTTCTTCATTTGACATATGGTCCGTTTATTTATTGAGAAGATCTTTCTCACGCATTGATTGTGGAAGACTTCTATTTTCTCTTTACTTCAATTCTCCATGTTTCAGATGCATCCAGCAATGCAGACGAAACAGTTGCCTCATAGATACTTATCTTTACTCCACCTTTAATATGTATGCGTTTCCAAACATTATTCACTTTGCCAAAAGCTTCAATAGCCTTTTCCATTCTAAACCTAAATTCATCTGGGCTACTGCTTCCTTAGTTGTGATGTTTTCCAAATACGTGAACTGTAATGCGTACAGCACTGATTAGTATTTGAGTGGCATAAATTACTCTTACGTCCGGAATAGACGTCCCACCACGGGAATCAAATTTTTGAAAACTTTCCACCCACAACTCAGTTATTCCAGCCACTTTGTTTATTAAATCTGACTGGTATGTATAACCACCACGCCTGTTCAAGGCCAATGCCAAATTTAATTCCAGTCAACAAAGCGTTCTTTTAACACCCAAACACTCCACTGCTAATCAAAACAACGAAAACCACCCTCTTCGTCTGACCACTCATTCCTTTTTTCCTTCGTTCCATTTTTTAGCACAATGGGACTCTGCGTTTGATTGGCAGGGATTACGCGCCGTTAAGTGCTGGATCTCGTGGCTGATACATACCTCAGGTCGCATCTGCTTTTTCCAGGCATCTCGCTTATTGATAGTACCGGTCTTTCTGACCACCACCTTAATTCCATGCACCACGACAATTTAAACTGCCTACAAGATCCAGCCACCATAATTATTACCAACATTACGTCTTTTAAGGACGGCGAAGAATGTAATTGGTGAAAATTATGTAGATCAACATCATTTTCTCAACATAGTTCTCTACTCTTTTTAACAATTCAGGTTGGTGTCCTTTACTGCCCAGAAATTACAGGAGACATTTTCACTTCAGCAGCAACACACTTTTCAAAGAAGCCACTGTCAGAGTATTCAAAGCTTGTAATTCCATCGGGTTTATCAATTGTTGGACAGGTAAATGTGAAACTTTAACCTTTTATCATTTTTAACAAACGTAGCCGATACGATAGTTTGTATTAAGCAACATACCGTCTTGGGGTTCCATCACAACCCCAGTAATTTGCCAGCTCTTTCATATCAAAGTAATATGATGGCGGTAATGTCTTCCTGGCCAAGACCTTCTCTCTGCGAAATGAAGCAGAAAATGGAAGGTAATATTACAATAATTTAGATACAAATAAGTTTGCGTTGATGTATGTAGTCAAGGGTTGGGTAAAACACTAAAAACTGCTGTTACAAAAATATGTTGCCAAGCCCCTTTTTAAGGAACGTTTTACACATCTGGGTCTAGTTGCTTGCATCAACTATTTAGCTAGATCTATGTTAAGAGAAATACTGTCACAAAGAAGAGGAAATTTTACATTTTTAGTCTTCAACAAAAGTGAACAGAACATTACAGTAGGATTAGAGGTAACAAGTTCCTAATCCAAGAATACAGTGATGGTCCTCTGTCACAGAACAAATTGCAAAAACAATGGCTAATAAGTGTTAAACCTATTAGCCTGACAGTTTGAAAAGCTTCCAAGTGCATTTGAAATATCATCACTACAATGCTCAACAAGAGAGACTGTATTCTCTTCTGTCAAAACAGTTCCCAATGAGTGTGTTCACACACAATAGTTAGGTATTTCTTTCACATATATTGTTTTAGACCATCAACAGCTTTTATCAACCACTGGTGGAAGTCAAATGACAGTGGTTTCATTCATATTACTGGACAGACGTTTTTCTTTTCTAACAAATGCTATACACACTGGAGAAAAGTGAGTAGAAATTGGTTATATATGACATCGAGGGGATCTGCTGTCTACTCGAGATAACTTTTGACTATGCATCACATTAGGCTCAAGGGAAGAACTAAAGCAACTTAGCTCTGATCATTGAACACTACACTAAGACCATCATACTGCCTTCTTCAACAAAGCAAAACTGATCCAATATAATATATTTGGTTCCCATTCCTTTAAAAGGATTGCTGTAAACTTAGTCCACACAGAAAAAAACCAACAACCATTAGACGTTCTGGATAATGTAAACCACTTGGTCCCTGCCTATGGATAGCACATCAGAGTTCTGTTGCAACGCTTCACTATACTGGAAGAAATCAAACATAACAAGTCTTCGGAAATATAGCCTACTTAACCTTTGCCTGTGATGAGTATAGAGTAACAAGATACCATGATAAGTCAGTTTTATCTCAGCATATGTAGCAATTCTTGTTTAACAATGTGGAACAAGGAATTTAAATTATGCAATGTCACATGATTTGCGTGCTGAATCGATGCTGACACGGAACTTTACTAGGGGTAGGCGTATAACTAACTATATATTCCTAACAATTATCCTTTGACTCATCACTGTCACTTTCCTGGTCGATGGCTCCTGAGTTTTCTTCATCAGAATACACGAAGTAAATCCCAAATGTAGACCCTGGGCATATATTCGTGGGGCTTATATTTGTCAGTTTGTTTGCGTTAGCAAACTTGGGCTTATATTCAGGGGGGCTTATATTTTAGGGGGCTTATACACGGGATTTTACGTTATCGTATCAAATCTTGATCCGAGGTCGAGCGCTGGAAGAGAGACCTCTCAAATTACGAGAAGTGACTTTGTTTATAAAATCCTTATGTACCAGTCAATGACCTTGCCGCAGTTTATATGAAATATGGAAATGTTCTAAGCCTCCTTCATCCCATGCTATGAGATACGTTCTGTAGCACTTATATCATCTTAAGTAGATACTTTCACGAATAAATACTTTCAGAGTTACTTTCAGTAAAATATCAGTTTACCATAAAAGGGAGACGAGAAGTGAACATGCATAGACAGAAATCTGTGGCTGCTCCACCAATGCTGAGAAATAATAAAAAGTTCCTCTGTTATTTCACCCAACCTTCATAGAAGATTTTGCATCTTTTGGCACTTAAGATTGGGATTTCTTTTGCTCATTCCCTTCTCGCTTCAGTTGGTATTTTTGTTCTCTCTGTCGGAGAAAATATTACTTGGCAAAGAAATGGAGGCGCTGAAGACCTCAAGCTACCCAGCCCCTCTAGTAGCCCCGCCACTGCCAAAAGTTCTTTAGCCTTATCAAATGATAGAGGGATCTGACAAGGTCAGGTTGAGATAGATGGACCTACTTTTAAAAAATTTGTGGGACAAAATTCATCATTCTGTTGGAAGGGAAGGGGTTCATTAGAACTAAAAGTTGCATGTAAGTACAATGTAACGTAAAGACCGGAGTTTAAATCATTAGCCGCCTCTGTAGGCCATTATGATGCCACCTCGTTATGTTGATAATCTGTTAAATTGTATCTCATTCTTCAGTATTAAGAACAAGGTTGGGAAAACATATGATGCGGAAACCTACACAATTGCAGTGCAGTACTTTTGTATCCACAGTTGCTTCAGACTTTGTACAACGCTACTCTTTCTCTTTTTTTGGTAGTGGAGTGGTAGTCAGGTAGAAAATGATATATTCTGAAGAGATATTTGTTTTAGCAGAAATGCAATAAATAAAACAAAAGTGGAAACTACCTGGCATAATCGTCGACACTAACGATCTAATACAAAAACATCATGGCATTTCCCCCTAAATCTGCCAACCCAACATGCTGCAAGAGTGTCATTTTCCCCTTGGCCACATGTCTCACATTTTTCGAGGGTTGCCAGATCCCTGGTTGGTCACACAGAAATAAGAAAATGATTAAGGCAAAAATGATTAAAGCAAATAATCTCAAATTTAACAGACACCATAAAACATCAATCTACTTTTCAACAACTATAAATGTTCATTTGTTATACCTGCTCTTGAAGCACCTTCTTTTATCTTCATTGGCTTTGCAATATTCACTCGAATTGTTCTTCCAAAAAGTTCAGATTCATTCTAAAATTAAAAAAATTTACTCTATATATTGCAGCACCTTTAGAATGTGAATAAAACACTAATGATAGATATTCTATTTGCAAAAGCAGACAGAGGGACATCTGTCAATCAAAGACCCCTGATGATCACTGGGACTGTTGTTGAAACTATTCTCAAAGATAGTAAAACCACTAAACCCTGCTAACTTGTAAATAAAGGGAAGCTGGAGTGTCAAAGGGCTACACCTCACATTTTTATGCTCCTGCACAGAGAAGCAAGCTTTGAGGCAGGCTCAACCACTTGGTAGGACCACCACTCACAGGTCATTGAAAGAATCTGTAATACTTAATCATTGAGTGATGGAACTACATCCTATCCTTCCCAAAATGCCAAGAAGGAAACAGAAGGATAGGACTTACAGAGACTATATGTAGTTTGCATCAGGCCTGTCATTCTATTACACAATGAAAAGTCTATGCACATACAAATTGCCATGGGTATTTCAATGCCTTCAAAAGCTCTGACTTTCTTTGCTAGTGACATTATATAGCTGCAAGTCCGAGGGTTGATTTAGAGTACACTTTCTCCCCAGAAGCAGCTAATCATCAGGCTGTCAAGAAACAAAATGGACAGGTTGAGTTTCTGAGGGCATGACATGACACACATGCACCCATTTATTTCATGTTGCCTTACGTGCAGAGAGTGATATTTACTAATGTTAAAAGACCATGTGAATAACCTGAAGAACTTACCATGTTATCCACTGCTGCAGCAGCATCCTACAGAACAAAAAGAAGTATATACAGAAAATCAGCACATATATCAGTGATATGCGAATATATTTTTTTGATGAAACCAAAGCTAACATGTCTTGTTCAAAAGCTCTGTCAAGTATGTGTTAACAAAGTATGTGTTACTAAAGAAGCTCATTCTTTAGCGACGAAATTGTACTAAGACTACCGAATGTACAAGGAAACGACCCAGTAACTTCAATGTTAATAATAATAATGGTCACTGTTTGAAGTTTCTGGAATTGATCCAATCACGGCTATTTACAGAGTCAGAACTGTTTAGGTTGTTTTGTATCGTAACGTATAAAAGGAGAACTATTTCTTCAACCACCAGACCACAGTGACATGAAAGCAGAACAATTTTTTTATTTGCTTTTCAATTTTTAGGTGTACCAAATTTACGCAAGACGAAAGCCCAGTGATGTTGCAAAGATATTAAAAAAGCATGGAAGTAGCTATATTATATTGGAAAATAGCATATGCTATTCACAGCAAGACCGAGGTTGTCGGCTAGTGGATCTTCTTGATATTGACAATGGCCATGAACTGGAAAAAAAGATAGGAGTAACGACAGCCAATCAAATTCCTCGATTTTGCCATGCTATTAAATCAGAATCGAAGGCCTTTAGGCGCTACTTTAAAAAAGTTTTCGAAAATAAAACATTTTATATGTACAAGGTGTTAGGTTAGTTGTGTAATGTAGGTCTCGGGCACAAATTATTCCTGAGTCCACCAGATTGGTTGACCGTTTTTGTATCAGTCTTTCCTGTGGACCAATTATAGTTTTTCTTAGTGCAAATTGTTAGCGACATATTGTGAAATAGGATAATAATATTTCCACTGAGTATCACAAGCGTAGAACTTACCCGTTCATTAATAGACTTATTCAACTCATTCAATTTAGTTCAAAAAAGGCGTTCGATCACACGATCCCTTGTTCAAGTAGCAGTGCGTAACTGTAGACACACACATGGGCTGTAAACTTAGTGGATTAACCAGAAATAGGGCCAAATACATTAAACCCAACACACGCACACAAAAAGGAAAATTGTATATGCAACCTTTGTTGGCTTCTAGGCACAATTCGTCCAACCACATTCTTATTCCAAACTTTTCCCCTCCTGATTTGTTGTTGCCCATGGTCGTTACGACGTAAATCTAATATAACCGGTGTGGATTCCGAGGCTTGTAAATGTGTGCTCTTTCCTTGTTTCACGAGGATATTTTTGCATCCATATGCAATATTACATTCACTTAGACCTTCTTCATGTAGACCTTGAATGTTTAGATACCCAGATTGCGATGAAATAATTTCAGTAGAATTAATTCCTGCTTCTCCTGCTAGTCGGAGCAATATTCATTTAATGTACATCATTTACACCGATTACTTCAATAACTACTACAATACATAAAGCTTAGTAGCTAGATAAAGAAAGTAGGTATTTTGAAAAGAGCACTAGAGAAATAGAAAATATGTCACCCCCGGTTCAGTCATAGGTTCCAAGAAAAGGAATTTTAAGTCACTGACTGCATAGTGTGGAAGATTTGCCACACAAGAGGCCCCGTAAGGAATCAACTATCTCACACCAAAATGAAAACTAAAGACTTCATGACACAAATCCAAAACAGATTCAATTGAAATAGGGTAAATTGGGGAACACGGTAGAACAAATGTTACAAATTGGTTTTGGCAATAAAAAGGAACGTAAGCCACCATAGCTACTGGGGCCAACGACAAGTTACATTGCTTAATGTAATGCGCGCACAATAATAACTTACTTTCTTTCCTTTTCATATTCCTGACAAACGTCAACAATTTGCAAAATGTTATGATTGGCTTGCAACGACAACTTCCCAATGTTCACTTGAATATAGTCTGTAAGAAATTCTTCGGCCAGCCCCTGAACTTCTTTTGGCCACGTAGCACTCCACATCAGCGTTTGACGATCTGGTCTTATCTGTTCCACTATTTTGCGAATCTGGGGCTCGAATCCCATGTCCAACATACGATCCGCTTCGTCTAGGACCAAATAGGTCACTCGCCGTAAGTTGGTTTTCTTGGACTCCAGCATGTCGATTAATCGTCCTGGAGTTGCTATTACTATTTCGCATCCTACAATTAAATCAAAATGCATTAGACTTATAGTACTTCTAGTTACAAGTAATTCTCACAAAACTAAAAAGCGAAAAACTGATGTGAAAACCATACATCAACGATCACCTAAACAATTCGTTTCCCTGCATATAAATGCTAACGCCCAAGACCGTGCGTGACTTAATTAGACTCCAGCAGACCCCGCGCATATGTCGCTCAAAAGATTTAACGGAAAAGAAACAATAGTGTTCCTCCTTTCAAAGATATATTCATACTGATTAATGACGACGGGAAAAACTATTTTCTGGTAAGGAAACGCCAACCATCTAAAAAAGAGGCTTATTTTCACTCTTTGAAGCGCCAAATTGCATCACGGAAATAACCGAGATGTCAGTAACCAATAAAATTATCAAAAGATGTATTGTCCTGTCATCAAAAGCTTTGGAAACTGGTGCCCGTGTTTACTTGCACAGTAAATGATAACTACAGTAAATGATAACTACAGTAAATGATAACTACAGTAAATGATAACTACAGTAAATGATAGCTACAGTAAATGATAAGACCGGTAAACAGGGGTCTTTCAGTTACGAACAAAATTAAGATATAACATTTATACCTGATCTGTAATCTACCTCAAATTGGCCCGTTTTTCCATTGCCCCAAAGGGGGCGTTACTGCCCTCCTTTGTAACCAATGCATTAAACTTACCCATGTTTCAGATTCTTTCTCTATTATGATGTCATTGCATTTTTTCTTACAGGAATCTCCTTCGTAATCGCCAGAATGACTGCAAATACGAGCAAGGATTGTGAAACCAATTGCCCTTTCAAGGATCCAAACCTAGGCGTTGAGGTGTTTTTAGGCTTTAATTCAGATATGAATCATGACGACTTTTGCCTAGCTTACATCTTCACACACCGTGACTTTGCTGATGGTGTCCTTGGCCTAGCATGGATTGCAGAGACTGGTAAGTTGTCATATGAATTAAAGATTTATGTAGTTCGACTGATATCAATAACGTGGCTGACTGGCCTAGAATTAACTTCTTCAGCCACTTTGAATTATATAAACTGTTGGAGAAACGAAACAGTCCTCGAAATTGCCTAACTGAGTAGGCAGTTTTCTGTGTGAGATACGTTATCTTGCTAGCTACTGCTTAGCGCTAAGTTCTCTAGTAGTGGCTTCCATATACAGATGTGCGTAGTATTGGTTCCCAGTATGCAGAACAATCGATTATAGTCAAAAGAGGAAGATGGGATGACGAAGGGAAGGGAATTGTTTTTAATATTTTATGTTGCTTTACCAGACGTTTTGTTCAAATCAGTGCCCGGCAAGGATATTTAACAAAATATTGTTTTGAATTATTTAGGAGCGGCTGCTGGTGGCATATGTGAAAAATATCGTACTATTGCCAGTGGAAAATCTAAGAGTTTGAACACTGGTATAGTCACGACTCTAAATTACCAGAAGAGAGTTCCAGGAAAAGTAATATACATCACACTGTCTCATGAGATTGGGCACAATTTTGGTTCCAAGGTAAGACTGTAATTATCGTTTTGCGTGACAGTACTTAATGTTCTCCTCTAAGTCTTGCTACGTAAGCAAGTAATAATAATAATAATAATAATAATAATTATCGTAAGGCGTATGACATGATTCCACATAGCTGGATTAAAGAATGCATGGAAATGTTTGGTATTGCGGAGAATTCACCGAAAGTCATTGAGAAATCTTTCCCTTCATTGACAGGTTGCTGGTAGGACTCTAAAAATGAAGTACCTTATCGAGAGTGTGGAGATCATCTACCTTTTGGTAGTGGTCATGGCTTATTCCTCTGCAGCACCCTTGCCAGGCGGGAAAGAAAAGTTGGAAACAAATTTAGGTATGCAACAATTAATGTTTTTGTGTAGCTTTCATAATTGCAACGTTGAGCGCGTGTTAGGCATCAGCTAGCGCGGATTGCACCTTCCCTGAAGCTTCATAGAGCTTTGCCTTTGCATAAACGTATGCATGACGTTGGTTTTAGCTTTAAATACGAAACTTGATTACCTGATTTATAGTATCTTTACATAAATTAGTGAAAGAGCAAATTACAATGTAATATTACTTCCTTCATTCCTAATTTACGTTCTGTCAGTGTCACAAGATTTTTTTTGTCAATTATATATTTCAACAGGATTGATTTTTCAGTCTAAAAAACTGCTATCAAAAAAGGTTCTTTTAATTTCACTTTAAACCTGAGCCTTAAACTTAATGGAAGTGCGTTTCATGGTTACTTTAAGCCATATTAAGCTAGAAATTCGCGTTTATTTTATGTTTATGAGATGAAACTTGACGTTTGAGATTTTTAGCTTTGTATTACAACTCAAAGACAAGAGCCGTGTATTTCCTGTCCTGGTTCCCAACCTGTCTCCGTTTACTTACAAATCCTACAATACAGTTCTATTTACTTTCTATCCTATTGAACATTTTTGACAAATATTTTCACAAGATCATCCATAGTCTGGCTAAAATTGATGTAGACATATATCACCTATCACATTTGTGTTTTTGATGAAGTTCATTTCTGATGTCATAAAACAGCTCCAAATTTAAGTAGCCACATGCGTTGTTCAATGCACTATTTGCCTGTTCATGATATTGAAACAGCATGAATTTCAAATATCGCCTGCTGAGTGTGATTTCTCGACCAACGTCCATTTTGTCCTCATTGTCGCGTCATTACCGAGTCTATTCAGTGTCTTCATGTTTCACAGCATTTTAAAAGTTTCACACTTGAATATTTTTACTACCTTTCAACATTTTCGATTAATATTTTCTCTCAAAAAATGTTTTTGGTGCATCACACCAAATTGAGAAGAAAAGCAAAGTCGTCTTTTCTATCTGATTCTTTTACATCCATCATGGCACTAACAGTCAGAATGAAAAAAAAACTATATCAAACTGAGACCTACCGGTGGATGACTGGGAGCTAATGTGGCGACTAGGGAAATAGAGTATGTTCACATCAGAGGTCACCCAGCTCAGCTGGTAGGGCGCATGCCGCGAAAGCGTTGGTCACGGGTTCGATCCCCGATGGTGACATATTTTCTATTTCCCTAGTGTTCTTTTCAAAAGTAACATTTCAAATCCTCTCTTCTCGATGATGCTTTGTAACTTCAATGGGCTTTGGACAGAAAGACAGTACGGAGGGCAGTCCTTCCTTTGTCAAGTCACATGGCGCGGAGAAGCTGGTCTCCAATTGCGTTGAGCTGCATTTTGATGTATACCGGTGGATGCTTGGATTCTAATCTTAGAATGTAATATTTGTAAAATGAAGATAAAAATAACTACAAAAAAATTCGTTCCTAACGTGCTTTACTTTATATAACAGATCTCGTATCGTACAAAATTTGACAAGGTGGCTCGGAAACGTTGGAACGTAATTATAACATTTATTCTCAACTAGTAAAGCAAAAACTAGTCCAAACATTTCACAACCTTTCCCTAGTGTTGCAAGTATGGTGTTATTGTCTGTAGGCCTACAACTATTTCCAAACATTTCTACAAATAACTGACCAACCCATGTGTAGTAACGTTTGTATGCAGGTCGCGGGTTCTGTTGCGGGTTTGTAGCATAGTTTTACCTTGATAAAGGCCATGCCGTCTTCCACATTCTTCCCAGTACCTTGTAAAGATCTGTGAGAACCTGAAGGGGTACTGGAAGCCCAAGTCAACAAAATTTGGTACGCAAAATAAGACGAAGTCGCAGTGTATCTGACCAAATCATGTCGCTTACCACTCATTGTCCCGTTACACTTCAAGATTTTCCAATTTTCCGATTCTCCAATCATACAATTGTGTCGCGGCAAATTTTCTTCTGTACTGTTCATTCGAAGCTGATTATTAGTAACGTTGATAACGTTGGACCAGAAAATGTTTTAATTACTCTTTTTGAAACATTTCTGAAACATCGACAATTCATACTTAGGACCAACAATTTGGAACAATTTACCGGTAAGCTTAAAAACAGCCAGAACCCCCAATGGTTTCAGACATAATAGAAAAGAAAAAATTTTTTAAAACACTCCAGCAAAGAGAAGAAAATCTATATCATTACTTTTAGTTCCCCCTGCTGCGTACATCAGAGTAAGTAAAGAAATCCCCCAATGAGCCTTACGACCTTAGTTCCTCTTTTCGTTTTTGAGCACAATTTATGATGATGATGATGATGATGATGATGATGATGATGATGATGATGATGATGATGATGATGATGATGATGATGATGTAGCCATGGGAAAAATTGTTGTCTTTTAGCTGCAGCAAGAAGAACGAAATGGAAGCTGTGCTAACAGTTCAAGTCGCAAAATTGTCTAAGCTGAAAGCAGCTCACCAAATGGATCGACTATTTCAGATAATTTTAAAAAAATTCCAAATGAAGGTTTTAGCCCCTGTAGTCAAGAGATTGATGGCCATTGAATACCACAGTACTTCTTGTCTCTGTTAAAGGAATTTTAAACACGGCTTGCCTGAAGTTGTAAGAGAAAGGAAGAAATGAATACAGCGTCGACAAGTTGTCATCAAGTGGAAGCTCACAGGCCATTTGCCACTTGGACCAGATGTCTCTTTCGCGTTTTAAGCCGATAGATAGAACATAAATAGCGTCAATAATCTGATAAGAAACATTTGTTTCAATAATGAGAACTATCTTTATCAGAGAGTCGCAGTGGGAGCACTGTAATTAAACCTGTAGTACAGATGCAAAAACATGCCATCAACAACAAATAATTGCAAAAAGATCCCACCAAGAGAAATGATTGCTACATTACGTGTATGACGATACTGAAAATAGCAAAACAAGTGGGGGTGATGGATGATAAAACCTGTTTTGTCCCTTCTAAGATCTTTGTTGGCGACACTGACTTTAAACTGCAGCGGACTCAATGGAACGAAATCGACTTCCACAAGAAGGCACTGCGAACAGCTAATATTAAACTTCGATGCCTGTTTGCCGGAAATATTTCTTATAACACTCTCTGTCAATTGGGAGATATATGGCCATGAAAATACGATAATAAAAACGTCTCTGGTATTTTCAATGGCCTTTCAATGGATTAAAACTACTAAGAAATAAAAGAATTAAGACTACCTAAAGTGATCGTCGTGAGGCAATAAACTCAAGGGTATATTGTAGGGAAAGTTGCTTAGCACACCTCATTTTCTCTACAACGAAAACTGGAAAGTAAATGGTCACGATTGATAATAAAAATTTTGTCGCGACGAATTTTCATTTAAGCAATACTTTTGCAGAGCCCCAAACGTATCAGTCACTAGAAATAGGAATTGTTAGATTTTTATCCGTAGACGATTTCTCTTGACACACTATGATAGCTACAGTCAAAGTGGGAACATTAAATGACCATGATATGGCAAGGTATGTTTTTGCCGCTGCCATGCGTGTTATTGAAAAAGGTGTAAATTGTAAACAAATTATTTTTGTCGACAGAGTACCGGCTTTTTTGTTTTGATAAATACAGCTTCTAAAGCGGCAAGATGAAAAGGAGATCTGGCTTTGTCTAATACCCTAAATGAATCCTCTTGTTAGTCGTCAGCACATGATGGGTTTTCAATCTAATGTTGTCCTATTGCCGAGTTTGTTTTGGAATCTGACTTGACTTTGTTTACGCGATTCGGTAAAATTTTGCAAACTTTACTGCGTCTACTTACAAAAGCCGGCACATGTTGCGCGATTCTGTCATGTCACCTCTGCGACGTACGACCTATAATGTTTATTACCTTGCAATTTAAGGCTTCGGCAACGTATATCTTGGTGTTTTGTCTTATAATATCCCTTCCCATGCTACTGAGGGAGGTACAGAGGAAAGCCTGCACGTTTTTTGGTTTCCGCTTCAGAGAATCAAGAACGCTGCCTCCAAGAAAAGGTTTTGTCACAAGCTACACCATTTCATGAGGAAACGTTCGCGGGCTCGTAGCCAGGGAATTCTCTAATACCATTTTCCCCGTCAATGAAAATATTTTAAAAGTACTTTACCGATTAAAACTTTTTATCACTCCATGTCTTAATGTTTCCCATTATGGTAAACCAACCTTTCGATGTTTATATTCTCTTACATACTTATGTGTTGCACACAAGTGGCTGGCTACGGGCCTCAGGATTCAATCCCTGGAAAAGTGAAATAGAAGTCGATTTCAATGGACTGCCGAGTTGCCATTAAATACCGATAAATGGAAATGATATCTTCTTGTCATATCTTTCTAAAGAGGTAATTAAGAGGAAACATGTAGTGGAACATCCTTATTTAGCAATCTGGTGCTTGACAGTACCGTGGCCAGGGGGATGCTTGGTATGCTTAGCATCCTCTAGAAGTGGACTTCAAGGTAAAATAGCATCCCTTAGTTCATGGTCGTCTGTCCTAGAGTTTTGAAATGAGTCAGAGCATTTCTCAGATTTGTTGAATAATTTTCTTAAAATGATGTCAATTTTTCAATGTTTGGTGGCTAGAATATGGGTTGAGTCCCCCCATTTTTTCGCTCTGCCGCCCCTGCCCCGCTTTTAAAAAGTGTTCATCAATTTTCTAGAAGGGACTACACAAAAAGTACATTAATTGGTGAACAGGCTGGCCCGTACGCCTTAAATTTATGAAGCATACCCTAAAATATGCTCATAGGTAATAAGCACTTCTTCTTCTTCTTCTTCTTCTTCTTCTTCTTCTTCTTCTTCTTCTTCTTCTTCTTCTTCTTCTGCTTCTGCTTCTTCTTCTTCTTCTTCTGCTGCTCCTTCTTCTTCTGCTTCTTCTTCATCTTCTTCTTCTTCTTCCTCTTCTTCCTCTTCTTCCTCTTCTTCCTCTTCTTCTCCTTCATTTTATTATTGTTCTTTCCTTTTTGTTCGTCGTCTTCTATACCTTGCTCTTTGTCTTTTTCTGTTTCCCTTTACTTCTTCCTTTCCTTTCCCTGTTCTTCTTTTTCCAGCTCTCTATTCCCTGTTCTTCGCCTTTGCTTTGTTTTCTTCCTCTCCTCCTTTTTCATCTTCTTTCTGTTCTTTACCTGTCATTTTCCTCTGACGTTTCCTCCGCTGTTGTCAGATTCCACGGTTTTCATGCGGTCCTCAGCAATAAATTAGGTATTGAAGGTTTCCTTGTGTCTCTGTGTGAAACTAATGCACGGATGAAACCAGGGTGGCAGAAACTGAAAACTTCGAGGGAGCGCCGAAAATAACGGTAAAATTTCCTGTCAGGTAATGAATTTGCACTGTTGCATAATTAAGTGTATTGTACCTACAATGACATAAACGTTCAGAGAGTTCTTACTGGTTCCGCTCCTTAGTATTAGTAGTTACCTTGAGACGAGGCTTTCGACAAGACTTTAGACAGAAACTTTTTACCGACGCTGTGCAGTCTCAATTCTTTGATTTATGAATTATACGGCTTGAGGTCTCGCTTCGCTTGACTTGAGCTCGCTTCGAGGGAACGGCGTACCTGCGTTCCCCGGCTTTCTGTCGCTCTTGATGAAACGCCGTCAGACGGATGGGCAGGCAGACTCAATGCATGACAGACTGGTAGACGCTTTGACCATATTGTCAACAAGAGACATAAAACGACATGGAGTTCCTACTCGATAAGTACAACCCAGAAGGAAAAGTGGAAAATATTTCCACTTGCCAAGTATTCCACAGAACGGAAGTGGGAAATATATCAGTCAAATTTGTATCCCATCTAGATATGGCCTTATGAGGGAGGGGGTCATTTGAAGTTGAAGCTGGATGCAATACCCAACATGCAGTTACGAGTTGATTGATTACACTGGTCAACAACAAAAAAATTTTGAAATGGTGTCGAGACCTTTAACGTCTTTTTTAGCTAATTTGGGGGCTCTGAATCTGAAAATGAACTTAGTTTCTCTTGGTTAGCTACCGTTTATGCGGGCTCTGCCCACTAACGCCTCCACCATGTTAGGCACCCGGTGCCTATACTTAAGATAAGTGCAGATGGACGTCATTGTAGATCCCCTCTGTTCTGAAAGTTCAGCAATGCATTTCTTGATCAGGGATACCGTGATCCTTTTCAACGGTCCCTTGCTTGGGAGGATCGGTGCGTTTTTACGGACCAAAGCAGCTACGATGTTTGACATTGCTGACAACGGGGATATCAATTTGTTAAACAATTGGTATTTGAAAGGTGCGTTGATCGCTAAGATGTTAGCAGAGTGAATGAAAGAGGTAACGGTGAAGAACTAAATTCATTCATTTGACGTCATAGCATTGTGAATGAAATGACGTCAAACGAATGAAAGTTGTTGCTCGTGGCGACCATTTTCCAGATTTTTACATTTTACTAATCGTCGCAGTAGCTGCAGAACAAGATATGCAAATTTGTGTTATTTACGATACATGTATACTTGAAATAAGCATGAGAAATCTAAATGCTGAATGTAGCCTTCAAAGATCAATGGGTTACTTACAATTGTTATAGATGTGCTTTAATTATTAGAGTGGCCATCTAAGTTTAAATACGGTAGTCACAGATTTTTCTTAAAATTGTTACCTGAAAACTGGCATTTTTCTAAACTTTGGGTAGTGTATGTTACAAATTTTCTACATGAATTTTTGAAATGCTCACACTACATGTAATCAAACTTTACATATTAAGGAATAAACACATTAGGTTTCATTCTCTCAGTATAAATGTATCAATGCAATTTATTGATAATTTAGTTTACTCATGAAAAATTGCCCTTACACATAACACAAATCTATCATCGATCTACTGTTATATTATATTTACAAATAGTATCTGAGAAACATGTTTTTTAAATGTTTCTTTTGACTGTCAAGGAACAGTTTGTAACGATGGCCAACATTTCTCAGTTATTTACAAGTTAAAACAGAAACTAAGTACTAAACGGCCCTTGCAACCATTAAGCTCAATCACTGTAAATAAACAGTACACAACAAATAAACACAAATTAGAAATAAAGACTTATAGTAATACTACTATGCGTGACTTGGGTTTTACAATCTGGATTTTCCTAATTGATATATAGTTCTTCCATTATTTTAAGGTGGTAATTTCTAGAAGCAATACTACACTGCCCTCCCAAAAGTATTTGAACACTTGCAGAAAACGAAGATGGCAGCTGTCAACATTGGCAAATCTACATCCGGATTGAATGTTGAGAGAAGTGGCTGGAGTGAGATGGCTAGTGAGGAGGTTTTGAGGAGGTGTGATGTGGAAGGCGTAGATGCGGCTTGTAAATATGAGACTGGTGATTGGTGACTTAATCTTATCAACATAAGATGAAGGATATGGACTTAGTAGGTACCATTTCCAGAAAGCCTTTCTGTTTAACTGTTGATGCCATGAATCATGGCCTTTCTTTCCTTCTGGTTGTTTTGCATTCATTACCAATATAAGCTTATGCTGTAGAAGAAAACGCTTTTGGATAAGATTCTGTTACAAGAAAAATGTAGAAAAATGTTGAGAGAAGTGGCTGGAGTGAGATGGCTAGTGAGGAGGTTTTGAGGAGGTGTGATGTGGAAGGCGTAGATGCTAAGCTCCGGAGAAATAGATTGAGATGAATTAGTCATGTGAAGAGAGCAGGAGAAGAGAGCAGCATAGGAATCACTATGAGGATGGGACTTGAGGGAAGAAGACCAATGGGAAGAGAAGCTAGAGAAGATGCATTGCTGAGGATACTGAGGAGCTGGCAGTGGAGGAGGATGCAGTGGAAGACAGAGATGTGTGGCAAAGGGTCATCGCTCATCCGTCCCCATAGAGGAAAAGGGGGCATTAAACAAAGATGATGATGATGATGATGATGATGATGATGTTGATGATGATGATGATGTTGTTGATGATGATGATGATCATGATGATGATGATCATGATAATATGAAATAATGAAACTTAAGTGAGTCTTCATGCTGCAATCATTATGCTGCATAGCTTGAAAGTTTTCAGCCCACCCTGTATGTTGAAACTCTTGCTTAAAAGGTTTTAATGAATGTTAAGCCTTCACTTTTGCTGACTCTTGTGAAATTAATTTTTTTTATCATTTTGGCATAGAATTATGATCTGCGGGATGAGGAGTCACTGGCCAAGGTGGTGAAATATTCAAATGTTGTTATTAACCTGATAGGAAAAGATTTTGAGACAAGGTAAGTTTATATCTTGAAATTTTGATGTAAAGCAATGTAAGGTCATACATTGCAGCTCAAGGTTAGAAAAGACAAAAAATGGCAATCTTGCAAGGTAGATTTTTCAAAAGACAGTGTTTCCCAACATGGGCGATAACTTGGTGAGGTTCAAAGGAATTTTATTGTTTGTTTCGTCCATGAGTCAGTCAGTCAGTCAGTCAGTCAGTCAGTCAGTCAGTCAGTCAGTCAGTCAGTCAGTCAGTCAGTCAGTCAGTAAGAGTTATTAATTTGCGAATTCACCTGCCGCTGTTTGAGCGAGCATGTTGGTCGCATGTGACGGAGGTTATAGTACGGAATCGCACAACACTTTTTGGCTTTCATTAGCAAAAGCAGTTCACTTTCTAAAGTTTACCTAGTCGTGGAAGCAAGTCTAATTTAAAGGTTCCTAAATCCGACATTTTCTCAGATGATTCGTTTAGGGTATTAGCAAAAGCACGTTCTCCATTTCACCGTTCGGCACTAGAAGCTGCTTATAGCAATATAAAGAAGCCGGTGCTCTGTCGGCAAAAATAATTTGTTTACTGCTGACGCATTTTGCAACACTGGTTACCAAAATATTGTCGCTCATGCACGAGTTATTTCAACGATGTATTCTATTTCTCTTCTACGTTATTGAATTGTAGGACACTAGAATGCAGTATACGGCAGTATCATTACAGTACCTATAGCCGTGTTGACACTAGTTTCAATAAACAGATTTTGATGTTTACAGGTTCGAGGGGAAGAGTGATCAGCAGAATAGTACCGTAATGGTAGATCTGAAAGTATTACCCGTTATTCTTTTTTAACTCAACATAATGTTACATATTTTAAAAGCTGTGGTAGCATTGTTGTTT
This sequence comes from Alatinidae sp. Z8VKAUB7J3, assembly GCA_010016025.2. Taxonomy (NCBI): domain Eukaryota; kingdom Metazoa; phylum Cnidaria; class Cubozoa; order Carybdeida; family Alatinidae; species Alatinidae sp. Z8VKAUB7J3. Next base: position 99,843,643 of record JAAAKM020073195.1, read on the forward strand.
ATTCAGTACATAAGTAGAGCCTATGTTATATGGAATATACTCATAAAGCCAAAACATTAGTTCCTCCATACATGTGCGGATCAGTAGCAACGTAATTCGTAGTCTAGACACGAGATTTAATACTTTGTACAACTTGAAAAGCTCCTGAAAATTGTAGGTTACAAATCAGCTTACTCCAATTGTAAGAGCAGTCTCGCTTTATCAAACAGATAACTCTAAAGGCAATCTTAATTGGCCACAAAGAGTCTACTTTTCATAGAGTAACCAAGGAGTGACAGCCATCATTGTTGTCCATAGGTCATTGTGTTTAACTTCTTGTGCTTACATGCCATTTCCGGATTATCTTGTGTAGACTGAGAAAGTCATTACTGTTTCGATCAAAACATATTTATTCCAAGATTTCTTGAAGAGCGTGGCTTTTTTGTGAAGGTCTCAAATCTCTGTTGTTAGCATGTACTGACAGGGGCAGTGTGCGGTCGATGCCCGTGCTGTTCGTTGTTTGATTGAAATTAATTAACTTTTTCCACTTAGCCGTTTAGAATTGGCTACGTATGTATGTATGTATGTATGTATGTATGTATGTATGTATGTATGTATGTATGTATGTATGTATGTATGTATGAATTAGACTGATTTTGCTCAGTTTTGTAGATAAATTTTTTTACAACTAGTTGAAAATCAATTTTTTTCAACCTGTTGTTAATGACGTCATAAATGGAAATTAAATGTTGCGCATTATTGTGCAATTTTATAATTTTGTAACGAAGCTTTTCCAGTAACATTTAAAGATTATTGACGCTGGTTGAATTTCTCTGGTCATTTCCCCCAACGTTAATAGGTTTATAGTGTCTTTATAAAGGTATCTGATACCATTAATTTATGAGCAGAGATTTGAAACACTCAAGCCTAGAAAATTCTGAAGAGAGATTTAAATCTTGTTTCAGCCTCCATTAGGCTTCATCACACCGTCTCGTTCTGAATATAATATGTGCGTGATACAGCCCTCGTTTGTAGAAATTTATATCAAGTGCCTTTGGCAATATATAGTACATAACGTTAGGTAGTGTAAACACTTTCGTATGCTTTCAGTCGCTGTTTCTCTTACGTCTACGTAATAAAGTTCTCCGGTTCCATTATGTATTAAGGCATGATAATGATTTATATGTCTTTTACTTCTTTCCCTTGCTAGGCATATGAGCTGGTGCCATCAGATACAAACGGAAAGGTAATAAAACATTTGTCTTCTTTTACTACTGATGAGTAAACTGTTAAGTAATTCTTTGTTGGCCGTATTTGTTAACAAAAGTATGAAACTTTGTAATATTCTGCAGAAGTCTCAAACGCTTTGATCGTTGACGTTTTCTGTTTTTACTCTTTTTTTTCTATTTCTTTTTCTTTTTTACTGACATCAATTAAACAATGTATTTGGTCTACTCTCAAAGTTGGCTGCCCTAATGTTTCCCCAAACATCTGCACCATATTTATTTATTCCTATTTTCCCTAATAGGCTGACCCTTATCTAGAAGTGCGCGTTGGAAAACATGTTCAATCAAACAGGGACGACTATGTGAAGAAGTCTCTATGTCCAGAATTTGGGAGGTAATAGAACTAGAATAATCAACTTTATTATGACAATTATTTTTCCTATTTTCGCTCATATTGTTGTGTTCATTCACGCTCTGATTCCCATTATTGTTCTCAGCAGCGTTTAAATTCTCGCATTCGCTCTCCTCCTTCTCCTTCTCCTTCTCCTTCTACTTTCTCTTTCTCTTTCCCTTTCTCTTTCTCATTCTCACTCTCACTCTCACTGTCTTTCTCTTTCTCCTTCTCCTTCTCCTTCTCCTTCTCCTTCTCCTTCTCCTTCTTTTTTGCTGTTAAGATGGTTAGCCATTAGTCTAATGTTAAATAAACTTGACTTCGTTATAGTTATAATATTTGATCCAATATAGTAAAACGACTTCATTATATTTTCTGGCGTTTTTCTTCGGCTTATCTACTATACAGATTTTAATCCTGATATTATAAATGTTTGAATATCCTTAGTGAAGAAATTTAAGATTTGTTATTTTCGAATATAACATTAATCTTGTTTACTATCATCAGCATTATTTTACCACGACTATAGTTTTGGATTATATAATACGCTTATGTATTATAATTCACCGTATATTCTCATGAGTAGCAAACTACTGAGTTTGGAATTTTGTAGAATTTTTTTTAGAATTTAGAAGGTTACGATGAATATCTTTTTATCTTTTGGTAATGATTTAAAATTTTGTTAGGTCCTACAATTGTATTTGCCATTAGTTCTGTATTATAGGAATTCTGGTAATCTAACTCTTTACCACTTTATCTTGATATAATTTATTTACAATCAAAGGATTGCCTACTATTGCTTAAATTCCCATAAAAAGTTTACTAACAACCCTACCTTTTTACACTTGTGTTCGCGTATCACTCTACGAGGATTTTTAAATAAGTATTTGCACTTGCAGAAAACGAATCGTATCCCTGCAAACTCAGGTCTTTTGGTTTTATATATAGTTAGGAGGACTAATTCACCGTCCTTCCCTAACTGGTCACTATAAACACACATAAAAGTAAACCAAAAATGGTAATCTTCTACAATCTAGGTTAGGAATTTAAATTTCCTATACAAGAATCTCTGAATGTCTGAGCTTCAGCCTACTCTTAGTTAAAAATGATAATGTTATAGGTGTTTAGTGAAAATAAAAACCCAACTAGGTACAACTCCCTACCTGTTTGCGCAAATCACCTACTTTCTACCTGTGGCGAAGATCAGGTCGAGATGCAAGGTACGTATTTGAGGGTTGACAAGACATAGGGGCTTCACCAGTGGAGTTTCTCAATTCAACGTCCATCGTGACTACTAATAACTCCTAACAATTGTCAAATTAATCTTTTCAAGCACCTTAAAATCATATACTTAGACTAAAGTAAAATCATATGAATAACGCTAATTTGTCATCTATATTTTGCATTGATATTTTGATGTTTGGTCTTAAGTACTTTAGCTTATCCCCGATTAGCCGAACACGTTGGAACTAAATCTTCAAATTTCCGTACGGATTTACAGAGATTTTGGAACTTTCTTTCACGTATGGAACATTCATTGGCTTTCATTTATTCTCCAGATTTCTCAAATGGTCTCACAATTCTACAACTACGTGCGACTACACAATTTGATAGAATTTTCTGCATACTTTACTTCTCTGTTATACATTATCGACGCATTTGAGTATAATGGGAAAAGGATAGAAATTTTGAAGAACGGAAGGTAAGTATTTATTGTTAATTAATTTCCTATCAACTGTTAAAGTCTGGTAGCTGATAATCGAGTATGTGAAGCAATCCTGTACTTTTACTTACTTTTGTGATCAATTCGAATACTGTTGCTTAAGACAAAATCAGCAATGTCGGGAATTTTATGGAATTTATTTTGTAGTATTTTCAATAGTATAGCGTACGGTATGAAACGATAAACAGTTGCTAGGGTTTTGTGAATAACGCAATTTTGCAATGTTGCAAAGCCTTAACCACTTTTACTCGACATGCCTCTCCTCTCGCTCTCCCTCATTGCGAAACCACCTACTTTAATATATTTTTCGGGTAAAACACAGGAATACACAATATTAAACCTGCAGTTATATTATTCCCCATGATTAATAGAGCCTAATGCTGTCTTATACGCAAAATTGCGTTGTGCAAACTTTGCCAAGTTACTCTCAGTCCCTTTGATTCCGTAATTGGCAATTGGTGAATAGGGTAATTAACGTGGTCCTCGAGCTCACTGCGCAACAAATTTTTTTTACTTTTGCAGCAAGGTTGTACGCATCGAGTTACAATTCGTAATCGAATACATGCCTTTATTGATAAATAAGGCCTTACCAAACAGTTTTATTGTTCTCCCGGCAAATTTATTGGTTTTCGGTATACTGTCACCTTATGGCCTTCCTTTCATGGTTTGTAGGTGTTCTACGTGGCACAGAAGCATTGGAGCACTAACTGTATGGTTATCGTGGATTAGTCTGGTACTCTTTATGCGGAAGTTCCCAAAACTTGGCATTTATGTGGTTATGTTTACTGACATAGTCAAAACATTTGCACAGTTTTTCGTGGTCTTTGTACTATTTATCATAGCTTTTGGTCTTGGCTTCCATCTCTTGCTCCACGAACAGGTAGGGCCGTAATTTGAAATTGTGGTAACGACATTATTACTTGCGTTAGTCATTGAACCCCGTAAGAGGGGTAGGATTCTACAATATTGGTCCACGTTTAAGGTTTTCCGAATTATCGTTTTCATTATCATTTTCATCGTTATTTTAATCATCATACCAGTCTCCCTGATAAGCAATCGCTCAATCTAATACCTCCGGTGTTTCATACCAGTCTCCCTGATAAGCAATCTCTCAATCTAATACCTCCGGTGTTTCATACCAGTCTCCCTGATAAGCAATCGCTCAATCTAATACCTCCGGTGTTTCATACCAGTCTCCCTGATAAGCAATCTCTCAATCTAATACCTCCGGTGTTTCATACCAGTCTCCCTGATAAGCAATCGCTCAATCTAATACCTCCGGTGTTTCATACCAGTCTCCCTGATAAGCAATCGCTCAATCTAATACCTCCGGTGTTTCATACCAGTCTCCCTGATAAGCAATCGCTCAATCTAATACCTCCGGTGTTTCATACCAGTCTCCCTGATAAGCAAATTCTCAATCTAATACCTCCTGTGTTTTATACCAGTCTCCTTGATAAGCAATCTAATACTCCCGAAGAGCAATGAGCTCGATTTAAAAAAATCTCCCTTGATATACAACGAAACAACGAAACAACGAAAGAAGCGAACCAATAAGGAAATGGCTGCTTGGGTTCTCAAAGGCTGAGCTCCCCAATTTTGTCTACCGAGCAGGGCAGCACTTCATTATTCAGGCTCAAACGCCCAATAGAACCGGCTCTCCTGGATCATGGAGGGAGTCTGTCATCAATGAAAACAGATACTAAACCCTATATTTGACAAGAGACCAAGATGGAAGATGCTAAAGCATTCGCACACTAAATTTTTACCAAAATACTGGCATTTGGTACTGAGTATTCGCAGTATCATCCCATCTATTCCAACATAATCAAGACAGAACTGGTGAAGTTTAAAGACAAATTATATTGGGTAGAAAATGGTGTAGTGAACTTTGATTAAAAATATATTCCATATTATTTCTAGGCAAAGAGAAGATATGATCTGTCCGGCAAAGGTCTTCGGTGTTTCATGCCATTCTCCCTAATGTCTCCGATGAGCAGTGGGTCTGGTAATGCAGCTATAAATAAACGATTACAGGTAAGATCTTTTGGCTAAGAAACTAACAGAGTGATGCCTGAAGTGCTGACTACCAGCAGCGGTGAAGTTACATCAATCAAGTGTCGTTGCACTTATTTCTACTCCTGATAAACCAAGGTGAGTTTCTAGTCTGCTAATTTATCCCAGAGACCAGTTTAACGTTTAGTAGATTATTGCTATGATAAACTAACTTTTAAATGTTTATCATGTAGCCACCAATTTCTGCTGGTATTAACTTGACGAAGGCTCAAAGCCAAAAGACAATAAATATTGATCAATTAAGGCGTTGTTTTAGTAGCCATGAGGTCGTGGGTTCGAGCCCAGTCAGCGCCTACAAATTGCAAGCTATTGTGGTAACGCTCCACTCTTTGAGAATTATATATAATTGCAATTTGTCTCCTGAGAATATGTATATATCTGGCACTGATGAAGGCTCAAAGCCCAAACACAATAAATATTGATCTCCATGGCTCAATGGTTAAGGCGTTGGTTTAGTAACCATGCACGCACAATGTACTTACTTGTACTTGATGCACATCTATGTTTGAAACTTAAAGGGCTATGGCAGTGATAACTTAGGCCCGGTTAACTTACATGTTACTTGTATCAGGTCTCAAATATTTCCTGAAATGCCTTATTTTCTCTCACTTGATTTATAAATTCGACCGATGAATGAATGAATTTATAAATATCATATTAGTACACTAGTTTCTCTCTTGGTGCCTTTATCTAAAAAACAACATTGATTTCTTGCTGACTTTAAACTCATCACCTTATAACATACTTTGGATCCGCTGCAACCATCAGAAGGGTCATAGGTCAGATGTTCAATGCTACACACATATACACTGTTACACCACCTTATATGGCCTTTTGTTAGCTAGAACGCTTTTAAGCAGAAATGGCCTACCACTTAATAGTAAATCTGCAATACATCAAAACTAAACCTTTAAATAATATTTTTGTTGTCTTGTAAATAGTATGTACCCTTTATTATTTCTATCAATTGTTGACTCTTTGACCTTCAAAATGGGTTCACCTGTGCCCCCTCAATGAAATAGGCCATGCACACTTGCTTTATACCATTTAAGGAGCATTAACAGGGCAATGGTGTTATGCTACCACCCAAAATTTAGCTTTAAGCACTGCAGGAGAGATAACTCATTTTCAAATTACACTCAATACAGGACCATAGCAAAGGGGGAGGGGGACGGCAGGAAGCAGATTAAAAAAACCCCAATGTTACTTGTTTGTGCCCCATTGCCACACCCACCCCATTTTTGAAACCACTAAAGCACTGCAATAAGAATAAAGAGGCTTACTTAAATGAATTAGAAAGATAACTCTTGTTATTGTAGAAAAATAAATTTACAAAATTGTACCTTGGTTTCCTTTTCATGAAAGTCTTTCACATAATTATCAACCTTGGTTTGAAGCTTCTCAATATTTGCATACTTCTCGCCATACTCTTTACACCACTCAATTTTATTTTCGGTGAATATCAGTATGCTTGAGAGCCTCCAGACTTCATAGTGGCCAAGTTACACAGAAATTTCTCATGGAAGACATAATACTTCTTATAGAGGCCTACTTTTTAAGTTATATAGGCCTACAGAATAAATAAAGCTCTATCTTGTTTTCTAAAAGTTTTGAATATTCTAACACTTTATCTTTTTATTCATTCTCGTAAAGCAACAGACCAATTTACTAAGAAGTAAAGCACCAGGCATTAAGTGCTTTTAGACTTTAAATACAGGTGCTTTAGCAATGTTGAACTGTTGGCCACTGACCAAATAAAGTGCTGATTAATTTGGCCTTAATTTTTACCAGTGCCTTAGTTTAATTTTATTATGTAGCTACCGTGCTCAGAGAATGATGGCAAATAATTTTTCCTATGACAATGTTCACCTTAATCAGTACTGTACCTTATACCAAGAGAAATATTATTTGGGGTAGGATAGGCAGAAGCAGGACAGGTACATGTAATCTTGTGGATGTTGTTAGCTCTTAAATATATTGCTACAGGTAAAATTTATTTTCTAGGTGCTATTGGTAAGATTTGATAGGTTAGTTAATCACCAATCTATATCCTTTTTTTAAAGTATAGGTGAAAATGTTTACTACAAAAGAACAGGACCGCTAGTCCCCCACTTGTTATGTCGTTGCACTTTTGATAAATTCATTAGCACAAATAGGATGCATTTTAATGTCATCCAAGGTGACTTCCACTGAATATGTGTAAGTCTTGATTCAAGACAGAAAATTGTTGAAAGATGGTCATCTGTAATATTGACGTCGTTTCCTTTAAATAATGTGTTGAGGCAAACTCCATTTTTATCACTCTCAGCTTACTAACTTAGTTTTTAAAAGTTCTCTTTGATAACAGACATGGCTTGTAAGTATGTGTGTATTTACAGTTTCCCACAGAGGAATTGTATAGTGTACTAAAGCAGTAGTTTTATTAATTACTGAGAAGTGTGAGGCCATTATGTTTATGAATAGAGAAAGAAATATTTATGTTGTTACCAACAGGTGTGGTAATTTGTAACTAATTTCAAGCAAAAAAATGTAAGCTGCTGAGATAGTAGTCAGGCAAAATCTTCATAGATGGATGAGCATTTTTGTAGAGTTGTAGAAGGTAGACAAGAGGAAATTGTATTTTGATCCTGTCAAAAAGCATTTTATTCAGAAGGGTTTTACTGTATACCTTGTCACTATTTTGGGGAATGTATCTCAACGACTGCTCAAGGGATGGTCCTCAACCTTGGACAGCTTACCTATATCAACAATAAGAAGGTAACGAAAATGCAAAAAATGACAAAACTTCACACATTCATGACATTGTGATGTCACACATAAAGTACTCTCAGATTACGTAAACTAACCATACTACATTTCTTCTTGTGTCAGGTACCTTCAAGAGCGTTTTAAATCCGCTATGTACGCCCGGTAATGGTCAGCTGCTTTTGCGTTTTTCCATTCCACCAATTGGGGAGTGTAGGAACATAGCGGCCAGACAGTGCCTACATCTCTCTTGCCATCACAACGCCCATGCCTCCAACCTTAATACAGTTAAAGTGTACCTCCAGTGGTCAGAAATCATTCGATATTTTGTTCGTTTTGTTTCGAGGAATCGAATTGCTACTTTGGTTTTCGCCGTGCGCGCCCCTGTAGGCCAATATACGTGATTCTTTAACGAAGTTTCCCAGAACGAGGCAATTTATGGCGTCACAAGGTAAAAAATCTACGTCATAAGGGGCAAGGAAGCTATCTATTGTTGGTGGTGTTGCCCATTATACCCGCGCAAAGAACAAACTGGTTGAGAGTAGCAGAAAAAACAAAATGGCAGACGAAGCAACGTGCCAAATTTACTATATTAAAATGAGGCAGCTTTAGTTAACATAAAATACCTTTGCTGAATTCCTCGCACGTTTCCCGAGGGACTCCATACCGGGAGTGCAGCTTTGAAAAGTGTCCGTAGCAGAAAGCTCCTTGGAGACTCTCCTTTAGTGTCTGTATAAAACAAACAATAAAATGCATAGGTGTTAACAGTGAAAAGTACATACCTATACAATAAAGTAGAATTTTCCATTTCAATTGCATCCAAATACGACAGAGTGCCTGTGTATGTATTCGACTCAGTAAGCATATTTCAATATGCAGTCACAGAATGATGACATTACATACAAATACTTAAAAGAACCCTTTGGTATAGTAGTCCTCCTGGTCTTTGAGTAGTTTCAGTTTAAATATTCTAACACTTTTCGTCTACCATCTACAGATTGACTCATTTCACTCCTGTTATACTATGAAGATGATGTACTGCGGGCACCCTAAGCTTCGCCAATTTATGCTTAATTATTACCGTTTTACTTAGTTGCAATATCCTAAATATGCGCATTCTTTGCGATTGCCGCCTGGTATATGAATTGCTAATACCCTCTTGGTATGATTTTGACTCTTCATTCAAAATTATTACTTATTTTCTTGGTACGCTTGCTTGCCCTAACATATACTGCTGTTCATTCCTTATAATCCTTTTAATCGTAGTAGTTAAGTTTTATTTCCCTTGCATTAGTATAATGGTTATGATGGGCATTGGTCCCAAGAAAGGGTCGGGGTGTGAAAACGCATTGGAGGGAAGGCTCGTGAGTTCAAAGAAGCATCGAAGGCCTGAACACTTAAAGGGAGCAACAGCAGCCAAGAAAGTCCGTAGTCTCTGTAACACAAACAGCAGTATTTTGCATTTCCAACAGCGTATGTAGTAGCATAAGTATAGTTGCATCGTCTGAGAATGTTACATGTGTGTTTGTAATTGTCCAGATTCTCAAATCTGAAACCGTAAAACTTCAACTTAGCTTATGGTTTCATTAGTGCAGCTGCACGGCTGCACAGCTGCCACTCTAAGGTCAAACCGTGCGGCCTTGTGAGGAATTCATGATTTGAGAGACGTCGTCCTTAGACGTTCCAACTACTCTATCTCATATTGAGAGTGTTTAGTTGGTTTATTCAGACCCACTGCTAATCATGGTAGTATCCTCACGATAACACTCTTGATTTCTCAAGCAATAATTTTAGATATTACTATAAACTGAGATAAATTAGGGAGATACAGCAAAGCTGTGCAGAGCTGGGTGTCAGGGTCTTATCGACCGCAATTTATCTCCCAATTTGTTGCATTTTTCAATTAAATTTGATTAAGGCTGCTTTGTTTTGACAACAGTTACAGCAAAAATATTTCGTATAGCGTTTTTCTCCTTTTTACTTATTATTCATGATGTTCAACATCCTCTACAATTTCAGGACAATCGAGGAGAAGATAGAGGAAGCCGAGGAGGACTTCGAAAATATCCTGACGGAAATAGACAAGATCCACGGTAATATTTTCCCTCCTTTATATTGCTTTGCTTTTTAGCGATTGGTGGCTCAATGGCTCGATGATGAGGCGAAACGTAGACGTCTAGAAGCCTGTATATACGTATGATCGTGTGCCGATGAAAACAGATTTATCAATTCCTAATTAAAGAGTTTCCATTATGACAAGTGCTTAATTTAGGAACTATGGACCTATTTTTTCCTAACTTAACATGTCTCTACGAACTCAAAATGCATATCAAGGACTTATCAGATACTTTTCAAAAGCCCAAATTATAGTATCACATTACCGCAATTTGTCTTTTGCGTATAAATGCATAGGGGATTTAATCTTCACATCTTGTAAAGACTGCAAAAAAGTGATGTAAGAAATATTTTTTCCATTATTTTGTCTTGTTTTTTTTCCCAGTTTTAGTGGTAACTGGGTTGTGATGAGGCCAGCAGAAAGTCGTAACCCCAGAATGACTGTTTTCTAAGCTTTCTCTTTCCATGTTGCATCTAATTGATTACTACCAAATGACAAAATCGAGTTACAAGTGACTGCATCCTGCTGTTCATACTTGTATTCTGAGAAGGATTTACTGCCAATCAAGCAGTCGAGCATTTTCTTTGACATCCACAAAACGTTCTTTAACTTGATGTTTTGTGCTGCGTTGATTATAACTGCCTTATTTTGTAAAGTTTTACTTCCAAAATTCTCTGCTGACTGCCTTCATTCACGTAGGATCCATTCGTTTGGACTAGTTGGTACGTAAGGCCAACCAGTCGTTCACTATATTTGAAGGTGTTTTACGCTTCTCTGTCTTGACATTTTAGCAAACCATGAGAACCCTGAGCTGATCTGGAATGATGAGGCACGAGAAAAAGTTTCAGCAACAGTAAAGCAAATGAAAGATAGGTACGTTCCTTTGGGAGATTACTGAGTACGTGGAAATGTTAGACAACACGTTTGAAGAATTTCAAGCACTTGCTACTTCTGGGAGCTACGTAGTGTTTCTATGCCTACTTTTGCACTGTAGACATAACAGACTAAGCGTATGCGTGATACACTCGCTGTAAATGTGGATGTATTTCTAAAGACGTATCTGTTATTTATTAATTATATCAGCATAGATTTAGAAAGACATTAAAGTCAACCGATCTCAGCTTCCTGGAGATTTTCTAGGCCAAGGTCAAACTTATTCGGTGTTTTATACGTAGCATCAATAACGTTTTATACGCTTGTTAGGGAATAGTTGTAATTGGCTTGTACTTAATGATAGGCTATTAAAGACGACCTGTAATTTACAAACCGACACCCTAATGCCAAGGTTTAGTAAGAAATCTCTTTTGCAATCCACATTTTCGCCTCCGTTGAAACGTCTTCTTGTGTATCCTTTTTATAGGCATTACTTAGGACAAAAGGATGATCCTTATGTCACGTGGAAGGTAAGTATCATGTGACCTAATGTAAATATCATGTGACTAGATGTGAATATTATGTAACTAGGTAACACAATTACTTCCCATTTGTCATCCAGTGAACTTGAAAAAGTGGCAAATGTGATTTAAAATGGGATCTTTACATCGGCTTTAGAGGAGTTGGCTGGTGAAAGACGCTTCTCTTCGGTAGTTGCAAAGCGACTGGAAAGTTTGGTAAGTAAACGTGTTGAAAACTCAGTTATCATAATTGACCTGACCTGAGCAAGTGTCCTTCCCAAGTCAGACACAGTGTTTTAAATCAGCAACGCGGACCAGAGTCGTGAATTTACGAAGAGGGAACTCTACAACCAGACAATAAGGGGAAGGTCGAGGAAGATAGAGTCAATCAGAATTTTGTGCCATGGGTAATAGTATGTGTTTAAAAGGTGCCGATAGCGGTGTTGAACAGCAAGCAAAGAAGCTGCTCGTGTCATCAACTTTTCAATAGACCATTTTGATATTGATTCCCTGTAACAACAAAACAGTTAAAGTAAAGTCTGTTCCCAACCTTCGATTTTGGTCCAGTGAGAGTGACAAATGATATCTCAAATTGTTGATTGCGACATTAATTATATGTTTATAACAGCTTATGTTCTTTTTCAATTCTCGCTGATTTTTATGAGGTCGAGTTACAGACCTCCGAGGAAGCCGGGATCGAACTAGGTTGTGAGGTGGCACCATGCCGTTTTTGTGTTTGTTTTCTTTTCTTTCTAAGGGATGGATGCCATATGTATGGAAGTTGGTAGGATATGTTGTTGATGTGGCTGTGATGGTGTAAGGTGTGGATAGTTTCTTTGATTCTTCTGGTGGTTGTGTGGACTTCTTTATCTATAATTTCGTCGTTTTCCCAATGAAAAGTGTGTCCTTTCTTCCAGCAATGTTACGAGGTGTCATGACTCTTGATATCACCCTTTGCGACGCATTTCTTGTGCTCTCTCTCCCTCTGACGTTTTAAGTGGCCAATATAGGTCGCTGGACAGTCTGTGCACTGTATCTTGTACACGACGTTGGTTATGTCTGTTGCTGGGACACGATCTTTGGTTTGACAGTCTTGCGTAAGGTGGACAATGTAAAGAGTGTGCATCGGATGTCGTGTTGTTGGAGTATTCGTTTAGTGGTTTCGCTTGTGTCGTTGATGAAGGGAAGGCAAATCAGAAATCAACGAATGGAGTTTTCGAAAACCATGTTGATAAGAATATAGTTTGTCTCGAGATACTGGTACTGATCGTGAATCAGCTTTTCAAATAGCCTTGATAAATATGATTCCTAAACATACGTCTGTATTATCATCATCACAAGACACGCTTTAAAAGATTAGGGTCAATCTTTGCTAGTTTCCAGCTATTCGGGAAAATTCCTGTTCCAGACTCCTTAGCAGTTTTAAATTGATCACAAAATGCGTATGTGTGAGAAATATACTTTTCTAAATGTGCGATTGATGGCCACCAAAATAGGAATGTCATCCTTGTTTCTTTTGTAAGGAGTGGTTTGCGGTAGGGGTGCTCTACACAAACTTGAATCGATGGAACATACTTTGTTTACAGTTAGTGGCAGGAGCACAAATTTGTTCCAGCAAACAGTGACGAAAAGGAATAACGGTGAATTGTATACAAGGAGGAGCAACGTATCTGATAATAATCAGCATATTCAACTGACTGGATCTAAACAAAACATGCTTATATAGACCTAGACACAATAAGTATGGTGTTGGATTAAGATACTTATTATACTGTGCCAGTAGTAGCTAAAGTTGCGAAAAATGCGTCAATAGGTTAGTTCAGACAGCCTTAGCCAGAGGAAGATGGCGACCTTGTTTATCCTGACCGATGTAGATATCGTGAGTATCCCACACCACTATGTCATAATTTGATGGTCCCTGCGTAATTCCTCTTTGAGTGCTAAATAAAGCTGTGCAAATTCTTTGTTTTAAATGGGTTAAACCTGTGCAGACATGCGCAGATGATACAAGTCAGTGCAAATTGTTGTACTCTTTCAACATCCTGCTCCTCCATGCTCCCAAAAAGAAGAAATAAAAAACGAATACTAAATTTAAAAGAAGCCATTGAAATTAAAGACAGGGACTTTCAGAAAGTCGAGGTTTTATTTCAGATGCATTTTCATGCTTTTTACGTATCACTGGTCACGTCAAGACATATGTTGTTCAGGAACATTAGACAGGGCCTTTTTCGTAGATAGAGATTGTTTTGGCTGTGGGGAGGAGCAAGTACTCAACAATGGTTTTTAATTGAGAGATTGCTATCAACATGACCAATAATTTGTAGCAACTGGTGAAATCAGATAACTAAACAGGTTGTAAGAAGTGGTCCTGCAGAGTAGAGGTTAACATATGGCACAATTTAGTAAGAATGCTCTGTTTTCACGGCTAAAAGTATTTCACCTTTAGGACATGTGTTGTACATTTGAAACAATAGAGAAACAAGTCTCTCTCGTGAAGCTTGATATCGTGACTTCTCCTACTGTCTTAAGAACAGTATCGATTGACTTCCTGTATATATTTACCATTGCATGAACAGTTTGCATTGTTCACCAAAATCCTGATGTTAAGGAGCAGCTTGTTGTGCTTTGAGGAGTTAATCCAAGCGGAAATTAACCAATCAAATGAAAATAAACACATGTAACAAAGGATCACGCATGAAAATAATCAAAGATAATAGTAGAAGCACAACAGACACACGTGAAATAATGACGTACAGAAGGCACAGCACACATGACAAGCACATACAAGAGATACCGTTGGACAAATACCAAGAGCAAAAGTAAACAGTAATACAACAAATAAAAATACAGTCAACTGAATTAGTAAAACTACTGAGGGAAATTACCGTTACAGACAGTCAATAAAGTCCTAACGTTTGTACAAGGCGTAAAGCAAGAATATGTGCAAGGTTTTAGTAAACGGAGGCGATATTTATCTATCCAGTTCTTTGGTTTTGGCATTCTGAAGTAAGACAAGCAATGGAACAATCCATTAGCTTTTGAACCCCCTAGCTGTAAGTTGGACCCCCTTGGTACGCCTTATCTCCATTTTACCCCATTCAAAATCTTGACGACCCTTTTTATTCAGGTGGGAATAAATACACGTAATGACGACACGTCCGATCAGTTTGAGATCTCCATCTTTTCCTTTGTAACACGAGGTCCTGGCTACAAAAAGGCGCAAATCTTTGACGCATGCGCATACGCCCTACTAAATCTATATCACGCTGTTGTGCCATCTTCACTTCACCTAGGATTGTCAACAAATTTCCCTTAAATATTACATTGTACTGAAATATAATAATTTATTCTCGTATTGGTGTCGCTACGTTTTCATGATACTACTGCTAGTAACCATAGCAACCAAGACGTTCCATTAACTACTATGGAGCTATTAACATCTTACTATGGGTGCTAAAACCATTTTTATGCCGATATTTCGGTTATTCGCGATATTAGTAGGCGCTAAGATGTTATCATTATCTTAAAATAGCGGTAAGTAGCAGAATTGATTTTCTGAAGCTCTTGGCCACACTGGACTCAATAAATTACCAGGTTAGAGAAGACATGGCTACCTTGTGACAGGAATTTTTAGAGGAATGGCAGAAGGTGGAGGAACATCGTGTTGCGCAACCGTTTGACCGTTCCCAAAGCTCCGCCCCCTTTTGAAAACAATAGCCAATCCAAAAAAGCCAGACAACCGTTGGAAAAATCTGCCTGTCAGAAAGGGTTAAGTACGGAAAACATGGGTCACTACAAATTGTTGTGTGTGTAATCATAGAACTTCAACCTATGGAATGGCAACTCAGCTAAACCGGAAACGTATGTTGTGTTAGCCTCGTTATCGAATAGTCATATGATGATTGTGAAATACCCAGAATAATGTTATGTGAAATTCATGTGGAATATTCAGTCCTAATCAGATAAGGTTACTTGAAGGATCCTTGTGTGTTCTATGATATCCTAAGCTCATAACAAAGAGTATCATTGAGAAGAAAGGATTTGAAATGTCAGTTTTTAAAAGAACACTAGAGAAATAGAAAACATGTCACCACTGGGGATCAAATGCTTGACCCATGCTTTTGCGGCATGTAACCTACCAACTGAACGAGGTGACCTCCAATGTTAACATACTCTATTTCTCTGGCCACCACATTAGCTCCCAATCAGCCGCCAATGGACATCAACACCCAGCTCAACACAGTTGGAGAACAGTCTCTCTGTGCCATGTGATAATCATTTTTTAGTAAGAGGGTGAAGAAGAGAAACAAAATACTTAGCTACATTTTATAAATATGAACCGATTACTGACAAAATTATTTGCTAACGTAAATCCACATTATGTACTTTAAGTAGACCATAAAGTATTCCAAGTCTTAAGCCTAAGGGGGCTAGCCAACTGTACTTGGTATCTGTCAAAATGTTTTACTTCATAGTTTTATGTAACATCCTGTGAGGTTTATTTTCACAATTGACAGGATCGCCAGAGGGTTATAATAGACTTGTTCTACAGTCTGATGACTATGAAAGGAAAAGGAGAAATGGAATTGTGGAATAGTGTGAATCTCAGTAATCCATGTAGGTAGGAAAGATGTGAACAAAGGTATGATCTTAAGAGATAACAATGAAGAAGATCATCCCCTTGATTGCAATTAGGACAATTATAATCACTCTCGTATGATGAGGACATTATGAAAAGACCATGTGAAATTACGTTTGTAATTTCATTTAAGTTCAACCATATCATTAACTTGTATTTATTTTCTGCTTTTCAGCATGAGGCAAGATGTATTTGACAATCTTGTTGCTTATCAGGTAAGTTTTTTATTTCTCTTTTTTATAAAATTAACCTCAAGGTTAATTTTAATGCAAAGTGGCATTTTATTCTATGAACTGGAACATTATGTTCTTTTCTAAAAATACTTAATGTTGCATCATAGCAAGATCCATATTTGTTATAGATTTATACAATTTATCTCTTGTTAGATCTGTGATATACTCGTAGAAAGTATTTGTTGACATGTGGTATATATAGACAATTTAGTGTTGATACGTAACTTGATTTCATTGTTATGCAAATGAGAGACCCACAGAGGACAGTCGCTGCGCGGTAGCGGGCGTAGAAGCGATAACAAAACTCACGTCACAACAACAACTTCACCCGTACTCTATTAGTGGAACTGGTCACACTCTCTCAAGCTCTGTTAGTGAGTTTAAGTTTACCGCGTTTTAGAATCAAAGATTCGTCATTCAGTAACAAAGACGGTTTTAAAACTTAAGAATATCTAAACTCTTAAAGAGTCAACTTACGTATGTTACATCTGACTTGAGTTATGCTTCCAGAACAATGACATTTTTCTTGTCTTCTTACTCTCGGGTCCATATTCTTGCATCTGGACATGTAGTCTAAAATGGGTTGTAAATAAAGTTTATCATGGTTATATGGGCTGACCAGCAGTTGTAAAGTAACAAGTGAAATGCCGGGGGGAGGGGGGCGCAATCTGCTTATGAAAATAACAGCCAGGCTAAGGATCTTTAAAGCAAGAGACATATTGATATATTCTTTCTACTTTTAAACTAGGCTTTCGTCAAACTAAACTATTGACATCTTCAGAGTAATAAGTAATATTTACTGGATGTTACTGAGTGGAAGAATAATCTATCAAGATGCTGAGAAAAATGATCTAAAGTTAACACTACACAAATATAAACGAACGCAGCAAAGGAACAGTAGGAAAGTAGTAACAACGAATGCAATAGAGCTAATATTACTTATTATTTTAATGATTTCAACAGTTTAGTTTGACGAAACGTTAGTTTAGTTTGAAAGAAGAAAAATTATGTAACTATGTCTCTTTCTTTACAAATCCTTAGCATGACTGTTATTTTTATAAGCAGTAAAGTAATTAGGTAATTAAGTAATTAATTTATATATGAAAAAGTCTATTTCATAGTCATATTTGTATGTACAATTTTTAGTATATGACTATATATCTATCCTGGCTTTTCAAAGAGTCTAATCCTGAGAGAGCATCTACATGGTACGACCATCAACCGCAAAATGTATTTTAAGGAAGTTAAGAAAAAATTGCGATTGTCTAGACCAAGTGGCTCTCAACCTTTAAATTCCAACCCCTCCCCGTCCTTAGGATCCTTCTTGGGCCCTCTCCCTTCCCTTCCCCACGTCATTGAACTTTGGGGTACTTATTCCATACTGGAAGAAGCTAGAAGCAGCAGAGATGTGGTTTCTACGCCGAAACTGCGGATTTCTTGGACAGAGCGCATCACCAATGAAGAAGTTCTGAAGAGAGCAGGATGCAAGAGAAAGCTGTTGTAATGGATTTCGGATGTAACTAGCTAATGGACTATCACGGATGATTTTCCTGTGGGTTCCTTCTCTCCTCTTTAGGAACGAAGAACTCCCTTGCAGGACAGAAACCGGTAGAGACAAACGCTGTCATACTTATTAACGTTTTCCTTTATATCAAATATAATCTACTCGCCTTTACATATTCTTTATGTATATATACATATATATATATAATTCTCAATATAATTCTTACTGAGCCTCGATGGCTCAATGGTTAAGGCGTTGGTTTAGTAATCATGAGGTCGCGGTTCGAATCCGGTCAGCGCCGTTCATTTGCAAGCTATTGTGGTAATGCTCCACTCTTTGAGAAT
The DNA here is from genome assembly GCA_010016025.2 of Alatinidae sp. Z8VKAUB7J3. Classification (NCBI taxonomy): domain Eukaryota; kingdom Metazoa; phylum Cnidaria; class Cubozoa; order Carybdeida; family Alatinidae; species Alatinidae sp. Z8VKAUB7J3. Next base: position 99,862,013 of record JAAAKM020073195.1, read on the forward strand.
TATATATATATATTGAGAACAGTAGAGGCCCCAGGAGAGATTCTTGTGATATTCAATAAATTATATTAGGGTATTTTGTATGATACCACTGAATCAATTTTATTATGATAAAGTCATATTGTTACCACTATAAATAACCGTGGAGCTTTTTCGCCTCCGGCAAATTAATTTTCTGGTAACTTTCACTCCTTACAATTTACACTGCTGAAACGTTCTGATTTTCCCTAACTTTCATTCGCTTTTGTTTTACAAAATGTTTTTTGACAAGATTTGCAAATTTTTGACTAGATGCGAGCGAACAAATAATAACTGCAATAATACTTTGGTAATCTATGATGCAAGACAAGTTGACGCCGACGAAACGTCAGAAAGAAATGATAACCCCTAGTATTTGCAACTAAAACTGTTTGGTTTATAAAACTGTTGCTGGAATTCAACATTTCTCAAATTTCAATAGAACTTTAATCTCACAAAAATTTATAACACCGTTCATAAATGATGACATTTTTTTCGATGTTTAGGATAATATTTACTTTTTATCCCATTTTACTCTCAGCCAAATTTAGTGGCAAAGCAAAGAAACCGTCAGTTATCCAAAAAAAACCACCGCGGGCAAGACCATTTACCGTCCTGCGCCGTCCTCTTAAATTCCGATCTTAATAAGAATAAGCTATTGATTAGATTTATGATGCCAAAATCTACTAGATAGTTTTTGCGGGGAAAAATTTCTTCTTCATGCCTTGCAGGTAGAAATACAATTTGTTACTATTTAACTGGCATAAACGTTCATTAAAGACAAAGTATTGCACGAAATAGCTTGAACATATTGTACTGAAAAGCTTTTTTCGTCTGACACTCCTCAGAGTACTAACATCAGAATGACCGAAATGGAATGTGTCACTGTCAGCATGTCCTAACCACATATTCATTCCTTTCCTTATGTCATTGTACTGAGTCATAAGCATGGCACGTGGTTATGAGGTTCGAGATGCAATAGAGTACTAAAGTCATGACGTCACAAAAAATTTTTTTCGAGAATTTGCAGTCATAACTATATCACAGTGTTAACCCTGCCACCAAATACCCGTACACAGTATATCGCGTTTAAATCTCATATCAACTTTGAGAAACGGTTGTTTGAATTTGGAAAAGGCCGTAAGGAAACACTGTTAATTTTGCTCAGTTCATAAAAAATGTTGAACTGGGTTCATTTAAGAAGGTTTTATTTGACATTATTTAAAGTTTGAAAGGGCGTATCTCGACGATTACTCAAGGTATGGTTCTGAAATTTGGACAGGTTTTCTATGACAACAAGCAGAAGGTGATCCGTCGAAAATATTATCAAATTTCTGATATTCATTAAATAGTGACGTCACACTTTAGTACTCATTTTTTTTGTAATAGAACGTTGATGATGACCCTTGGTATAATACAGTACTTAAGTGTGACGTTACAGTTTAGTGAATATAATTTAATATTTTTTTACTTATTGCATTCTTTATGTTAGTATAGGTAACCTTTCATAATTTGAGAGAGTTATTGTTAGCAACCATCGAGATAGTAGTTCAAAATTTGAATCGTGCCGATCCCTTGTTCTTGGAACTCAGTTCATAATTTTATAAACCGAGTAAAATTAACAGTGTTTCCGAAAGTCCTTATGGAGCTTCAAACTGCCGTTACTCGAAGTTGATATGTGATTTGAATGCTATATTATGTTTAATGGAATTTGGTTGCAGGGTTGACACTTTCACGCAGTTATAGTTAAGAAACCTCAAAATATTGTTTTGTTATGTAATCACTTTAGTACTGAATTTGCCCATGCCTATTTGTAAGTTGCTTATGACAGTTATTGGACGCGTTTAGCAGGAAGTTTAATTATTGCGTACCTCATGGTACCATGTGGCCGATTTTTGTGACCGTGAACGGAAAATTGAATGTCACCGTGATGTTGAATTGCAATTGTCTTATTTAACGTGTTAAATCCAATACTAACTACCTTTATTAGCTTACTCGCACTGTACTAGTGAGATCTGGGATTCTCTTTACTCGTTTGAAATCAACAGTCGCGTCTTTATTAGTTGGGCACAGCTTTAGAAGCTCGATAAATTTGTAACACATGCTGGCAGCTATAGTATAGTAAATAGATTATAGGGTTACATTTAGGGGATAGTAGTAATATTAGCATATTGAGCATGCATGAAGATATAGATGCAAGCTCATCAGTTACCGAATATTAACATCATTAATGACGATTCATTCTGCAGCTAAATACTGATCAAGGCTACAAGACTATTTTTATGGGGAAACACAACTTTACGCTTTTCCAGTGCGTGACTTATTACCTGCAGTAGAGGCTGTTGACAAGTAAAAGCAGCCTATTCCAAGAAATGATGAGATAAAAGTGGACAACACTGAGAAATATGACATTCTCAAGCAAGCGCAAGGGCCTCGATGTTTTTTTCCCGAAAAAAAAATCGACTTAGCGGGATAGCGAAGCTTTACCGAGTTTGGTGGATGTAAGCTCCTCATCCCTGTCTCACACCACAAATATTTTACATAGGGCAGGACCGTTACAATATAGTAAACCTCAATCTATGTAAAGACAGTGTGACACCTTGTGACGTCACGTAACGGCGCTAAATTCTGCTGCAGATTCCTATTTTCGATTTAAAATTTTGATGACCATTACTTCGGTAGTTAACTGTCATGATTTAATCAACTGAGAGATCACTTGACAAGAATCCACTGCGGGTGCAAAAGAGATAAGTTCTAGCGTAATACCGTGAAGCCGCAAGAAGAACTAAAACAGGCCGCGCGTTGTATATGTGTTACAGTGTAAATAATCATAATCTGACTGAATACCACGCAAATCATCACTTTAATGAGCGGTGGGATTACCCATGTTCCCGTTCTCAGTGATTCTCGCCCCGTTTTCAAAAACTTTTAACCTTAAGTTGATCAAGGTTGAAGAAGGCCTGAAAGTACGTCCAAAGTTTGAAAACTCCATCCCGATAGATTTTGCGCCTAGTCGGGCCTCAACTATATAAACCAGCGGGATAGTCAGGCAAAATATTGAAGCTTAATTCATGCTACGTCTACGCATAGACCTGCGAACTTCAGGCCAGAAGCTCCAAAATGTTGTCCGGTCGGGGCGAGTAGGAAACCGAGGCCAAAATGTTAGACTTTGTCACCCAAAGGAGCCGGCATATCTTTATTCGACCAAGAAACTTGTAATTTTATGTACTTTCCCCATTCATCTTAAAACTAGCTTTCCGTAAGCAGTTACTTAAAAGTAATATAAGGGATTGTTGCCTTTTTCGTTTGTGATCCTTTTATTTTACTTGATGGTTCTAATGTTTTTGTATTCCAGGGTTCGCGGGGGTCAAAAGATAGCGAACTTTAGTTGTGAAGGCCCTTATGAATATGAAGTCTCCAAAACAGACACAAATTACACACACACTCCACACACACACACACACACACACACACACACACACACACACACACCACACACACACACCACACACACACACACACACACACACACACCACACACACACACACACCACACACACACACACACCACACACACACACACACACACCACACACACACACACACACACCTCCCCTCTTCCTTTCTCACACCCGATAGTTCTAATGGTTACTACTTCACGTCTGTGCCTTGATAATACCTGCTCAGTAAATTTTATGGTGAAAACAACAGCAACAAAAAAAGGTAAGGCCCCAAGAAGGAGCTACAATTTAGACAACGTTTCTCCTTTTTTTTAAGACTTCGTCAGGTCTTTGTGCACTGAAGGTCACAAGACGAAAGATTGTTGCTAATGCTAATAAGGTCACAGTAGCTTTGTAACCTCCAGTGTACAGAGACCTGAAGAAGTCTTAAAGAAATGACGAAACAATGTCTAAATTGTAGCTCTTTCTTGGCGTCTCACCCATAACACGTGCTCAGCAAATAAAATAAAAATACTTGGGTGTTCGTTTGAGTTATGGTCATTACTGGAAGCCTTATACTGTGACAAAAAATCTATGCTAGTAAAAATGTGCCTCTTACAGTAATATATACATGACCACATCGAATATTAAGACTTCTTACAGACAATTCAGGGGCCAAAATAAGCATAACCACTCTATTGCTGCTGCAAGGCGGAGACAGCAAGTTGAAATTGGGGGCTAAGATATACTCAAGGTTTTGCATCTTTCATCCCAATCTGTCATCAGAGAGAGTTTTGCATCTTTTGACAGGATTTGACAAAGGACCCTTTTTTTCTGCTCTTTTGTTCTTGTTTTAGTGTTTTCTTTGTTCTCTGTGTCAGAGGGAAAACATTGTGGAAGCTGAAATAAAACGTAGGAGCTGAGACCCCCGGCCCTCCCCCAGTAACACCCCGTCTGTAGTGGAGAAATCAGGTGTCTCTTTGCAATTTTCTTCCTAATAAAAGGGTGTAAAGACTCTTCGAATATTCTTTTTCCTCATATTCCACATTATTGAACTAGGATAGCAACGTGTATTCTGCAATTCTAACCATTTAAAAACAGGAGTGGATGTTGTAACAGCTCTAACAGAATTGGCAATACTTATGGAATAACACCTTCTCCTAGATTTCACAGTAAAGACACTGATGTGAACATGTTCAGTTGTAGTTCTACCAACAAAGAAAATCCTGCATGGTGGATGGTTGACCTTGCACTTGAAATTGATGTTGGAGTCGTCGTAGTTACAAATGTAAATCACCAATACTACTATTATTTAACTGGGTTTAGTGTTATCATAGGAAACGACAGAAATCATGACAGTATTAACAATTTAAGGTAAATCTCAATCTCCTATTGTTTATTCCATCGTGTTTTGACTTTTCTGTTTTAAAACAACTATTGGTTAAGATGGGGTAGAAAAAATTTATGTGGGGAAAAGAAAAACACATAGACATTTACTGTTTTTTTTTTTAAAAAAAAAAAAAAAAATTAAAAAATTAGAATTCAAAGACCCGCAGAATTTGGGGGGGGGGGGGGGGGGGGTGTACAAAACCAGTGGAAGTTAAACATTTTAAATTTGAATTAATGCTATGGCATTTTTAATTAAGTATGAATTTGGAATTTGAAAGTTGGTTTTATTGCTTTTAACGTCAATATATAGTTGTTGTTTCTACAGAAAAAATATTTACATTTTTAAAAAGAAATAGAATAAATAGGGCGTAAAATGCTCATATTTACTTAAAGAAATAATTTAGGTACAATAGAATGCCCAAAAATTAATTAAAGTCAATTATATAAAGTCATAAGATTATATCTTTGTGTGAATTGTAGCTTGTTAAAGCCAACTTTTAATTAAAAAAAACACTTGGTATAACTTCTTGTCTCGAAACAAGTATGGATGACTAAAAATTATGGTATTTACGTCAAAACTGAAGGTCAATCATTTAGTTACCAATTTGCAGACAACCTATGAAACCCCAAGTCAATCACTTTAACTTTATCCAAGGTATAGAACTGACTAGTAAGCTGGCATTAAAGTTAGCTGCAATAATATAGGTCCTAAGTAACTTATCTTGCTGGTGAAATAGACGATGTTCTTGATAAAGGTGTCTATGCTTTGCATAACTTACTTAACTTGTCTCATAGTTTTAATATTTCGTTATTATTTGGTAACTTTTAATAAAATCGGGCATAAAGTCTTGTTTACGCTTTCTGTTTATGTTAACGTGAAATTTTAATTTATTTTCTTGTTGTCTTTATCAAAAATGTATAAATTTTTATTAAGTTATTTTGGAAGATACGGGTTCGATCCCCGGTGGTGACATACTTTTCTATTTCTCTAGTGTTCTATTCAAAACTAACATTTCAAATCCTTTAATTTTGAAGCTAAAAGCCTGCGAAAACTCAGGAACGTATCTTAACATGAATTTGAGAATAAAGATAAATATATTCCTTCCCCTTTACTCTGTCAATAAATTGATAGTCGCCGGCTGTTAATTGACATCATTACATCGTCACTCGATCTCAGTTGTTCTTTAATGATGTTCCACTGTTTTTCCTGTTGCAGAGTATGTTAATACCTTAACCCATCTCAATTGTGCAAATCGCGGGCCTAACAAGACCAAATTCAACTTATAAAGACATTGGTTTAATGTCAAGGGCTTAACTTTGTGTTCCCAGGCAGGAATGTTATTTAATTGTTCCTACCACATTCGATAAATGTTTTTATGCTGCATTTTTAATAACTAATAACTTATTCCTCCAACTTTTTTTCCTCCGTGGACTTAGTTTGACGTGATTAAATACGTATTTAAGGCCATTTTGTTTTTAACGTTTTGAAAAATACATCATTCAGTCATAAATCATCTTTTGTATAAAATTAAAGCTTAGTTTTGAAAACAACACTAAAGAAATAGAAAATAAGACACCATTGATGATAAAATCAATCTTATTGTTCAGAGGGACTTTCTCTTCGCATTTAATAACTTTTAATAAAAGGATGTTTTTTTCTGCGAAGTGGTATGGCCTTTCAAATTGTATTTTTAATGAAGATAAAGTGCATTTTTTCTGTAATTGACTTTCTACTGTAGCTTAAACTTAAACTATATGACATGCATTAGCTCTCGACACATGACATGCAATTTGTGTATTTCTCCTAGTTTAAAAGTTTATTGCATGTTGATTATCAATGTTTTGTGGCTATCGCTCACTGCAAGGTTCTTCTCCTAGTGAAGTTGTCCAGGCATCTTTATACAAGTGAGGTATACTGCACGAACTACCGAAAACATTATATATTTAAAAGCTTTTTTCGTCTCACAGTACTCAGAGTACTATCGTCAGAATGACCGTAATGAAACGTGTAAAGAGAATATCTGTAACACTTATCAATATCGGGCCTTAATCCTGGTCTTTTGAATATAACATTTTTAGCTAACAATTGTTAGTTTCCATGCAAACAGCATGGGAGAAGGCCTTGAAGTTTAGGGGGGGGGTGCATATTACTGAATAAAATGAGTGAATCCTGAGGGTAGCCAGCAGCTTTGAGGCGCTATAAGAGGGAAAGATTTTTAATAAGAAATTTTCAAGGCAATCCACAAACGCCTTATCTTGATATTTGAAAGTCTTACAGGCTTCTATTCCACAGATATCTTCCTTGTCACTACCATCAGTAGATATTCCCATCACTTTGTCACAGAAAGCCTCGTAAGATAACTCCCCATGACATGTTACTCTGTCCTCAATCTCCACATAGGACTGAAACTGTTCTGAAGTCATCCCAGGTGGAGGCATGATGGCGGTCTTATCTTCAGTTGAGGAGACCACATCAGGGGTGCCAATGCTGGCTTTGCCCTAGTAATTGATGACAGCCTGAGCTTGATCATCTTGCCAAGCTATGACATCCTCCAAGTTTGGTTCTCCCATCTGTCATGTATGACCCCCACCCTCATGTATATACTGAGAGAAACCACAGTTTACCTTAATTGTTGATCCTAAGTTAATGAAGTGCTAACTTTTGTTTTCTTGAGATTCAGAAGTTGAGGTATGTTGATTACAAATATTTAACATTTAAAACGCTAAAGAAAACCCACTTAAACAAGATCACATATATGGAAAACAAGATGTACAGAGTTTGAAAGATTGAAGCGAGGCAAGAATAGTAGTATGCGTATAGGCATAATGAGTTGTTAACTTTTAGCACCAAACTGTGTTAAGGATTTCTCAATTTACTTGTTTCAATGCGGTACCACCTTGGTTGGTGTTGGAGGAAAAATTTTGAAAATTGGCAGTTCTAGATGGCCAGAAAGTGTCACCCCCCCCCCCCCATTTCTTGAATAAATGCATTTCCCCACCATCTGCCTTTCTCCCACAATTTCAGTTCAAAATTTGCAGTCTTCCCTGAGCTGAAACTGAAAATTTTATCCCTCCCAACTTACTGGGGGAGGGGAGGGGGGAGGATGCTATGCAAGCTTGACTAAGCACATGCTTGACATCTAAAATGGTCAGTTCTTTCACCATGGCACTGGCTAAACAACCGTCGCTACTGTCGATCTTTGACACAACACAAGATATGAGATTCTGGAGATAAATTGTTTTAATGTTCCTGATTATACCCATGTCACATGTCTGAATTCATGATATTGTGTTGGTAGACAGGGAAAACATTTTTCAAAGTGTCAATAGCAAGATGAGTGGGACAATTATACAAAAGTAGAGCAATTTTCCTTCCTTCTAATAGCATTTTCATATCCAGTGACTGTAGCTCCTCCGTGAATAACTTGCCTGTCATCCAGGCATTTTTATCACTTTTATTGGGGAAAGAAAAGTGTGTATTCCAGCAAAATGATTTGTTAACTTTCAGAACATTTTAGTGAGAATTTACTAAGTTACAAGAAATATCACGCAATAATAATAATAATAATAATAATAATAATAATAATAGTTGTAGGTTTACTTACACGGGTGCGTCTTTGTAAGTACTACAAGCACTCACTGCAAAGCTCCGCTTTTACATTTAGCAGTTCTGTGAATGGATATGATTGTGTAAAGGACTCGATTTTCAAAATTAACAATTAATTTGTATAATCGGATGTTGGTTGGCAGCTCATTAAAACTCAATGATGTTGAAACCAAAGGGATTTTTTGCGGCTTTGCTCCTTGTCTTCGAAATACTTAATCTACATTTGTTGCTTCTTGTCAAAGTTAGAGATCAAGATTTCATGCAAACACTTTAAAATAAACAAATCTACTTTAAATTTCTTTTGGTTTAAATTCTGACATCAAGTAAGATCAGAATTAAGATTAAAACAAAAATTACGTTAATGGCTCTTGATTAAACATTTTGAGATTTGTAAATCCATCTTCGTAGATAGTAGAGTTTTTGTAAATGGTTCTAGCCTCATTGGTGTTATAGTATTATAAGTGCATAACCCTCCTTGATGGCATGTTGTGCCACACGTGCACAATCATAACAAAACTGGAACTTGCATCAAACCAATTATTTAGTAGTACAACCTGTTGGTCAGCCTTAGATTGTCCTTCTGCTTCAGCTTGAAAACCTGCTGCTAAAGCATTATGGTTAGCATATGCATAAAGTGGTAAACGAACAAACAAAGAAAATGAACATCAGAGCGCTATTGTCTGGTCTTGTGCTAAGAAAACAAAATTTTGAAAAGACACTGGAAAAATGGAAAATATGTTATCCCCGGCATTCGAACCCATGACCCGTGGTATTGCGGCTCGTGCCCTACCAACTGAGCTAGGTGGCCTCCCAATCGGGCCCGTAGCCAGCACTTCCGGTTTGGGGGGGCAAGGCTACATTTTTTTTGGGGGGGGGGGCATCCGGTTTTACATCCTGCTGAAACTACCTTGAACAATGGGGTGACTAGAAACTCTACTAGGCTATTTTCTTATGAAAACACAATCGTAACATGACAAAAGTCTCATTTATGGGTTTGAAAATTAATGAAATATTCATATCCCTTGGACACTAATTTAACCACACGGCTCACAAACATATTTTAATGTACATACAAAGTTTTGCTTAAATTTTTAAAATGCTTTTGGAGATATCTCTTAAACAAATGGATGCCAGGCAAAATCCCAAAAGGAACTTAAAATAGAAGTTGAACTTATGAAAAGAAAATTATCATCAGAAGCACGAGATCGAGTGAAGTCGGATGCAAGGATTAACGAACTAGAAACAGAAAATCGACGCTTAAGGAATGAAGTTATTTTGCTCAAGTCATCGTCAAACGTAAGTAGGCTTTCACTCGTTGTAAATACTCTCAGTAGGCTATTGTTATTGGTCTAGTATGCGGCATGCCGTCATACAAAGTCAACAACCAACGGGCTCTGATCTAGGGAGGTGACTACGCAAGTATTCCCAGAACTAGATTGCTGACAGAGTCGCCTCATGTTAGTACACAGCTACACCCTCCCGTCTTCGTCCCCGCCCCTTGATGCTAGACGATTTGATAGTGCTTCGCACATTTCGATTACAGTACGTGTACTTTATTCCTTGCCCACATTATTTCACAATTTCTGGGTTGTGCTACAAAATTGGGAAATATCAGAAGTAAGGCTAGTGTCAGAATAATTCGAATTTTTGACATTTTACTGTGGAAGGATACACTGATCTGCTCTAACCGTATTTCATTATGATACTAAATTTAGCCTTTTCACACTAAAAAGTACTTCTTGTTGCAGCTGTAACGAGGTTGTATTTACCATACGTTAACACTATTGCATTCATGATACACGGATCTTTTATAAACTCACTGTTTTTATCCAGTTGAAATGCACTTCTTGTAATTAGTAAACGAACCGAGGAGCCTATTAGGACGTAAAAATAAATAATTTTTGTAATTAGTCAAATTTTCCAACAAGGTGGAACATCAACGATTTGAAAAATCTGCATTTGACTGGCCAAAATCTTTAGTTTGTACGTACTTTTTAGAAGGTCAACAATGTCTTGGATTTTATGTTAGTCAAATGACTGTTTCCATGTATTGCTTTTTACCATATTACAAACTTTCATAGGCCACCATATCTTAACAGGATTGCATATATTAAGATTTTTATGTTTTTATGTATTGCACAGGTGTGTTCCAGGGTGGAACAAGGACTTAGAGAGGCAACGTTCTATAAAGCTCGCAATCCACTGTATATTGTGAATTTGCCTCTTATAACTCAAAATGAGAGAAGTAGCACATCGCTTCTCACGTCTTTCCTTAGTTGAAAGTGGTAGAGGTGAAATCAGGCTCCCATCTTTTTTATACCTGTATACCTAGAAAACGCATGATTTTACCATCAAACGTGGTGCATGCGTTTCCATATCCTTAGTGCCCTCTGACATACTACGTTGTTCGTCAAGATGTATTGAATTCTTATGTGTCATTGCAAATGAATAATGCATTATTAATTTCATAAGCACTCGTTGTTTTAGGCACCAAAGAATTGCAAAGAGGTCTATGGGTTAAATGTACAACGAACCAGTGGTGTTGTCAACTTAAAAGACATTGGAGATCATTACTGCAAAGTTGATGTTGGAAATTGCAGTAGAGGAGGATGGACTTTGGCGCTTAAGATCGATGGAAACAAGGTAAGACCTAACTGTGGCGTTAATAGATTAAGCATAACTCGATTAATTCATGTTGATGTTGATTAATTACTAATTGGGAGCTAACATGGTGGCTAGAGAAACAGAGTATTGCACCAAGTAGCGAAAACATTGTGTACTGAAAAGTTTATTTCGTCTGACACGCCTCAGAGTACTTACGTCAGAATGACCGGAATGGAATGTGTGAAAGAGTATACCCAACTGTATTTTTAAGGAGCCAATCAGAAATTGGACTACCTGAATGGTTTGTGTTTGGGGGCCAAGTAGCATCCATTACAACAAGATGAATTGAATTGGCCTAGCGAGAAAACGAATTCTTTTTGTCTACATAGCAAACGTCTTCTTCAATTAATTTACCAGGCGGAAAACGTAATTTGGTAATGAAAAGCAAAGCCGAGCAAAGAATGCGCATATGAAACATGTTGAAGATTTAAATTGAACATATAAAACGATATATTTAATAGCCAAGCTTTCGATGTATTATCACATCATCCTCAGGGTACAAGAAACTTTAATAGTGGGTACGACATTTAAGGTCACAGTGGCCTAAATAAACAATATACTTAATTCCCAAGTTATTGCGGTCTGGCGTCGTTTATAAATTTCAGTGTCGTTGCTCTAGCGCAACGTATTTGGGTCAGACGACTCGCCTATTTCAAAGACGCCTAGCCGATCACTTGGGAACCTCGGCCGCTACTGGTAATCTTCTCTCAACTCCACTTTTTTCTAACATTGGTTCTCACTCTCTTCAACACTCTTATCCTTTTTCTGAATCTGATTTCACATTCTTAACTTCTGCCTCTTCTGAGTTCTCTCTCCTTATCAAAAAAAGCCTTCTCCTTGCTAAACTTAGGCCAAATTTCAATGGAACAATAAGCTCATTGGCATTTTCCCTATTCTAATTTCTCCTATGAGGCTATATTATTTTTCCTTTGTTATTAAGTATATTGTTTATTTAGGCCACTGTGACCTAGTAGCAAATTTTCTTTGTCAATCTAACATGTTCGAAAATGAATTAGGGAAACTACGGAATTTGTGTGTGTGTGCGCCCGCGCTCAGCACGGTATAGTGACGTACGAGTAAATATAGTTTATAAACCATTTATTGAATGTTGCCCTCGAGAGTTTGGTCATGCACAGTAAGAATATAACAACTTGCGGTAGAGGAGGAGCGTATGGTAAAAGTGATTACAAGATTCCTATGGCAAACGGTGCTATTCAAATCTTAGTGGTAGTCAGTAGTCAGAATGTTAGGAATAAAGTCATTACGAGCACTGGTATTTCTAAGACGTTAATAGCGCACATTGTTTTTTGTTTAAATTGAAATGTCATTGTCACCATTTCATATTGACACGTAAACAGCATGCCTTAGTGGTGACTTTGAAGAATAAGAAGGTAAATGGGCAGTGAAGCTGTGCCATGAATCTTCTTGGCCTTTTGGCAAGGAATGGTATGTTCTTATTGATGACAGATGCTTTCCATAAGCCGCGAGAGGCGGTCCTACTGGGCCTTTGAGCCTACCTCATGGCTTGCTTCTCTGCCCCGTAGCCTAAATTGAGGTACGTTCCCCTTGGACGCTGCAGTTGCCCTTTATTTATTAGTTAGCCTGTTTGGTGGTTTTTCTGTTTATTTAGGGTAGTTTCAGTGTCGGACCCACTGCTCATCAGCGGTTTTTGATTGAGAGACTGCCATGAATGGATTACAGCAGGAATTCATTAAACTTTGTATAAATAGGAATAGTCAGTGAAGTATAGAAACTTCGTGGTAACGTGAGACTGTCCTTACATTTGTGAAGGTCAAGCTGCAACAAGTACAGAAGGCGATATGATATCGCACTTTTTATAGTCATAGTATCAGATTTAGACTAACAGACCACAGTTTTAGTGTAATGATTGCAATTGTACGTATTTTAGTGATTGTTGAATTTATTGTTACCCAACCGTCCGTTTTGTAGGCTTCAACTCTTCCACCACCAAAAACATTTGATGGTACGTACAGATGCGTTTGATTAATTTTTCTCATTTTCGCCAGTCTTTTGTATTTTATAGTAACTACTCTCGATTTGGTAACTTAGTATTAATAACTTTCTGGCCTTTCACCGGTGCGATAGGATTGATTCCAGTTGTAGTGTTAAATGTGTGACTATTGACATCGTTGAAGTCTTATATTAAGTATGTTTTAGTGTTGTGTGACAACTATGAAAATTCATGAAAGCACCAGTAATGACCAGTAAAAACAACGACTGACACACGTTTCTTCACAGGCGGACAACCCGATATGCAAACCCAGCCTCCCTTTGAAACGTATGTGAACGAGACTTTTCTTTTTCGAAAAGGTCTATTCCAGGGGATGTATTGGCCGAAAAATGAGGGCTTTCTTTACGCACTGGTTCACATTTTAGTACCAATCTCTCAGTTTAACCCCCATTATAAGCAGTTGTACCCCCTTTCTAAACTAAAACATCAGGAACGGTAGCGAGTTTTGTTCCTTCTCAAAGGAAAATTTTAGAGCTTGGTGTAAGCCGTTTCTGAAGAATTCGTCACACTCTCTCTAAAATATTGCAGATGTGTCGACAACAAAACGAATAAAAACACAGTTGAGGCTCATGTTTGAACCAAGTTACTGAACTAAACAATTTTTAGCATTCTTAAAACAAGTCCGTCACGTCAATAGAGTAAGGTCACCCTGTTTCTTTCCCTGATAACTAGCCTAGCTAACAAGCACCGCGACGGCTTCTTCATTTCTGGTGCAAATTTCACCGTCTGTCAATCACGATTCGTAGCGACACGTGCTTCGTCCAACGAAATGTATCGTTAGTGGTCTGACCGGTCAGAAAACAATGTATCGTTGTCGTAATAGGTATCTTATCGCTGGCGGCGTGGCCAGACTTTCCTTCTTGTACGTATTCTTGTCGTATTCTGTGATTTACGTGGGGAGGGAGCATGGGATATCTTTCGGTATCCGTATCCTAGAAGGGCACTTGAAGGGGCCAGGCTAAGACTTGCTGCTAGAGAGATGCATTGAAAACTAGGCGTACCGCTCAAGTTTGGAAGATCCAACATTTTGAAAGAACAAGCTAGACGCCGAATCGCTCCCATCTCAAGATAGAAGTTTGATCTTGAAATGCGGTACATTCTGTAACAGCCTTAAAAGTTGGCGCAATGCTGTACAAATCGAGTGATGGGTGCACTGTAAGCGCAAAATTTAAGTATTTGTGTTTCAGTGCACTCCTAAGCACCTAATTTTGAGGTCTCGAAGGTCTGAAAAATACATTTCGGACAATACTATATTGCACTGCATACGTACGAAGGAAGAGTAAGTTTTAGGGCCTGAAAAATTAAATACTGCAGGTGTTTTCCACAAATCAATAAGCAAAGTGAACGATAGACCTTTTCGAAAAAGAAAAGTCTCGTTCACATACGTTTGAAAGAGAGGCTGGGTTTGCATATCGGATTGTCTATGATCATAAACGCGTATCCGAAGGAAAGCGTTTGCCTTCTTTACATCTATCGGTAACATTTAAAATTACTGCCACTAGGGCTGTTGGTATTACATACCACTTGGTCGGTAGCAAGATAATTTGAGTACGTAAGTAATCAGTAAGTACTGACATAACCAATCAAGTGAAAAAAAGATTCCAATGTCAAAATATAACAGTCAAAATGTATATATATATATATATTGGTTTCATGTTTCGATATTTTATATCTCCTTGATCTGGCAAAAATCACAAAATTGCGGTGGCTATCTTCTCTATTCCGGAATATTGCTTACTCGTATATTTCATTTTTCTGTTAAACCTTACATAAAGAAAATGAGATAGGGAACTTTATTCTATTGCAATCTTATCTTCATTTTTTTCTTTTTTTTATATTTTATTTTCATTTTTCTTTTTGTTTAAACTTGCTTTCAAGATTGGTAGCAATTGTCAATTCGTTTTGCTTTTAATTATTTACATGATCTACTTGTTGAAACTGAAGGAAATTTACATTTAATGAGATACTGCCTGTTTCTCGAATTTCCATTCTTTTGTTACTTGTTTGGTTACTGTACATTTTATGGCGGTCTTCTGGGTCAATAAATAGAACCCAAAACACCGAATTTTCGATTCTCATTTATATTATTACTACTTCATTGAATGCTTTCTGTTGAATGGGGATTAACCATCTTAACCGTTTTTTGTACCTCTATATCAAGCACATTTTTATTCGGTTGAAATGTTTTCATTTTTACGTAGAATATCAATCACTGCTACGAGATTTACTCGAGAAAGTGTCAAAGCCATCAGCCGAACAGGTGATTGGTCTTCTTTAATTCATATACGCTATTTCAAACTTTCGTTTGCGTGGATTTTAAATATTTTGTGTCGAGTTTTGAGAATCTATACATAAACCACTTTAAGAGCCCTTAGAGACTGCATTTCCACCTGGTATTTCAATTCAATATTTTGAATTCTTCCGACTGCTTAATTTGAGGAGAGATGGTGGACTGGGTTTTGTCTCTGCGTACCTACCCTAGAAAGTCTAAAGAAAATGAGATTCGAATTCTCTGTTGGCCTCGACTGATATTTATGACTCCGCGTCATTCTGATGATGACCTGTGAAATTGTTTCCCAGGGTTTAAGTTTAGGAATGAGACTCTCATTGTTATTGGTATGCAACCTAGCATTAAATGCCTTAAAAAGCAGGTAACTTTACATTCAAAGGCCTTTTTACAAAATTTTTGAAATTTTTGAATATTGCGCAACAATTCATAGCCATAGATGACGTCATTCACACCGAATTTAAAAAAAACATTTTTTCAATTTGTTGAAAAGAGTTAAACTATAAACCTGCCAAATATCTTTGTAATAGGATTGGTTGATATAAAGTTATAGTGTGTCAAAGTGCCGCGGGCCTACTAGGCCCCCCCCCCCCTCATGTATGAGAAGAGCCAAAAAGCCCATGTAAGGTAGGGTTAAAAGAAACCGTGTATCATGGATTAAAAATGGTCCATCTCATATCCTAGTCTAAACTTCTTGATAAATGTCACATAAGGTTACGCGATAAAGTTCAATTGATAAAGTTTTCTTGTCTCTAGCACTCAGAATATTCATGCGCATACCATTTCAAATGAATTACAAAGCCTTGGAATTCTCGCTTCTGAAGAGTCTGCGTAGGATATGGACCTGACATCTGCTTTATGTTTGTGATAAACAGCTTGGATTAATTTCAGTTGTGAACTGTTTATCAAGTACCAAAACTTTTGTTTCTTATCAATGTTATGATTCCGTTTCATTCAACACGCGACACAGATCCGTCTATTTCAAATCTTCGTAGCAACAAATTACTTACTATAAATAAATTTAAACTGAAGGCGGTTTCCACTACAGCCTGACCAGAGAACCACTCTTGTGTTTTCTTTAGGTCTCGACTGTCCGCCGTGAGGATGGAAGCATTTTCCACTGTACAGATTCTTGAGGGCAAAATTTGGTGAAACTTGCTTAAATTTAGTATCCCCGCGTGAACAATCAGATGTTAGTCCTATACTGACACCATTCCATCCTGCAGTTGGTCTCACACACTGTTGAGTCGGCAAATGGAGTAAATGGGAAGGAACTAATTTAAATGTTTCAATGCATGCTGATTGAAGACGAAAGCGTTTGCTTTTGGAATCAAACTGCATACATCGACCACCAAAGTGACGGATGCTAAACTCAGGATACCCTAGAAACGGAAATAAATAGAAACATGCGTAAAAATCTTAGCTAATTCTATATTTAGATATGCAGTTTGAGAGTTCTACTGGACGAGGAATTGTCAACAATATACATACCTTTTACTTTTATGACAACATCAACAGTTGCCTGATGATTGGAAACATGAAACTATAGTCACAACTAGCATTATATTCTCTCAGCGTGTATAACTTTATATATATATATATATAATTATATATAATTAATATTGCGTTTGGCCTTGTTTCTTTTGCATAGATTCCAATACAACTGTACAAGTACTCTGGAGTGCCGAATAAACGGGGGGGGGGTCTGAATAAACGGGGAGTCTGAATTCCAGTCTCAATTTCTTGAAAGTTTTAAATAAGGATGACACACAAAAGGACAAAGATCGTACTAATTGACTAATTAGCAACTGTTTCAGGGTCAAATGATGCATGAGAACTTGTTCAAGTGTTTTCAGATGTCATTTACATTTTGAGTACTGGGAAAATTCCTTGAAATTAATAAACGGTGTGGAGTCCTAATAAAGAGCGGGGGGTATAAATTTTAAAAAAATAATAAGTAGGGGGTACGATTATTTGGCACTCGAGAGTACTTCAATTTTTTGAAAAGAAATCTCAACATCAATCGTGTTGTTAAATTTACTTTTATAAAAATATTCATTACAATAACCCCTGACGTCTGGCCGCTATCCTTACATTGACGTAACTTCTTAAATAGTGAAAGAAAGTCACTCTGAAAGAAAACACCAATCCATTCTTTTTAGCGCAATCTGATCTGCTTTACTGATTTTAAGTTCAGAAGCTCAAGCACACAGAAATATTATTTTGTGTCGTTTTCTATCCGTTCATCTGTTGAATCAGATGTTTTTAAAGCTATTCGACATAAACATTTTAGCATCATAAAAGAATAAGATGAAGTTTCAACGCCCAAGATTATCAGTTTTGGACTTCAATGCATTCTTAATGCTTGCACTTTAACAAACTAAAAGTTTTCATGTCCTTAGAAGATTTATAGGAAATTTAGTGACCCCTTAGTGGCTACAAAAGATAGGAAACCGTGGAGGTCCATGAACACCAATGTCCTTGTGGGATATGGCACTTAAAGAAGAAGTGACCCATTTTTGTTGGGTTTCTCTTGTTAAGAATATCTAAATATTGCGTTCAATACCACCGCAATCGTTCGTAATTTTACCATCATGAAAGTTCTAAGCGTCAGCTTTGGATAACGTTCCAATGCTGTGTACAAAGTTATTTTCTGGTAAGATTTCCACGCTGTCAGTTTTTATCTAAAACACAGATTAGCATTTGGGTCTCTACGCAGGCAACTGTGAACCAGAAGAATAAGGTATTGAGGCGTATTGTAAACGGTTTGGATGCTTCATTATTTCACGAGTATTACGTTAATTGTGTATATGAAAGGCCAAAGGTGTACTCTCTAAACAAAGCAAACAAATGGAGCGGAGAACCGAAAAGTATCTCACCAACCTCACATTGTATAAGAATTCTCTGCTTTAGAACCCTTGAATTCTATCAGGAAAGAGAGGCAGTTGCATCACCCAATAGGCCATTATGACTTAGATTACTCTCATTTGCAACATAATTCTTTTCTATATACAAGATGGATGGTTATAATGGTTGGAACAACAATATTTGAGCCCTCTCTTCTAAATGGAAAAGGCCTGGTTGCAAATTCTTACCTTCATGTTCAACAGTCAGTGTCTCACTTATAAATGAGGGTTATGATACTTATTTTGTATGATATTAGAAACAGTTATTTGTCAAAATGAAGTCATGATCAAGTGGATTTTTTGCTTGCCTTCCACTCTAGTAAATTCTCCTGTTAAATTTCCAGATCTATCATTAATGTTTTCTTCATGATTTAATCTGACCATGGCTTTTATTATTGCTTTAACTTGCTTTTAGGTTTTGTTGTGGATTCATTTGCTAGGCACTTTCCTAGCCCTTCTTTCTGTATTTAGATATTCTGCAGCATGGACTGGTATGTATAATGATTACTACATAAAGTCCTACTATTTACAGATATTACAATGCTCCATCCTAAAAGCAATTTAGTTTGATATAGTTTGTGAAGGATAGTGAAACATAGTTTGTTTCTTTTGATGCATTTCATTATCTATTGTTGTCATATTCACAAGAAACTGTCTATATTTTTTTAATACTCACTGTGTTACTTGTATAGTGGTAATTTGTCATTTTCTAGCAACATATCCAATTGACTTAACGAGTAGTTAAGTCAGTCAGGCATTTTGTAGCTAGTCAAGTGTTAAACTGGCACTGACTGTTAAACTAATGATGACTGTTATAGAAGTGAGATAGCCCATTCCACAATCCTTTTTCCTATATTTTTTCTCTGTGTACTGTCTACAAGGAACTGTAAACACAAATATCCAACTATTCATTTTGATAATTTACTCTTGAAATCTACATGTAAAGATCTCAAGATCAAACTTCTCAGAAACAAACCCAATAGTTCCTAATTGTCAACACTATGCATGATTTAATGCACGGAAAAGCACCTGGCAGCCAGGTTAGCCATTTCATTATAGTAAGCAGGCTTTGAGCTGCCCTAGCAGTATGCACATAAGAATCTTTCATAATAAGTTGAAACAAGATGCTACCTCTAGTCTAATTGTTGTACAGAATCTGATAAATTATAGGCAAAGGCTAGCACCAGCTACATTTTAGGATGATATCATGATTTTGTACCGCTTACATTTTGTGTTTAACGTAGAGGAGGGTTGAGTAATCAAGCATGTACTTAATCTGATTCCAGGAAAATGTGGCTAAAAATACATTACTTGCGCCTGCGTATAAATCACCTGTAGTGTAATTTAAACCAATAATCACATCCATTAAAAGTCCATAAGATACAACGTCGGGGAACTAATTGCAATAATGGCTTGTCAAAAGAATCCATTTCAATTTACTCATTCTAGGAATAGTGTCTAGTCGTTGCAAAAATTCCTCATAGTGGTTCTTCGAAACATAAATACATTAATCAGTTTATTGATTCTGCATGGTTTGAAGCAATTTTGCAAATAAAAAAATCAAAGACTTCGTAGCAGCTTTTGCAAAGTAAAGTTATATCAGACTGATAAATAGTCTGAAGACTGCAAAACGTTTTAAGTGAGCATACGTTTTAAAAGTAGAATTTAATTATTAGACACTTGCACAAGGGCTTAAATTGCTGTGTAAAATGGAATCGTGATATACAATATATATTAAAGCAGCGAAATGGATTCGACAGGGCTGCTAACTGCCGCCCTTTTTTGACTTCTTATCATTGATTTTATACTGCTAAAGATAACATTATTTCCGAATTCCAGCATACCTTTCAAATCAGGTGTTTCACTGACCTAAATGTACGAGAACATTACTCGACAGTTGGATGTATTGAAAAGTAAATTAGAAGAGATACACCAGAGGAAAGTACTGAATCAACTGTCGGAAGGGCACTATCAAAATTAGCTGCCGATAACCAAAAGACATCTTTTGATTAACCAAGAGCTTGCACGAATGTAAGGACATTTGAAGCAGCCTGTGGTCCATAGTTATAGATGTTGAAGTTGACAGTTTTACTTAAGTTGATGGTCTGTTATAAGATTGCAAATAAAGTTAGACATTTGATGAAACAAGACTGGTAAATAATCATGAACATAAGATGCATATCGTATGTATATATGTATGTATGTATGTATATACTTATGTATATACTTATGTATGTATTTATTTCGCCATTTAGAAAAATAAGTAATAAAAAATATCAAGTCAAAATTACAATATGTAAGATACAAATTACTTTAAAAATTAAACAGAAAATATATAAGTTACTGTAAAGAATAAAATATCAGTAATTGAAAACAAAGAAACCCCTATGGATAAAGTTAGAAGGGATACCATTAAAAAGGTTCAAAAGACCTTGTTTCCATAATATGATGATAATGATGATGATGATGATGATGATGATGATGATGATGATAATGATAATGATGATGACGATGATGATCATGATGCTGATCAGAGAGTTATTGAGAGAAGACAATAGAGAATGCAACACGCAACAGGGAAAGCTGCAAGATTCTGATACCATCATTGAAATAAGAAGATAGAACAGTTATTACTAACAGAGAGAGAATTCACGAGAGATATAAAGATGATACAAGGATGCAGCCCAGAACCTTCTGCCAGCAGAAGCAGAGGGACATCCGTCCATCCTGGTCAGTGAAATGGAACTCGCCATGAAGAAAATGAAGAACCGAAAAGTATCAGGAGAGGACCAAATGTCTACCGAAATCTTGAGAGCAGGAGGAGGGACTATGCGGAGAAAGACCAGAGAAGGTTCTGGCAACAGTGATAAGAAAGCAAGTGTCCAAAGGGTGGAAAATGCAATCATCACGATGATCTTTAAGTAGGAAGACAAGAAACGCCTTGCAAACTAAAGACCAATAAGCCTGCTTTCCCATATCTATACGCTGCTCATCAAGATCCGAAAAAATAGACTCAACACTACCCTGGACGAACATCAGCCAGCAGAAAGGGCCACCAGGCCACCTACCGCAAAGGTAACTCCAGCATTGACCATCTGTAAGCCGTCACACAAGTACTGGAGAAGACCAATAAATAATACCACTCTTTTTGACTTTCGTAGACAAAGAGTCAGATTCCATCCAGCATCAAACAGTGTTTAAAGCTCTAAGACAGAATAAGAAGTATTCAAGAGAATTGCATAAACATCTTGAAAGAACCAGCACAACTCAGAACAAAAACACGAAGCAGAATGATTAACATTATGAAAGGAGTTCAACAGGGCAATACATTGTCACCAGTTACGTTTACATCAGCAGTTGAGAAGATGTTTTGGAGGATCAACATTGAGGTTGGCATGAATATAAATGAAGAACAAAACAACAACCTACGATTTGGTGATGACATCATCTTGTTCATGCAGACGTAAGAAGAGCTGGAGTATCTATTGGACAATCTGAACAGAGAGGGAGAAAAGGACGGCATAGTGATGAACCAAAAGAAAACCGGAGATGATGTTCAATGAAGTAGCAAAGAGAATACAGAGATGAGGGATATCCATCGATGGAGAACATCTGAAAGAGGTGGAGCAGTTCAAGTACTTAGGGAGACTGCTAACAATAGGTAATGAGGTGGTGAACGTGATAGACCAGCAGAATATTTGAAAGTTTTCGAGTATTATTAAGTATTACTTTGCGAAATCTGATGTGCGAAATTTTTGTAAAACGGTTGCATACCCCTCCCCCCGTATGATCCTCTGTTTCCTGCAATGTATGCGTTGGCTTTAGGCATCATTAACTTGCACTTTAACATTGTGTGCACAGGACTTTGCCCGAACAGGGGAAACCATCGTAAGTGACTAAAATTTGCCGTAGCTTTTGGTAAAGCATTTTATAGGCAGCGTAAAATGGTGCGGCAGCAGTTTTTGCAAAAGGAGTCATAAATATTTAAAATGTAACAGATGTATCGTTTGGAGGGGGGTGGGGGACTCTTTCTTAGGTTAAGTTAAGATTAGACATGTTTGCGACCAGTTCACTAGACTTGTAAGTACCGTATTTCCTTTATAAACGCCGCGGCGTTTCTTTCAAACTCCATCTTTTGGGTACGGCGTTTAATAGAGGGCGGCGTTTATTACAAAATGAAAAATGGAAAAAGAATAAAAATTCATACAAAAATTCTTCATGACAAACTATTAAAGGGAAAGGGCAGAAATTTTTCATGGAAAACGTGTAAAACTCGAGTAGGGAATGTCCTTTGTACCTTGCTTCGGATCAAATAATAAATATGTTAAGAATACAATGCCATAAATACCACTAGTTGGCCTCTCGACTCTTCCCTATGTTTGCGTGAAGATCGAAAATCAGCCTAAACACTTTTTAAGCCGGGCTCGTAGACACAGGGCTATTGAGGGCTGATCCTCCAAATTAATGTCAATCTTCCCATTGTCATATCAAGATTCCAACATATTCAGGCGTTATTAAAGCAATTTTAATACCCCCCCCCCCTGAATTCAAAATAACCCCCCTTTATAGTCTTTCTAACTCCTCCATACTTCGAGATCGATTGTGGAGATCGATTGTGGACTACGACTACGATTGTGGACTACGAGACTACGAGACTACGAGACTGCGAGACTACGATTGTGGACTACGATTGTGGACTACGAGATCGATTGTGGACTACGGGATAGATTGTAGGAAAAGTGGAAATTACGAAACCTCACAAGTAGTCAAAATATTGTAGCCCCGTCATTGTGGTACTTAATACGATGTTATATTGCTTGCGTGAGTTCACGCGCGGCGTATTCCAACTGCTTTAGCCGCTTATAGCCGCCTTCCTAAGGCATATCAAATCAAAGGTAGTACAAATCCGTTTCTATAATCGGCAAAGTGTCACATAAGGGAATGGGTGTAGCATCTGTTCTCATCGATGACAGATTCTTTTCATGATCCGTGAGAAGCGATACTACTGTGCTAAGCCTGTCTCATGACTTGCCTCTCTGCTCGGTAGCCTACAACGAGGGACGTGGACGCTGCCCTCTATTTATTAGTTAGCCTATTTGGTGGTTTTATTATTTATTAAGGGTAGTCTGAAAATCGAGAAAACAGCTCATCAGGGGTCTTTTAATGAGAAATTGCCATGCGCTCCCCCCAAAAAACAAATTGGCTCCCCCTGTTAGTATATTTTCGAAAAACCTTTCCGATTTAATTTTTATGATTATTAATTTGTAAATGGTGACGGGGTTACTGTAAACTAATCTTTCAATATTAATGGTCACTTGCACTATCATACGTGGCCCAAAATTATGATAACTGGTAGTCAATTTACATTAACTCATTACTTGGTCACCCTGATAGCCTATTGGCCCTCCTGATTGACGTGGCTGGCTACAGGACCACTGCCTGTATCGATATGTAACCCGGTCACTTTACACACGGTATGATCCCCTGTTACCCTTAGACATACCGATTTTAGGTATCATTCTGCGTCTGTTAACTTCTTTGTGTACAGTGCAAATTTCGCTTCCATTGTAGTAAATTCCCTACGAGCGCAAGTAACTTATTTACTGGCGATATCGTGACCTATCTTGACGTATTATTTACAACTTGGCCACTACTTGCTCATAACTATCCTATCTTAATCCAATATTGTATTTATTGTGACTTGGTATATATAACCGTGTTTCAGTTTCAGTTAGTTGAACATGCTGATTATCAACAGATACGTTGCTTCGCCGTTTGTTTCCACGCCATTGCTGGAATAAATTCATGCTCCCGACGCTGAGTGCAGAAAAGGAAGTGTCGTCAATAATTTCTTGTCTGTGCCGAGCGTCCCTGCCGCAAGCCACCCCTTACAGATACATTCTTTCTCGGAGAGCGGTTGTTATGGTGACGAAGCACCTCTGTAATGTCATAGCAAATTCGTATTGTGATAGACTGATCTCTATGGCTTTTTAAATGATAATGTGACATTTCCCTGATAGATTGATAGTTTTCAGGATAACAGAGAAATAGAAGAAGCGAAATAGAGAATACGTTACCACCGGAGATCGAACCCGGAACCTACGCTTTCACGGCTTGTGTTCTACCAATTGAGCTAGGTGACCTGCCATGTTAACATACTCTATTTTTCTAGTCTATTATCCAGAGAGTATAAATCTACGTTTATTAATAAACAATGGGTCAGAAGTGGGCTATGACTGCAAACAACTTTTATCTGATAAGATTTCTCTTGCAGTTTGAAACCAATGGGTACTGGAGACGTTTTAGAGCTATCCTTTAATCCAGAAATTGCAGGGCACAGAAAATAATATCTAATAAATTCAATATACAAAAATCTTATCTTTGAAATATAACTAGCCCATGAAGAACTGCTATAAATTTCAAGCATTCGCACAATACTTGTTCTCTTGATGGTGCTCGTCCGTCCCTACAAATGATGCGACAAGGTCAAGCTCTGCAACAAGATTCTAAAGACTACACTCACGCTATTACGTGTAAACAAAATTCTTACTGTCTCCCAAAGTACAAGACGTTACAAATGGCTGCCCGAAATTTTCTTCCAATGTATTTATTCTACTCCTTCTTTTCTTTACTTTGGCATTTTTTTAAAGGATTAGCTAGGAATATTGAAACAATGAGTTATGCAGAAAGTTTTTAATGTTTTAAGAGTAGAGACATTTTTAACAGCAGAATTTATGTAGGATTCTTTAACAGTGTAGTTTGGCATATGGTAATTTTTTATATATTTTGTTATGATAAAGTCAAGTACCTCTACTAAAAAAGTGCTAAACCTTTCATTAACAGTAAACTTGTTTCCCCTGGCCCTCTTTGTTTTTCGTTTCAGTTATCTAGGTCGTTATTTTATTTTCACTTAGACATTATTGATCAAAACATATATATTTCAAAATTTATTAATATAGTATGGAATATGTTGTGAAGGGGACTAAAATAATAAAATGATTTGGAGGCCATGTCTAAGTGAATAAATGTCCCAAAATGAACACATTCAACGACTTTTTGATATTATCTTCCTGTAGGAAAACTGAAGAAGGTAATATCGAAAGGCCATTAAAAATGTATATTTCTTACGAATTATATATAATAGCTTTGAGCTATACGTTTACATTTTAAAACAGGGCCCTGCTTAAGGCAGCATTTCAAAAATAAAATATTTTCCTCGGGAAATAAAAGGAAATGCTTCACTAGCCTCAGTCTGGGTAACTGAGGGGATCTTTCGCCGTTTTGGAGGATCATGCCAAAGCCATATAATGTTGTCTAAACCACTAGACAAAACCGTCTAATAATTATTTCACCACATGGAAAGGTCCATTCCAAGGATTTCTAGTTGTTTCTCCCTTTTGCATTAGATGTATTGGTCAACTGACGATGGATTTTGAAAATCTTCATTTCGGTGACTTGCATGTCATACCTCCCTGTTGATAGGAAGTAAGGGGCAGATAGCGTGTAATACCACAAATGGGAGCCCCCTTCCTTTACCAAGTGTCTTGCATGATTTCGGTCATTTTCATTGAGATTTAGTAAATATTTACATTATTTTTGTCCACAATTGTAGGTGACCTCCGATGTTAACATACTCTATTTTTCTAGTCACCACATTAGCTCCAAGTTATCGACCGGTGTACATCGACATCCAGCTCAACGTAGTTGAAGACCAGCCTCTCTATGCCAGTGACTTGACCAAGGAAGGGCTGCTTGTTTAGGGTGATGATATTATGATACTCTAACTTTAATGGGCTTTGGACAGATAGACGGGCCGGAGAGCAGTTCTACCTTCGTCAAGTTACATGGCGCAGAGAGGCTGGTCTCCAATTGCGTTGAGCTGGATGTCAATGTCCACCGGTGGGTGTTTGATGCGACAAGAGAAATAAAAGTATGTTGACATCGAAAGTTACCTAGCTCAGTTGGTAGAGCGCACGGCGGGAAAGCGTTGGTCACGGGTTCGATCCCCAGTGGTGACATATTTTCTATTTCTCTAATGTTCTTTTGAAAATTAATGCTGCTTAACTACAAGATAGAAGGACCTTGGTTACGTGATGGCAACGACATGCTCAGCACAACATTTCCCATGAGATGCTTGAAATATTTCTATAGATTTATAGCTCTCACCGGTAAAAGGATTCTGTGTACCAGTTATACCTGAAAGTTGATTTAATCTATCAAAAATCTGAAACACATCTTGCCTGATATTTCCTATAGTGTAGTCGTTTTTGCAGCGGCATTAAGAAAGCACTGTATTAAGAACGTCGTTGCCACCACGTAACCGAGGCCGTTATGGCGTAACGAGGGCTTCCGGTTTAGCTGCGTACAGTGATGAATTTTTATTGATGAGATTTCTCTTCTTCCGCAGACGATTCAATGTTGTAGATGTTGTCAATGTTCTCTTCTTCCGCAGACAATTCAGTGTTGCCGATGTTGTCAATGTTCTCTTCTTCCGCAGACGATTCAGTGTCAATGTTCTCTTCTTCCGCAGACGATTCAATGTTGTCAATGTTGTCAATGTTCTCTTCTTCCGCAGACGATTCAATGTTGTCGATGATACCAGTTTATTTTACTTGTGTCAATCGTAAAATAAATCAATAAGTCAATCGCTCTCGTTCTTCTCTGCTAATATAGACTCATAATAATACTCGAAGTCCTAAATTAATTTTGCATGCGAGATGAGCAAATCCAATCCTCATCTTCATCTTGATTTTCTTCCTCTGGACTCTCTTCATCAACAGTAGTGTCGTCAATTTCCTCTTCTGAAGTGATACGTTTTCTTGTATTGTCATGAAGACCTAATATCTGCTGTTATCTGCATCATCATTGCTTGCTTCAGTAGTAATCATCTGTCTTCTTAACCCTACCTAGCATGAGCTTTTGATGACTTAAGCCAGCGCGGGGGGCTAGTAGGCCCGCAGCTGTTTTAACATGTATAACGTCTATAAAACGTGGCTTTATGCTTTGATATTAAGATTGAAAATACTTCAACATCTTTAAAGTTGAATTAAAGCATTTTTATTGCGAAATTCTTTGTAAAATATGTGTTTTTGTTACTATCATAGGGTAAGGTAGTTATGTCAAAAAATGTTTACCGGATACCGGCTATCGGCTTTATTTCATGAATTAAAAGTAGCAAGAGTTACCTCAAAAGCTGTTTTGAGCAATAGAATAGTTTTTGATTCTAAAAATTTGAGAAACATAAGTATTCATGACAGATATAGAAACCAATAGTAAAGATTAGAAGTCTCAATGATGGTAGCTAAACCACTTGAAGAAAAGATGTCGATTATGTGCCACGATATGCATTCTTTGAACAGTAACATGTATTTATACTTGTTTTAAACGCCATTTAGCCTTTTTTTATATATTTGGAACCATCTCTATTGTTTATAGATACAAATTTGTCAAGATGTTAGGATTGAAAATATGACGTCATCAAAATCGATTGTTACTCACTGATTAATGCTAATCAGCTTTTAATTGGAATTCATTTTTCTCAAATGTATTAAGAACTTAATTTTAGATCATTCTACTAAATATTTGTAAAATTCATCAGAAACAACTAGAGTTATAGCCTTCTAAAATTTTTCACCGTATAAGGTCAACTTTTTTATTTAGGTCACGCGATCCGACCAAAGGCGGTGACGGCCAAATTTTTTTACCAGACGTTTGCCAGATAAAAGTTAGGAAACTTAGAAGAAGCCGTCCAAAAGTTCATAAACAATATTCACAGCCGCGGGCCTAGCACCCCCCACCCCACCCCCCTTGCTAGGTAGGATTAAGCAGTAAGCAAGCGTGAACAAGCTACCAAAAATATTACAGATATGCAGTCTATCTTAACTTCTACCACGTGTAATAAACTCGTAGGGCAGTGAGGATAAAGCGCGTTAGAATCTTGACAAGAGCCGACCGAAAAGTTTTGGTTAACAGAATATGTAGTTGCAATGTGTCAGCTATTATTCTCTATTTTCAGGCAGCATTTGTTTGAAACCCAAGACTGATCTGAGATGTGTATTGAATGGTGTTTTTGTATCATAGCCACTGACAGCTCTGTGTTTCATTTGGCTGCTACTGAGTCTGTCCTTTAAAAGGCAAGACTACCTTGGCTTTGCAGGGGGATATATTGATTACCCAACATCACAGCACTAATCAGGCAGGCGAAATTCTGATTGCCACTTTTGAGAAGACATCTCCATGTAAAGTCTCACTATTTCCTCTTCTATTTTATTCTCACAATTTGTACTCAGAGAAGTTTGGGGTGAAAAATCCTTTCTAAGTGCAAAATTGTTTTGCTACTTTGTGCAATTCTAATGATAATGGTGAAGCTGAGTACAGATGCATAATTGTTGATTGCATGTTAGCTGGTGAATCTCAAACTATCCGGTAGAGTATAAAATAGCATTTGCAAAGTAATGTTTGAACTGTTTCATTGTAGGAGAGACTTTGTAGTCTATCAGAGTGTAAACAGCCTTCCAACTGAAGTTACCAATAATGGATTCAAGGAAAAGGCAAGTAGAGTGCTTTGTGTAATGAAGGTCTTAGTCTTTTTGTTAAAATGAGAATATGAAAAATTGGACCCTTCAACTGTGAAACTGTGTAAGGACATCAAAACCCCTTAAGAACCAGAATCTACCTCACAGCGATAGTGTACTGGTTGCAAGTTGGATCAATGTGAAAGAGGAAATATGGCATTATATCAAGGTCATACAGACTCACTGCAATGTGTTGCCAAAACAGTTCTCAATGCATTCAATTTGGGTCATATTAAATTTACATGGCTGAGAATATGCAGCAAAAGTAAAAGCTTTATCAATTTTTAAGCGAGACCTCTTTTTACATGCAAGGCAGGTACACTGAGTTGTTATATAACGTCTGCAAATGAATTGAAGACGTTTTGTCATTTTGTACTAAATTTCAAGAGAATTGTTAATTGATATAATATTGCGCTTAATTTTGGAAACCAGCTGTTGAAATGCAATCATCTTGTTTCTTTGTGCACATATGTTTTGAAACTATGGCAGGCCTTCTCTTGCAGTTCAATTTGATAGGTTGTTTTTACTGGTGTCTACAGGGGTTGTCAAAGTAGGCTTTCTTGGCCAACCTTATGACCGGGCAGCCAGCGACCAACAACAAACTGTTTGGCACAGAGGAATTGTCCCTTCCGACCCAAACCGTCACAGCGGGGCCGCTAACGGTCGTTCTTCATTCCGGCGGCTTGCGATACGTCTCGTACGGCGGCCACGAAGCGATCCGCGGTGTCGCGTTCGTCGTGCGCGATGCCAACTGGGCGACATACGGACCGGACATCACGAACTTCGATGTCATCGAGCGGGGCGACGGATTTCGCGTTAGCTATGATGCCAAATGTGCCGACGACACGCAGGCCATCAGCTACACCGCCGTGATCGAAGGATCATCCGATGGGTCACTCGAATTCAGGGTCGACGGGACCGCTACGACCGATTTTACCACCAACCGAACGGGCTTCGCCGTACTGCATCCAGTCGACGGCGTGGCAGGGCAACCGGTTACGGTGACGCATGCGGATGGATCGCGGGAACAATCCACGTTCCCCGCATTGGTCAAACCATCCCAACCGATATTCGACATCCGCGCGCTAAGCCATCAGTTCGCACCGGGTCTTGCGGTTACCTGCACGATGGAAGGCGACGCTTATGAAATGGAGGACCAACGAAACTGGACAGATGCGTCCTACAAAACCTACATCCGACCTCTTTCAAAGCCGCGCCCCTACACCCTGACGGCCGGTGAGCCCATCGTCCAGCGTGTAGGTCTGGAGTTCGACGGGACACCGCCGGCGGCTTCAAGCTCGGACGCTGGCATCTCAGTTTCGCTGACAGAAGAGGAGGTTGGACGCCTGCCCGAATTCGCCCTTGCGGTCCATCCGGACTACTCCCAGTCGGCCCTCGACGTCGCTGAGACGGTTAAGGAGGCGGGTGTCCGTAACCTCTTCTGCCTGTTTGACGCATCCGCAGGTCATGACGTCGCGACTATGGAGCGTTTTAAAGCTCTTGGCGATTCCGTCGGCGCCTCGCTCGTCCTTGAAGCCGTGCTGCCGCTTCACGACGTGTCTGGCCACTTCACTGACGATCCGTCGGTGTTGGATGCTGACGTTGCCACGATTAGGCGTGCGGCCGCGTCAGCCGGCATTGATTTCGAAAAGATATCCGTGTCTCCAGCCTGCTACCACAACTCATACCAGCCCACGGAAGAGTGGCCGAGTGCACCACCGCTGACGTCCGTCTATGCCGCGATGCGCGAGGCGTTTCCGCAAGCCGAAATTGGTGGCGGCATGCACAGCTATTTCACCGAACTCAACCGATTCCAAGGGCAAGACAACTACCCTGTTTAAAATCTTTTTGAACCACCGATATCTAGAACGAATTTATTCCTTCACCCTCCCTTTTACCACAGGGTCAATGGATTTGTATAATTCAGCTATCGTAACTGTGACAAATGATATACAACCTCACTTACCATGAAATTTATTTTTTTAAATGACAACCGAGCTGCATTTCACTGGTTGCTTATCAAATAGAAGCTTTTTCGCGGTTTGTTTCTCGCGGTTGCAGCACAGTATAAGGCACCGAGAAAAATTAGGATAATTGGTCATTCGAAATTGTAAAGGAAATATAGTATTACTAAGTATTTACTTTTCAGGCCAATCCCTGTAACGCAGAGGCACCCAGTATAGCTGATTCCAGGGTGATATGTATTTGTCACGATGTCCCTTCTGAGTACTCTCTGCGATCCGACATGGTAATGACGTAAGTCAAGTAATACCAGCGAAATAGAGAGTCTTATGAAAGTAGTTCAATACTCCTAAGTAATTTAAGAGAGGAGTTTGTTAAGACTTTCAGGGAGTGGGTTTTTTAAATAATTTTTTCGAAGGTGTATTAATGTATCAGTGCAGTTTAAATACGTTAGGGACACGCTTATCGCGATAAGTAGTTAAAGAAAAGGATATACGAGATTTTGGGGGTACGATACCGGGGTTTAGTTGTATCTTAATAGTGCGTCTGCATTTACTAATCTAACATGTATAAAGATTTTCAAGAGTTTGCATTCATTTTGTCCAATTTTATATAGGCGTAAGTTTGGGGGAGCTTGGTGTGGAAGACTGTTAGTACAGTGATTTGCGTAAATAAACGTGAAGAATTTAATGGAAGAAGTGCTCCGTTTTGAGCAGGTGTGGCACTGTTCTCTATTTTGGGGTAGTAATACTTGAATATTGCGTTGAGTAACGGATTCATTTTGCTAAACGTTTTCGCCATGCAATGAGCACAGCAATCGTATGGAGTGAAATTAGAAAGCTATTGCAATGAATTTATAGGAAACGAGAAGACCCTAGAAAATAACGGTCACGAGGACGTCGCGTTTTCTGCCCCTCGTGTTATTGTAATCGGTATAAACTGTAAATAAATTCTTTATGTCGACAGAGTACCGGCAGGGGTCTTTTGTATTCACGCTCATTTGAATGAATTTTCCAGCACTTTCGGTGTTACCTTTTCAAACACTCCTTGACTTGTCGTTTCAGGTTCTAACTTCCGAAGTTGAAGCTAGTCGGTTGGATAAGATAAGAACACTCACTCACCTCTCCATCTTGACTTCTTTTACAACAATTCAAGTCTTTCCTGCAGTTTCCAGATCTAAAGGGTAGAATAAAATAGAAGACATTAATACGAGTGTGTAATACACGTTTCTTTATAAATGTCTGTAAATTTCCTTAGTCATTTGATATTTTGTAAACTTGTTTCTGACCCGAAGATTTCCTTTTGCCGTACGAAGTAATTTGTGACTAATACATTTTAATTAAAAAGGTCTATAAAATGATAACAATTATATGAAACAAATGATAGTCTACAATAGAGAAAGGTAGAAGAACTTCTGACGAGTTAAAAATATAAACAATGAAAGACAATAGGAGATAAACAACCATATATTAAAAGTGAGAAAAGGGAAGGAAAACAGAATCAGAATTAAAAGATAAAGATGATGATGATGATCATGATGATTATGAAGGTGACGCTGGTGATGGTGATTATGATGATGATGCCGGTATTAGTGATGATAATGATGATGGTGGTGATGATGGCGATAATAATGATGGTGATAATGATTATGACGATGATGATGATTAGAAGATGATGATAAAGGTGATGATGGTGTTAGTGATGATAATGATAATGATGGTGATGATGATTATGACGATGATGATGATTAAAAGATGATGATGGTATTAGTGATGATAATAATGGCGGTGGTGATAATGATGGTGATGATGATGATTATCAAGATGATGATGATAAAAAGATGATGATGAAGGTGATGATGATATTAGTGATGATAATGATGGTGGCGGTGACGATGATGATGATGGTGGTGATGATGATGTTAATGATGATGGTGATAATGATGATGACGATGATGATGACTACACGATGATGATAAAGGTGATGATGGTGTTAGTGATGATAATGATGATGATGGTGATGATGATGATGGTTATGATAATGATGATGGTGATGATAATGATGATGGTGATGATGGTATTAGTGATGATAATGATGATGGTGGTGATGATGATGATGGTAATGATGATGATTAGAAGATGATGATAATTAGAAGATGATGATGAAGGTGATGATGGCATTAGTGTTGATAATGATGGTGGTGATTACGATGATAATGATGATTTTGATAATGATTATGACGATGATGATGATTAAAAGATGATGATGAAGGTGATGATGGTATTAGTGATGATAATGATGGTAGTGGTGATGATGATGATAGTGGTGATGATGATGATATACCGCGATCGCATCGCCCAAACGCAGCCCCGCCGCCAGATCCAGCGCCTCGCTCGCGGTGTTCGCCCCGCGCACCGCCCCGACCACCGCATCCGCCGCGCCGAGCCCTTCCGCCAGCGCCGCGAGTACTTCGAAATCGACCTGGCTGCGGCCGGAGTGCAGATCCATATGCCCCTGCGCCAGCTTGGTCAGCTTGGCGAAGCCGCCGGCGATGGTCAGGCGCGGCACCGGATGGCCGTCGAGATATTTCAGCATCCCGCCGACGAAATCCCCCATATCGACGACCGATGCCTCGTCCAGCCCGTAATGTCGGCGCACCGCCGCCTCCGACGTCTTGCCCGTCGCCCCGGCGATATGGTCGATACCCGTCGCGCGCGCCACGTCGATGCCCTGGTGGATCGAGTGGATCCAGGCGCTGCAGGAATAGGGAATGACGATGCCGGTCGTGCCCAGGACCGACAGCCCGCCGACGATACCGAGCCGCGGGTTCCAGGTGTGGGCGGCCAAGCGCTCCCCATCCGGCACCGACAGCACGACCGCGACATCCGCCACCACACCCTGTTCCGCCGCGACCTCTTCCAGCATCGCCCGGATCAAGGCGCGCGGCGCCGGGTTGATCGCGGGCTCGCCCGGCGGCAGCGGCAGGCCCGGCTTGGTGACCATGCCGACCCCGGCACCGGCATGGAAGGTGACCCCCGCGCCGGCAGCCCCCGGCGTGACCCGTGCCACGATCAGCGCCCCATGCGTCACGTCCGGATCGTCGCCGGCATCCTTGATCACCGCGGCGCTCGCCGCCCCGTCCTCGAGCGTCCGTTGCGCCAAGGCGAAGGACGGCGTCTCCCCCTTCGGCAGCCGGATGGTTACCGGATCGGGAAATACGCCGGTCAGCAGCGCCTGATAGGCCGCCCGCGCCGCCGCCGCGGCGCAGGCGCCCGTGGTCCAGCCGCGGCGCAGCACGCCTTGGGGTTTTCGAGCCATGACGGCGATTTTATCAAAACGGCCGAATTGTGATACTCAGTATCGCACCCACCCCGCTGAGGAGATTCCCGTGACCACCTGTTTCGCCGCCCGGGCCAACGCCCGCACCCTGCCGCTGACCCCGCTCACTGCCGACGGCCTGGCCGGCTGGCTGAAGAAGCAACCGAAAGCCACCGCCGCCTGGGTCAAGGGCGCGGCGTTCGAGGCGGCGCCGGGATCGGTTCTGCTGCTGCCCGGCAAGGATGGTGGGGCGGCCGGCGCGCTCCATCGCCCGGTAGGCGATGCCTTCGACCGTGCAGGCCGCCAGGGCAGGCTCGGCCGCGAAGGAGGTGCCCAGGGCCAAGGCCGCCGCCAACAAAGCACCTGGTTTCCAGATAGTGATCATGTTTAGACTCTCCTGAGATTCCCGCCCCGAGACGGCCCCGATCGCATGGCGAAGCGGGGGCTGCGGAGGGCTGTTGGTTTCGAATGGTGTCGAGTTGGGACCCGGATGTCCGGCTTGCACCCCGAGTCTTGTCGACCGTCGGTCGCAGTTTTGCAGGCCGGTGCCGGACGTAAGGACCTGAGGCCATGAACTGGGATGACCTGCGCGTCGCGCTGGCGGTCCATCACAGCGGCAGCTACGCCGGCGCCGGCGCCAGGCTCAAGATCGACGAGACCACCGTGGCGCGCCGGCTGGCGCGCCTGCAGCGCGATCTGGGCATGACACTCTTCGAGGCGGTCGACGGCGTGCGCAAGCCGACCCCGCGGTGTCTCGAGGTCCTGGCGCGCGCCGAGCAGTTCGCCATCCAGGTCGACCGGGTCAAGGCGCTCGGCATCCCCGGCGACGGACCGGTCGGGCGCTGCCGGATCGCCACGACCGATTCTCTCGCCGCCGAAGTCCTGGCGCCCCTTGCGCCGGCCTTCCTGACCGCCAATCCCGGCCTTACGCTGCAGTTCCTG
Organism: Alatinidae sp. Z8VKAUB7J3; assembly: GCA_010016025.2. Lineage (NCBI taxonomy): Eukaryota > Metazoa > Cnidaria > Cubozoa > Carybdeida > Alatinidae > Alatinidae sp. Z8VKAUB7J3. The sequence goes on from JAAAKM020073195.1 coordinate 99,897,149, forward strand.
GCCTCGACCGAGAACGTCAACTTCTCCCGCTGGGAAGCCGACGTGGCGGTTCGCCTGCAAAAACCCGATAGGGGCGATTTCGTGCTCTCGAAGCTGGGCGAGTTCGGCTTCTATCTGTTCGAGCCCAGGGTGCTCGACGGGGCTGCCGCGGAGGCCCTGGTCTGCGCCTATCCCGACGATCTCGAGGACACACCCGAATCGCACCAGCTGGCGGCCGCGGGCCTCTGGCCCAAGGCCCGCTGCCGAACCAAGAACCTCATCGTGATCAAGGCATTGCTGCGATCGGGAGGCTGCAGTGCCATCCTGCCCACCTTCATGGCCGCCGATCTGCTCGAGCAGGACGGCCTGCGGGCTACCAAGCTGGATGCGACCCGAGAGGTGTGGCTCCTGGTCCAGGATCACCTGAAAGGGGACCCGGCCGTCCGCGCCGTGATCGACTGGGTCCGGTCCTGCTTCGCCAAGCTCGACTGTTAGAGTGCATCCAGCGGTCACGCCGCTTGCATAATCCGCGCCCACGTTGGAAACATGGGCACCTTTCTCTTCCAGAACAGCGGTTCATCATGACTAAGTAGCAGCTTGTGCAGCAATTTATCAGCATTTTTTAGCTTTGTGCTATGATTTTTCACAATTTAAGTATGACTGACGAAAAACTACTGATTAAATCTTAATGAGATTAGCTTACCAATAAGGTTACAACGAGCTACCTTTTTTGTTACATTGGAAAAGAAAAAATTCTTTAGCTATGTCCTTTGTCAGATCCATGTCAGATGGGTACGTCAAGTTACTTCAAAGGAAATGGGTTGCTTTTAAGATTAAAAATTGACGTCAGTGTAAAAGAAAAAAGAACACGCCAAGAGCAAATATTAGATGGTGTTGGTGATTTTTCCTGATGCTAGCCCCAGTTTACTTGTACTCTTTAGCATAAGTTACATGAAAACTTCGCAAAATGAAAAAAATAGATACGGCTGGCAAATTTCTATAATAATTATAATTACCTCTTTTTCAATTCGCTTAGATGATCGCAAGGTGTAAAAAATTTGGTGTTACCGGCTTTCCTAGGAACAACTTAAACAATATTCAGTCAATTTTACCGAAACAAAATGAAAAATTTCACAATTTTCATCGAAATCAGGAAAGAACTTGAAATGGACATGGTTACATATGTATATTTTGGCTACTTTAGAAGAGGCAGTAGAGAGTAGGAGAGAATAAAACGTCTTATAGGGGGGGGGGATTTATTTGTATTTATAGCTCAACCAAGGAAAGCAGTAAATACAACCAAGGAAAGCAGTAAATACAACGATGGAAACACAAAACCAAGGAAAACAGAAAAGCATGTCTAAGAGTGAGCTTCATAAGAAATTTACCCCAACAGCCCCAAACGGCAAATTTCATTATCCCCTAGACTTCAATTATTCGTCTAGCCTTGCACAAAAGGTCTTATTGTTCCTTACTTGACTATTACAGTTTGAACAGAAAACGGTTCAAGCTCCACGTAACCGAAATGGGTACATGTCAGACCTACTCAAAATCCGATATACAATTTAGTTTCCTCTGTTTGTCATATTTAGAACCCAGTTTATCTTCCCTGCTAATGGGCTTTAAAATATCATTTCTATTAGATAAAAAATTAATTTTAAAGAATTTATTCTAAATAATCTATTTTATACTATTATTGTATTTCATAAATCATTTAAATCCAAAATAAATATATTCAATCCGATAAAACATTTTAATTAAAACTTATTAATCAAATTAAACTACTGAAATCGCTAGTGTGATTCAAATAAACAAATTGTAAAAACAATTACAACTCATGTCCACTCTTACCTGGAATGTACCTCCACCTTCCAATCCAGACATTGTTCTTGCCATCATGCCTAAAAAGAAACGAACCATCTTAAAGCTTGGTTGGAAAAAATTAACTTATATGAAGCATAAGCTGTTAAAAGCACCGTTGAAAGTTCATCCTTTCTTGATATGAACTGTCGATAGAGAAGGTATTGCATTGTGACTTTAAATAAAAGGTCGGTCATCTGCGTCGTAGTACGATCACCAAACAAATGGCCATCCAGTCAGGTGCGGAAAAAGTACTATAATGCAACCAGAAGTACAGATTCAAAATACGCAAATAGTATTGGTTTGGCGAAGTAACCCACGTAACTCCCATGATGACGTATCTGATATTCAAACATTGTAATACAGATATGTTTACATAAATCATAAATCAGTTCATGCGCTTTGACCCAAGTATCAGTGTCCACTGGTGGCTCTTAATCAGGGGTACATGTACCCCCTTGGGGTTTTGAGACTTTGAAGCAGGGGTATGAAATATCGTGACAAATTTAATACTATTTAGGCCTAGTGCTGCAAGAATTACTCAAGAACTCACGAGTCATCAGCAACATGTCTGATTATAGCAGCACCGACAATCACAACCTTGACTTTGCATAATTCTTTTCTTCACTACCATATCTCAATTATTTATCAAAGTAAATATCAAAGATCTTACCTAAAACTTTCGCTACGCATTGTGAGTTAATCCCTGAAACTCCAAAATGTACAATTGTTTCCTTACACTCCTCAAAGCTGCAGAAAAGCAGATAAGATGTTCGGTACTCACGCAACTTAAGAAACATTGGCAACGTGGGGCCGTAAGAAACTTAAATAGAACAAACAGTCAACGAGGGCATATTTCTAATGAGTTTGCTTAGCGAAGTCTACGGTGATTTCACCCTACTCTTGAAATGTTATTGAATTACGCTCTGTTTTCCGATCCGTTTGCTTGCGCATTTGCATATTCAATTGCTTTACGTTTGCTTATACGTTTTCTCATCCGCTGGCTTATCCGTTTGCGGATTCCTAACCCGTTGAACAGAACATGTCATTTCAATACATGATAAAATAAATAGCGCGTGCAATTCCCTCCTACCCTAAAACGTTACTTAGAGTAGCTATCTGATTTGCCCGACCCACAAAAACGTTGAGCGGATCGAAATCGTTTCGTAGCATTATATATGACCCCGTTAACTATGACCAAACAGTTACTAGAATAAGTGAAAGGATTTTGAGCCACCCCAGCTTTTGAGCCACCCCAGCTCTGCTCTTAAGACCAAAGAGCGTAACATACTGCATTATTCTAATACATTAGAGTCTGAGCCTCGACACCATATAGATGTTATTACGATCTGGTCCCCTGGAACAAGAATTAACAATGTAAAACTATTCGATGGCACGTAAAGCCTACATGCAATATAAGCTACTGATTTACTTTGGGAAGTGACTTTTCAGTCAAAAGTAATAAGTAATCGGAGGAAAGCTATGATGATTACCTGAAGCAAGAACTTTCCACAACACCCAGAAAACAGCACACGTATATCATATTATAATACAACAACAACAAACTTCGTTGTCCCAACTCACATTTAGTGGGTACAATTCCTTTTGCTGATGTCTCAACTGTGGATACGCTCCAGTAGATGTAACACTACTTGTAGAGTTTGAGTATATTCCACATGACGAAAAAATAATGCCTGCTGTCCTGTCAAAGCTAGCGGTACTGAGATGGGCCGAGAAAGCTCCCTGACTTTGTCTATTGGGACTAAGAATTGTTTTAGGCCATAGTTATCTCTTTGCTGGTCAATGCGCTCGGCAGTAGGGTTTCTCACGAGAGAATGTTCTACCATAAGAGGGGTACGAGCATCCTGAGTACTTTTACATACATTGGGCGCAGTTCTTCCGACAGCGGAAGGAGCAACATAGGCTTGATCTTTCGTTTCCTTTCTACCTTCATATAAAATATTAGGTGCACTTGAAATATCAAAGCTATCGTTTCCTCTTAAAAGGCACTTATTACTTTCTTTATCAATATTATAGGAAGAATTCAGATTACTACTGATTTGTTCCGTCGTATTAGCTTTGGTTGATATCTGTGAGTCAATATAAGGAGTAGCTGAACCCCAAAGGCGATTAGAATCAGTGGAAGATGTTTCCCTTTTCTCGATCTCAGGACTCTGTAATGTATATCTTGTGCTTTCAACTGAGGAAGTTATTGAGATATTTCCCTTCAAGGTCGCAGATTTTAATGGCTTAGTATATCTAATTCCATCTCTTACTTGGATAGACTCTCCTCCATTTAACGTTGTATATTTTTTTCGCCACAGACTCCGTCCTCGTCTGGTAGGAATCTGTACATTTCCTCTTTCCTTTTCTAAGCATCTGAACACCCAAAGTCTTCTGTTATCTATGCTGTGCCATTTACCATTCCTTTGCACGACAGCAATTGTAGGGATATATAAAGCCTTTTTTTTTAGAGGGTGCATTTCAAAGTGAAGCCCTTTTAGTTCCTGAGCAATGCGTCTTTGACCATATCCACAACGCAAGCCGCTGCTGGTCTTATGACGAATGGAATTCAACTGCATCCGAAGCTTGTCGCTCCCGAGGTCTTCGCCTTCGAAGCTTTGCTATCCTGTTGCCATGCGGTGTTGATGTCTTCTCTGGTGTGGAATTCGTCTGCTGCCCTAAAGCTAATAAAGGTACAAAAAAGCAAACAAATATATCAATAACATTTTGAGATTGACAAGGGTGGTTTTTCATTTTTGAACTATTAGCAGAGTCTATTGGACGACAGACATTAAAAAACCCGTAGCATATATTTTTTGAAAATGGGAGAAAAATGTTCCTCTTTTCTAATACCACAAAATTATAAGTCCCCTCAACTCCCCCCTCCTTACTCCCAAAGAATTAGTGCAAGTCTCAACACAATGCACCAACCGGGAAACAAAACAGGAAATACTTACCAAGACGACATGTAAAGTTCGTCTCCATTTTAATGAAGTGTACTTCTGCTCATTATTGCTCAACATCAACCGACTGTGTATGTCATTTGAGACCACTGAGAAGTAAACTTCACTCAAAACAAGGTAGATGAGAGGGAGGGGGAGGGTGTTGCCGACCAGCCCCCCTCTTCTTGGATTTGTAACTTTATGTCATTTGAATCTCGCTTGCTTTTCCCTTATACAACAGTCTATCAAATCCTGTAAATAGAAGCTGTATAATATTTTGAATTCTCTCTGAACGAAGATGTTCAACGCATCTGATCTCTCTACTGAAATTCTAAAATCTTTATTCATTTAAAGAAATCAACATGGACATTTGTATGGAAAGAATGCAGCTCATTTTGAGTATATTCGTCTAAAGTTTAAAGTATTTTGAAAAGTCTTGGGTTCCACGATTATGGAAAAATCTAAAGGTCTCCACGAATATTTAAAAACTGAATTTCTTAAAGATATTTGCCTTTAGAACCTTCTATCAAATTTTGAAAAGTATAAAAAAGAAAAAGAAATTTTGACTTGAAAGTCGAAAATTTTGTTTTGCTTCTCACTGAAGATATTCAGCATATCAAAAATCCTATCAGTATACTTAAATGAAGAAAAAGAAATGAAGTTCGTTTTGATAAGACTCTTCTGAAATTGGAAATTTATTGCAGAAAACTTGGTTTTCGCGGGTTTGGAGATATCTCTGAGTCTTCAAACGAACCGCGCACGTCTTCTCGACCGTGCGCCTGCGCCGCAATCGGCATGACCGCAATCGCAAATCCACCGCCGAAAATGTAGTAGAGAAAAAAGGTCTGGGTACCCAGCACCGCAGAAGCGAGTTCGAAAGCGCCGAGCCATCCGACCATCACCGTATCCGTGACGTTGATGGCAATCTGCGCCAACTGCGCGCCAATCAGCGGCAGGCCAAGCGACAAGGTCGCCTTGGTATGTCCGGCCCAGGACAGGCCCGGTCCGGCGCTCTTCCCCTGCGGGTCGCGCAGCGCACTCATGGTTTCAAGATCCGTTTAAAAAAGCAGACCGAAACCCTTAGAGGAAACCGGAAACTCAGGCAATTGCGAAAACATTGCAGTTGATTTCAATAGTCACGGTGTGTGACGAAGTTGCCACCATACCGCGAAACAAAAAAAGAGCCCGGTGCTGACACCGGGCTCCGCATCTTCAATGCCGCATCTGCTGATACGGGCTTAGCTGTTGACCGCGTCCTTGAGGCCTTTGCCGGCCGAGAACTTGGGAACGTTGCGGGCCGGAATGTCGACTTCCGCGCCTGTCATCGGGTTGCGGCCCTTGGAGGCTGCGCGGTGCGTGACGGAGTAGTTTCCGAAACCCACGAGACGAACATCACCGCCGCTCTTCAGTTCATTGGTGATGGTGTCGAACACAGCTTCGACCGCAGAGCCGGCATCAGCTTTGCTGAGACCTGCTTTGTCAGCAACGGCAGCAACCAGTTCGTTCTTGTTCATTTTCCAACCCTCTCAGTGTGTGGTGAACGACTCAGTACAAAGTCGGCCACGATCTTACGACTCCAAGGCAAAATCACAATCAATTATGCCGAAAAACCCCAGTTTTCCGGCATTTTTCGGGGGATTCGGCCTCTGAAAACGACGAAAGCGGGCTATTGCCCGCTTTCAAATGCCAAATGGCCGCTTTGCAAAGAGAATCAGTGGGCTACCGATGCCCCTGCCTCTTCGCCGCCATTGTCAGCCTGAAGGGGTGCTTCGGCAGCGTCCCATTCGATCGGCGTGGGCTGACTGATGAGCGCATGCTGCAGCACTTCGCTCATCTGCGACACAGGAATGATCTCCAACTCGTTCTTCACATTGTCCGGAATGTCAGCCAGGTCCTTGGCGTTTTCTTCCGGGATCAGAACGGTCTTGATGCCGCTGCGCAGCGCGGCCAGGAGTTTTTCCTTCAACCCGCCGATGGGCAGCACACGACCACGCAGATATTAATGAATTATCTGTAAATAAAGAGGCTTCATTTGACCATCAAGCATTAAGAATGCAATTAGGAAATCTGATATTTATAGGCAATCACGCTGCAATAGAGGTGGTGAGAGAAAAGTAAGCAGAAGGGGCGGCGGGTGAGAGATTTGGTGGCCGTGGTACTCGCCAGGCTTGCCCCTTAAATTACGGGGACAAGGTAGTCAGCCTTCAACGCTTCCCTCACTTCTCTCGTAAGGAAGCCCCAGAAGAATGGTGGTTCTATACATGTGTTTCCAGTTTTAAATTTTCATTGCCTCTGAAATAGCAACGGAAAGTAGAGAAATTGATAAGCTATGGAAGGTGCGTCCACTCCTTGACACTATAAGGGAGGTATGTTTAGAACTTCCACGACCAAAATTCCACGTCGTAAAGCAGAATATCGTAGTTCAAGCAACTTTTCATACTTTTCAGGCCAATGGATTCACTTACCAAATAAAAATGGAGGTCAAAAGCAAGAGGTATAAGTAAAAGCTGGCAAGTACGCTAGTTGCCGTCACAACAACAAAAAAAAACCTTTATTTTGAAAAAAATTACTTTCATGAGCAGTTATTTATATTAGCCCTTTTGTCTAATATCTTTTCAAGATTTAAGTTTCTACCCACAAAATCACGCGTCGAGTAGTTAGAACTTAACAATAAAATAAACAAATTTTAAATTTTCAGGTTTTTTTCTAGTTTGAATTTAAAAAATTAAAATTATTGCAGGCACCATATATAGTTCTGTAGTTTAAATAATTAACTTAGGGATTCTGAAATGAAAACTAAAATTAGAATTTATTTTCTATGGAAATAGAGCACAAGAGATACGCACTTTAGAAGTTGAGCCAAAAAAAAGTTTGGCTCCAGGAGACAATTATAACTTTGAAGTGACAGATGAAATAAAACTTTAGTTGATTAAATCGAACAAAAACCAAAACTAATTTTTAAATTTTCAGGTATTTTTCTAGTTGAAATCAACATTATTTCTCGGACACCATAAATATTTTTGCAGTTTTCATAATAACATAAGCGATTCTATGCTGATGTAATTATAGCTAATATAATAATAGTGCATTTAGTTTTAAGCCATATATGGTTACAACCTAAGATTAAGACGTCATTCATCAATTTTGTACATGAAAATACAATTTTTTGCAAAAATTTACTTCTACTTTAAAAATTATTTTTTTAAATTACAAAGTTTTAAATACATCAATTCCTTTCAGTGTGCCTAGCTGTGTTAGCCTTAGGTAACTTGGTGGTGTGGTGAGTCGTTAGTAGTAGCATCATTATTACAAAACCAATAGTGGATACCAATGAACCTGTATCAAGAAGTCCTTTGAGGCTAGCTACCAAAAAGCCAGAATCGCATTAAAACCTCTTGATTTGTTATCTAATGAATTGGCTCGTTTCGTGTTTTTTCTTTAGTTTTGGTTGAACTTCCTTGAATCAATGATTCTAGGTCTAGTTTAATTTTTAATTTTAATGGCTATGTATTTTATTCCAAGTCTTTTTTTACATTGATCTATGCTTTGCTGATGAGGGCTCTTGAATATAGGGCCGAAAAGTTTTTTTCTGAAAAACTTTCACTGTCATTGAATAACTCCCCAGTTTTTCCTTTTGTTGTTGTTTTTTTGGAAAGGTACTGAGGTCCTGGTCGTTATTTAGACTTTGTTAATAATTTAACTATTTTACTTTTTATAGTAAAAAACGTCAAGGCTACGAGCAGATTGTTGTTCCGTCTGGCATTCCAGATTTAGACATTCAGGCTGATCAGCTTACAGAAGAGAACGATGATTTTTCATCAAGAAGCCGGTATCACCAATCATCAACTGTGAAAGGGAAGAGTTTTGATTTAGCAGATAGTCAAGAAGTTGCTTTGGTTCCCTAATTTTGTTGGGAAGCGAATTTGTATATAATCTATTAAAGTATGCTAAGGCTAGGTTTTGACAGGTATCGAATTTTGTTTCTGACATTCCTCTGATGAAAATTGAAGGTCCTAATGTCGATGGATTATTCGGGTCGCTTCTGGTTTGGATCAGAATCGAAAACTTCATTTTTCCGGTTGACGAAAATTCATTTAAAATAAAGAAAAAATTGTTCGTAGGAGTATTGTTGAATGCAAAATACTAGGAGAATGCTCTACGGATGTTTTTTTTCTAGAAAGATTAGATTAGAAAGATCTAGAAAGATCTAGGGGATGTTTTCCACTTTTATAGAAAGATTCAAGGTAATTTCACTTTCAAAATGATATAACAGAACTCTGGGAACTATGCCATCTGGTCCTGTTCTGATTCACAAAATTTTGCCTTCATCTGGTAGACCTTTGGCTGTAAGGTTTCCCATCGCCCCGATGAAAGAGATGTCTGCAAGTGGGCGAATGTCCGGTTTCACTTCTCTTACCGACCAGAGTTTAAAAATTCGCCTTCTGTCACAATTTAGTTTAGCTGGAATCACATCTGTTTGGCAGGAAATTCTTTTTATGTGTATTACTTTCTGTTTTCTGACTCAATGGTACTCGTTGTGATTTTAAGGGTAATAATCATGGATAAATTTTAACTGGGATTTAATTTTCTAGAGAATATTTCCACGGGGTGGGGGGGGGGGTGAATTTTAACGTAGAGGTGGAGTCATATTTCCTGGCATTATTTAAAGAACGATCAGAAATTAAATAAGAAAAACAATTTTTTTTAACAGAAAGTAAGGGGCAACATTGAAACTTAAAGTGAACAGAATTTGTTACATGTATAATGGGTGTTGACCCCTCCTCAACACCTCGCTTTTTAAGCTAAATTTTGATTTATGTTGCAATTATTAAGGAAGGATTCCTAAAACACAAGGGTTGTCTAATTAGAACAATAAGAAGCTTTTTTAAAGTACTAAAGAACTTTAGCATGAAGAGCGAGGTGTTCATATACGTAATAATTTCTGTTCGTTTTAAGTTTAACTGTTGTTCCTTACTTTCATTTGAAAAAGCTTGTTTTTCTTATTTAATGACAACAAAAAATCCTGGAAGTTAAACAAAGATTTGGCGTGTAACTCTCATAACGTTGATGACAACGCTAAAATCAACCATCAAAGTGAATTGGGCTGGACGAGGAGCGTAAGCTACTATGTTGGCCTCATATGGCTTCGTGCTTCAATGAAAAGTTATTAGTAGTAGTAAAGTGGTATAAAATTAACTGCAGCTAGTAATCAAATTACATAACTAGCTAAGTGCCTTATTCAATTGAATTTTGATTTCCATAGCAAAGGCCTGTGACATGTGGCTCATTTAATATGATGTAGACTCCGTCTCATCAATGTACACAGGCTATTAAATATTTCTTCATATTAGTTTGACCAATTTATGGCCTCTTGATGTAATTCCATGAGAGTTTGATGAAAAGGATACTGCAATTCAAGGGTATATTGGTCACTCATACACTCAATACCGAGTCTAAGATAGAGCATTGCTATGTAAGTAACAAAAGCAGTTACTGCATACATGTTTGTTGTCAAATACTCACCATCCCAGCAGATTTGCGCACTGAAATTCGCTTAAGGAGTGGAAAAAAAAACACAAAAAAACTGGCCAATTATACAAAAGATATAAGAAACAATGAAAAGGAATTATGAAATTTTCGTTATCACAACTTCAAAATATTTTGGCTTATTCTGGGAAAGCAAAAACGAGTATAGGCACAACTTACGCACAATTATAGCCATTAACCACCCCAACAGCTAGTATATATATAAATATAAAACTAGCTTTCAAATGATCCCTTAAAGAGTACTCATCGATCTTCCAGTGCAAGCGGCGACACATCAGTACTACTTATTTACAAGAGAACGATTTTCCTTGTTGTTCAAGGTAGATGTTTTGCCAATTCTAATGATGTAATTCAATACCAATCGACGACATTTTGGAGGGATTTCAATCTTTTTCAAAATTCCTGTAAATTTGCTTTCGAAAATGGAAGATATATAAATAATAATCTTTATTATTAAATTTTGTGGACAGAATGATCGAAGCCAGTCCAGCACATATCCATAGCCAAGAACTACAAGAGGAAGAGGGGACTTCCCTTCCAATTTGTTAACGCATTTTTCAAATTTTGATCTGCAGGGGGTAGATGACCCTTTTATCCTCCTTGCGGGTCATATTGGCCATGGTAATTCAGAAAGTCCTAAGGGGCCCTTTTTGTCGAGGCTCTACTTAAAATCCACCCTATTAAACAATGTGCATTTGATCAAATCCCATTTTGTGAAATACAGAGATGGATAGACTTCGGAGCTTTTAATAGAAAAGACAAAACAATGTTCATGTCCTGTAAAAAAAAAATTCAGGTGGCAAGACAAGAACCTTCCCTAAAAAGAGATATTTGTGAATACATGTAAAAAAAAGACAACTCAAATTGTATCTCTGCAGTTTACTCTCCAGTAAAATTTTACGTTTTGTAATATATCATCTTCTTAATTACTGCAAACACGCTTTAAACTATGTCACTGGCTGAACCGTCGGTACCCCACCCCCAATTTTTTTCTGGCTCCCTTATTCCGCGGTTTTATTCTCTTTTTCACTATTTTTTAAATAAAAATTTTCAGTTTGGTCAGTTGTGACCAAACTTTCGAACATATCGTTCATATATAACTTGAATTAGAATAGTATACCTGAGACATTTCAAATTTATATATTCCTCACATTTCTAGAAATATAAATATGTATATATTAGAATCCCAAGAACAATATTCCAGAAGAGTCTAGAAACAGAACAACAGAACATAGAAAGGAAGGATATACAACTGCTAACCTTCATTATACTTTAGTTCTTATTTGTTTCTGATAATAGGGGGAAACACCCCCTAAAAGTCATACGAAGTTTCAAGCCCCTATTTACAAAAATGTGGAATTTCGCATTTTTTGCCAGAAGACAAATCACGGATGCGTGTTTATTTGTTTTTTTGTTGTTTTGTCAGCATAAACACCATCGGTGGCCTCGTGGCCTGTGTGAGACAAGCCTAGCGGATCCAAAACTTCCTTGCGAAGATACTCAGGGAAGGTCTTGCCGGAAATCCTTTCAATCACCTGTGCCAATATCAAATAACCGCTGCTGTATTTTCTGGAAGTGCCCGGCGGGTAAAGAAGCGGTAATCGACCGATCCACTGAACCAAATCTTCCAAGCTATGCCGCATTTTCATCTGTACTTCATATTCGGGATGACGGTTCAGGCGATCGAGACCGGCACGGTGTTCCAGCAACTGACGAATGGTCATTTTCTCGGCGTTGGGAAAATCGGGAAGGATTTCCACCAATTTGGTTTCAAAACCGAGTTGACCGGTGGCAATGAGTCTGCCGATGGCAAGCGCCGTAAATTGTTTGGAGATGGAGGCAATCCGGAATTTAGTGGTCGGCCCATTGGGAACGCCATGTTCATAGCTCGCCATGCCATAACCCTTGTTCAAGAGCAGGTTCTCTCCCTGGGCAATGAGAATGACACCGCTGAACATGCCTAAATCGAGGTATGGCTGAACCAATTCATCAACGCGGGATTCCAATGAAGATGCCGAATTGTGTCGGTTCACAGCTTTCTGAGCCATCAGCAGCGGTGACAAAAACAGCACCCAAAATAGGCCTTTGATCATGATTCTCTCCTTTCCAGCATTTGAAAAGATTAGATACATGAACAAGGCAATTCGTTGGAATTGACCTCAAAAAAGTTTCCGCATGAGGAACGAACAGGAAAGCTAGATTACCGCAAAAAGATTAAAACGTAGGCACAGGCCAATACGATTTGCATCAATGCATAAGGTGCTGCTTTCTTGATGAATCCGGCAAAGGACATGGGAAGCTTGTACTTGTGAATTAGCGTCACGGCCACCAACGTAGAGGCGCTGCCAATCGGCGTAATGTTGCCACCTAGGTTGGCACCGAAAATCACCGACCACCACAAGGGCGAATCACCGGCCGTACCGCTGGCGGCAAGAATCTTGGCCAACATGGCCGCAAGAGGAATGTTATCGGTCACCGAACTGAAAACCGAGGAAGCGACCAAAAGAGAACCGGTCCCCAAGGCATTTTCACTCTCCCCGATAATCACGGCGATCCCTTCCCCGATCAAGTGCAGGACTTGGGCATGTTCCATCACATTGATGACCACAAACAATGCGGCAAAAAAGCCGATGAGATCCCAATCCACCGCTTTGTAGAACTGATGTCTTAAAAATGGCACAAGAACTTGTAATTTCCAATCGAGGAAATTTCCAAAGTGCCTCAAGGAAAAATAATAAATAAATAACAATAAAACGTTAGAGTCTTGTGACCTTTACTATAGGCAACGCTATAGCATTGCCTCTAATACGTGGAATCAGTACATACATGACAATTCATATTGGTAATTTCCAAATTCGGAAGAAAAACCAGAAAATTGGCGTCTGGGGATTTCATTCTGTGGTTACTATTTCTTTGTTGTCATCAGTATGTTTTTGTGTAGAAACAAAATTAAATGGGGTATAACTGAATTATTTTAACAGGGGCTGATGTGATAAAAATAGATTCCTGATGAATGTCATTTTGAGCTACGTGGATTAACTATTAATTTGTAAAATAAGACCATCGCACATTTATTTTTGTCAAGAACAAAAAAAGCTCCGGAGTAAAGGGAAATGATTAAAAACCCTAATTTGGATTTAGCCTTTGTTATTTCAATGTTCCTTACAGCTACTGATCTTGTCAGACCAACCACCAAACATTTATCAGCTTGTCGTATATCATCGAGGACGCAGGCCTGTCACCACCTCTAGAAATTACTATAAATAATTCATCGTGTCAAATGCTCTTGTCCCCAACGATAATTTTTTGTTTGGTCAGACAGGCCTAGTTAACAATTGGAAAGACATATTTTGTCTTTGGTCGGACAAGCCTATTTAACTATTAGAGAAAAATAATTTCCTGTTTGGTTAGACAAGCCTAGTTAAATATTGGAAGGAATCCCAATTCCGATATCTTCACGAAGGTTTTAGACTACAAATGTTGGCTCATAATTGTAGTCTGTATTTATTCTCATTTGGATACTAGGAAAGCCTACTGGTGGTTTGGTATACATATCCAACGGTGAAGATAACGCTAGTTTTCAGCATTTTAAAATTGAAATACCGTAGCTTAATGTTACTTATTTAGCCCAACAGCTTACCGTCATACTGGTGGTTTCAAAATACTATAACAACAAGCAGAAAACCCGAAGTTTCAGATTTTTCCAAAAACCAAATTTAAGCATTTTGCAATTAATTATAACGGTTAAGATACGTAGAATAGTTACAATTAGGGATAGGTGGAATACTAGTAGCATTTGAATCCTATATCACCCACTTAAAAAAAATAGGACGCAAAAATTTCCCCACAAAACTAAAGTCCTTAAAACAGATTCTACGACTATTAAATTATTCTTTTTTTTTTCATGAATGGAATCTCAAAATCAACTTGTCAGTAATCAACTAGCATACTAACGACTTACTTCTCCTACAGGGTCCCCATGTATTCAGAAACATTAAATGTACGAGGAAAGAGTATGGTATTGAAAACTTACTTACGACTGCCATTTTTTAACAACTTAGGAAATGACACTCCATTGCACAATTCCTTACAGTTTCAAATTACCTAATATCTCTTCTTATTTCTTCATTCTTTTTTTTTCAAGAAAATTAAAATCACAAAAATTCTTCTTTAAGTGTATTTATTTAGATTAAATAGTGTATAAAATAAAACAAAATATATAACTAAAATTCCGTAGCTTAATTTTAACATACGTCATGACGACTAAGAAATTACTACATGCCATTTCATTCGACTAGTTCACACTTCTTCAAACTTGTTAAAATACAGGAGACCTTCAGTTTCCCATCTTTCCTTTGTGTCATCTGGCACCTTTCTCCTAAAAAACAAATGAAATGAGACAAATCCAAGTAATTTTAAGAAAAATATGATATAAACTTTATGGTGAGTTTCTGTCCATGTAAGTGAGGATCAGCTGCTATCTGGAACTCAATGGTGTAATATAAATATCAGTTGAAAAGTAAATTTAACTTTTTTCTTTGATTTTGTGGATCTATTTGATTATCTCTCCCATATATCATGTCCTGACATTCGGAAGGATGTTGTTTGGACAGGCAAACCCTAAAGGGAAACTTTTTTCATTATATAGCAGTGCTACCCACAGATGAGAATATTTCTGAGTCTGAAATAATCTTATTAAAATATACTTTTCCATAAACTAGCTTACCATGTATTCAAAGCCGCATCCAGGACTATCATTTTTGGGGGAGGAGGATATTATATGAACGAAGGAGAAGGGGGTTGCCTTCTGTGTTTGGTTGTCTCAAGAAAGGGTTTTGTTTACTTGTATTCTTAAGACAAATTTTCAAGTCACAGCTTTTCAGTTTTTTAGGAGAAATAGATTCCACCTGCATTTTCCAGTCTAATTTACGAGTCAGAGGCATATTTCAGGGAGGTTTCAAGCCGAGTAACCCCTGGATACGGACCTACACGCATTGAAATACAGATGCAGTGCCTTGTCTCATAATAAGCGGATGAAAGAAATTAGGAGGCCTGGATTAAAGCTCTTATTCGGTGTCTTTTTTAGACGAAATTTCTCAGATATGCTATTATAACACTTTTGTCAACGATAGGGAGCTTTAAGCTTCTGCAATTCAGACAAAGGAAAATTTTCAAATTTGTTCAACAGAATGAAAATTGGCACAAAAATCGTTTAACATTTGTTTTTATATTTCTGGTAAATTTACTAAGAACACTTACTAAATTTCAAAATTTTCGAAAGTTTACTTAACTTGACCTCCATTTGCTAAATTTAGTAACTCAGGTATGTAATACCAAATTTAGTAAAAATTAACTAAGTGTGGCAACACGGTTTCAAACACTGACGAAAGAGGAAAGTCGTTTGCTGATACCCTGATGGAAGGACTGCCAACATGATTGATTACATACTGGTGTCTAACTGGTGGAAATCTTTGCTGACAAATACAGTGACTCTCTCCGGCTGAGATTTCGACAGTGATCACAGCCTCATTATGTTGTCAACTCGTCTAAGGCTAAACGCCATTGTCAAACCGAAGCAAAAAGCTCTAAGATTCCGTTTGAAAGCCCCCAAGAGCCCAAAAACGAAACAAGAGTATAGAGAGCAGCTAGACAAAAGACTATCGAAGACCATGCATGCAGGGAACACCTGATCCATTTAGCCCAGCCGACATCGATCAGCTTGTGTTGCAAAGTAGCTTGGCTATACATGAGACAACCGAGCTCGTTCTCGGCCGTAAGTCTTCCAGAGACAAGCCATGGATTACCTAGGATATTGTTGACATGAAAAACGAGAAACTAAATCTTAGAAACAAACAAGATCAGGAAATTAAGGATAGATTCAAGTATCTCAACCGCCAAATCGAGAAGAAACCTCGCCGGGCACTTAAAGACACGATAATCAAAAATTGTCAGCAGTGCGAAGACGACTTTCGAAGAGGTAACTCACAACTTATGTTCAAACATGCTAAAGAGCTAGCATATCACAAAGATACTAATTGCCTGGATCTGTTGGATAAAAACGGGTCTGCAATTTGTCTGCAGTACTGTAATACGACTGGGTCATCTTATTGTTGTTTTTTGGATTTACCTAAGAATGTTTGTTAAATATAATTTTTAATTTTTTTTTCTTTCTTTTCTTTACGTTAAAAAACTGGTTTCTTATTTACCGGCTTTTTTTCCGTAACAGGTATAGCATTAAAGGGATTTTCTCGTAATTATTTTCTTGTCCTTGGCGGGATGGCCAAAATTTCTTTGCTTTACTTGAGATACATAATTTTAAATTAGAGTTTTTCTTCTACCGGATGAATTTTCTCATACAGGCTTGATTCCTGTCTCCACTTGGTCAGATTAATACATAGCTCGCCAGCTCCAGTGTGCGCACCTGTCCGGTCACCTGCAGGCGCGGCAGGTCCAGCAGCAAGGCCAGGGTGCCGACCAGCAGGATCGCCGACAGCGCTTGGACCAGGGCGGCGGCGAAGGAGATCATGAGCGCGGTCCGGATCCGGCTGCCATGGGTCAGGAGATAGGACGAGATCACCACTTTGCCGTGGCCCGGACCGGCGGCATGGAACACCCCGTAGAGGAACGACAGGCCGATCAGCAACAGGACCGGGCTAAATCCGCCGCCCCGCTTGATGTCCTTGACGAGACCGGAGAGTTGCCGCTGCAGCTTGGCCTGAGCCTGTCGGACCTGCATCAGGCTTCGGGCGAAGAAGCCCGGCGCTTCCTGCGCCTCTTGGCTCTGCGCGCCCGGCAGTTGACCGGACGCGTCCTGAGTCAGGGGACCGGCCAGCAGGAAGAGCGCCATCAACAAGGCGAGGCCCAGGCAAAGGCGGTTTCGGAGCGCCATTCTCTAGGCCGCCAGCACGCCGCGCGGGTAACGGTAGACCCCGGCACGGCCCAGCATCTGCACCAGGAAGCCCTTGGGGAACAGTGACGAAATGGTGGGGTCCAGCACGTTCAGGCCACCGGTATAGGCGCCGAAAGCCGGCAGGATCAGGCGGCGCCCGTCGCTGACGAAGCAGCGTGTGGAGACCCGGCGGTTGCGCACCCGGACCGCGGCCTTGGGATGGAAGTGGCCGGAGATCTCGCCGGCCCCGTGATGCTCGGCCTTGGCCTCGTGACGGAACGCCAGGGCCGCCAGGGTGACCTCCGGCAGCGCCATGCCGCCCCAGTCCTCCGGCGGGGCCGGATCATGGTTTCCGGTGATCCAGATCCAGTCGGCGCGCGCCGTGAGCCGGCGTATGGTGCGCGCGTCGTCCGGCGCAATCCTCGCTGCGGCCTCGGTGTCGTGAAAGGAGTCGCCCAGGCAGATGACCCGGGATGGGTCGTATCGCTCGATCGTCGCGTCCAGGTTGCGCAGGGTGGCGGCGGTATCGTAGGGCGGCAGCAGCTGTCCGCCCGCAGCATAGGCCGAGCCCTTTTCCAGGTGCAGGTCGGCGACGACCAGGGTTCCCTGGGCCGGCCAGAACAGTGCGCCGGAGCGGTCGCAGATCAGGTCGGCACCATTGACTTGGAGCCCGGCACTCACAGCGGCAGCTCCGCCTGGTCCTGGGTGGCGCTCGTCGCGTCGGCGATCAGCGCTTGAGCGCCCTCGCGCTTAATAGAACCAAACTTGAAGAAAAACTGCACTCTTTAGATAATAACCAAAAAGTAAATATTACATGTTCAGATTGTTTTTTTTTCAATTTCAGTGATTAAAAGAAGAAGTTTAATTTTAATATTATAGAGAATTTTAAATTGGTTTAGTAAAGCTGGGCGTTGTTATCTCTAAAAGATTCATCATTGCTAAACCAAGTTGCGAAAATGCTTTTAAACTGACTAAAAAGTATCCGTTCTTTTCTACCTTATGCTGTGCGGAAAATTTCTTATATGCATGTTTGACAAAGTACAACAAATCAAACTTCGTAACAAATCAGAATCTGTTTACTTAGCTTTTTTCTAAGATGTTTGGCATCATGCTTTAAAAAGGAACATTTAAAAAGCTATTTTAAAAGCTTGGCAACCTTATCTTCAAAACTATCAATATCATGCAAATAAAGGTGACTTTGCATCTCAATTGAGTTTAAACTGGTAATGGGTAATCTAAAGAGCTAGTCTTAGAAATTACCTATATTTCCATTTGAAAAATTACAAAAATTAAGTGACAAGAAAAGTGGGATAGACAACAGAAAGAAGAAAAGTAGAAAGTAAATGGTTTTATTATGGTTGGATGACCATAATCGTTAGTCAACGCAAAAGTTATTCCCACCTCTACAAACTGGAAGGTAGAAAAAGGCTTACAATTAAGGACTAGATTGTTAGGTACAGATTTAACTTTAATTAAAAACATGGAAGTGATCAGTTTCTGGACATATTAAAAAAAAGGGGCAATTTAATTCAAATAAAATTACATAAAAGCATTTACTACCTATTAAGCCGGCTTGACTAGTTCTCTGTTGTCTTCGAAAACTTCGAAGACCACACTGCCTTTCCATGACGAAAGTATAGCAGTTCAAAATAGGAATGAATCCTTTTAATCGACAGTGAACAGATATAAAATTTTTAACTGGATATTTCAAACACATATACAGTGTTCATCATCAGCAGTAAAACTAACTGCTAGCTTTACTGCTGATGATGGACACTGTGTATGTGTTCGAAATATCCAGTTAAAAATTTTATATCTGTTCACTGTCGATTAAAAGGTTTCATCCCTATTTTGAACTGTTATACTTTTGTTGTCTTCCTCCGCTAGCTTGGCCCTTTGACTTTAAACACTCAGGTATAGGGGGCTGTGGCCTTTGTCTTTGCCATAGACTTCTCTTATAATGCGATTTTACATATCTGACGTTTTGTATAATTTTTGGGGAAGGTAGGGTATTTAGAGGACTCTGAAATCATTCGAATTTTTTGTCTTTGATTGGTTTGAAACTTGCAACTATAACTCACCGACCAAAGGGCTCCCACTGCAAAAACAAAATTTAGATCGGTGGCCCGAAAACAAACCAGAAGACTAATCGTTCTGAACAGCTTTAAACTTGTATCTGCAAAACTCCTGGTCAAGGGAACCCTAATACAAAAAGAAAATTTTCAAGTAATTGGTTAACCGAAAATGGGACAAAACTTTCTTTTTCCGATTGAATGGGATTCTTTATTTTCAATGAGCAGACACCAAAAGAGATTTTTGGACTAGTAATGTTTGCGATGAACCAAACCAAAAGATATATAACCCCCCAAATGTGTTCCCAGAAATAGTTTGCTTCCAGTTGGCTTGAAAATCACACTCATTAGTCCTTGAGCCAACTGGAGCCCAACGCAGAAAAAATAGAGGCTAAATTTTGTCGTATTGATTCATAAAAACCAATCATGAGTCAAAAATTCATCTGCTCTGTGGGCAGCTTGAAACTTATAGGGTAAATTTAACAGTGCAGCCCTCTATAAAGGGAAACAATTTTAAAAAAATTATTTCGTTATATCAATCTGGGACGCCCAAAGATTTCTACCACCTGAAATTAGAAAGATGCCATTGTATCATTTTTCACTCTTACTCTACTCACGCTCTTTTAGCTGTTCTACCTGATTCGTTAGAGCCTCAGACTCGTAATCCTGAAATCAGGAGTTTGAGTCCTGGTGTCGCTGGCTATTTAGTCTGGAAGGGGTGTTAATTGTGTGACTCTATAAGCTCAGTCAGAGTCGACCCAACTCCACAATGGGTACCTGGAGAAATCTGGGGGAAAACCCGGGAAGTGTCGGGTGATTTGCGCGCCACCATACATTGCACTCCCGGCCGAAGTCATTGAATCAGGAGATCAGTATTTGCGCAACGCAGACTATTGGTCAGCATGCGAAAAAGTTTGTTTTTTGTATTTTATCTTTGCTTTATAAAGTATTTTGTTTTGCTCGTCTTTTTTATAGCACTTGGTATCTACCAAGTGACATATCGATCGCAAATTCGGTTGGTCGGTCTGTCTGTCTGTCTGTTGGCCTGTCTGTCTGTCTGTTCCGGTTTTGCTAGTTTAGGCACTTCCAGGTAAGCTAGGACGATGAAATTTGGCAGGCGTATCAGGAACCAAATCAGATTAAATTATAAATTGTCGTTTCGCGTACCCTGCATAATTACCTTCGTTAATATTGGGACCTCCTATTGAAATGACATGAGATCCACTGGCTTTGATTTTGACTCCGTGATCGGTTGAGCCGAGATCTGACCAATTTCTATCGGTCCCTAGATAGTTATTCAGTAAGCTGATCGTCGCAGGTGTTGCTCCTTGGCTCAACTCAACACTAACATGATTAAATGAATGAGCAAAAATATTGCCTTGATTCAAGCCCGTGTTACCAATTTCGACAGAGGGAACCCCATCTTCAAGTCGGATTCCATAATAATTACCCAAATCACCTCGATCAGGATCATTGGTACCAATAAAATTTCCATAAATCTTAAGATTTCCTCCGGCGGCATACAGGCCAGCTGAATTCACGTTATCGTGAAAGGCCAAGGTATTGGCTTCAGAGGGGCTGCCTCCCCCGACTTGCACAATTCCTGAGAGAACTTCTATTCCATAAAGCCCATTGCCCTGATCTGACCAAGTAGTTGGGTCGGTACCAATAAAATTTCCGTAAAAATATGAAGGAACTTCACTGGTCGTCTGAAAGCGAACACCACTGAGGGTATTTCCGACGATCACATTTCCTTCGCCAACACCTGATCCTCCGAGCTTTAGATCTCCACTAATCACGCGGACTCCGTAACCTGGAAAATTTTGGATATTGACACCTTTTAAATCACAGCTGTTCGCTGAAAAACTCAAACCACTCTCAGTAGACAAATTAGAACCATCAATGATCACTCCGGCGTCAGATCCGTTGATCGCCAAACCATCACGGGTGATCGGAGGAAACTCACTGGTAACCGCTATCATCTGCGGACTGGATAAAGGAAATACCAAAGAATCAAAACCAATGGAAATCAAACGGGGATCATTATGCGTGGCCTCCATGGCCTCTCTGAGTGAAATGCCATTGCCCCCAGGATTTCTCATCAATACCGTCACACTTGACGTGTCTCCGTCAATCACGTCATCGATGGTATCAACATAAACAAAGTCAGGCACCTCGATAAGATAAATCAGGTGAGAAAAATCTGAAGAGTTTTGCCAGTTGGCTCCCGCTTGATGCAAAAGAGATTGGGCGATGACTTCCTCAAAGTCAACCACAACCTCCAGGCCCTTGTTCACACTAAAGCCTGTGGCATCCAAATCGCTGACAATCAAATAATTAAAAGATTGATTGATGAGTTTTGTTTGATCCAGATCAACAAAAGTCAACAAATTATCATTTGTCGTTTTTTTTTACAATTTTATACACTTCTGTAACACCACTTCTATAAAAATCTTTATGTTTTTATTTGGTTGAACAATTTATATTTTTCTACCTTTTCACACCTGCAGGGCCCCCGGTAATAGCTTTTGGACCGCAGGGCAAAATCCTACTTTACTTTAACATTACAATATTTTAAGAGGGCTTCTCCCCATGATTATATTTTGGACACACGCGTTTGGACCACAGATTCTATTCATTTTTTACTTTATAATTAATTAGGATTTTTTTTTGCAATTTTGTACACTTCTGTAACACCACTTCTATAAAAATCTTTATTTTTTCATTTGTTTGAACAATTTATATTTTTTCTACGTTTTCACACCTGCAGGGCCCCTGACAATAGCTTTTGGACTGCAGGACAAAATCCTACTTTACTTTAACACTACGATATTTTAAGAGGGCTTCTCCGAATAATTATATTTCGGGCACATACGTTTGGACCACAAATTCTATTTGTGGTCCCTCATCGCTCATCATAGTGATGATTCCCGCATCACTTTATTAAAGAAACATACTTTGGACCGCAAATCCTATTTAATTATCTCTGTTAGTCATGAGACTTCTTTTTTCTTACAAATTCGCTCACTACTGTAATGCCACATTGATAAAAATATTTATTTCATTTATTCTGAAGAGCAAAAGTCTTTCTTTGGCCTTAGACCCCCAACTAGTCATTAGATTTTACTACAGGATGTACGTTCTTCAGCCACCAAAAAGCCCCGTCTTGAAGGCATATACCCCTCTTTCTTCAGAAAAACAGAAAAATGAAACTTGATTCTTAGGGCACAAAACAAAACTTTTCATTTAAAGTATGAGAAAGGCTTTCAAAGAAATTCTACAGCGAAGCTTTAAAATAAAACTAAAAAACGAAAAAAACAAAACACCAGTTTTAGAAAAAATTGAGCAACTGAGATAAGATATTTATTTCAAAAAGATCACTATCACAAACCCTCAAAGGGCCGAATTCGGACTTCGGAGTCGACTAACAGAGCAAACACAGCAAAAAACATTAATAATAATGAATAATCAAATTATGAGTAAAAAAAATATAAGTCAGAAAAAAAGGAAAGGGGACAAAAAAGTCTAATAATACAGAAAATAACAAGAAATAAACATATATATCTACAAATAGGACACTAAAAATAGTCCAAAAACTCAAAAAAAAAGAACGAAGCATAAAACACACGAAAAACACATATGAATTATTTGCCTTCTTGTTCTTTCCCTGGGAAGATCGATAAAGGCTTCCCGCCAATCATGAAGCTAGAATTGACGAATATACCAGAGCCATCTATATCCTGAAGAGTTTCCCATATATTAGAATCATCTTTTAGGAAACCCTGATCGGTTAGGAGTGTGAACATTTGATTCTAGAATAAGAGTAAGCGGATGAAAATATTACAGAGCATAAACGAGTATTCTAAGTTGCTCCCGCTTCGATTCACGAAAGTAAAAATCTAATACGTTAACGTTATTAACGTTAGCAACAACGTCACAAGACCTTCAATTGAAAGCTAAGGGTTGTACATACGTAGCCTTTTTTAATTGTAATGGTTGTTTTTATTATATATGGTTGTATTTGTACCGACTTATGTAAGATGAGTTTGACCAAATTAACTTAAATATTTTCAACACTGGATTTCTGGAAATCCAAATACTGAACACATTACGAATTGCTAGAAATACTACTGAAAACATTAGTATAGAAGTTTAGATCCTTCCAACCTCACTGAAATAGGCTTGGCTAAATGAACTTTCTTCTTTAAGCCTCCATGTTTAACAAATTTAAAATAATTGCCAAGAAAAAGCTGTCTTTTCTGTGCAAACCACCAGCTTATTCTTCACACGCGTACGCTTATTCCAAAGGCACCACGTTTTTTCAACCATTTAGTTAAAAATTAGTTAATAGCTTAAACATCAATCAATTTATTGATAAATAACATTAACAGTACATAACATTACAGTTTGAGATACTGAAATAGAAACGGCTTATTAGCCTTTTTTCTTACAATTTTAGGCTTATTGGTCTTCATTAGAGGATTGAACTGGCAAAAACTATGTAAAAATATGAGGCTGCAGTTAAAAATCTGACTCAGATTTATATATTACAGTCTCTGAGCAAAAAAAAAAATAAAATTAAAAAAAAAAAAAATTCTGAATAAGAGGATCAAACTTTATTGATTTTTAATTATTGATTGTACTTTTTCCCTTTTTTCGGATTTTTTAGGATGACCTGTTTTTAGGCTAAAACTCGAGTTATACTGGTCCTTTTAGAAATGTCCTTCTTATTCCATTACATAACGGTTCTCGCTTAAAACGAATTTTTCATATAATCTTTTGTTAGGGATAATATTTTTTACTGTAACACAAAGACAGTCAAAGAATGAGAAGAGATACGAAAAACCGTAATCAAACAGTTCGGTAACAAACTGTAGTAAGGAGCGACCCTGTGGTGCCTATTCTTCCAATAGGATGAAAGTCATTAAAACCAGCAAGGCTCGATTCGATTTCATTTTCGGCAATAAACGACTTGTAAATTGTCGATAATACCACCGCTGGAGCAACCGCATTGACTCGAATTCCAAAGTCAGCTAACTCCATTGCCATGTGCTGTGTTAGCGAATGCAAACCGGCTTTTTGCATAGAGTAGGCTGAAGATGGCGTTGCTTTCACGGCTTGTTTTGCCCACATAGAACCAATATGCACAATGGAACCTTTTTTGAAGCGCTTCATGTTTTTGGCTACAGCCTGACTGATAAAGAAAAAAGCTTGGTTCAGATCCATTTGTTGGTTGTAGTCTTCAAGGCTGGTTTCAAGAAATGATATTGGTTTGAAATACCCAGCTGCGTTCACAAGAAATGCAATGTGTTTGTATTCATTCTCAATGATGTGTACTAAGGTGGCAATCTGATCCTGATCGTATAAGTCAGTGCTGAGGGTCTTAATGTCGCCGGAAAAATGAGAAGCTAAGTCCAACTTCGCGGCGTCCAACTCTTTTTGGTTGCGTGCAACCAACCAAATTTCAGATACCTTATCGGTGAGCTTTTGAGCCGCCGCATTTCCCATACCTTTTGAACCACCCACGATTATTGCAATGTTATTCATTTTATTTACTCCTGAGGAATTAATAGTTTCTGTTAATTAAGTTAATCTACCTATCGGTAGGTAGGCTGATCCTAGATCCAAAAATATAGCTTGTCAACACCTATCTACTGATAGATAATTTCTCGGTAAGTTAACGGAGCACTTAATGAATAAGAAAGAACAGATCATCAAAGCGGCTGAAGTAGCAGCTAGAGAAGGCGGTTACAACAATTTTAGTTTTCGAGAATTGGCGAAAACGGTGGGGATCAAAAGCGCAAGCGTGCATTACTATTTCCCCACTAAAGAGGACTTAGGCAGAGAGCTTGCAAGCAATTATAGGGTAAATTTTCTGCATGCTCTTGGCGATGTGGAATCTATGATTGCCAGCGGAGAAGACCCATTGCAGAAGTACATAGGTGTTTTTCAGAGCGCATTAATTAAGGATAAAAGAATGTGTCTTTGTGGATTATTAGGAGCGGAAGCCGATATTCTCCCCGAACCAGTAAAAGAGGAAGTTAAACGCTTTTTTGAAGCCAATTTTCAATGGCTATCTTCCGCTTTTCAAAACCAATATCGCCTTTCTTCAGAAGAGGCTCAGTTAAAAGGGTAATTTTTCTCCCCCCCCCCCCACTCCCCCCAAGAGAGCGGATCCCTTCCAATTATGTCAATCACCGGTTTTTGGCTTTTGCGTTTTTTTTCCCCCCACTTTCAACCTGATCTCCCCCTTTTTAGCGTTTTTCCAAAATTCTTTCGCGTCAATACCGACCTTGTTGAGATTCATTAACAGAGCCCACATTCACAACTCTGGGAGAATCACTAGAAGGTTGGGCTGACCCGGCCCGGACAATAACACTCTTAACCGGTGGTCTCTCAGCTGAGTCGGGAGGTGTGCTAGTCATCCTTTTTGGGGACACGATGATTGGCGCCCGCGCAGGAGAAACATCCAAAGCAGAGGGTTGAACCAATGAACGGCTTGGGCCAGAGAGATCAGCCAAGTTGTGAGGATGTCCGCACGTTTCAAATGGGCGAGTTCATGAAGGAGGACGAATCGCATTTCCCGCTCATCCAATTGATCAATGAGGTGTTGCGGGAGTAAGAGCCTTGGGCGGATCCAACCAATCAACGCGGGGCTTTTTGTGGCGGTCGTCGGGACCAAATTCAAGGGAACGTAAACCTTGAGCTCACTCTTGCAGTTTTCCAAAAGGTTGAGCAGTTTTTGGTCGACCAAGGGTCTGGTTTTCCGAATGACGTTGTAGAGCCTGACATTCGCAATGATCGATCGAATCACGAGCAGGCCGACCACCGAGATCCAAAGCCAGAATATCCATGGCATAGAAGGCGATACCTCTACCTCCTTGGCTTGATTCGTCGATGGCTTGGTTGAAAGGGTAGCATCGACCCACCAGGGCCCTTCAGGGAGCCTGGTTGAGATTTCTTGAGGCTGGCTTCGCCAGGGAATTCGTTCCCAAATACCGAACATACTCAGTTGGCTGGCTGGCAGAACCGGGACCAGGAGCTTGACGAGCAGAATGAGCCAAAGCCCAAAAATCCAACCGGGCGTTAATTTCTTGGCCAGGAATCTGAACAAGAACCACAAGACCATGGCCAGCAGCGTGCCCTCAATTGAAGCACGGAGCAACCATCCCATGATCCCTTCCGGAAAATTAGCCACCAGGTTTTTCCTTTTCGTTTAATACTTGGCGCAACTCTTCAATTTCTTCCGAACTCAAATCAGTTGCATTGACAAAATGGGTTAGCATCGGCAGGCTCATGCCTCCGAAAACCCGTTTCATAAAGGATTGTGTTTCACTGCGAATGGCTTCTTCTTCGGTGATCAGACAAGTGTATCGTTTTGTTTATGTATGTAACAGATAACAAAGATTAAAACAAGAGATAACATGACCAATCTCATATAAAATGAATAAAACTGTACTTTAATGCTTTCCAAATAGTAGTAAGTTCATGTCTACAATTTGTACCAACTCCCAAACCTGAAGAATACACACAATACTAACAGAAGATGCCAGGGATGATTTTCTACCACTCTATACTCATTTCTGTTTAATTATATGTACATATTTAAAAAAGGAAAGTAAAATATACTAGAATTGGGCCCAATGAGACCCACTTAGGTTTTGGTATGCTTTTCAATAACCTGGGAGATAGCTAGTACAGGATCATTAATTTTGTATCAACTTTGCTTAATCCCAATTTGGGATTTTTCAAAAATCTGCAATATATTTATGTGGCTGAAAATTTTACATATATATCATGAATTGCAATTTTGGCACTAGAACCAGAGAAAAAGAAACCAATAGCTGAAAATTAAGGTAAAATGTTATAGGCAAATTTCTAAGACTTAGAAATCAGAAAATGATTGGAAGCTTGCCAATACCTTCACAGAGTATATTTTTGGCCATAGATTCATTACTGAAAGTTTCATTTCCTAACCTAACCTCTTTCCAAGATAGCAAAAATGAGTAAGGTTTAGGGTGAACAACATTTGACAATAAAAGTCTTTGATCCTTTATATACTAGGCAACAAATATTGTCATTTACTCTTATATAGAAAGCACTACAAAGTCAAACAAAAGACAATATTTTGTTTCCTTAAACTTGGAGAATGATAAAAAGTCTTCTGTATGACTTTTTAAACATCAAATTATTAGCAAGAAGTATGGAAAAGGTAAACAGATAACTTTTGGGTTATCTCCTTTAATCTATATGACCCACTAAAATGTCATGTGGAAGAAATTATATTAACCCAGTGATACAAAGAGAAAACAACAAAGTCATACAGATATAGCCTATGCCTACATGATTTCATATACTGAGCAACCTAAATAAAATCTTACAGCTGACTTTTTACCTTGTATTATTACAATACAGTAGCCTAAATATAGTCATACAAATGACTTTTTGGCAACACTAACTTTTTTCTTTACACCTGAACAACAGAATATTGTCAATTACTACTATTTAGAATGTAGTATAAAGTCAGACAGAAGACAATATCATGCTTTCTTTAATTATTTAGAATGATATAAATTCATACAAATGACTTTGTATGTCTCATTCTTTTATAGAGCAAACTCATATATAATTGTTCAATAGTTTATAAAAAATCCATCGCGCGACGACTTCTTATTCGTCACTTTTAATCGCCATCATAAACGCACACCTTTAAAAAAAAAAGATATAATAGCTTGCTTCCCAAAAGTAAATAAATAAATCAAATGCTTAATTTTGTCCAGCCCTGTTTACGCCCGTAGATTTATATCAGCCACCATTTATAGTCATTAAAGTTTTTATTATTTAACAAAGAAGGGTTAAGCATGATCACAAACTGATAGTAATTTTTTCATTACAAGGGTTAGGTTGATCCCTTGATATCGGTCCACAGAAAGGTGCTAGATAGTAACACCCAAGATACCGGAGTTGTGAAACAATGAAACGCCCTTAGGAAGAAACTTCGGCTATTAGGGGATCAGTATCTTCTCAAATAGCACATAAACACCAGAAGTATAGGCGTCGCAAGGATAAATTATTAACCCCTCCCTCATTCAGTCTCAATAATATTTATATCTGTTCAGTCTATTGTGATGCCCTTATCTATAATATTTTATTTTTGGGCTGAAGTGTAGATCATTATTTGAGCCCCTGAAAATAAAATTTTTTCACCCTCCCATGATCTAACTATAGCTTCAGTTATGATTTAAATCTTCCATGTTCAGTTTGTTCATAATTGTTGCAGGTTTGAAGTCGTGCCTAGTTGGGTTTCATGATCGTAGCTAAAGGACAAGGGGAAGTAGTGCCCCTAAGAAACTCACTACTCCCTTGAAAAAGCCATAATAACGACCTAGGGCAAAGTATTGTAAGGATAAATTAACCTCCCTTCCCTAGCTAGTTACTCTTAAACCCTCTCGGAAAATATCCTATCTACGTCCATTTGGACTATATAAAGATGCTAGTATGGAAGGAAGGGGGGTCGATTTAATATCTTTAAGGGTCAATTTTTCTTTCAAAATGAATTAATTAACTTAGAAAATCTTCTTGTTGTGCCCATTTAGACTTTATGTTTTTAAACTGTCAAATTACATTGGTAAATTTTTCGCAGTTCATATAATTGACTTACCAATAAACTGAACATAGCATTTGATGCCTTTTTTATGCTCTTTGCGAATATAATAATCGCTTTTACTACAATTCAAAATTAAGCAGTTTTTGACCTAACCTAACCCAAACTAACCTAACCTAAACTAACCTTATTATAAATAATTTTGGCACTGAAAAAATGTAGTATTATTCTGTCGAAAACGACCGAGAAAATGGCGCTCTATACCCCGGAGGGTTACCGCGCTTGGCATTCTCCGCCCTCTGTATAAGAAAAACATATATATAATATGCTGTCCAAGCATATGATAAAAAATAGCTTTAAAAAGTTCTCGAAGATGAGCCGATGCCCAGACTTCCCCCAATTCCATCCGATGCCCTTCAGTGACGGGGTCCCTGAAGGGACCCGGTCACTGAATCAACACACTAAGTACTGACTTGCTTAAATTCAAAAACCCCAATTGAATGCATTATCATCTTGGGCAATCCTTTTGTTCCAAATGCTTGCAAGTCCATTCAATAAAACAGCGATTCATAAACCTTCTGAATTGTTGTCAAAGCGCTCTCATATTCTTCCCAAAGTGTAAACACAGTTCTATCAGTATCGTTATATCCGTTTTGATGGTTCTTTTTATCACCCTCTGATTTCCCCCTGTTCATCTTGTATTCATGCGAGTATTCATTTCAATTATTTTTCACAAACTGTGTGGTTAGGGGGAAGATCAAATCCAATCCTTGTGGTCGACAGTTGGCCGGATTGTGATGGCCTCTAGGGTGCCATCTTTTTACTAAACGTTGCTGAATCGACAGTACTGAAATAGAAAAAGCATAAACGTCGAACGGGATTACAATTATTGCATATCTCTAGTGGATAATTTGGAACGGAAGGGATTGTATTTTCTATTAGATGACTTGTCTAAAATGAGTAATTTTCTTGGGGTCCAAAAACAATTACCATTTTCACAGTAACTTAAACGTGAGATATCCAATTGCATTTCTTATCATAAAAAACAAACTTTTCAGAAAAATAAAAGAATTGTAATTAGTCTGAAACACTTATCATATAGTTTGGGGAGGAAAAGGGTTTCGTTGAGCAAGCCCCAACCAAATAACATTTTCACACTTTTTATAAGAATAGAGGCAGTTACAAAGGATTTTTTTTTATTAGGGAGGGGGGTTGGATTCAAACTTTCCAAAACATGAAAAATTATGAATTGTCTGAATATCATACGTCTCTAAAAAAAAAAGAGTCTGTCACAAGTAGGATTTTAAAACACTTTGGATAAGATACAATTAGGAATTAAGATTCATTTTAGGGGTTTCATTCACCTAGCTCAACAGCCTCCCGAATTAACAAAATTGCATTATTCAACTATTTATTTTTTACCCAGCAAAGTTTTGTCGTACAAGTAAAGAGCGATGTTAAAAGGCCATTCAATCAAACAGTTCGTGGTAACGAACTGTAGCAAGACAACTACCCTGCAAACTACCAACTACAAAGAACGCTACCTCTTGTTTTCCAACCACGTTTCTCCGCTTTGGAACTCTTTAAGCAACCGAACAATCTAATCTCTTACCCAGGAATCATTCAAGTATGGTTTGGTGAGGGAGTGGGAGCAGAGGGTTTGGCGTCATCACTAGCAGGTGTATCACAAGGATTCCTCCTTTCACGCCTGCAAAATACAATTTAAGGACGGTGATGTCTTAGAAAGAAGGTTCCCAAACTAAAAAAAAAGTAAAAACAAACTACAATAAAAAAAAGAAGTAAAACTCAGCATCTATATATGCACTCATTAGGAACTTCTAACTTTTTCGGCGCTTTTATTTTCATGGAAAAACTATAATAATATTGAAAAAAGAAGAAATAAGATGAGAACAAGTTATTAAAAAACTGAACATTTGCTATCAGGATTAAATTTGGAATTTGTAGGGCAGGAGTACGCCATGGCA